>JAPDOI010000193.1:661830-1323661 GCA_029168955.1 Aplectana chamaeleonis
CATCAACTAAATGAAAATCCGAAGCCCTCATTGACAGCTAGGTCCAATCGCATGCTCTGATAGTAAGATAGAATGTGTCTTCTTCTCTCGTAATCACTGCAAGGGACAAATTTTCATACAGCAATAAGGATAAAATCAAAGATAAATCCGAAACTCCATATTTCAGGCGTGCACGGCGTGCACGGATTATAATAATTTTGGACGGCGATAACATGCCAAATTTGGGTATCTCTATTTCGCTCAGTGAAAAAGTTTTACTATTCACCTCATCGATATTTCTCTTGTTGCACATACATAGTGCCCATATCACCAGGACCGGGCGTTTTCGGCAATTTTTGACGATTTACGAAATTTTGGCCCAGAATCGTAACAAATCGTAACGAATTGTGCTAAATCGATTGAGGGAAAACTGATAAGGCGCGATTCAGAGAATTGATGAAATTTCACCCTTTCCAAGCTGTTTGCTTATTTCATCCAGATTCTTTTTGAAAGTTTGTTTCTCGGACATTTCTAATTAAACGCAGCCAGCAGCGGAGTGGTTAAGTATGGCGAAATATAATTATTGTGAGTGATATTTAGTATACATTGGATCCGAATAAAAAAAAATCGGATACTCGGATTTCGGATAACTCAAAAATCAGAGGTCGCGGATATCCGACTCAAACGGATAGATTCAAAATAGCAAGATCGGATAATCCGAGTCATTCGGATAGGAAGGCGAGACGGATAGTCGGATCTCGGATCAATCCGAAAATCACGTTTTTTCGGTGATTCGGAATTTGAATCACTCGGATTTCGACATTTTATCGGTGAGTCGGAATCCGAATATCCGAGTCGGTTATCCGGTCGGATAAAAGATGGTATAATTCTGAAAGTCTATCGAAAATCGAGAGTCTGGCGAAAATCCTCGAAAAAAACATTTTTCTACCTTACTTTGATTAAAGAATTCATTGATAATCATCTTTATCTCGGAATATTTGCAAACCAAACATATACAATCACTTTTCACAATCTCTTCAAAATGAGTGTAATGTTAAGGGGTTGAGCAGAGTGCGAACAGGGCGCGGCGCGGCATGATGATGGAGAGCCGTATTGATAGATCGCGACGATATATCAATACGGCTCTCCATCATCAGGCCGTGCCGCGCCCTGTTCGCACTCTGCTCAACCCCTTAACATTACACTCATTTTGAAGAGATTGTGAAAAGTGATTGTATATGTTTGGTTTGCAAATATTCCGAGATAAAGATGATTATCAATGAATTCTTTAATCAAAGTAAGGTAGAAAAATGTTTTTTTCGAGGATTTTCGCCAGACTCTCGATTTTCGATAGACTTTCAGAATTATACCATCTTTTATCCGACCGGATAGCCGACTCGGATATTCGGATTCCGACTCACCGATAAAAGGTCGAAATCCGAGTGATTCAAATTCCGAATCACCGAAAAACGTGATTTTCGGATTGATCCGAGATCCGAATATCCGTCTCGCCTTCCTATCCGGATGATTCGGATTATCCGATCTTGCTATTTTGAATCTATCCGTTTGAGTCGGATATCCGCGACCTCTGATTTTTGAGTTATCCGAAATCCGAGTATCCGATTTTTTTTATTCGGATCCAATGTATAGTAAGTACCAGTGCTGTGCGTTATAACGCCTTCTTCGTCAGATTTTACAACAGAAAAGTAGATAAATTAACGCTCCTTATATGGGTCTGAGATAATCGCGAACAATTTGCTCTTGGAGGGGGGTCTGGGTCAATTTAGCCCTGTCCACACCTCATGCCGTACCATGTTAACGCTTTTTTCTTGGCAAAAATTAACGAATAAAGGAAGAAATATTTTTAACGCTTACTCCTGACAAGCACCACGCCATGAGTGACACGCCCAATTCAGACATGGGTTTGATTCTCTTAGATCAAAGATGGGTTCAGGTTCATCCCGATTTCCAGAAAATATTTAATGAGGTGGGAAACCAGTGCCAATGAGTCAATGAGAAAATTAAAATTGATGAAAAAGTCAAGAAACACATCACAGATAGACTATTTGCGGTTCAAAAAAAAACCTGCACTCACCTTTCCTCAAAGCTGATCGCACCTTTCGAAAACAAATGGTCCGAAGCCTCTAGAGAACGAGTGAAGTACGAGAACATCACCTGTAAGTAGACCTTTAATTATCAACTCAAAAGTACCTATCTTTTGAGCGAATTCGGGATTGCGAGTATGAAAAAGCAGTTATTGAGAAACAAGAATATGAGTAGAAAAATGAATATCTAGTTACGTCGCATGCCGTGGTGAGTGATATTGATCCCACATGCCACGTGACTGATAATATCAATGCGGTAGATCACTTGCTCCACTACTGTACGCCGCGTTCAAGATTTTTAAAAAGGAGTGTCGCTTGCTTTTCATGCTTAAACTATTACGTATAACGAATAAAATCCTTCCGTAAATAACGTTTTGTTGGCGACAAAGCTAAAAAGTGGGGCTAAAGTCTGATAAACGGAAAGGATGGCTTTTAACTGCAAAGTTCGAAAAGATTTCCAATAGTCAGAATCGTTTTAGAAAAAGTTCTCTAGAATAAGGCAAATGGTTACAGCTCAAGTTCGCAAAGCTAAGAATCAAGTTTTGGCTTACACCCGAATATTCAGGAACGGCGATTCTGAAAAGATTTATTCAATATAAGTTAAAACAACATCACACAACGTGAAGCACGCGCGTGATTCATTTTTCCACTGCTACACTGAATTTTTGCTATTTAATAAACAAGTGCGCAGCCAAATCAATGGTCCATCATTTCACTGGATTTTTGGCATTTCCTCCGAGTTGCATGCCAAATCATACACAAGAAGCATTTCACTTCTTTTAACGAGATTCTCACAACTTCTTCAATGCCAAATCATAAACCATTTGTAGCGAAGCAAAACAGTTACAAATGCATATATGTGAGGAAGGTTAATTACTACAGCATGCGATCAGAGGCAAACTGAACAAATACAAAATACTCGTTTACTTAAGAGCACCCACTACATAAAACTCTAGCAGAAAGTGTGGCCGTCTGATCCATCCATGTTGGAAATTGATGTGAAACAGGTCTAGTCCAAACAATTCACTAGTCTTGGGTCTAGGCGGAATGAGCCGATTGCACTTCTTCGTAAATAGAGCCGGCGTCGAAATAAATAAATTGCATAGAATGGGCCTGGTCAGTAGGTCTTTGTCCACATTCAAGAATGCTCTCGAGGTTTACCTGAGGTGTGGAAACAATTCTTAGCTATGAGCAATTGGTTTTGTGTTGTTTCAATACTTGTTTGTTTTTTAGCTGTTTTATGGACACGGGTTCGGCTTCAGCCTCGCAGACACAGCGCGCATGGGACATGGCGTCGAATATATGACCTAGTACACAGCCACGTACGCGACACTCCTAATTTTACGCACAAATCAGAATTTGCTTCTAAATCCGTGTTGATTGATGTTTTTTTGGGATTTCGCAGAGTACTTACGAGTTTCGAAAGGCGAATAATCACTGAATGATAATTGTTCGCTCTGTTGACTAAATGTGTTCACTTAATCGAGTTGGCTCCATGCCATTGCTCACCTGCGTGCGTACGCGTCACGGTCCGGAAAGTGTCGCGCGCGCGGCGAACGCGGAAAAGCCGCCATCGTGTGAAAGAGTCATCTGCACCATATGCGGCAGAACGGTTTTCGTTAGGGGCATAAAACGAACACAGCAATTCAAATAATGCTCCAAAACATGCTAGTTTACTTGATTTTACTTGAGTGCTCTGCTATCGCTTCGCCGCTCTTCCCGCCGCGCGCGACGCTCACCGACCGCAACGCAGAACGCACGGGTGAGCAATGACCGCTCCCCAATCGAGTTGAACACAATCTTACGGCGTACGAAGTACGCCAGCGACTTGGAATATCAGCCCTGATAAACTCAGGTTAACAACATGAGCGAGCTGGCTCACTATTGCCGGGATCACCTTTTTTATGAATTGCAGGGGGATATGATCCGGTGTATCTTAGAACGAATTCGGCCATTTGGCCAAAAGCTCAGATAGTTCTCCTTGATACTGTGAAAACTTTCACTTATACGTTATCGCGGTGAATTAACGATTTGCGCCTAAAATTGGGTGTGTCGCATACGTGGCTTAAGCTCAAGGGTTCGTCGTGTAATAGATTAAATTGAGTTGAATTGGGTGCAAAACTAGTTGGGTGGACCACTCAGAACTCAAGAGAGGAATGAATGATACCGCTTCAAAAATCGTTTAATATTATGAAATTTCTAGCAAAATACGAGTATTAACGTTATCATGCACCTAACGGAAAGTTTTTCCTTTATTGGACGAATCTTTTCATTTCCATGGGTGAATCTCAAGTGTTTTCCCCCCTACTAATTTTGCACCTTGAATCGAGTTGAATACACAAAACAACATACAACTGAATAAGCAAAACAACGAACTAGGCAAAGGAAATGAATTGATTGATGACGTCAGCAAGCTGGCGGAGTTGGAGTCATCGGCCAATCTATCGATCAGGTCAAATCGTGTCAAATCGAGACAAAGCTTGACGTGAATGGCGATGAGTGCGTTTGGCCTACTATGCCTTCTCTGCCCTCTATTATCGTAAAATACCTTCTCCGATTTCTCCGCATCACTTCCGTCTCGTTTTCTGGGGGGAAGGGGTCAGCGCCGCAGGGGAGCAGGGGCCTCCCCTGGGGCGGCATGCATGAACGCTCCGACGAGGGTCAGGGAGCCGCTGCGCGTCCTATGCGCGCAGCGTCGAGCTACGGGACGGCTCCGAAGGGCATTGCGTAATTTGGGGTGTCGCGTACGTTAATGCACTTTCCAACGCAAATTTTACGCGCGCAATTTCTGTCGTCCCAGTCGCGTTTGCCTCTAATTATTGAGATGCATGGGATGTCAAAAAAGTACCAAAGAGCGACTGGCATGACGAAAATATGCCGCGTGGCGTAGAGTTGACTGTAGAGGATGCATTCACTTCCGAAACATCAGTTTACGCCATGCACTTGGAGCCGTCCCGTGGCTCGACGTTACGCGCATGGGACGCGGAGCGGCACCCTAACCTTCTTCGCAGCGTTCATGCATGTCGCCCCTGAAGCCCCCCTCGGGAGAGGTCTCTGCTGTCGCTCCTTTAAGTCAAAAACGGGCTCTATTGTCCGACGCTTGCCCCCCCCCCCTCGCAGAGTCTGAGAGGGTTATGGAGAACAACACGCCAATGCAACAAAAATGATGTGAATTGAGGATAGAAGAGTAAGGAAGAGATTCTCGGCAAAAAATGCAGCAACAGCAGATCATTAGCGCTCCGAGGCTATTCAGCGGAAGCGCGCCGCGCTCGCATGACGAGTGGGTGTGGCCTTGGAGTGTGAATGACTTGACGCCATGTCTGCGCGTCACGCGCGGGCATAGCGTCAGTTGCTCAATATGCGCGCTTCCCATAGCACGATACTTCGCCGTCGTTCTTGACCCCGAATGTGTCGGCACACCCCTTTGAATTTGGGCGCGTGAATAACCAGAGGAAGCGCGAAAATTTTTCAATGTGAGCGCACACTTGATGGCGCGATACACAATTCTGATGTACGTGCGCACACATTGCCGCTGTAACGACTGTTGGTTTTGAGTGTAGTGGTGTCGTCACACATCATCCAAACTGTGCGCGTGTCAATTCAGAGGGCGCGTGTAGTTGACGTATATGCACCTCGATGGCGCGATACATTACCTTTGCTCTTAAGCGTGGTTTTGCCGATATTCACCATTGAAGGCGAGCGCGCTCTCGTCAGTGATGCGCGCGAACTCGATGCACTATGATCGCTTTCGCCATCAGCGAGCGCGTAAAGCAGCATTAATGTGTCTCACCGCGTTTTTCGAGGTTGTAGGATCGGCGTGATTTTTGTCGAAACATCTTGCTCGTGTCTCCGCATCGTCAACTATGAAATGTCGCATCGGTTTCGCGCTCTCATTGGATGTGTGCGTGAAGTTTCAACGATGTACGCCAGCCCAAGCGCGACTGCGCGTAGCGTACACCCGCCTTTCTCTTCACCAACTGCGTTCTCGCAACAATCCCGTCCATCAGGGAGACGTCCAGTAGGTTTTCTACGTGCCTGGGTCAATACTTCCCTCTTTTTACGAGAAACTTCCGAAATGTCACAATTTAGTAAAAATCGAACAAATTTTAGTAAATTACCACTGGAGCGGATCATCTACAGTAAAATTTAGTAGTAAATCTCTGGTAATTTACTGAATTATCGCCACTTACAGAGATTAGTGGAAAATCTCTGGTAAAAAGGTCGTAATTTAGTAAAAAAAACGCATTTACCAGAGATTAGCCGAAAATCTCTGGTAAAATTGTCGTACTTTTTAAACCTGAGTATGGGAGCAGATTCCATCCCTTATTGGCGATGGATTCGATTACACGGCGCTCAACATGTGGACGGGCGTTAACGTGATGGAACACGATGTGGTTTTTTATGCGGTCTTTTCGCCTCGATTGCATCGTTGAGGCGATCAAGCTGAGCCAGATAGACTTCGCTGTTGATATTGAATTGCCGCTTGCCATTTCTGTCAGGGATTCTCCATTGCTGCCGTTCATCTGTGTCGTTAAACCAATAACAAATCTCGTTTGAAATGATTTCCGAATTGATGATTCCGCTTCTGTCCCACCACACACCCCACATGGCCTTCTTACAGTGCACGTCTTTTGGTATTCCTTTGGGGGAGACACCTGGCGAAACGCAGATCTTCTTTTAGTCACGTTTTTGAAGAGAAGCCATGACTCATCCACAAAGGCAAGTTTCTTCAAAAATGGTATTTGATCGTTTCGCTGCAGTAAATGGGTGAATATTTGAACGCGTTCCGCTTTGTTGTTGTCGGAAAGCTCGTGGGGCACCCATCCAGCCAAATTCCATACCTTTTCAAGCTTCTTCAGGCGTCGACCGATCGTTGATTGATTCAAATTATAGTCTTCAGCCAGCGTTCGCATTGTCAAACTTTCGTCCTCTTCCACGGCTGTCAGAAGTGCTTGATCATCGAAATCCGATGGCCGACCTCTTCCTTGTTTATACTCCAAACTAGTAATTTTAAAGCGAAGAAACCACTTCAGTACTGTCCTACCAGTAATTGTTCCTTCGCCAAAAAGTTCGTTGAGATCGCGAAATGACTGGGCTGCCGTCCATCCTTTCTCGTAGAGGTAGAGCAAAATATGTCGAATATAAGTGTGATTCTCGCGACGCATTTTTAACTTAATATGGAGGATTATTATTATATGAATACTGAGGTCGAAACGCTAATTCTCACTAAAGAAAAACGCGTTGATAAAAAAGTGCCATGATTATGCATCAACCTAATACTTACCTCTGATTTTCAAATGCATAGCTTTCCGTGAATTCTTTATAGCACCAAAAAAATCGGAATGTATGCTTGCCTTGAAGAGGATCATACGTTGATTACAATGATATCCCTGAAATCGTCCGAGACCCACAACGAACGTAGCTACTGACCTTATCGGAGCGAAATTCCGATCCGCACTTGCGGAACCGTATGTATATCTCTCCGCGAGCGTCCCGTCCCCGCAAAGGACAATACTGGTTGGTCAGTTCAGCCTGATGACCACTCATAGAGTGGCTTCACGGGGATGGTGAAGTTCGGGGAGAGGTATCATCGCCTTGCGGGTTGTAAAAGCGGTCGTCCGTAAGTGCGGACCGGAATTTCCCTCCTATAAAGACGGTATGGCTTCTTGGAAAATGCCTACACTTTGAGGGCGAAAATTCAGTGGGCGGTTGTCTCAGGCCAGTGTTTCTCTTCGTTCGTACTCTGAGAGTTTTAGCCGAGAATTAGCCGAGAAATAGCCGCGAAATGCCTGCTCGCCGCGTAATAGCCGCGAAATAGCCGTCAAATGATGCTCGCCGCGAAATAGCCGCGAAATAGCCGCTAAACAAAGCTCGCCGCGAAATAGCCGCCAAATAATGCTTGCCGCGAAATAGCCGCGAAATATCCGCCAAATAATTGGTCTTCTTAGATCTAGTTTAGCTTAGCTTAGTTGAGCTCATTGAAGTTATGGACGGTCTATCGAATGGTGAACTTCCTAGTGCTGCTGAGCGGTGCTCCACTCCAGAATTGCGGAATGCTACGGGTAAAGTCGAGTTTCTTAATCGCCTGTTATTAGACGACCAAACTAGAAGAATTGAATTTTCGTGGTGTTTCATATATGTTCTTTGCATACATTTCACATGTTTCTCTGTGCTTGTACATGCTTAGAAGCAAAAACATCAGAAAATGATCCCGTAGCAGCATGCGAACACCTTTTTTACCAGAGTGAGTCGTCTATTCCGAAAGAGTACCTGAACGTATTCTTGTAGGCTTACCGGGCGACGATCAACCATGGCAGGACGGCGCTCTGTACTGATATAAGACGTATTGAGTCTACTGAAAGGACTGCTCAATGCTTAAATTGTTGGAATTTTGAAGCATCGCAAATCTATTCACAATGAGCTCGGTTGATAGGATATCGGCGTATTTCATGGTATGTACGCCTCACATGTTTCTTATTCTCTCTTCTGACTACCAGAATAATTCTTCTCAGCGGAACATGGAGTAATCTGTCGAAATCGGCTTCCATATAGTGAAAATTCAAGCCATTACCAATATTGATAGCTGCAAATTCAATTCCCAGACAAGGTGCGGAATCTCTAGTTTCTTATGATTATTTCTTACATCTTTATCATGTGCAGAGATGGAACAATAGTCTTGAAGGACATAAGCCCGGCGTTGCGGTTCTACCAGAAATGTCTCCTGATGTCTGGCTTCATTCGTGGGTTTGGGAAACCGACGCGAGGAGACCTCAATATTGTCTTCGAACGTCTTCTTGTAGAACAAATTACAATAGTAATGATTGACGGTAACGTTGTCTGTGATTGTGGATAAAGATTTCATTTCCAGATTCGTGTCTGTGTGAAGACCACCAGTTGCCAGGAAATAGCCGAGTAATAGCCGAGATATAGCCCACTAGGCTCCGCAACGGCTCCTGGTGGGCTAATTCTCGGCTATGTTGCGGCTATTTCGCGGACAGCGTGCTTTTATCCGAGCATTGTCCGCGAAATAGCCGAGAAATAACCTAGATCTAGCCGCGAAATAGCCGAGAAATAGCCCACCAGGAGCCGCTGCGGAGCCTGGTGGGCTATTTCTCGGCTATATCTCGGTCAAAACTCTCAGAGTAGTAGCCGAGCGGTAGCGAACCAGGATGAAGAGACGAACCGGTAAGGATATTAAAACCGAAAACGCGTTTAGAGTTCATCTATCCATCTCCATTGAATTCGAAAATTAAGGAAAGGGGGGGGTGTGGCTCGAAGTGGCGATTTCTGAAACCTTCTTTTGACTGATATACTACAGTTTACCACAATGTTAAAAGGCTATGGTGCGGTAGCGGTCGACACACTAAAATTACCGTGGGAAACCTGGCTCTTTGCCAAATTTTGTCATCGATCGACAGCACCGCCAATTTCCTGGGTAAGTTACATTTTTTCTTTTTTTCACGCTTGTTTCTGCTTTATTTTTTGTCTATGGCTCTTTCAAAATCGCGAATAAGGGCTTTTCTTAGTGCGTGAGGGGGATCCGCCATTTTTTTCAATTTGAAGTAGAATTTTGAAAAAAAAACACTTCGAAGTCCAAACGAACGGCTAATTCCCCTTACGCACTAAGAAAAGCCCCCATTTGCAACACTTAAGGAGTCAAAAACAAAAGTACAGCCGAAACCAACAACAAAAAATAACAAAACCGTAACTCACCGAGAAAATCAGCTGTGCTGTCGATCGATTACGAAATCTCTCAAAGTGCCAGGTTTTCCACCGTAGTTTTAGTGCGTCAACCGCAACCGCACCATAGCCTCTTACCGTAACCTATCCTAGACTCGACTATGTACAGGTTTCGTGGTCCGCCAGTAGCTCCACTATAGCACAATCCTCGAGTTTTTATAAAAACAATTCGGACTCAAATAGAAAAAAAACGACTGCACAATCAATTGTCCTGGCCCACTGTGAGTTCTTTTTTCTTCCGTTGCCATTTTGAAGCTTTTTGAGAAGGAAATCATAGCTGGAGTCGTGCTCTTCTCGACTGGGAACGTGGCACTACAATAACGATCCCTATTATGCCCCCAGAATATCGATTGTCAGAATCTTAACTTTCGCGCCCATCACAACAACATCTAATCCATACCAAAACTGAAAACGGATCCCTGATCCGTGAACTGCTTTCAAAGTATCCCATCTAGAAGAAGATAACCGGAACAGTGGTGGCGAAATAATATTGCTGTGATTTCAAGCGGTTTTTTCTGTTAGAAGAAAGAGTTTTATGAGCGGAAATTTGGGCCCGATATTTACGTCACTGATAGCTACGCGACGGACAAGAAAAAAGAAAATCGATTTTCAGTGGCGTGCCATTCAAGCAAACGTGTCTTATCGGTGAGACACGGCATTTGGTAACGCAATATTGCATGGTGTCCGAATGTGCAGTCACCCAACATTGGGCGTGGTCGTGAATGGGTTAATAATTCTAATGGGTTGGTAAGAAAGTTCGCAGCGTTTTTGTTCCTTCATTTTTTTCTCAATAATTTTCGCCTAGTTTATCAAATCGTGGGGGCAAGTTCAAAAGCGGCTATCTTCCTCTATCTTACGCCATCGGCCATTTCTCTTCAAACCTGACCGCATTCGAATTTATTAAAGGCGTCCAACCTTGTAATCGTTATGCTGTTTTTCTGCCTATTTTGAAAACATTTCCACGCTGATTCCAATGATGTCTCTGGGATCCTACAAGACCCCATGGGAACGGAGTTATGGCCTCCTAAAAATTGAGCTGCAGAAACATGGTAGGCAAGTTGTCTGAAGCTTGTAACTTCCGTCATTCGCAACCGATGTATGCGAGCCAACCTGAATAAAGAGAGAGGCCGAGAAGGAAGGGAAAAACGGGGCTATTGATCGAAAACCATCGCTTATCTCGCCACTGTTGAGCTCGAAAAATTATGAGGGGGGCGTGCCAAAGTGGATTCCTTATGTGGGCGCCTCAGGGTGGCTTCCCTCTATATCTCGCTCATTCGGAGGAATCGAGAGCTCGCACTTAGCAGGTGGGTCTATTTCACAATTATGTGGAAATCGCAGATGTCTATCATGAGCTTGGACTGTGCCTTTAAGGAAATCTAGCGTGTGGTCCAAGGGGTGAATATTTGAAAACTGAGAAAAATGCAGGTATTCACCTTCTTTCCAAGCACCAAATCGGTATGGGGGATGGATCATTTCATTCTTTTGAGAATTGAATTATAACATCAGAGTAAACCTGCAGAGTTTTTGCAATAGAGGGAATGTTCCGATTTTTTCAAAATTTGCATTTTTTGCAGTTTCTAATCTATGCGAAGAATTTAAGACACCTTCATACTTAACTTTTATGAAATATTCCCCAGTCTATGTTATTCATTTTACGATTTATCAACCGTTTCTCGAAAAATGGAAAAATAGTCTAAAAATCGATTTTTGCGAAAAGTAAATATTTCCAAAATAAATATAGTTGATTGAGGGTTATCGCGTACTACTCAAATATGATTTCTGGTATTTAAGAGTCTTCTCTCAAAAAAGAAACTGTAGAAGTTGCGATTCCTGAAAAAAATGCAAAATTTGCTGCGAAAAGCAAGTTTTCAGACGTTCTCTGCTAGGACCACCAATTACATTTGATTGGAAATTTCGAAGGCGTTCAAGTTTGAAGAGAAGTGACAAGAACTACTAGATAGGGGAAGAGATGCGCTTGAAGGGGATGGCTTCCGTGTAGATCCCTCAGCTCTCTAATGTCGTCGTTTTTCCCATGAATTGCTGTTATTTGATATGCTGAGAATCGGTGTGGTGAATTGTAGCGCGTTGTTTGGTGTCGATTAGCAGCGATGGAGTGCCATAATGACGCTAGACGCATCAATTACCGATGGCAAAGAGCCGTCTAGACAGTGAAAACATTTCCAAATTCCTACTTCCTCCTCGTTTTACAGAAATCCAAATTGCCATATCTGCTGAAGAAAAAGATGCTATGCAAGCCAAGTATGGTGCATTGCGGAGGAAGCTTGCAGCAAAACAGAAAATCAAAGAGGATCTTAGCGCAGCCTCAGACGGCGTCAGTTTGTATCTGCTGGAAAAAACTCTCGGTAGTGATCAGAAATTGTCACTCAATCGAATGCTGGTGTCAATATCTGTAAATGTCTTCCCCGAGTCCACGATCGTTTCGAAACCAAATGGTAGCTCGAATTGCACCTTTTGAGAGCGAAATAACGCTCAAGAAGCTATCCACGTCGTGGAATCTGCCCATTGAGCTCTTTCTCTCCTTCTACGCCGTTTTGACCAGATTTGAAAACAAGGTGAGAGCCTCCGATCAGTCCTAATCTTGACGCAGTCGACTTTTCTTTTTTTGGGATAACATGGAGGAAATATTCTGGAGCAACAATGTGCTCAAATAGACCATTAGCGTCGCGAGATTACAGTGTCGTGATATGATTTATACCCCGGGAATAGTAGCCATCTCCCTAAAAGGTGAGAACTACCGGCTGTCATTGCGTAGTGACTGTGCCAATCACTCATCGGCTAGCAATGTGAATTCGCCGGCATAGAAAAGCACACTCGGCGCTCAAGTTAATGACCGTTGTAGTCAGCCTTTTGATTGCAGTAAGCGTTTTTGTGTAAGGTGGCTGACTGAAAGAAATGGGTGGTGACTTCGCTCACTGCCACAGAGGTAAGAAAAATAACGCACGATGCGAAGGGGTTCGCTCGATACGGCGGACATGGGCAGTAGTTTTACACCGGCGAGACGCTGCGGAAATGGCAAGACAACTACCACGTATAAGCGTCCCAACTGTGCTGAGGCATTCCACATGGAACAGTTGTCCAAGAAAAGCGCGCCGGAAAACCGCACCGAGCAGTTATACACGCCGCGGCACTGTATGCTGTATCCTGGCGAGACCTACCCTGTTGGACATTTGCCAATTTCCAACGGCTGATTATTCTTCAGGTCTAATTTTGTTAAAATATCACCAAAACGACATAATGAGCACTTCTATGACAAGAGCAATACATTTCTAGTAACTTTCTGTAATATACAAATGATAGAGGCGTGAAATATCGATAAAATAACATTGAAACACCCGGAAATTTTTAGTCTGCAATATTGCGTTAAAGACGTAACAGACGCAATATTGCAGGCGAGTCCCTGATACATGCAGCAAGCGGCGGCAATGTCATTGCTAGACGTTTTCATTCTGCTGGTGTGTAACTAGGGCCATGGGGTCGTGCACGTCATAGGATGGTGATTCTTTGAGGAAAATGAGCTTCGAGAAAGCGCAGTGGAGCGCTGCAAGCCCTCTGCGAACCGATCTCTCTGTCCACTTATCACCTCAGCAGCGCAGGGTTGCCATTCTAACTGTTTAGGAGGGTAAGGAAGGATTGCACCCGCCGGTTGGCAGCCAACCAGCTCCGCTGGCAGCTGATAGGAATGACAAGCGAAACGTTCGAAGATTCAGCTGATGATTCAATGATTACTGGCGAGATTAGCGGGAGATTTACCCTCTCCCGGGTGAAATTTATTTCCGCCCTAGACGTGCGTCTGCGCGCGTACGCTGCGTCTCCTTCTTCTCACACTTTCTCGCTGTCTCTACCCTCGCTCCGCACAAGCGCGCGAAGGAACAGAGTAAATTTGGCTCCGAACCAGAGGATACATCGAGTTGTACGTAGCAGGGTCAAGCTCACGGTGGGACCGGGGGCCGTTATTTTTTCCGGAAAACTTGAAAAAAAAAATTGGGATGGGGTCGTTTTTTTACCCATCAAAAATAATTTCTGTATCGCTGAAAAATCGAGTTCTGAGGTAAAATTATCTGGTGCCATACTGCAATGGGAATGTCAACATTGTCAATGGAACAAGGGCAGTTTTCAGGGTTGAAAATCTGTAAACTTCCTTTTTGAAGCACTGGAACAGTAAATCTGTGGTATAAAAAGAAGTAAGCTGAAGATATTACGACGCCATAAGTTGGAACCGAAGTGGCTCTACATGAGGATGCCGCCGTAGATATTGATGATAACAGCAATTTGTTTTTCAGAGAATTATTTTTGTTATTGTTGTGTGATGCGTTTATGCAGCAAAGTTTTTTTTTCTCGAAAACTGATGAGGTCTTGTATCGCACTTGCGTACTGAAGGTCTGAAAGCGAATAAGGATTCATCATTGTGGTAGCTAAACCACTTGTATTTTCCAATATCAATTTACGTTGATCTGAATTCAACATTTATGCATCAACTCGCCGGTGTAAAAGCGAGTTCGCTAGATTTTTCTCTGTTCATTCTCGATAAAAAGGCAATACTCCCTATCTATCACCTCGTTGTTCATTTTAATTTCTGCTTCGATGAGATGATTCTTGTCCTTCATGAGTTGACAGATTTCTGAGAGGTTTGCTTCTGCCCTGAATCGTTTAGCTTGGAAAATAGTTTCTTGTTGGGTGGCGTCAAGCGTCTGAACGACGTTGGACGTCTATGAAGGAGACGTATTCATAACAGCTCTGTACGTACCAGGGTCGGGCACAGCGGTGGTCCGGGTCGTCCTGAGCAACGACCCCCCCTGAGAAGGACATTTTTCGGCTAAAAAATAACCCTCTAGGAAGGGTGAGAAAATTGGTAGACGTTACTGACTCGCTTCATTTTGGAGGTTTCCTTTTCAATTTTTGGAGCCCCACCATTCCAAAGGGGATGAATAGCGTTCCATGCGCTGCCGATATTGAGAAATTTCAGCCAGATGGGGAGCTGAAAAGCACTTTAGAGACCGGAAAAATCTTCGCTCTCCGTTTTTGGCCACGGTGGTTCGGTGGAGCTTTCGGACCACCGTGGAACCACCGCACATTTGAGCGGCCATAACTCGGCTCAAAATCGATTTTATGAGCTCATCTCCGGAACTTTATATCTCCTAGCATCTGTCTGCAGTCTCCACTCTTGCACAAGGTCATGTATATGGACGAACTTCTTTCGATTTTTTTGACCGATTTTTTCCATGCCGGGGTTTGTCCTGCACGAAAATTTCGACTGCGTAAAAAGTTGGTCTTAACAGAGACAAACGGGATAGAACCTGCAATGCTGAAAATTTGAAGGCTTCGGATAATTTTGACGAGGCCTTTACGCAGAAAACCGAATCAATTTCAAGTTTTAGCGCAGAATGATACATTGTTTCTCAACAGGAAGCAAGACTTCAAACTAAGGTTTCGATACTACCTCATCTTCTACGACTCAGAGAGAGACCCTATCAGTTTACTGCTCCAGCACAATCATTCCTTGATGGAAAGACTGTGTCCTTTTGTGGTGATCCTTACGCATACACATGTGGCACTCCAGAAGAGATATGCCTGCGAGGAGGAAGGACTATACGAGCCGAAACTGCTGACCTTCACGTAGAAGTCAGACCCAGGAGAAGCAATTGACGTGCCTGCCTTGTTCTACAAAGTGATTGGTCGACCACTCCCACAACCAACAAACCGTACAGACGATGACTTAGAGTTTGATGCTTATTTTGGCCAACATGAGGTCGGTGAATCCTGAATGCCTTCTATAGTTGCCGCCTCGGAGCGAGATTTATTCTCGAAGAGTGGCGTTGAATGCAATGCTAATCGAAGTGTGCGAACCATCACAGTACCGGTCTACGTAACGGATGCCCAATACAGCCAGCACTTTAGACCACTTGGCCACATGCACTAAACACTTCCTCTCTTCCTGCATACACTTCCTCCACAGTTCTTCGTATACATTGGAACTTTGATCGAACTAGCGGTTGTAAATATGGGTTCCGAGAACGTGTACTTGTGTCTATCTCTCAGATATAACAATTTTTCAACCTTGAAGTGACGAACTTTTAGATTTTTTCATACACAATGCTTTGCCTTATGATTGTAAAAAAGTTCGAAGAATTTTTCTTTCAGTTATGAGCTAATTTTTTTCCCTTTGTCTGTTTCACGCTTCCCAGTTTACATGGAAACTAGTGAACTTGTTCCTAGAAGAGGAAAACGAAGTTTAGACAAAAACTGCACTCATAAGGAACGGCCCCCGCGTTAGGAGACGTCATGAAAAAAGCTCTTCTGAAAGTTGTGGGGGGTAGATAGAGTACAGTATGTTGCGTTTCACCTATGGACCATCCGGTAGGGCGAAAAATTGGAAAAACATGAAAAAATAGTGGGCGCATTCTCTCTAAACGTCCACCATAGCTGTGCTGTCTGTTTTTCAGAAGCGAAAATTGGCTGGCTACTATATATAACACCCATCTACCTCAATCTGTTTTATTTGGATCAATAAGGGAGAAATTTTTTCAACTTTGTTTTCGCTGTATACTCACTCACTCACTCACCCTCGAACTCCAGATAATCGAAATAAAATCTCTGCGTCATCGAGCCAAGTTTAGTAGGTTTCGATGAAGGGTCAGCAGTTGTATTGGGCAACCGATTGTCGCCTTCTGAAAATGAAAACTGAGGCCATGAAGATAATTTTTAAGAAAGGGTTCATCGCTTTGCCTGTTACAATGACAATGCTTCTTTCTACGCTGATTCGCAAACGACTTTTATGTGTTCAAGAGAGGTGTTTTCCTTCACTTGAGCAAAGAGACACGAAGTTGCAAGATGCTCACATTACAATATTTCTCAATGAACCCGAAATGCTAGCACAAGGAGGTGAGAAGAATAATTTTTGAATGAGGTGAGAAAATGCTCATATACTACTGAGATTCATGCTCTAGAAATTGTAAATCCGGTAAGATTGGAAAAAGCAAGTTAAAATGTGAGTGAGAAACCTATTGGATAAACTATAGAGTAAAGCCAAAACAATTTTTTTCAGAACATGCATTGCGGGAATCAAACCCGCAACCCAGCATCACCTCGTAGTTTAGCACTACCCATCGTTATCCTCTCACTTAAGAAAAACCGAACATAGATTATTGTTACTCTATCCATCCCCCACAACTCTCAGAGGAACTTTTTTCAGGACGTCTCCTCCCCCCGGGGGTCGTCCCCTGTCAGATGGACCATTATACAGAATTTAGTAACTGGTACACGCGGATCACGCAGGTTTTATGCCTATACTCGAGAAAGAAGCTATTTTGGAGCCATCGTTCTTGGACGGCTTTCATAGTAAATATGATTTTACTTGCGATGAGCTTTTACTGAAAAAAATTGAAAATTGTTGAATATGGCCGCAACAACTTCTAGGAAAACAAAGTTGAGCTTAGAATAGGCGTAATCAGTGGTCATCCAAGAAGAAATTAGCGTTTCATAAATCTAACATTCTGTCGTCTTGATGATTTTCACGGAAAAATCTGAAATCTCGTCATTTCAAGGATGAAAAATTGTTATATGTATATGAGAGTGCAGTTTTTGTCTAAACTTCTCTTTCCTCTTCTAGCAACAAGTTCACTAGTTTCTATGTATAATGGAAAGAGTGAAACAGACTAAGGGAAAAAATTAGTTTATAACTGAAAGAAAAATTCTTCGAACTTTTTTTACAATAATACGACAAAGTATTGTGTATCGAGGTATCGGTAATCAGTGGTCGTTAAGAAGAAATTATCAAAATCGTTTCTCAAATCTAACATTCTGTCGTCTTGATGATTTTCGCGGAAAAAATCTAAAAGCTCGTCACTTCAAGGTTGAAAAATTGTTATATCTGAGAAGTAGACACAAGTGCACGTTCTCGGAACCCATATTTACATTCGCTAGTTCGATCAAAGTTCCCATGTATACGAAGAACTGTGGAGGAAGTGTATGCAGGAAAAAAGGAAGTGTTCGGTGCATGTGGCCAAGTGGTCTAAGGCGCTGTATTGGGCATCCGTTGCGTAGACCGGTACTGTGTTGGTTCGCACACTTCGATTAGCATTACATTCAACGCCACTCTTCGAGAATATTGGTGGTTACCTATGAAAGCGCGTTTTTCTTTCGCCATTTTTTTTGCATGAATAATTTTTTAAAAATTTTTTGTCTGTGTTTGTCTTGTAGAGCGTTTTAAAGGCAGCATACACGCTCGTAAACGTGGTTGAGATAACTACGTGAATCGAACCGTATGGCTTACAACATAATGCTTACGCATTTTGAAGTGTCAAAAATGACCCACAACGCCGCTACATGAGCTAGAAGTTGGCCCCGCCCTGTATTTTCACGCCCCCTGCATTTACTCTTTTCCTCCAACGCAGGGTTGCTGGGCCATCTTCGCCGTCAGTGACGTGTGTGGTTCACTTGTTGGGCAATCTACCAACAGTACCGACGGTGAATATGACCCAGCAACCTTGCGTTGCAGGAAAAGGGCAAATACAGGGGGCGTGAAATTACAGGGCGGGGCCAACTTCTAACTCATGTAGCGGCATTGTGAGTCGTTTTTGACACTTCAAAATGCGTAGGCGTTGTAATCTGGGCCATACCATTTTATTTCCGTAGTTGTCTCAATCACGTTTACGAGCGTGTATGCTGCCTTTAAGCGCTATCTAATACTGTTAACTCATTTGTAATTAGTATTATCATTAATTTTTTAAAAATTATTCATACATGACTTCTGAAGCGCCAACAAAAGAGCATTTGTGGGAGGTTCTGCTATTCATGTTTAAGTGGAAAAAAGTGCCACCGAAGCCCACAGAATTATCTCTGAAGTTCATGGTGAAGATACCATTTCAATTAGAAGATGTCAAGAATGGTTTAAACAGTTTAAAGAAGGAGATTTCGACCTCAGCAATGAAGACCGCGGAAGACCACCAGAACAATTTGAAGACGCGGAATTACAAACTTTACTTGACGAAGATAATACCCAGACGCAGAAGCAATTAGCTGATGTATTAAATGTGACGAAAAAAACAATTTCACTTCGTCTGCATGCCATGGGAAAAATACAGAAAGAAGGAAAGTGGGTGCCTTATGAGCTGACGGAACGCCAACAAAAGAACAGAAGAACGACGTGCGAACTTCTTCTTGAACGACAACGGCACAAGTCATTCATGCATAGAATCATCACTGACGATGAAAAGTGGATTTATTTCGATAATTCCAGGCGTAAAAGATCATGGACAGATCTAGGAAAAGCTCCCAAATTGATCCCAAAGCCCAATATTCATGGTAAGAAGGTTCTGTTCTGTATCTGGTGGGATCAGAAGGGTGTTCTGTATTATGAACTACTCAAACCCGGTGAAACAGTTGTAGCAGCTCGTCACAAAGAGCAATTAACCAACTTGAACCAAGAAGTAGCCATCAAACGACCTGAATAGGCTCCAAGACACGAACGTCCCATACTTCTTCACGACAACGCCCGACCACATGTTGGAAAACAGGTTAGAAAGGAGTTGCAAGAAATGAATTGGGAAGTCTTGCCCCATCCGCGACATAGCCCAGATATTGCTCCTTCGGACTATCGTCTGTTTCGATCGATGGCTCATGGACTGGCCGAACAGCGCTTCACTAAACATGAAGATGTCCAAAAATGGCTTGATGATTGGATCGCCTTAAAACAGCCTAAATTTTTTTCGATGGTATTCATAAATTGCTCATAAACTGGAATAATGTTATTTTTAATAATGGTTGTTATAGTTAATAAAAGTTAAATAAAAATTTTTCTGAAATTTAAATTTTTTTAATCGTGAAAAAACGCGCTTTCATACGTAACCACCTAATAAATATCGCTTCAAGGCGGCAACCATAGAAGGCATCTAGGATCCACCGACCTCAGGTTGGCCGCCTCTTTAAAGGCAGTGGTCGCGATCAAATATGCTTGTCTTCTTTTCCCCTCTAAACCCTTTTCTGGGTTTCGAGTAGTAAGCTCTACAAGAAAAAATCACGAAAAAACCGCAGTTTTGGGCCAATTAAAGAAAAATACTCTCTTTTTGGTTCCGTTTTTGTATGTTTGTTTTAATCAGTAATAGAATTATAAAATTTGTAGAAATTGTTCTGCTCCAGTTTGAAGCCTGAACTTTCATGTCTTTTGATGGCGGACGAGCCCAATCCACATCATCGGCATCGATGATCTCTAATATCAAGAACATCAGCTAGCTTGAAATTGAATTTCAATCAATGAACATTGACTCTAGTCAAAACTTTGGCTGAAGTGCTTGTTTTCCATGTTCAACTGTTTTTACTAGGGACATTTGCATATATTTCTTCCTCTGAATGTCGATGATTTTTGACTACTCTGCATGAGACAGCGATATTTTTGGTCGGCGCTGTGCACGTGTGCACGAACTGGCATCTTCGGGCTCTAGAAACTCTAATTCTAGCCCGTTTTCCCCGCTCTATCTTCCTAGTTTATCTGCTGTTCTGGATCTAAGCTGATTTTCGTAGTTTTTTTCGATAACGTTTTTCATCGTGACCACTGCCTTTGAAGTCACTGCATTGTGGGACTGCTACTGGCCCAGATGCGTGCGGCGCACCGTTGTGCGCCGCACGCATCTGGGCTGTGCACCTTCGTGTGAAAGCCTTTCTAAAAGCTAAGAGTGAGAAATTTGGGCCATTTGCTTGGGTACTGTTACTTGCTCTATTTGTGTTCTGTTAGAGCAAAAATTACCTCTAGGTAGCGTATGTAATTGGGAATGATATCGTTTTGTTCGCGTCCATACTTTTTAGCCACCCTGTATAATCTAACATTGCTTTTGTAAAAAAATTCTCGTGAGGGTCCTCCAAGGCACGCGTGGAATGCCTTGCTGATTTCGCACTGCCTTTTTGTCAAAATTTATCCGACAATATCCATTCAGCAAAAATGGCATGGTTGGAATCGAACATTTATCCGAGTAGCAAGTATATATACATCTGTACTCAGGTAAAACGAGTTGTCCAGAATCGGACGAGCAGCGAGCAGTTGTCGAGAATCGGTCGACAACCGTGAAGTTGTCCAGAAAGTTGATAGAAGTTGTCGAGAATTCCGAGATTCGCAGTATTTGTCGAGAATTGCGGCTGCTTTGTTCAGAATTTCAGAGAAAGTTGTCGAGATTGCGGGGAAACGAGAATTCGGACAGATTTCTCGACAACTTCTTCCGATATTGAGAATATGTTTCGAATATGTCGAAAATTTCCCAAGAATTTAAGGCATCACTTCAGAACCCTCTTTACACCACATTCTTCAAAAGTTGCGACTGCTGTTTTCGTTCTTTTCTTTAGGGTTCTTTGTGTGTTTTTTTCTTTTTTTCTCCATTCTTCTAGCTGGTTATCAATTATAATTGTGGTGCGCGCGAAGCGCGCACCAAGATTTGGCTTTGATCTCTTCCCGCGCGGATGCCCTACAATGAGATCACCTATTCATACCGTCACCAGAGGTATGAGCTGTACACCATTCGATGCGCTGCAAAAAATTACATATGTGTGCAACTTTTCATCCTAACTGGTCCCCGCGTTCTAAATTTATGACCTCTCAAAGTACGCAAAAACGTTCTCCACCACCGCCTCCGCCACCGCCTCCACCTCCGCCCGTCGAATTCCATTTTTTTGGAAGGCGTGGACCAAATCGCTCGAAAATTTGTGACTAGAGGTAAGCGGCCGTGTCGGTTGACTATGCGAGACCGCAGTACAAGTATGCAGGACGTCATGGAACTACAGCAGGACCTCAGTAGGGGTGTGCAGGACGCCGTAGAATGTGTGCAGGACCTCAGTAGGTGTGTGCAGGACATCATGGGACCTGTGCGGGACCCCAGTAGGTGTGTGCAGGACGTCGTAGAATGTGTGCAGGACTTCAGTAGGAGTGTGCAGGACATCAAGGAACTTGTGCAGGATCCCAGTAGGAATGAGCAGGACGTCGAAGAATGTGTGCAGGACCTTAGTAGGAGTGTGCAGGACATCAAGGAACTTGTGCAGGACCCCAGTAAGGGTGTGCAGGACGTAGTAGACTGTGTGCAGGACCTCAGTAGGAGTGTGCAGGACATCATGAAACTTGTGCAGGACCCCAGTAAGGGTGTGCAGGACGTAGTAGACTGTGTGCAGGACCTCAGTAGGAGTGTGCAGGACATCATGAAACTTGTGCAGGACCCCAGTAGGAATGAGCAGGACGTCGAAGAATGTGTGCAGGACCTTAGTAGGAGTGTGCAGGACATCAAGGAACTTGTGCAGGACCCCAGTAAGGGTGTGCAGGACGTAGTAGAATGTGTGCAGGACCTCAGTAGGAGTGTGCAGGACATCATGGAACGTGCGCAGAACTCCAATAGGGATGAGAAGGACGTCATGGAATGTGTACAGGAGCTCAGTAAAAGTGTGCAGGACATCATAAAGCTTGTGCAGGACACCTGTAAGGATGAGCAGCACGTCATGGAATGTGTGTAGGACCTTAGTAGGAGTGTGCAGGACATCAAGGGACGTGCGCATGACTTCAGTTTAATGTCCAGGACACCGCATTCAAGCCATGCCTCCGAATCAACAAGAACGATGGTTAAGTGCGCCAGAACAGGGCTACCGTAATCTCACTCGAGTTGGCTCTAAAATTTTCTAAGTTCTGACTTCGATTTGGCTACATCTTCACCACCGGTGGTGCTGTTTTCCTGCTTTGTAGTCCAGGCAGATCCTCAACTGCTGACCTCTGGAGAAGGACGGTGTGTGAATGAAGACACACCGCTCTTCACTTCTCTTATACTTTACCCTTGATCAACTGGGTATCACCAAATTTGTTTACGAGAGTCGAATAACATCATTCTTAAGATTACGGTAGTCCTCTTCTGGCACACTTAAAGGCAAGGTCCGGTCAAATTTTGACACTACCGAAATTTGGGTTAAATAGATTGGGCTGGCCTAGCTGAAAATCGTCTGAACGTTTCACAAACTCTGAGTCCTTAGTTCTGGAGAGAACAGCCTCAAAGTCACGGATTACGGTATTCGCAGCATGATAATCATGGCTGGAATGACCGATAATTACACAGCACTTTTGAAGAATGCGTGGACAACCGCTAAAATATGGATGATGGCCACACTTTCCTGACTTTTCTGGATCATCGGCTAACGGAAGTGGCTGAATTAACTTGAAGAAGACCGGTTTTAACGCAGCTTTCGCATGTTCCTTGGGACTACCTGTAGCAAGAGCACCTATTCAGCGGGAAATCTCAAAATCGAAATTCTGCCCGGACCCTGCCTTTAAAGACAGTGTTCACGATAAAAAATTTTCTGTTTTCCTGCCTGTCTTGAAAACGGCCCCATACTGATTCCAGTGATGTCTCTGAAATCGTACAAGACCTTCTGGGAACGGAGTTATGGTCCCTCAAAATTTGAGCTAAGGAAACATGGAGGACGAGTTTTCCGAGGCTTGTAACTTCAGTCTCTTGCAGCCGATGTATGCGAGCTGACCTGAGTAAAGAGAGAAGTTGAGAATGAAGGGAAGAACGGGGCCATGATTATAAATCGTCGCTCATCTCATGATCTCGAGCATTCATTTGTTCACGTCGGTGGGCGTGTGTTGCGCTTTTGGGGTTTGCCTTGCGCTCGAAGTGGCAACTTCGGGCTCTTTTGGAGCTTTTCCTGGCTCGTTTTCGTGCGTTCTTTCGACGTCAGCTTTACAGTGTGCCCCTCCACTACCCATTCCTAGTGGAAACTGAAACACATTTTCTATCGTGAACACTGCCTTTAACTATCGTTCTTGTTCCGAATCAGACATATGGGCCGGCGCAGACGAGCCATATCAGCATGAACCGGTGACGTTTGGCGGCTGACCTTGGGTCTATCCTAGACGTGGTGGGGCCACCCAAGATTTACTCATAGAAATGATGGAAAACTCTGATAAAAGATGCCTGTTACTGCGCTATCAATCATTGTTTTTATAAGGGCCCTATGGAAATACTTCTACTGGTAGCCTTACCAATTGGCGGTTCATTCCATTTCTGTCTTCAATGGTGGGTGCCCCCCCCCCCCGTCTAGGATAGTGCCTAGACCCTGTACAATTGGGTCATTTTAAAGGCAGTGTTCACGATAATATCCGATTTCGAGTTTAATCGCTAAATCGTTTGTTTGACCCCCGAATAGAACTGAAATGACGAAGGAACCGAGAAAAACGCACTAGAAGGGCACGAAATCCTTTACTCTCACTCCGCTCCTTCACTCTCAGTGGAACTGTTTGTTGTGACAACGAAATCTTGTGTGGACCCGTCTTTTGCAATTCTCTAATTCGCGTTGTTCCGTTCTTTCCTTAGGACTCTAACTAATACTGTTTGGCCCAAAACATTCTCCCATTCTTGATGAGCCCTATTTTTTCACCGGTGACAACCACCTTGAACATGTCCATCCAACCGGACAACTAGTCCAGGCCAGAGAATAGTGACACTGAAATACGACGATTTAATGCGTCTCTCACCGTTTCTTCGTAATTTTGGTAACACTTGGTAGCCAACGCATTGTTTTGAATGGAAAACTCGAAAACGAAAATCATTGTGAACACTGCCTTTAAAGCTAATTTCTTCATTTTTTCGACTTTTGAATTCGAAAAGTATCCTCCATTTCCCCGCTACTCGCAGGGTTGGACTTCACTATCATAGGAATGGTGCGGTTTTGAGAATGATCTCTTCATTTTGATAGTTGCTTTTTTCGAGAAACAACCGCTTTGCATCTACGATAGTGATAATACGACTGCGAGTAGCTCGGAAATGAATGCTATCTTATTTGTAGGAAGCCGCGTTGCAACTATTACATATCTTGCAGTCTTACCAGCGGAGCGGTTGTTTCATCATTTCTATCACTATGTTTCGAAAAAAAACAACTTGACTTTCAGAGCTTGACGATATTGTAGAAGGGAAACCCTTGTAAAAAGTTGTGAAATTTCTGAAAGTTGGGCTCCGCAGAAAAGGTCAAGGATTTGGCCTCCAATGCTTGGAATGCTTAGTCAAAAATAAATAAATGTAATAGAATTGATCAAGCTCGTTTGGATCGCTCTTGCTTTTGACCGATAAAAAAGGATTCCGACGGATCCAAACAAGGACCCGAACTTATCCTTGAGTTGGAACTTTGGAGGAGAAAGAATAGTGCATTGACCCGGATCCAGGTGGGGTTTCAAGCTGGACCAGATTTTTGCGGCATGGCCTATGAACTCCACAGATTATCAGAATGTGCCGAAAAATCATTCCCAATTCTTTCTAGTCCGTTTCCGCCTTCACTTCTTGTCAGTAGGACACCGCAGGCTTGGTTTCAGGCCGATCCTGCCAATTTGCTAGAATGGCCGGCCGGTTCGCAGGACTTCAACCCTGTGAAAAACGTGTGAGGTATTCTTGGGCGTTGAATCTACATCCAGAACAGACAATGCGAGTGTATGGCTCCGCTGAAACTAGCCGTTATAAGCGAATGGGCGCAGATTGAAAGGGGTGTTCACAAAAGGCTGGGTGGAAACATATCAAACAAAGTTTTCGAAGTCCTTCAGGGCCAAGACATTTCTGAAGACTAATAACTCGATGTTTCTAGTGGTTCTTACCATGAACGAACTGGCGTAGAATGGAAATTTCTGCCAGAACGTCAGCTATGTCGTATAATTTTGCAACGATCATTTTTGACAATTTCCGTTGCAAGTTTCCTGCTAGTGGCTCTAATTTCATGGAGTTTCGTACCCAGGAGTTTTCGAGGGTGCTGCATCGACTGGCATCTACCGTTTGGCCCCCTAATTGACGCGAAGTTTGGAACCGCGGAAATTGGGGGATGTCATATAATTTCGCAACGCACTGTAGTATGTGTGGTAAAACGAATTTGTCGTCGGTTTAAAGGCAGTGTTCACGATCATTTTCGTTCCCGAGTTTTCCACTCAAAACAATGCGTTGGTCACCGAATGTCACCAAAATTACGAAGAAACGGCGAGAAACGCACTAAATCGCCTTATCTCAGTGACATTATTTTTCGGCCTGGACTAGTTGTCCGGTCGTACGAACATATTCAAGGTGGCTGTCACCGGTGAAAAATGGGGCAAATCGGAAATGGAAGAATATTTTAGGCAAAGCAGTTGTAGTTAGGGTCCGAAGAAAAGAACGGAGGAACAGAGAGTAGAGAATTTCAAACGACTGGTCTACAAAAGATTCCATTGTCACAACAAACAGTTCCAGTGAGAGTAGAGACGGGGTAAGAGTAAAGGAGTTCGTGCCCTTTCGGTGCGTTTTTCTCAATTTCTTCGTCATTTCAGTTCTACCCGGGGGCGAAACAATCGATTTAGCTAATAATCATAAAATCGAAGGGTGAACGCTGCCTTTAATTGCCCAAGTTTGAGGTACATCTGTGCTTCCTCAGGTACGAAAACAGGAGTAACATCTTTCCTCATCAGACAGAGAACTTACCAATCGCACGTGGTCTTAGGTTCCCTAGTTGAACTATAATTCTTAACTAGCTTCATATGAGATACTCTCCTGGAGCCGCGGCGGCACTATCGCGGAGCCGCAGCTGCGCTGTCGCGTCTCCGCAATGGCTCTGCGGTAGTACCGTCGCGGCTCCGCGATAGTGTAGCTTCGGTGCCTACAGGCGCAGCGGCTATTTCTCTCAGAGTTCAAAGACCTTGTTTTAATTCGAGAAAGAGTTGAGGGTTTTCTTTAAAGGCAGCGTACACGCTCGTAAAGGTAACTGAGATAACTACGGAATTAGAATGGTATGGCACCGAACACAACGCAAATGCATTTTGAAGCGTCAAAAACGACCCACAATGACGCTACATGGGTGAGAAGTTGGCCCCGCCCTGTATCTGCCCGCCCCCTGTATTTGCGTCCTCCTCCAAAATAGGGGTGCTGGGCCATTTCCACCGTCGGCGAGGTTTGTGGGTGGTAAAATAGGTACAATAGGTAAACCAAGAACGTCGCCGACGGCGAAAATGGCTCAGAACCCTTGTTTTGACGGAGGACGCAAATACGGGGGGCGGGCAGATACAGGGCGGGGCCAACTTCTCACTAGTGTAGCGTCACTGTGGGTTGTTTTTGAAGCTTCAAAATGCGTGGGCGTTGTGTTCGGTGCCATACCTTTTTAATTCTGTAGTTATCTCAATTACGTTTACGAGCGTGTACGCTGCCTTTAAGCTGTACAATTTCTCAGGGACCATCAGAATTATTGAGGGCTCTTTGCGACAAAACCTAAATTTCACTATCTCAGAGGTGTACCGCTTTTGTTAAGCACCGAAGCGACGCCGCGTTAGCTGCGTCACGTTATCTTGGGACCATAATACTGATATCGAAGGGTTAGAAGCCGCTTTGTTAGAAATAGTAATGACCGCATGTTATAAATAATTTTTCGTATGTGCAGTTTGCACGGATAGCTTTGATACTTTGCGTTCCCTGTTGAAGATTGGCGCGAACTCGGTACAAGTGTGTTAGAACACATGGCACCGAGTATGGGCCAACCTTCAGCAGTAATACGAAAGGTGTCAGACGATCACTGCTGACTGTACATATACCGTACAACCTCCAGCGATATATGGGTCAAAGTTGGTGTGATCCCTCCACTGGGGAGCGAGCATAAAAAGTAATCATTTTCTTGCAAAATTCTGGATTGCTTACGGATATCTTTCATTTCTTTGGTTGTTAGTCATTCGACGTAACACCAAAAAAAGCCCAGTAGTCGTTGAAGCTCTTAGTCTCTAGTCCCAAATACGAACATCCCTGATGAGATCCCCATGGGATCAGAAATTCGCTTCGTATTGGACTAGGGTCCAGGATGGAGAAGTATCTGGTGAATGATGATTTGATAATGGCTATGCGTTTTAACCCGAGGGTCAAAGACATATTTTTCGATGCCAGCAGCAAGAATACTTTGTTCCGTTTTTCGATTCCGAATTCCGATTTCCGCAGTTTTTTGGCTTCGGAATTCCCCTATTCTATTTTCGAAATTTTGAAAGTTGTTTCGATTTCCGATTTCCGAAATTTAAATTTTGTTTGATTTCCGAGTTCCGAATTCCGAAATTCAAAATTTTTTTTCCGCTCATATCTGATCCAGAGAGGCCGAAAAAAGGCAAAATAGGCGCCGGATAATTTTCCATTACATTGCTTTGATAATTTTCTACTGTTGTATTTTTCATTTAAAGTGAAATTTCCCCTTCAGTAAAGGGTTGCACACATGGCTTTCGCTAGGCTTTCCAAGAGCCTATATAACTATCATAAGTGATATGATTAGCATTCTTGCGATTATAGGCATATGTAGATGGCGCGATCCAATGGCGTCTCACCAAAACATCTCAGACGTCTAGATATGATGACCGCGACTCAGTCACGCACTGAATTCGCATAGACGAATAGAAAAAAAAATTCACTGATGCGTCACCGTCGCTGAAAAAGATAAACAAATGATTTGTTCAAGTTTTGAAGAATAGTCGCATATTTACGTGCTTACTGTCTACAGAGAAACAAAAACTCTCTCAACGATTTAAGTTTTTGAACACTGCAATATTTGAAACTTTTCCGTAAGCGGGGTAGTTAACTTGTAACTGGCAATACAAAGAAAAGGACAAAGACTTAGCATATTACTATCGAGATTCGATAGGCTTTTTTAATGCCTCAGAATGGACTAACTTTTCATTACAGGGGGCATCCATCATGTTGGTGACAATTATGTACATATGATACCCTTTCTCAACCTCCAAAAAAAAAATGCTAGGGTTTGTCACCTTATTCCTAAACTTCAATAGCGGAAATGAACAATCATACCCAAATTCCGCACATAGCGTATAGAGAGGGAGCTGGTCACAGTAAGCCTAAAGCTTTTGAGGAACACGCCAATGTGATCAATGATTACAGACCTCGTTCTAGGGTGGTCAGAAACCTTTTCCGTCTGCAGGTCTTCACATTCCACTTTGGCGTTTCCTCATCCATAGACATCATTCACGATGATTGACAATCTGGTGGCCAGAATATTACACCACCACATCTAGAATGATCACACCTAATATCTCAAAAAAACCTCGTTCACACTCCGCTCAAAGAAGCAATTCTGCGTTAAACCCATAGATCAAACACCACCAAGACGAAGAGGTGGTGGCCAGGGATGTTCGTAATAGAAATTTTGTAGTTCGTTAGTCGCTAGTCATTAATCGTTATTCGTTAAAAATCTAGCCTTTGAAAATAAGCACATTTGAGGCAGAAAAAATTCCTTATGGATAGAAAAAGGAAGGCATGAAGAGTTGAATGTTTTCCAAAACATTCATGGCCATGAAACACACAAAACATTCCTTGTGAGAGAACCTAGTTTAAGCTGCAAACCTACTTATATTAGGTTGTCCGATAAGTTCTTGCCGTTTCTTTAAATTAAAAAATTAGCGATCGAAATGAAATTTTTTGGTACAATGTTTTGTGTTATTCGAAAGAGAATTTTTCGCTCTACAAGAAAGTCTATTTGGTTTTTTTGTTTCGATTAGTTTTTGTTAATTTTTAGAGCATTTAAATGGAGTGTCAAGTCGACAAAAACGAGCATTTTCGACACCATCTACTTTTTGCGTTTAACCGAGGTGCCAAAGCCACGGAAGCTGCTAGAGAGATTTGTGCCGTATACGGAGAGGGTGCCATAGCTGAAAGAACTGCTCGATATTGGTTTGCGAAGTTCAAAAGTGGCAATTTCGAGTCATAACAGTCATAACATAACAGGAGCAAGTCATAACATAACATAACATAACAAGTCATAAGTCACACAGGAGCAAGTCATAACAAACAACGGAGAATACATTATTGATTAAATTGTTGTTATTTTATGTTTAAAAATAAAGTTATAAAAAATTTAAAAAAACGGCAAGAACTTATCGGACAACCTAGATAATTAGAAATATGAGTGAAAGCCTAACACTCGTGAGTGTGTGTTTGTCGGCTATTTTCGTTTTCCGCTGAGAAAAGAAGCTATATGGGAAACCGGAGAAACCTTGAGCTCTTAGTGCCAATTTGCAGTTCTGCGCTATATGGTATTATATGAGGTGTATCTCCATGGTGACAACACGGAAAACTGCACAAACTTTGCACTGATTGTTCTTTGCTCAGCGTTGCAAACTGAGCGTGCGCGTCTTTTCGAGCTTGTTCCCATAATGGGGTTACCGTCAAAAGAAATAAACACTCAAGTGACAATTCCAACCACTGAGTGGTCCTAGCACCACTTTATAGAAATCCCATATCTCAAACATAAGACTGAAAATCGGAGGACGGCGCCCTTCACAATCCAATTATCGGGTACAGATCCTGTCGGTGCGCAGTTAGGCCCCGGTCATAGTCGGTGGATCTACTGAGTCCCACCGGGTCGACACGCATCGAATTCGTGGAAAACGGGTGCAAAAAATCAATCCAATGAGTCCCACTGCGACCGTCTGATGCCCACCGCAATCCCCCCGGTTGATACTGATGGTTCTCATGCGCACAAGGGCGGGGCCAATGCACCGACTGAGTCCGACTGAGTCCCACCAGAACCATCCTCACCCCACCCGGTCGATATAGGTGTTTTTCATGTGATTTGGGTGCATTTTTTCGGCCGACTGCGACCTGCCGAGTCCCGCCGCATCTCGACTCTCGCCGTCTGCGCTCTGCCCCACGTACTGCTGATACGGAAATCAGATTCAGACATGTTGAAAACAAGAAAAATCAGCCACCAAACACGTTCCGATTCACAGCTGAGGTGATAATCGTTCCTATCAATTGCGTGTTTCGCAGAGGAGTTGGTTGGCGCTGGGGGCAACCGGACTCAGTGGGACTCAGCAGGTTTTTCGGCCGACTATGACGGGGACCTTAAGCCTGCAAGCACCACTCCATATTATCACCTCTGATCAGGGCTGGGCACACGTCCCGGCATGGCGATTTTGAATATGCACCCCCCCCCTTAGCTCGGTAATTTTCAGGCACCCTCCGATGGGAAATCGAAATCGGCTGTTTTCCGAGAAGTCGAGCACAACAGCCATGATCTTGACTTCCTTATTTTAATAAACCAGAGTATGAAAAAAGCACTGAATAAAGAAAATTCCGAAAATGTCAACAAAAAAGATAGTGTAATTTTTAAACTTCCAAACAATCTTATGGAGAAAATTTTTAGTAAGAAGGTAGGTTGTGACAGAAGATAAAAAAATTTTCATTGATTACAAATCAGCAATTACAAACAACAACAGAGCTACTTTTATTCCAGTAATTAATGTTTTCTATCGAATGTTTTCATGAACCTATGCATGAAGGATTAATCCGTGTTCGATCGTTCTGATGGACAAATTTTCAGAAGTGTTTTGTGTTGTGGAACCATGTAGGGATTGATGAGATACGTAGGAGGAAAACCCGATTTTTACCCACGTAGAATGCGGCGATCCCTTAGAGACTCAGCTCGCCGTGCGATATGGTGTGTGTACGCAGCTACACAGCGCACACGGGAGTGGACGCGCGCACAATATTAATGAAAAAATGTATTTTATTACAGAACGGGGAAGAGAAAACGATTGGAACCGAAGGAAATGGAAGACGATGAAAATTGTCTATTCTGGATGTACCCATTTTAGAAATTTAATGTAAACAAACAAAGTTGGAGCAGGGGTAAGTATTTAGCAGTGACATGTTTAATTCAAACGAACCTAGTTGATCAAAAGTAGCACTGAACATGAAAAAGGATATCGTTTGAAAGAGGAGAATCTGGCAAACAATTTAGCTTCAACAAGATCGTTTTTTAATGTGATTTAAGGACCTTAAATCTCGTCCCGGTTTTACCCCGAAAACAGGGACAAAACCGGGACGAGTTTTAAGGTTCCTAAATTATGTTGAATATCGAAGCTTTTGTCACTGAAATCTTAACCAGATTCTCCTCTTGCTCCCAACGCTCTTAGTCCTCATGGTTAATGCTGTTTTTAATAAACAAAGTTCATTTGAATGAACCTTGTCAAGTCCGAAAAAGTCGCCCTGCTCCAATTTAGTTTATTTACATTAAATTTCTCTAATGGTTGCATTGAAAGCATCCTATTTCTGCCTTCTTCCATTTACTCCACTTTCGATTCTTCTATCCTCCCCGTTCTGTAGTAAAACACATTTTTATTAATATTGTGCGCGCGTCCACTTCAGTGTGCGCTGTGTAGCTGCGGACAAACACCATATCGCACGGCGAGCCCAGTCTCTAAGGGATCGCTTTATTCAAGCTGGATCAATTTCGGGTTTTTATGTACAGGGTACTTCTCAGGTAGGAAGATACGATTATTTGCTTCTTCCACTGGAACTTGCAGTCTTCAACTTTTACAGTCGGCTCTATTCATAAGTCATTTTCACAGACGAAATTCCGTTGACTAGTTTTTATACTGACCGTGATATCTGTATTTTTAGTTTGCCATAATACAGCAGTTCGCTAATCCTTTTCTGAACGTGAACGATAGCGCGTCTGAGCGCTGTCTTTGTATCTTCGCTTCTGATCATTAACCACAAGCGTAATCACTGACCGTTACACTAAAGAAACATTACACCACATCAATCCTTACTTGCTACTAAATAGCAGAGTAGTGTTTATTCCTTCATCAAAACAATCAAACACATTATATATGATCTTTAATTCATAGAGTTCTTGATGAGAAGCTCCGACAGCAACTATGAATTATTCCGAACACAAACTGCATATCTATCAAAAATTTTAATTCTGTAAGTGTTCGTCTTAAAAAGCGGAGAAGAAGATAGGACAAACCAGAAGAGATTCGTGTATTATTCTGCTCCTGAAAGCGACAGAACAAGCATTTCGTTTTTTTTGTGTCCGGTTTAGGCACCCCCCTTTGCCCTCTCTGCAACGTCCAATATGCACCCCCTAAGGTTAACCGGGACGCGTACCCAGCCCTGCCTCTGATAGTGCCCTCTGAAAAATTTCTTCTGAAGCAGATCAGTGTCGGAACCGGTTCAGTGAGCCTACCATAAAGTTGCGCGACCTACATGAAGTCGCATAAATGCTGCGCCTAACCATGCTCAACGTTAAAGGCATCGTTCACGAGGAATTTCGTTTTCGAGTGTTCCATATATAATGAGAGCTCTAGTACACAGTATAACGAAAAAGCGCGAAAAAAATCACTGTAAACTCCTTTTTCAGACCGAAAATATCTCAATCGACCTCTGAGAAAGGAAGAATCGATCGTTAGAGATTGCTGTTTTGACCAACGACCTCACGATCAAATGAGGTTTATCTTTCTTTCAAGTGATTTGTGGAGAAGGAAATGTTAATCGATGTGTGTAGAAAAGTCATTCTTTACGAATCGTAGGAGCTGGGGGAGAACGGAGTACGGGGTGGCGTTGGTGCCAGCCGGCTGGCAGCATGGACCACTCTCGGCCGAGTCGCCCAGACAGCGAGATGGATGGCTCGCTCGCTCGTTGATTGGCGATCGGCGGATATCACGCACGCAGGATCAGAGCCTGTGCGTGGAGAACAACCGTTTCTTCGAAAAAAAAAGGTGAGGACTTCCTTTATTAAAGTAAACAGCCCCTGAGTTTTTTGAGGGGTTGAAGTCGTTTGCATGTCAGAATCTCGCCCACCCGGAATTCAACCCCTCGAAAAAAATCGGGAAAACTTCGCCTTCATGTCAGAATCTCGCCCACCCGGGATTTCAACCCCTTGAAAAAATCGGTAAAACTTCGCCTTCATGTCAGAATTTCGCCCACCCGGGGTTCCAACCCCTTGAAAAAATCGGGAAAACTTTGCCTTCATTTCAGAATCTCGCCCAACCGGGGATCCAACCCCTTGAAAAAATCGGGAAAACTTTGCCTTCATTTCAGAATCTCGCCCACCCGGAGATCCAACCCCTTGAAAAATTTGGTAAAACTTCGCCTTCATGTCAGAATCTCGCCCACCCGGGGTGCTAACCCTTTGAAAATTCGGAGATTGTGTCCTCCCTAGCAAAGGACTTCAACCCTCAGGAACTCAGGGGTTGTTTGCTTTAATATAGAAAATCGTCACACTTTTGGTAAAAAAAAACGGCTGAACTCCATGCACAGGCCCTGATCTCGCATACGTGATCTCCTCCGATCGCCAATCGACGAGCCAGCGAGCCATCGATCTCGCTGCCGGGGCGACTCGACCGAGAGCGGTCACTGCTGCCAGCCGGCTGGCGCCGACGCCACCCCGTACTCCGTCCTCCCCCTGTACCCAATCGTAAACTATATACTATCAACTTCCCCTCAGTTGCTCTGTATCAAATGTTGAAAATTTACTAATATGATGGCTGACAGCAAATTGTGCTAGATGACTGACGGAGGGCCGGCCTCTTTTGACGGAATTTGAGAAATTCAACCTCATTTATCTTTAGAATAAGGCGTTTTCAACCGAACAAACTCTCCCTACTTTCTTAGGTGGGCCCAGAAAATCATTTGAACCGAAAAAACTGTGAGTGGTTTCCAGCGCGTACGATGCCTTTAACCAAGCGTTTAGTGCTGCAGTGTAACTTGTCCATTTCAATCCAACACAAAAAGAACCGTACCCAACTTTGAGCGAAACTAGGGTGATATTCATGATCCTGGCGTTGAGGGCTACCCAGTGGTATAGCCGTTGTGGTGGTTACGTTGAGAATTGTAGGACCTTTGCAATCCGCCGGGCTTGTATTTACGGTACCGTGGCGGATGGGGCGTTACAGACTCTGTCTGCGTTACACTGTGCTTACCGTGTATAGAAAGCGTGTTGATTGCGAAACTTCCATAGTTTTCAACAAAACTTCGACAGTGACTATACCATTGGATAGCCTTCAAAGCCTGGGTCATAAAAGTCTCCCTAGTTTCATCTAATGTTGACATTGAAGCGAGTTATACAAAAAAGACGGAAAAGACGCGGAAGCCCCACCTCGCTCGCTTTCTGATCAATCCTACGAGTGGTAGTATAATTCTTATCTGAACCAATCGAAACTATCGTTATCGCTATCCTTCTAACATCTCTGCCTCTATCTGTCTGTTTATTCCGGGGTGGCTCTTTGATTCAGAAAAAGTTTCTGAAATTGAAGCAAGACAATAAACAGCCGTTTTCCGAAGGATTGTGATTATTTCATGTCTGTGCTCTCTTCAGACTTTAATCTTATTTACCTCAGATTCCTGGTAACCCACCTATCTTTCCCTGGAATCTTTGGCTAAGCTTGCCGTAGAAATGCACTTTCCTTGACAGCTTTATAGTTTGAATAGAGATCGAGAATGAAGAGATGTCTGGAGTGCTCCCAGACGGATGAAAAACATATACAGACCATTCATTGCAAGCCAATTGTAACATTAGTGATGCCCATAAATAATGAAGTTCACTTTTTTGTTCAAAAGCACTGGCTGTCCTCGATTTTTGCGTTGGCAGCAATTTCAATGTAACAATGTGTTACAGATGAATTGTGTTTAAATAGGATCAGGTCTCTGACATTCCACTGGAGAGTGTTACTACCAGTCCGAATATTGTGCCTTTGAAGATGATCGCCCCGCGGACAGACCGCTATTCTTCACGGCGAAATCCCAGGGAGAAAACAGAACGAGAGAGAATGGGGGAATCAATTCAAAGAACATAAAGTGCGCTGACGCCGCATCTCAAACTTCCCCCAATGATTTAAGTCGACCAAATGGAATAGAATGTATTCTCTAAGGGGTATGTTCTATGCTAGGAAGGGCTGTACATATGTGTTCATTCAAAAACTGGCCGAACAGGTCCGAATATGAAGCGCATGAAAGGGATTTCACACCTCCCTCGACAATACTCTGTGAAAATTGGTATCGCTGGGTCCGCAATAGCCCCGAGATTCTCGCTATTATCGCGATGGGGTATAGACAGTTGATTGGCGACTCCGCGACATACATAGCATCGTTGGGTGGAGCCGGGTAGTCCACCAAATCTCAGCTCTGGGCAGATCAAGGAAGGAACCTTCACCATTGGCAAAAAGTCTCAGAAAAGAATCAAAGTGACCCGACATTTCTGCAAGTCATTTTCAAGATTGGATGGGTGCCATTGCTGGTTCTTGGTCCATACCTTTTCTACCCTTGAAGATAGCCCTTTTGGTGAAGATGGTTTTGGAGTCCTCATGAAATTCATGAATAAATCAGTATAAATAGAATAGTGTTTCCAGTTACAAAAAGTACGCTCCCACTCTTCCAGCCGATTTCAGTTTATGAATTGCAATTTTAAACCAGAAGCTAACGATTTTTCGTTCATAACTTTTTACCTTAGATGATGGACATTCGGTAGAGTTGTTTTCCGAATACCCATGTAATCCTACCTCGACCATAGTTTTGAGTTTTGAAAAATAATGCCCCGATCCTCCAGCCTAATTCGTTTTATAAAATACTTATAGCTCTTTAAACGTTGGAGACAGGGTTATGGTGAAGGTTGTTCTCGAAGTCTCCGTGAAATTCTGCGTCGAATGATTTATCGGAGCTCCATAGTAATCTTCTTAGAGTGCTCTCGTCTCTATGGTGAAAATGAGAGACGCAGAGTTCTGCTGGAGCCAACAATGTGGCTCTGCTCCACCGACCTGGCTGGCTTATGTAGCATGCAAAGTAAGGAAACCGATATATCATTCGACGCAGAATTTTAGGCAGATTTCGAAAACATCAATTCTTGACCCTATCTATAACGGTTAAAGACTTATAAGCAAAAAACTAGTATTTCTTGAAACGAATCAGGCTGAAGGATCGGGGCATTATTTTCCAAACCTGAAAATCACAGTCCACGTAGGATTATATAGGGATTAAGAAAACAGCCTACACCAAAGGTCCATCTCCTAGCGTAAAAAAGTTTTGAACGAAAAACCGTTAGCTTCAGGTAAAAAAATGCACTTTATAAACGGAAATTGGCTGAATGAGTGGGAACGTACATATCCTACCTCTTCGAAAATTAGTTATTCGTAGAAGATCTGCTTTCAGCTGAGAATAGGTTTTTCAAATGGAAATATAGAAGTGGGTGGTTCAAAACATACGTGGGAATTTTCGGATTCGAATTTTACTAAAACAAATACTTGAATTGGAATGATGTCGAAATCTTTGAACCCATTCAAAAATCAAGTTTCGCGAGCCCAAACCCTCACAACTAGAAGTTAACTTGATGTTGGTACACAGTAAAATAGACATTCACATCATAGGCGTATATACTTGATCATTCAATCAAGGAAAACAAGCTCGACCGTCTGCTGTCACCTCGCCATTCCGCCGCATCGCTCGGGGTTGCAAAGCTGCGCCGCCTGGCCAAGCGGTAGCCGCCGGTGGCGACCGCTGCCAGAGTCCGTCCTGACCTAGTCTAAAGATTCGCTTATACTCCCGCCGCCGAGCGACGCGGCACAGTTCAATCCTGTAAGGCGACGTTTATACTTCTGCCACCGAGCGGCGCCGCGGGGTGCAATCCTACAATATCGATCGTGCAGCGCCCTCGATCAATATTACAGAAATACACTCTGTCGCACCGCTCAACGGCGGGAGTATAAATGACCTCTAAGGGGTCGTTTGTAGGCAGTGTTCACTATAAAAAATGTGACTCGGTTTCCACTAGAAATGGGTAGTGGAGGGACACTCTGTAACATTGACGTCGAAGAAACGCATGAGAACGAGCCAAGAAGAGCCCCAAAAGAGCCCGAAGTTGCCACTCTGAGCTCAAGGCAAACCCCAAAAACGCAATGCCCGCCCATCGGCGTAAACGAATGAAAACGCGAAATCGTGAGAGGAGCGATGGTTTCTGGTCAATAGCCCCGTTATTCTCTTCAATCTCAACTTCTCTCTTTACTCAGGTGGGCTCGCATACATCGCCTGCAAAAGACGGAAGTCACAAGCCTAGGACAACTAGTCCAACGTGCTTTCCTAGCTCAATATTTGAGGGACCAAAACTCCGTTCACAAAAGGTCTGGTACAATTCCAAAGACATCTTTGGAATCAGCTTGGGAACTTCTTTCAGATAGGGGGAAAACAGGATGCGGATCTTTATCGTGAACACTGCCTTTAAAGTTCTGCTGCCGAGCGGCGCGGCAAAATGCAAACCTCTGATCAATCAGGCTGCGCCGCGTGATCAATATTTCTGAAATGCACTGTACCGCGCAGCAAGGCGACGGAAGTAGCATCACCCGTGTGATGCGCTTGCTGTGAGGACTATATAAGATGCCTAAGACGCGAATGATCTCTCCTTACAGTTGATACAACAAAGGGGGCCCTCTACCACCACAGGTTTACATTTCTCTCAGATTAGAGCTTCGTCCCTGGTTTACAAACGGTGAAACGCGCACTATGTCAGAGAGAGGTTCTGGTGGTTTCTTTCCCTCTCGGTGGTTTCTTTAAATGGCTTCATGATTCACAGCCGACGCTCGTAACCACCATTGGCTAGCAATGATTAATATAAGTTTTTTCATGCGTTTGGGAAACCTTCAGACACCTTTTTTTGCTTTGATCTCGGTTCCAATGCCAGAGTTGTCAAGGCAAGTGCACTTCTATTGCTAGCTTAGGCGCCAAAGACCTCTAGGAGAGAGAAAAATGTTGAGCAGCATGAATCATATTGTTAGACCATGGAAAAGAAGGTCGAGAGAGATGGAATGCATATCAGTGAGGTGGCCAGTTTTGAAGGATGACTTCTGCTGGTGAAAATATCAGCCTGAAGACTTCACCTTTCTTTGTTTTCTGAAGGCGGACTTATTTTGAAACCCTCCTAAGTCGAGAACGACGCAGGCAGTGAGTAAGCGCTGGTGTAGCTGGGTTCATGCTATACTAGTCTAGTCATCCTTCTGAACACCACCGCGTCACGCGCAGGCGTGGCGTTAGAGTATGAAACTGAACGCGAATCTGGTGTTCATTCTGAGTTTTATAAAATACTACAGCAGACCACGGTAGCTGGACCCACTGTATTCTATCACGATCATTGACGTCACTGAAAACGGACCTCATCTGTTCTGTTTAATGTTTCAAAAAACACTCGATGTTTAATTTTGGGAATAAGAAGATTTTGCTTACAGTCGCAACGAATCGCAATGATATTTTGCAATCCTTATTGTGTGTTGGCCTACGCGCAACAATGAATGCAAAGTATCGGTGCAATTCGCGCCGATGTACTTGGCTGGTGTTCTATTAATTAGATAGATTTTCTTTTTTTCATGATTTGTCTGCTTTTTTATGCTTTAGGTTTTGTGGGTTTCTCAAAGTATAAGCTTTTGGATAGGGATTACGAGCAATGTGCAATAGCCGTCGTTTAGGAAACACGGCGGCATCACCACACACCCATAACGCCTTCGGGCGTGAGTGCTTGGTAGCGCTACCCACGGTAGCTTTGAATCACAATGTAATCGTTAGGGTAACAATCCCCGTGGGTAGTGCTAACACTGGATAGGACTACCAGCACTGCCGCGCTGATGAATCCGGGGTATGCAACTATTTCGGGGGGGGGGGCACTCAGGATTCATTTGGAGAATGAATGATACCGCCTTCAGAAGCCGAGGGATTTCCATGGAGTCTCCACGAAAATAATGACTGATAACGCTATCAGACAAATTATATTAGCACAAATTTCCATTTTCATGGATGAATCGTTTTGTTTTCTCGAGTGCCCCCCCCCCAAATAGTTTCAAGCCCAATACGGCCCCTGCTGTGAAGCGGTACGAAGAAAGTTTTGCGTTCAGTGAGTGGCTTGGTCAGACCTACTTTTTGATTGCTGACGTTCATAGTCTTTCGTGCCCTCTTCGACAGAGCGAACATTCAGTCGGGGCGGCGAGTATGCATCGCTTGTGAATTATCAGAGCGGGCCGCTCAGGCTGAGGAGGTAGAAAGAGTGTGTATGACCTCTAAGGATCTATATTCTACGTGGTGGGTAGGCGAGGGCAATCAATGAGCCTTAGCCTTTATTTCCGTCGCAGTTCCTTGGAATTGCCTCCGCTCGACGTGACTCACCTCATGCACCGCATGCTCTCTGAATGCGATAAAATAAGCTCTCTGTTTTGAGATCTTAGTCTCTCGCAACTGCAGAGCTTACACCACACAGTTCAAAATGACTCACTTCACGTTCCACGGGGTGCTCAGCGCACTAAACGTCTTCAAAGCAGGTTGTCCGACAACGCTGAGTATCCTGTTGCGACATTTGAAATTTAGCGTCTTCGCTTCATGGGAGTGAAGCAGCTTGCGAATGTTTGCAAGAATCAAGTCTTCTCATTCAAATGCCACTTTTTCGCTATCATCCTTCAGTTTGGACTTGCTCGGCTTTGAGTTTAGGTTCTCTACCAATTCGGAACTTGACGCCGATGCAAAAGAGACAAGATGTCTATGTACCCTGTTTTCGGAAAAACATTACTCAGCTCTCATGCGTGCGTGTGCGCGCGTATGCTACGCTTACGTACGCAAAGGAACTAGACTCTGGAGAATCTCTAGTGATCTGTCGATTTTGGTTATCACCAAGCGGTGGTCCTCGGTGAGATGTAACTAGTGATAAGAAGGTTCCGACGAAAAAGTCACCGCTACGGACTGTGACAGTGAAAAACGGGCCTCATTTCAAATAAACCAGAGTCTATAGCCCATTTCACAGTTCGCCGGCCGACGTAGGACGACTCATGATCAAGCGTGATAAGCTAAGATAGATAAGGTGCTCAGACAGTAGGTGCGGGCGGGTCGCTGCCTTTTGGCAGGCGGGTCGAGATCCCCCCGCCATCCACCCGCCAGTAGCCAGCGATCCGCCCGCATGTAGCCAGCGATCCGCCCAGCAGTAGCTAGCGATCCCCCCGCCAGTAGCCAGCGATCCGCCCGGCAGTAGCCAGCGATCCGCCCGGCAGTGGCCAGTGAACCGCCCGCCATTAACCAGCGATCCTCCCTCGATGCCACATGTTGGTTTGCGGTGGTTCCCACCACGGTCTCCGTATGCGGGACCACCCCCCCCCCCCCAAAGCCGTGGGGACCATCCCTCAGCTGACAAAAATTATCCTTCGGCATTTGAGTGATCCTTCAGAGGTGACTTAAGTCACCATTCAGGATCGGCCTCGAAATGCCGAGTGAGCAGTCAGTGCGATGGAGCGCCTTTTGCACCCTTCGGTTTGTGTACTCTGAGCATGATACTGATAACAGAAAAGAACTTGTCAATGATTGACAAGTTTCACCGTGTAAAATTCGAGGGGCGGATCGCTGGCTATCAAAGCCCTCGCGGGCGGATCGCTGGCAGGTTGAGGGTGGATCGCCGCTTCAGAGCTTGCCGGCGATCCGCCCGCTAGCGTGATAAACTTTCCCAGGTGCCGCTATCCGCCCGCCAAAACGCAGCGATCCCCCCGCTGAGACGACGAGAGGTAGCGATCCGCCCGCAACCTGCCGGCGAACCGCCCGAAGAGGCCTTGATTGCCAGCGGTCAGTCCGCACCTACTGTCTGAGTGGATAGAATAGGGTAGATGGATATTCCAAATTCGATAACGTTTTCCGACGTCGGTCGGCAAAGTACGAAAGACGCTTATAAGATTTTTGCCCCCAAATTGAGGTTGATCCTCTTTTACACTTCCATAGCCGGTCGTTGAAAATGCATGCCTTGAATGAGAATCGACGTGCGACGCGAGCACGACCGAATTCTCATGATTTTCATACTATCGCATTGGGATCGAATTCAGAAATGTGCCCTACACGTGAGCATCAAGTATATTTTTGCGCGTCGACTTTGATGTATTGATGAAACTGCTGCTAGGGAGTGCATTTGCAGGGAAAGCCTGGTAGCCCTCGCCAGCTATGGAGAACAGTTCGGAGGAACCACCACCGACTGCTACAGAGTAGACGACTTCGCTCCTCAGAGGATCCCCGGGCTATCAAAATTACTCCTCAGCACGGGAGAGGGTTTCGGAATCCCACCATAGCTCTGTGAGTTGATTATGACAACAGGCAGCAGATTTTTTGTTTGCCTACAGCATATCCAACGACTTTTTTCACTTGCGCTGATTAATATCTGCCGCCCCTGGAAATTCACCCTCTGCGAAAATGAACTTTGGTGATGGCGCTAAAAGCGAATTCGATGTCTAAAGGTATTTGTGGGCGTATCAAGCCGTTTCCACCAAAGCAGCAAGTCTTGGAAGGGTTCGTTAGGCGGTAGGAAACTTTTCGTTGGTACTCATTCACAGCCATTCTCCAAGGTTTAATGTGTGTGCTCTAGTAAGCCCCCTGCAAAGTTCTCTCGCCTTGTGACTAGACAGCAATCATGGGATCGCACGTCTATAAGCGTTCAAAGTATGCTGTCGCGCTGATCCACGCTGAAAAAGTGGGGGGGGGGTGAAGCGAGTCCCAGCTTTAAATAGAACGGAGCGATTTTCAGAAAAAAATCTAAAAGGATTGGTTGGGGAAAATACCGCCATTGTTTCAAGGTTTGGATACTATATTTTTGTTAGACATCGGGGCCAGTAGCAGTCCCCCAATGTGGTGACTCTGAAGAGGCAGCCAACCTAAGGTCGGTAGATGCCTCCTATGGATGCCACCTTAAAACGAGAATCATTTTCGAATGAGAAGCGTTGAGTGCAAAACTCATATTAGCCGACGAATTTGAACCAGCACCGCATCATCCTACGAGACGGATGCCCAACTCAGCGCCTTGGACCGCTAGGCGACATGTTCATGTGTGAGGGACTCCTTCTGTTTTCACTCCCTCCACAAATCTTCGTGTTCATTTTAACTTTGATCGAACTAGTGGTAGTAAATATGGATTTCGGGAGCGTGCAAAAGCGTCTATCTTTCAAATTCAAAAAGTTTTCAACCTTGGATGATGGGATTTCGGAATTTTTTGCGAAAATCATCAAAGCAAGAGAATGTTAGATTAAAAAAAAACGATTTTGAAAATTTTTTGTTGGATGACCTCTTACCACTGAACCACGATTCACAATACTTTGTAGTATGATTGTCGAGAAGCCAACCGTGTTTTTGTCACAATGTACCGAAAAGTTCGAAGGATTTTTTTTCATTATGAACTGTTTTTATCCTTAGTCTATTTCACGCTTCCCAGTCAACATAGGAAGAAGTGAACTTGAAGTGAAAGAGGAAAACGAAGTTTAGATGAAAGCTGCACTTAGATGAACTATTATACAGCGTTTAATAACCAGTGCACGCGGATCACGTAAGTTCCATGCATTTTCTGAAAAACGAAACCGTTTTCCAGCCATCTTTCTCAGATGGCTCTCTAAGCAAATCTGATTTTATTTGTGGTTAGCGATTATTGAAAAAAAATCTGAAAATGGTTGATTATAGCCACGTCAACTTCTAGGAATTGGAAGTTGAGCTTAGCATAGGACTAAAGCACAATAAATCTATAAAGGAGACGTATTCATGACAGCTACGTACAATTTGACGTTAATCTTCCACTAATCTTCGCCAGGAATCATTGAAACATCAATAAAGCCTTCGAACGTTTCGCCTGTCATTCCTTTCAGCTGGCAGCGGAGCTGGATGGCCGCCAGCCGGCGGGTGCAATTTTTCCTTGCCCACCTATACAACGAGATAGGCCGCCGTGCTGTGCTGGGTGATAAGTGGGCAGCGTTCTGGTAGGATCGCAAGCGCGCCACTGCCCTTGGAGCGTTCTTGCTTCAAAAAGTCAGCACCATTGAACGTGCTCGGCCCCATGACCGCGGTATCGAGCCAGCTCCTCTTCGCTCCGCGCACTATTTCCCTTTCCTCTGCGGTGGTAATCGAAGTCACCACCCGTTTCTTGCAGTCAGCCACCTCACAAAAGAACGCTCACTGCTCCCAGGTGGCTGACTGCAGTGGTCATTAACTTGAGCGCCGTCTGTGCATTTCTATGCCGGCCCGTCCATATTGATAGCCAAGACGTGATTGACTCAGTCACCACGCAGTGACAGCCGGTAGCTGCCACCTCTCGAGGGGATTGCTACTGGCCCGGTAGTAGACTCAGAACCGAATCGAATAATTTTTCAAAGGATAGAATATTCGAGTAGTACTAACTCTCCTTGGTGGAACAGATTCAGGATAAAGGTTAGTTGGGGTATGCCCCATATTGCCTGGGCCAGGTACGAGGCGGCATGCGCTGAATCAACTGTACAATTTGCTTGATCAACCATTATTCATACAAAATGATTAAGACTTCTTCGTGGAATGTCCCTCTAACAGCATGATCTTGAAGGGTTTCTCCAACCGCGCTGCTCTCGCTGTCTGGCGTGAAGTATAGAAGATTTTTTTGTTCCGCCCTGAAATTTTTGCAAACTTTTAGGTGATGTAGACCCGGATCTAACCAATGAAACCAGCGTTTTCGCATTCATGCATGCGGCGCGATTCTGTTGCTCCAAGAAAGCAGTGGAGCAGAATTCCTCCTGTCTGGGTGACCTGCGTTGTACAACCTTCCTTCTTCTTTGTTCTCCTTATTTCCTGTCTAGGAATGATCAATGAATACTCGACATTCATATTCTCCGCTCAATGACCGCAGGCGCTTTTGTTCTATGCGAACAAACACTCGCCAGCAAGTCGTTCCCTGCAAATAACTTCTCCAGAAACTCCCATCGGGTTTTGCCTGCGTAAGATGAGGATTCAGAATTAGTGTTCAATCTTTTTACAGGAAAAGCGTTTGTTTCGCTTGTACCACATTGCGAGAGGATATAACCCGATTTTAAGTGTGTACAACATTAATACAAGACTCCTCCCTAATTTTTTTTGAATTTAGGAGCATTGCTCACATGAGTATGGACATTTGAAGGCAGCGCTCACGATAAAAGTCGTATTCTTTTTTTCCATGTTCCTGAGTAAGCAAGCCCACGAAGTAAAGGATATGGAGAAAGTCCCCACAAAACTCTTAAATATCGGAGAAAAAACCTGCCAGAAAACGAACAATTTTTTCATCGTGAACACTGCCTCTAGGGCACTGTTTACGATCAACTTCGTTCTTGAGTTTTCTACGGAAATCGTGGTTAATATTGGACCCTGAAGGGAACTTCCCCATGGCTCATCCCAACATCGCGAGAAAAACCTCCATGTTGTGGTCCGCGGCGGAGGTTTGTCCTTGTTGCGGACCGCGGTGAGGCTGGCTTCCTTGCTGCTGGCCGTGACAATGAGCATACCGAACACAGCTGGAGACGGTGATAGTCCAAGTTCTTCCTTCGTTTGCAGAACAGGCTTTTTTTATGTTTTACTTGGGATGCAACCCCTATTGTGCCGACGTACTAGCCCACGACCGTCCGAGCCTGCTTCGCTGTCGCGCTTTGACCTGCGTGTATCAGCAGCGGTTTTTCATTGAAAAAGACGATACATTCATGAAATGGTTGTTAAAAACATTCGGAAATGCTCACTAGACAAAGCTTTCAAGAGAGTGTTTGGTCCCATTTTTTTGACGCTATTATGCTTGTTACTAGGGATCACTCTGAACGCAGTATGGAGTATTGAAAAAAACGGTTTTTTTGGGGGTTGTAGAGGAGTTAATAGAAAGAAACAATCCGAACAAGAAACATTTTAGGATTTCACTCAGTCCTCACGGGTAGATCAAAAACGACCAAAAAAGGAAAGAAACCAGAACGCTGAATTGGAGGATGCAGCACTAATGTGAGCTATACAGTGGCCTTGAAGTCATCTGAAAAGCTTCTCTAAAAAGTTTGTAGATGAAACCTAGCTAGCTTCTTAAGTCATGACTTGTTTATTGATCCCTTGAACATGCTCGTTGCATGCAAACCACCGATCATTGCAATGAGATAGTCGGGCTAAGGCAGCGTCCATACGTTGCGAGAGCGGGCGCTCCCGCTGTTGTGCGCCTCTCAACGCTCCTCAACGCTGCCCGCAAATTAACACAGGCGAACACCCCCACCTCGTGTTGAATCGATTAAAAACGTTTGATCGGGTGATCAATCGCTCGAGTCGGCGCAACGGCTTATGATTTCCCATGGTTTTCGACTTCCGTGGAGGAAAAAACAAGGGCAGTAGTTTTGCTACAGGTTTGGTGCTACCTGCTTTAGTGAAGGAGCAGTAAGCTTGAAACTTGCTGCTTGCCCCGTGGTGCTGGCGTAAGCGTGCGGGAGCGAGCGAGCGAGGACGCGCGAGGAGGAGCGCCTCTGAGAGGCTAGCGAACCGTATGCACACGATGACCATCGATTTTGCGTAATCGCACGCTCTCGCCACGTATGGACGGAGCCTAAGCTAGCTCCACACCTTTGATCAGCCAGTAAGGCGTTGGATTACGAAGTTATTGAATGATGATTCAAAGACTGTGGGATCATTACTGCATTATGGTTGGCAGTATTAGCATTTCTATGTCTGACCTTACCTATTTTGAATTTTAGCATTGTCTCTTGTTTTCTTATACCTCTTTTCTTATATCGAAGAGGGAACGGGTTATAAACGGAGAACGGTTCACATCAATGTTAGAAGCTATAAAAGTTCCAAGATTCCAACATTTGCTAGAATATCAAGAATACCCCTACGCTTCTCCCCACATATGCGACAGAAAAACCGTCCTTAATTCGGTGAAACACTTTACGGGACTTATTTTGATATATGACGCTGGAAAAAAAAGTTGGGACAACACAAAACCTTGTGAACTTGTTCCTTGACCAATGACCAATCTTTTTTCCGACAGAAATAATTATTATAAACAGAATTGGGTTAACCTAAACTACAAAATCCAAAGAAGCAACCTGATAGATACATTAGCACATGGCTTGAATACTCAAGACGTGTTTCATTATCATGTCCAAAATATTGAGTAGAGCCGAACCACCATTTGAGAAACGCATCTTACAATGGAACTACTTTTATTCAGCTTGACCGTTCTGTGTTAAATGTACTCTCCTGGAACCACTTCGGACGAACAATTCGAATATTCTCTTCGCAGCTTCCCCGAAATAAAAAAGAAACCACTTTGATAAAAGGTATAGGCGTTTTCCAAAGCCTCGCGGCAAGACATCAGGGACTTTTTAGGGTGGTTTGGAAAATTTTTTCATATTCGGCACAAAACTTAAACTAGATTGCGGTATTATTCATGCCATACAGGGCCTAACCTACCTTGATAATTTGAAAATTGACAAATGAACATCAAATTTGTATTCAGCACTCCGAATAACCCCTGTTCAGAAGTTTTGAGTCAAATCTGAGACTTTGACCCAACTACCGTATACCTACCGTAGTCTACCGTAATCTGCCGAAAACAGATAAACTGACCTCGAATTGATGATGAGCATTTTAAATAACCTTTTGGAGCGAGCCCCATGAGGTGTGTAAGCTCAATGCCGTTTTTGGGAGTTGAGAGATCATACTCTTTTTTCGATCGAAGTCCGCCCAGGGGAATTTGGGGCTCCGAACACGGATCCAAGGTTCATTTCCAGTTTTTTGGCGGTTTTTGTCTGGTTAGGGTGCACTGAATGACTCTTTACGTGCCGTAACCAATTGTTTTGGTCGTTTTTGATCTACACGTGAGGACTGAGTAAAATTTTAAAATCTTAAATTGTTTCTTTCCGAATCCCAACAACACTGAAGAGACCGTTTTTTGAAAACTCCACTTTGTGTTCGGAGTGGTCCCTTGTTAGAGCTATCACCATTGTTTTCCGTGGAAGACTATAACTATAAGACTGTTTCCCGTGGAAGAATATGACTATAAAACTCAAGAGCGAAGTTTATCGTGAACCTTGCCATTAAAACGACAATCGAAGATTCTGGCTGTTAGTAAAGCGGAATTTATAAAAGGGGTCAGGTATCTGTGCGGAGCATGAAATTTTGCCTTTTTTTAAAGGAACTTTTTTTCTTGCTTGGCGGGGCTCTTTCGATGGAGCGCAATGGACTACTCGAAAGCGCATTATTTCATCTATCTGATGCTCGTTGTCGCCTGCCGGGAAAGTCATTCGTTTTCGAATTTCACATCTGAATTTGGTGTGCAGTCCAAAAAGTGAATATTTTAAAATATTTCTATCCGCCTTCTATCGGAGCTTCAACTCGGCTATGTTCGAGTCCGTAAGGGCTTAGCACCAAAACAGATTCGCGGAAGCTCTTCATTTGGATGAAATTCTCGATTTCTCCAGAATTTGCATTATCTGCAGCTCCTGTTTTCGACTTTAAGAGAACAAGCTTCATAGGTAAGTAATACGAGGTACTCCCCACTCCAAGACATCCGTTTCATGATTTGTCGACCATTTTTTTTCAGAATCAGAAAAATAATCTAAAATCGTTTTTGAAAAAATAGCCGATAATTCACAAAATAAATATAGTTGGATGGGGAATATTTCATAGTACTTAACCATAAAGTTTGGTGCGTCGCCCAGAGGAGAAACTGCAGAATTCGCCAATGTGGGAAAATGCGGAATTCACTCCATTGAAGAATTACCGCAAATCTCTTCTGTTGTTTTGAATTTTTCACACTACATTTGAATATGAAAATCGAAAGCCAATGAGTTTCACGGCAGGAAACAAGGCAGGTTAGATAGAGGAAGAAATGCGCTTCCGATTGCTATATGACACTTTTCCAAAAAAGCATAGTCCAGAGAGGAAAGAGGCCTGAAATTATTCACCAAGGCTGATATTTACTGCGCTTCCCTGAATATGCGCGCACACATGCTTAGGTTCGGAGGTCAGCGTAACCTTCATGATGGTTTACCCACACAGTTAGAGATTTCCATGAGCTCTACCTACATGAGGCTACTTGCCTTAATTTTATTAAAAAACCCAGCTTTTTAGTTCGTTGAGAACTGAGGGTGTCATATCTAGGTGCCAGCTTGTATTCGCACCCTCATTTTTTCCCTTTACGTGAGATATCTTTATCCAATTTCCCTTTACTTACTGTCACTTAGCAGCTGTAAGCCCTGCTGATTCCTCGTCGAAATGCCTTGTTTCGTCTTCTGTCACATCTATTTTGATTATTGCCAGACACCCTCTCTCACTCTTCCTCGTCAATATTTACAACTCTGCTACCAGACACGACTACGAGTGCTTATTATTCAACGTCTCGTGGCGCGTTAACCTCTGGTCGGCCTCTTCCAGACAAGTACATACATTGGAAAGTACAATATGCAGCATAATCACGTTTGTCCAGAAATAGGTCCATTTGGAGGCGTTCCTTTTTGCCAGAGCCGGAATTCTTCGAACAGTGCGGGATTTCATTGTGGTAACCCAAGAAAAGGCACGCACACGAGTAAAGTTGTCCTTTATCAAGCACCAAATAACACAGGATGCGGTTCCTACCGAAACGCCTCCAGCACTCAACAGTTGTGAGGGTCAACTCAAATAGCGACCTTCACCAGCCCTGAGCATGTCGCTTTGGAGCGCTCTATAGCTGTTCTCCACCGTCTTCTAACTAGGGAATCGCATGGCCGCCCTGTACATTTAAAAGCTGATGAACGCCTTCTGGTCAGGTCTAGCGAGCTGTTTCCGACTTTGAAGTCGGATTTTGTTAAGGACGTCTCTGAGCAAGGTTATAGACATTTTTATATTTTTCTTAAGCATCAGGCAAGTTTTTGTTGGCTCGGAAAAGAACTGTCGGATTTGGCTCAAAACTGCTCTATGTGGGCTTATATTATGTGCTGAAACCGATTTTGGCGGTCTGTTTGTCGATCATCTGAGATTTACTGTGGATTACGCTGGACACAATGCTATATATATGCGAAACCTACATATATTAATATTTCAAAAATTGAAATACGGACCTCAGATTCGCGTATAGCGCCCGAAACAATCTCCATCTGTTTTCACATGTACACATGTCGGCTTGGGCTCAGCGATCTTGAAGAAACCTCAACAAATTATAGAGCATCAAAAACCTTAACCACTACACCCTCAAAGATGGATCATGAATGTAGAGTTTTTGAGTACGGAATTCATTCACAATTTCGCGGTATTATGTAACTTCAAGGTTATTTCCTCAATCAAAAGATGACCATAAAAACCCAAACCCGTATCTTTTGTTGGCTATCAGAAGTCCTTCAAAGCGATCCTTTTCACTCATGAAAAAGTGAGAGACTTATAAGGAGCGAATTTGCAAGCATATATATCTAATGCATCTCAAAGAAAATGTGACAAGAGCTTATTTTCTTGCAATGTTATGCAACGTTTATGAAGGGTATTTGGTGGCGAATAAGTGGCCTTTGTTCGCGTTCTAGAGGATTAGCATTACACTTAAATAATATGACGAAATTGTAAATGATTCCCGTATTCAAAAACCGTGCACTCAAGATCCAACTTTTAGTATGTGTATAAAAAGTTTCGTGGTGTTCTATAACATGTGAAAGTTTCTTCAAATTTCGCGAAGCCCAAGCCGTGATGAACAGTTTCCGCCGGAATGAGTGTTCGTATGTATATGTATGGTTCCCGTTTTCAATCTAGTCTGACGCATGGACCAAGCGGCTGGCCGTGCGGGGTTGGCGGCCTCAATGGGGAATGCGGTTTCGATTCGCGCGGGATGATCTACCGCCGCTGCCTCGTCCATTCATCAGACTAGAATTATTGCGCGCACTCTACATACAAATGCAATGCAGTATATAAATTGACGCTCACCTAACAACTGTAGGTTTCTAGTTTTCCCAGGCCTGTAATTCAACGACTCCCAGCGCGATCTTTTGAAAACGAAGGACCCAACTTCTTATTAATGTCTAGTACGACAAATGACCCTTCAAAAAATTTTTTGGATCGAGTTCTATCCAAGATTAGCAAACTCCGCATTCAGCCCAGCTTTACGAAATTCAAAGTTTGACCGACCATAACTTTTTTTTCGAGAGTCCGAAGCAAATTCTGATTTCAGTTTCGGAGAGAGTGTGCCATATTTGACCATAAAAAGTTCACCATCCTTCTAATGGTGAGGAAAGTGATACGAGGTCCCTACTCAGATACTTGCGGCCCAGTAAGGCAGTACGAGGTGATTACTAACGCAGTTACTCGTCGAGGTGTAAGCCCCTTTCGTTCCCCCAACAGCTGCCCAGAGCAGCACGTTGTGTCCTCTTGCTACGCTCACTGCCCCAACTGCTGCTCGGTTAGCAGCTCCACGTGCTGTTACAGTTGCCCTAACTGCTCCAGTCGTCTCCCCAACTGCTGCTCCTCAATGTGGCCCCAACTGCCGCTGTTCTTTCTCCAATCGCTCCTCATCATGGCCCAAATTGCTGCTCTTCATTTATGATCTTTCCTTTCTTTCTCATAACCCTTCTCCCGCAGGGTATATGTCGAGCTCAGCAGCAGCGCTGGGTCGACCTATCAAAAAATGAGCCCCTATTGAGGCTCATTCATATCCACAACGGCTGATTCATCCTTGATTGTATCCATTGATCTTCGCCACAGTTGAAGGAAATGATGCTGGCACTACGGGCTGTCTTATGCCCCCCACCCTAGGCGGCCTCGAATCTGGCACGAGTTTGCGAGGACCGTTCAACACAGGCCTCGGTCAGTAGTGAATTTGAGTCTCCAAAAACATTTCTTGACACCGAATTTCTCTACACCTTGAACAAGAATTGATTTTCACTCGGTTTCGTGACTATAGAAATGTGAATTAGGCGTGATAATCTGTTTCTCTCCTTTTGAAAGACGAATTATGACTTTATTTGTACAAAAAGTTATATCCAGATATTCCACGAATTAAGGTCTTCTCAAAAATTTCTTAAGTCATTGAAATTTGCACTGTTCAGAGAAATTACCAGGGTTGAACGGAATTCAAATATCAGAGTATTCATCATTTATTGATCTCATGGTAAATGGTTATTTCTTTTCTTCCAAAAAACAACGACTTTAGAATTTCCTTTTTCTTCTTCCTAAATTATTTTCTTGAACATTTTTCTGATGGGTTCAAATAACTAATTTTTAATTTTCATTGGAAAGTTATTTTTGAGAACCGTCGGCTTTAAGCATTGTGCTTTTCGTGAAGAAAAGGTATATACTCCCCATTTCGCTTAGTTTTTGGCAAACCATCGCCGCTCAGCATTTAGAAAATACAAATCTTGGTCCAAAACCAAAGCAATTGGTTTTTTTATGGAAAATGCGAGTAAAGTTTGAGTTCATGGGAACGCATTTCAGAGTTAGAAGGTGATTTCTTAAAATTTCCGAATTACACCTTCCAGATTTAAAAAAAGGCAAAATGTTGCAAATCTGGAAGAACGCGCTAAATAAATCATTAGAGTCATAGAAGGGCGACCAGTTGTAGATGAACTGGATGTGTTGAAAAATGGCTTCGAGCAGTTACTAGCGGCGTCAGGTCGCGGCGATTTGGCGATTGAATGGCAGCGTGTCTTGGGCGGCACGTGGTCTTTAACTCGAAGACAAACTGGCCTAAAATTGACAAACTTTTGCTGCAGATTCACGGGTTAGAATCGTTTGACTTCAACCCAGTATATTGTTTTTTGCGAGCATCAGATATTGGTACAGTCGACATGATAACAGAACTGTCGAAAAAGTGTACAGCGGGGAAAGTGTGCAGAAACCACTGATGCACTCACAGATCCGGAAATTTGAAAACACGCAGTGTTGGAAAAAACGGCCAAGAACGAGCAAAAAAAGACCTGTGCCTCCGTAAACCTGAGTGTTCCGCTAACACCACGCCCACTCCTTTCAACCGGTACCGATCCGTAAACTACTGAAAACCCGGCCCTAGGGGTTACAACATACATCCAGGAGGTTACAATCCACTCCGCTCAACCAAACTTACCCCATTTAATGATCGGTTGCCTTCTTATAGTCGAGTTTTCAGTTAGACACCTTTATCGGTAGACGATAGCCGTTGAGGATTTGGGAGTGGCGTGAGCGGAAATTAAACTTTAGGGCCGTATAGGGCTATTTTGTTCTCGTTTTTAGCCATTTTCAGCATTACTGATGCAGTGAGCCCTGGGTCTTTCGATTTACGTAGATAATCCGAACTGTTTTGATAAAGGACACGGCCTTCAAGGTATTCCGTGAGATATGGCTGACGATCGATCGGTTGTGTTAACTCTATATAACTTCTCAGGGTGTGGGCATAATCATGTTCTCAAAAGGAAAGAACTCTCCATGCTGATTTTGAGTATGGTCGTAGTGACCTGAGAGACCACTTTGAGCAGTGTTACCACACTGTGCTGGCCACAAAACAGAGCAGCAGCTGAGGCGACGAATGATTTCGGCACGTGCTCCTCGAGCAGCAGCTTGTCCACTTGTGCTGCTCTCGCTATTCTAGTAGAAGTGAGAGGCATTTGCGCTCCATGACAGCCCACGATCGTCTGAGATGAAGACTGTTTGATTGCTTCAGTTATATACACCTTTTTGATGAAAAAAAGAGAAAAGATTAATTGAATAGCTATTCAGATGTTTGTAGTATGTGCAAGTTTGTAACAAAGAGCTCTCCATGCTGATTGTGAATATGCTCGTAGCCGTCCAAATGAACCACTTCGAGCAATGTTACCATACTACGGTTGCCAAAAAAAGAACAGCAGCTGAGGCGACAAATGGAGGGCGAGGGCAGCACGTGCTTTCGAATGTTTCGGACCGCTGTAATATTTGATAGCGAACTCAGAAAACCGCCGCATCCATTGCGTGTCGAATATGCATTCAACTCGGGTGACCACACCCATCGAAAGGCTTTTTCGCAGGCGCACATGCTCCAGACAGCAGCACGTGCTGCGAAATTTCACCGCAGGAGCACTTGCAGCAAAAGTTTATAGCAGGGGCGCGTGCTGCAGGATAGCCCAGCGCTATCGTAGCAGCACACCGTCACGCAACCCGGCCGGAACACCCACATGCGACGCGGCCAACTCGCTGAGCACCATCTGTCTGGGGTTGCGAGCGGTTGGACGAGGTCTCCAGCGGCTGGGTGTGCCAAATACCCCAAATTTGGGTGATTAAACCGGCGACGCTATCGGCATCGTAATCCCTCCTCAAGAGTGCGTCGTATGCTTTCCTTTTTTGCAAAATCGCTTTGTCATTGAGTTGAATGTTTATCATGCACGCATTCAACGTCTTATTTGATGGGGCACATGCTGTAATTTGACACACGATAAAAGCACGTGCTCTCCTAGCAGCACGTCCCCTCACTGTGCTCGAAACCGTTTTGTCTTCGAGTTGAATGCATATTAGACACGCAATCGAATGCGGCGATTGTGTGAGAAGGTCCAACCATATGCTAGCCATGCAGGGTCAAGCTCACGGTGGTCCGCGGACCACCGTGGGACCGAGGGGGGGTCGTTATTTTTTTTTGAGAAAATTTTAAATTTTTGGTTGGGGGTCGTTATTTTTTTGACCCTTCTTAAATAATGGCTGTATCGCTGAAAAATTGAATCTTGAGGTAAAATTATTTGTGGCCATGATTATTTACCATGGAATGGTCAACATGATCGATGGAACAAGAGCAGTTTCCAAATAAAAAATAGAGTAAATCATCAAGCGTGTACTAGCTCAACATTATCTCGACTACAACAGTCGGAGTAGACATTGCTTCGGGGTTTTCTAGCTAAATCCGATAGAAGTGAAGACTGTTTTATCGCTTCGGAACTGGTTGGGCCACGACTGCAAACTTTGTGCAGATCTGGCAATGGTAGCGTAGGTTTCGTACGATGGCATCGCATCCTGTATAGCGCAGTACTTTTGAAGTAAGGCGATTAAGTTCGTAATCGAATCTAGACGTACTGTGATCTGTATCTTGTTCGCGTCGTCTATATTTGGGCCAGCCTCTGGTATTGAACTTGGCGTTTGTAGGTTTATACATTATGAAGCTTTTGAAACTCGCTATTTCACATTGTATCATCTCCAGCAGTTTGTGACGACACAAAGGATAGGGAAAATCCTTCTGCTTCCTGCGTTAGCCTCGTCTCCTGGGAATATATACCTTCGAATTTGATTGGCATAGCTGGAGTATAACTCTGTGATGTGGGTGCTAACCAGAGCAACAGATGTCCCTTCGTTATACACTTTACCCAAGGCTCAATGGCTAAGAGCATCGATGTCAAAGGTAATGTATCCGGTGTAACGATAAGCGTTGCCTTGTTCTCTTTGATGGAGTGTGACTCCTCATCTCTGTTTTTGTGGCTTTATGTTTCGGTACTCCGAAATTGAGAGCGTTTCATGGCTTTGCGACGTCGGTCCACTAAGGCTCTTAAATGTCTTAGCCTCATACCACAGCAGGCATTCAGCAACTGGGCCATCAAAAGAGGTATAGTACTGATCAAAAAACTCTGTGCTCACATTTTCGCATCTTAAGCTCAAGGGATTCTTCATTTTCGAAATGTTATTGTCTCTCATTAATCTTTGTGCAACATTTGCCATTTTGCCGCCCTTGTCTCCCATCATGTGGTCGAAATATCGCCAGCGAGACACATATTATACTATGAGGTCCTTTTTTGCACTCTTTGCATAAGGTCTGCAAATACTTTCTGCATCAGGTCGAAGCTCTTCATCCGTATTCTGGGGCAGACCGTGACCAGAAATTTGGAGTCGGTAGCGAAACTAAAACTGTACCCGAATCATCTAGAGCTTTGCTCTGTTTGGTTCACATAACACCCCAAACCTTTGGGTGCTGAGGCTCTCAGAGGAGGAAAACATATTCCGAAAAATAACACGCGAATGCCATTTCTCGCTCCGAAACTTTAGGAAGATTGCACACAACATCTCCGTAATCATTTAATACCTTAGCACTCGAAGATTCAAAACAAGTTCAAAATCGTGCAAGCCGAAAGGAAGCGAGTCTGGAAATGGCGGAATGTCAGTTTCAGAACAATGTACCCATAATGAGGGTATCAATCGACTGGAAATGTTCCAAAAATCATTTCTAGATAGGTGAAAAAATAACTTTTTTCAAAAACTGAACTTCACCTACCCCCCTCCGGACATTGAAAAAATCGGCCCAAAAATCGAAAAAGAGTCGTCTAGATACATGACCTAGTGAAAGAGTGGAAACTGTAGACAGATGTTAGAAAATATTAACGTCCGGGGATGAGCTCATGAAATCGGTTTTGAGCCGAGTTATGGCCGGTCAAATGTGCGGTGGTCCCACGGTGGTCCAAAAGCCCCATCGGACCACCGTGGCCAAAAACGGAGGGCGAAGGATTTTCCGGTTTCTGATATACTTTTTAGCTTTTTATCTGGCTGGATGTTTGGAGTATTGGCAGCGCATGGAACGCGATTCATCCACTTTGGAATGGTGAGGGTCCAAAAATTGAAAAAACCTCCAAAATGAAACGAGTCTGGAAATGGCGGAATGTCAATTTCAGAAAAAAGTACCCATAGCGAGGGTACCAATCGACTGGAAATGTTCCAAAAATCATTTCTAGATTGGTGAAAAAATAACTTTTTTCAAAAACTGAACTTCACCTACCCCCCTCAGGACTGAAAAAATCGCCCCAAAAATCGAAAAAGAGTCGTCTAGATACATGACCTAGTGAAAAAGTGGAAACTGTAGAGAGATGTTAGAAAATGTTAACGTCTGGAGATGAGCTCATGAAATCGATTTTGAGCCGAGTTATGGCCGGTCAAATGTGCGGTGGTCCCACGGTGGTCCAAAAGCCCCATCGGACCACCGTGGCCAAAAACGGAGGGCGAAGGATTTTCCGGTTTCTGATATACTTTTCAGCTTTTTATCTGGCTGGATGTTTAGAGTATCGGCAGCGCATGGAACGCGATTCATCCACTTTGGAATGGTGAGGGTCCAAAAATTGAAAAAACCTCCAAAATGAAACGAGTCTGGAAATGGCGGAATGTCAATTTCAGAAAAAAGTACCCATAGCGAGGGTACCAATCGACTGGAAATGTTCCAAAAATCATTTCTAGATAGGTGAAAAAATAACTTTTTTCAAAAACTGAACTTCACCTACCCCCCTCAGGACATTGAAAAAATCGGCCCAAAAATCGAAAAAGAGACGTCTAGATACATGACCTAGTGAAAAAGTGGAAACTGTAGACAGATGTTAGAAAATGTTAACGTCCGGAGATGAGCTCATGAAATCGATTTTGAGCCGAGTTATGGCCGGTCAAATGTGCGGTGGTCCCACGGTGGTCCCACGGTGGTCCAAAAGCCCCATCGGACCACCGTGGCCAAAAACGGAGGGCGAAGGTTTTTCCGGTTTCTGATATGCTTTTCAGCTTTTTATCTGGCTGAATGTTTGGAGTATCGGCAGCGAATGGAACGCTATTCATCCACTTTGGAATGGTGAGGGTCCAAAAATTGAAAAAACCTCCAAAATGAAACGAGTCTGGAAATGGCGGAATGTCAATTTCAGAAAAAAGTACCCATAGCGAGGGTACCAATCGACTGGAAATGTTCCAAAAATCATTTCTAGATAGGTGAAAAAATAACTTTTTTCAAAAACTGAACTTCACCTACCCCCCTCAGGCCATTGAAAAAATCGGCCCAAAAATCGAAAAAGAGTCGTCTAGATACATGACCTAGGGAAGGAGTGGGAACTGTAGACAGATGTTAGAAAATGTTAACGTCCGGAGATGAGCTCATGAAATCGATTTAGAGCCGAGTTATGGCCGGTCAAATGTGCTGTGGTCCCACGGTGGTCCAAAAGCCCCATCGGACCACCGTGGCCAAAAACGGAGGGCGAAGGTTTTTCCGGTTTCTGATATGCTTTTCAGCTTTTTATCTGGCTGAATGTTTGGAGTATCGGCAGCGAATGGAACGCTATTCATCCACTTTTTGAATGGTGAGGGTCCAAAAATTGAAAAAACCTCCAAAATGAAACGAGTCTGGAAATGGCGGAATGTCAATTTCAGAAAAAAGTACCCATAGCGAGGGTACCAATCGACTGGAAATGTTCCAAAAATCATTTCTAGATAGGTGAAAAAATAACTTTTTTCAAAAACTGAACTTCACCTACCCCCCTCAGGACATTGAAAAAATCGGCCCAAAAATCGAAAAAGGGTCGTCTAGATACATGACCTAGTGAAAAAGTGGAAACTGTAGACAGATGGTAAACTATGTTAACGTCCGGAGATGAGCTCATGAAATCGATTTTGAGCCGAGTTATGGCCGGTCAAATGTGCGGTGGTCCCACGGTGGTCCAAAAGCCCCATCGGACCACCGTGGCCAAAAACGGAGGGCGAAGGTTTTTCCGGTTTCTGATATGCTTTTCAGCTTTTTATCTGGCTGGATGTTTGGAGTATCGGCAGCGCATGGAACGCTATTCATCCACTTTGGAATGGTGATGGTCCAAAAATTGAAAATACCTTCAAAATGAAACGAGTCTGGAAATGGCAGAATGTCAAATTCAGAAAAAAAGTACCCATAGCGAGGGTGCCAATCGACTGGAAATGTTCCAAAAATCATTTCTAGATAGGTGAAAAAATAACTTTTTTCAAAAACTGAACTTCACCTACCCCCCTCAGGACATTGAAAAAATCGGCCCAAAAATCGAAAAAGAGTCGTTTAGATACATGACCTAGTGAAAAAGTGGAAACTGTAGACAGATGTTAGAAAATGTTAACGTCCGGAGATGAGCTCTTGAAATCGATTTTGAGCCGAGTTATGGCCGGTCAAATGTGCGGTGGTCCCACGGTGGTCCAAAAGCCCCATCGGACCACCGTGGCCAAAAACGGAGGGCGAAGGATTTTCCGGTTTCTGATATACTTTTCAGCTTTTTATCTGGCTGGATGTTTGGAGTATCGGCAGCGCATGGAACGCGATTCATCCACTTTGGAATGGTGAGGGTCCAAAAATTGAAAAAACCTCCAAAATGAAACGAGTCTGGAAATGGCGGAATGTCAATTTCAGAAAAAAGTACCCATAGCGAGGGTACCAATCGACTAGAAATGTTCCAAAAATCATTTCTAGATAGGTGAAAAATTAACTTTTTTCAAAAACTGAACTTCACCTACCCCCCTCAGGACTGAAAAAATCGGCCCAAAAATCGAAAAAGGGTCGTCTATATACATGACCTAGTGAAAAAGTGGAAACTGTAGACAGATGGTAAACTATGTTAACGTCCGGAGATGAGCTCATGAAATCGATTTTGAGCCGAGTTATGGCCGGTCAAATGTGCGGTGGTCCCACGGTGGTCCAAAAGCCCCATCGGACCACCGTGGCCAAAAACGGAGGGCGAAGGTTTTTCCGGTTTCTGATATGCTTTTCAGCTTTTTATCTGGCTGAATGTTTGGAGTATCGGCAGCGCATGGAACGCGATTCATCCACTTTGGAATGGTGAGGGTCCAAAATATGAAAAAACCTCCAAAATGAAACGAGTCTGGAAATGGCGGAATGTCAAATTCAGAAAAAAAGTACCCATAGCGAGGGTGCCAATCGACTGGAAATGCTCCAAAAATCATTTCTAGATAGGTGAAAAAATAACTTTTTTCAAAAACTGAACTTCACCTACCCCCCTCAGGACATTGAAAAAATCGGCCCAAAAATCGAAAAAGAGTCGTCTAGATACATGACCTAGTGAAAAAGTGGAAACTGTAGACAGATGTTAGAAAATGTGAACGTCCGGAGATGAGCTCATGAAATCGATTTTGAGCCGAGTTATGGCCGGTCAAATGTGCGGTGGTCCCACGGTGGTCCAAAAGCCCCATCGGACCACCGTGGCCAAAAACGGAGGGCGAAGGTTTTTCCGGTTTCTGATATGCTTTTCAGCTTTTCATCTGGCTGGATGTTTGAAGTATCGGCAGCGCATGGAACGCGATTCATCCATTTTGGAATGGTGAGGGTCCAAAAATTGAAAAAACCTCCAAAATGAAACGAGTCTGGAAATGGCGGAATGTCAAATTCAGAAAAAAGTACCCATAGCGAGGGTGCCAATCGACTGGAAATGTTCCAAAAATCATTTCTAGATAGGTGAAAAAATAACTTTTTTCAAAAACTGAACTCCACCTACCCCCCTCAGGACCGAAAAAATCGGCCCAAAAATCGAAAAAGGTTCGTTTAGATACATGACCTAGTGAAAGAGTGGAAACTGTAGACAGATGTTAGAAAATGTTAACGTCCGGAGATGAGCTCATGAAATCGATTTTGAGCCGAGTTATGGCCGGTCAAATGTGCGGTGGTCCCACGGTGGTCCAAAAGCCCCATTGGACCACCGTGGCCAAAAACGGAGGGCGAAGGTTTTTCCGGTTTCTGATATGCTTTTCAGCTTTCCATCTGGCTGAATGTTTTGAATATCGGCAGCGCATGGAACGCTATTCATCCACTTTGGAATGGTGAGGGTCCAAAAATTGAAAATACCTTCAAAATGAAACGAGTCAGTAAAGTCTACAAATTTTTTCACCCTTCCTAGAGGGTCGTTTTTTAGCCGAAAAAATGTCCCTCTTAGGGGGGCTCGTTGTTCAGGACGACACGGACCACCGCTGTGCCTGACCCTGTAGCCATGTGAGTGTGGAAACATCAGCTCATACGAATCGCGCAAACTTTAATAGTTTCCATTGAATGATCTCGGTTTTCGAACATTCTGTTCAGCCAGGATTGCTTTCGTGGGTCGAACGCGTGGTCGTATCTAGGAGAACTTTCTCCGAAAAGAAATTGAGTGAGTTCACACTACTGTCACCTAAGGTTGTGAGGAGCTCAAAGCACCTTAAGGTTTTAGGCCAGCAGAACTTCGGGCAGCAGCGTACTCGACCATTCATGGCCTCTTCATTTATTCCAGTCGAGTTAGGATCCGAGCAGAGTAGCGTCGCGGTCCCGCGCGAACTTTTGATGCGCTGCCGTATTGGTGGATTGCAACGATTCGTCAATACGGCCGTCTATCATACGGTCGCGTTGCGCCGAGATGCCACTCTGCTCAGCCCCCTAACGAGACGTGCACGCGTGATTGAGGCGGCATTCGCGGCTAGGCGACGCCGCTGTCAACGTAGCCCACGGTGATCAACATAGTAGGACTTCAACACTCAAGAGACCGCTTGTCCACACTGCGCACCCACGGCTGTTTTGCCCTTCGGACCGCGTGTCCACACTGCGCACCCACGCCATAAATCTTTCAATGTTTTCTGAAGTTCTAATGCGTGAAGTCCTCCTCAAACACGAATAGGTTCTTATTAATATAAACTATCTACATTTACAGTGGTCAAGCATTTTGAGTGTTCTTAGTAATTTTACTACCACCTCCGAAAATGGCACTTTCAGATTTTCCGAGCTTCTTTGGTGAGAAAAAAATTGTCCCAAGCTCTGCTCAAGGAGGTTATTAGATTGATGCTCATCACGTAACTGATGTCCTCTAGTTGATTTTCGAAATAGCAGTGTCACCTATTTGAGATAATTGCAGTAGGTCATCGTTTAAAATTTCGCTGTCTTGACCCCGAGGTTCCTTCGAGCTGCTGCACAAGTTTCCGGCGTTAACTTTGCAATTATCTTGAAATTTCCGTCGATTGCGGTATGTTAGCCATCGTTCATCTCTGTTGCAGATTTTGCTAAATTGCGAGAGGGAAATAACTTGAGGGGGGGGGGATGAAAACCTGTGAATAGTTCGATGCTCAAAATTTTGTTGATATTCCAGTACGGGGTGTATTTGGAGGACTCGAAGAACAATCAAATGATGTTTTTTCAAGATTCCGAAAGCACCGTTGTTGTCTGCGGTTTGTTATCCGATGACAAACGTTTGGTGTTTTGGTGCGACTTCGCTCAGGTGGTCATTTGGGGGGGGGGGAGTGGTGATTATAAATCTGATTCCCATTTTGAGATTTCTGATGAAATTTTCATCAGGTACATCGGACAATTTTGCAGGTCAAAGTTTATGAATCCGCCGAAAGTTCTCCATGAGGTTCAATAGGACATTGCATAGTAGAAGTTCGATCATTTTTCAAATTTTCAATATTTTAGGTTGGCTCCGCATGGCTCAGCTCTGACCATATTCTGTAACCTGCAGAAAATTCTAGAAGTCGAGAGACAAACGTTCATTTTGTGATCAGTACGTTCAAAAATTTGCGAAAAGTGTTTCAAAGCACCTCGTGCTTGCAAAGTTGAAATACCTTCCAAAAACAAGACAAAGCAGGCCCGTAAGAAAGCGGTGGATCATTGCTTCACTATGGCTTTACTTCAAATCTCTATTTACTCTCTGTACTCTCAGCTGGAGTGGAAGTGGAGTACTGGTGGTGTAAGTAAGAAAGCCTGCTCCAATCAAAATGGTTCCCAGCGGACCGCGTGTCCACACGTGTCACCCACGGAAACGATTAGCCGTGGAGCGCACCGGTCGGCTGTGGAAGTTCGCCGTGGATCAGGCGGTTTCTTAAGTGTTGATGTGCCTCGCCGCTCTATGACGGAAGTATATCCGATGACTGAGCAAGAGTTTAGTTGACTTCCAAGGTCAATGCGAGAGGGCGCTTTGTGAACTGCAGAGAGAAAGAGAGAGAGAGAGAGAGAGAGAGAGAGAGAGAGAGTGAGGAGTCTCTATGTAACATGACACTCAAAAAATTAGCTACACTTGCTGCAGGCTGAGAACTGTTATGCGTAGCAAGGTTTTGTCACCAAATTTTGGATAATTTAGTGAATAAGGTGCGTTGTGTTGGGGCAACAGGGAGACTGCTCCGATGGGGAAACGAGGAATGTGCTGCTGTGACAACGATCTTTGCTACTGTATTACGGTTATGACGTTCTCTGCTCCTCTCCTCCCCTTCCTGGGAGGTTTTCGCAGTTGTTGCCCGAGAAGTTCTCTGCTTGTTAACATCGGGTAGCTTGAGCTATCCTGCTCGGCGAATGACCGAGTGCAAAGCTCCATCCTCAGCGCAATCAAGCGCTAAATGCACGTGTGTTGAACCCAAATTCATGGACAAATGCGAGTTTTAAGAGATTTTTCGTACTCATAATCTCATTCCTATGAGGGAATGAATGAGTTTTTTCTTCTACTTAGCAAGTGCTCCTCTCACACTTTCAGTTCATGATACAACTTTGCCGTTCTAACCTACACATTACAACCGCCATTCTATTATCCCCTGGGCCAGTAGCAATCTCCCAATGTGGTGACTTTAAAGAGGCAGCCAACCTGAGGTCGGTGACGCCTAGATGCCTCCTATGGTTGCCACCTTAGAACGAGAATCATTCTCGAAGAGCAGCGTTGAATGCAAAACTCTCAAAACTCTTAGACCACTAGGCCACATGTTCATGTGTGAAGAACTCTTTCTGTTTTCCTACATACACTCCCTCCACAGTTCTTCGTATTCATTGTAACTTTGATCGAACTAGCAGTAGTAAATATGGGTTTCGGGAGCGTGCAGACGTGTCCATCTTTCAGATTTAATAAGTTTCCAACCTCGGTTGATGGGATTTCGGAATTTTTCGAAAATCATCAAAGCGAGAGAATGTTAGATTCAAAAAAACGATTTTAAAAATTTTTTGTTGGATGACCTCTTACCACTGAACCACGATTCACAATACTTTGTAGTATGATTGTCGAGGAGCCAACCTCGTGTTTTTGTCACAATGTACCGAAAAATCCGAAGGATTTTTTTTAAATTATAAACTGTTTTTCTCCTTAGTCTGTTTCACGCTCCCCAGTCAACATAGAAAGAAGTGAACTCGAAGCGAAAGAGGAAAACGAAGTTTAGATTCAAGCCGCACTTAGATGAACTATTATACAGCATTAAGTAACTAGTACACGCGGATCACGTAAGTTTCATGCTTTTTCTAAAAAACAAAACAGTTTTCCAGCCATCTTTCTCAGATGGCTTTCTAAGCAAATCTGATTTTATTTGTGGTGTCGATTATTGGAAAAAAACCCGAAAATGGTTGAATATAGCCGCCGCAACTTTTAGAAATTGGAAGTTGAGCTTAGCATAGGACTAAAGCACGTGAAGTCTATAAAAGAGACGTATTCATGACAGCTACGTACAAATTGACGTTAATCTCCCACTAATCTTCGCCAGGAATCATTTAATCATCAATAAAACCTTCGAACGTTTCGCCTGTCATTCCTATCAGCTGGCAGCGGAGTGGTCCCGCCAGCCGGCGGGTCCAATTTTTCCTTGCCCACCTAGACAACGAGATAGGCCGCCGTGCTGTGCTGTGGTGGTAAGTGGACAGCGGACTGGTCGGTTCGCAAGCGCTCAACTGTCCTTTCTTAGAGCGCACTTGCCTCAAAAAGTCATCACCATTGGACGTGCTCGATCCCTCGACCGCGGTATCGACCCAGCTCCTCTTCCCTCCGCGCGCTATTTCACTTTCCTCTGCGGCGGTGAGCGAAGTCACCACCCGTTTCTTGCAGTCAGCCACCTCACGAAGGAACGCTCACTGCTCCCAGGTGGCTGACTGCAATGGTCATTAACATGAGCGCCGCCTGTGCATTTCTATGCCGGCCCGTCCATATTGATAGCCGAGACGTGATTGACCCAGTCACCACGCAGTGACAGCCGGTAGCTGCCACCTTTCGGGGGATTGCTACTGGCCCTGGCCCACCGTCGTTTCTCACCTCCAACTGCCTGCAGAGAACTGTCAGACACTCAGGCAAACTGGGGATCGGAACCCCGTTCGACAGCCGTCGGAGCGGTCGAGGACGTCGGCTTCGACAGCTAAAAAGGGCGGAGTCGTTCCCCCTGCTGCTGCCGTAGGTGCCCCTGCAGCCGCGTTCCGTGCCCCTGCTCCGGCACTTTTAAGATGCCCCTGCTGCCGCGTTCGATGCCCCTGCACCAGCTCTTTTAAAATGCATCTGCTGCCGCCTTCGGCGCCCCTGCTCCGGCACTTTAAACGTGCCCCTGCTGCCGCCTTCGGCGCCCCTGCTCCGGCACTTTAAACGTGCCCCTGCAGCTGCGTTCGATGCCCCTGCTCCGGCATTTTTAAGGTGCCCCTGCTGCCGCGTTCCGTTCCCCTGCTCCGGCGCTTTTAGGATGCCTCTGTTGCCGCCGTTTAAGGCCCTTCTCGGGCTTTTTTGACCCTACAGCTGCTTTCGAAGTCTCTAATCATGTGAGGGGAAACCATACAATGTAATAAGAATGGACAGAAGTTTCCAAGAATTTTTTATTTTTCTCATCGAGCCACAAACACCAGCGTCGACACGAAAAGTAATGGTAGCGTCAACCATTAAAGGTGATTCGTAACTCAATCACAGCGAATGTAGCGTGTTCCGCCTTCTCCTCATTGTATCTTCAACCTTGCACATTCCGTTGAAGAAGTGGCGCATCTGAAAAAAAGCAAAAATATCCAGCTGTCATGTAGCATTACTGCTTCTTGCGCTAAAAATGGGGAAGTTGTCGCAAAGGATCGATTGAGTTTCCGTATTTTCTTAAGAAACTGACTCGATCCCCTCATCGCTACTTGATGATGTTCCCCTCATCGCTCTATTACAATGTTCTTCCGGAACTAGTTTTGACAGTGGGGGAGGGGGGGGGGCGGGGAGGTCGAAGAATAATTTCACACCCATTTCATATTTTCTCCCCCCCCCCACTGGGGCACCGATCCTTCAGGGAAAATCAGAGAACATTTTTCATTTATTTTATGAATCACAAAAACCACAGGTCCAAACCTTTGGTGAAGAAAATCGATACTAGCTCTCTTAACCTCTCAATCGTCGGATTAAGGGCCAAAATTCTATCTCCTATTGTAGCTTGGTTGTTGTTGAATTGTATGATAGGGTGCGATTGTAAAATTTAGGGCATAACCTGAACTGCATGCGTAGAGCTGAGCTCAATTTCACACTTGCATTAGGCATCTTTCGTAGTCCTCAACGCGAGCACAGCAGGCGCCCGGGACAGGCGGTGGACTATCAAACTTTTACCCGCACTACACGCGCGGGTTGCACGTGCCGCCCATCCAGCAGCGCCATAGCGGCACCGCCCGAACCGCCGTCACGGTTCCACAATTTGAATCAATACTCGCGGCTAAGTTTAGGTCTACTCCAACATAAATAATTCTAGGACTATCCTACGCCACAGTATACGTAAATGCAAGCCTGTGGATGTCACAGTTGAGGCCCAACATAAACCCACATCGCCATGGCGCCGCCACCAGAGATTTAACAGTTGTCTCCCGCGCGGGAAAAGTTTCATAGCGCACCGCTCATCCCGTTTCATAGCGCACACAAATACAGAAGCTAACTGAACGAAATAGAGAAATGACGGTTTGTTTTTTATGGGCAGACGAATTGTAGAGGGGACGAGTTACACCGCAGCATGCTCGCGCGGCTGAAACAGCGAATTTTAGGGACAAAATGGTTGAAAGAGCGAAGCCGGCGTTTTCACAGCCTATACTGGAATGTTTACTCCGTCGGAAGCTTCAAAAACTAGCTAAAACACCGTATTCAAACGCTCTCTCGACGAGTTTGTATCGGAGGGGGGGGGGGTGGTGTTCACGAATCTCAGGGCGGAGTTGCCGAAATTTCTGACTTGATGTTGCTCAAATTTAGTAGTTTTGACTCGCTTCTGACGCTTCAAAAGTATATTCGCGAAGTCGAACACGAATGTTATAGTCGGAGCTATGTATACTGTTCAGTTATCTAGCCGACATTCTTGAAGACATTGAGCTTGAGAAGAATATTATTAATGCTTTCAGGATGCTTTCCGATCGAATCTAAAACTCGACAAAAAATATTCTTTTCATTTCCCAGTACGATCTGCTTGCCCGCTTTGACCCCGAAATTTCGAAAAATGCGAGTTACCCCTACTGGAGAGATTTCGCGAACCCGTTTTGGTGTTGTGAACCAGTATTTATGGGTTCAAGTGTTCCATACACTTGAGCGGTCTTGACGAATATAAATAAGAGAACGAAAAGCATTAAAACTTTTTTGGTGCCCAGAATTTCCTCTAAATTTCAAATTGAAATTCAACGCCAGTCGAGTTTTTTCGAGAAGATAGAGGACTAGTTATGTTTTCGAATGGTATACCACACCTGGTCGAAGGATCACAAACGGACAAGGGAAATTTTACTGACCGTTATTTGGTGCAGAACATACAAGCCAACGAAATAGTAAGTCGAAAATGGAGAGGATTGTTGAGTGCGCAAAATTTGATCAGAAATATGGAGGAAACATCTCACCGTTCTGAATGATGATGGATACGCCTTTGATCCACACCAGTTTCAGCGGCAGTTGTGCTTTGAACGAGGATTGCCCGTCAGCGGAAATCGCTCTCTTTCAGGACGACACGAATCCCTGGAAACAAAACCGTTTCTGAGGTTGCACAGATTTTGAATATCTTTCACAACCGACTGCACAACTCGACCCACTCTGATTTCAATCTAGTGCAAATGCAGCTCAAATGCAACGTTCGCGATCACCATTATCGTTGAGTTCTACAGTGAATTGAAAACTAAAAGCGTCTTTGAATCCAAATGTCGCAAGAATGGCGGAAAACGAGCCAGGAATGGCAGAAACATGACTGCAAACAAGTTTTTTTAGCCTTTACTGTGCTTATCTGAGCCGAATTCCGGTCCGCAATTGCGCCTCGACACGCTTTGCGGCCGCACGGCTCCCGAGTCGGAAGAGCTTCCAGCGCCGCCGCCGGTCTGCTTACTCTAGGTGGGCTTTTGAAACTGGAAACTAAGAAAAATTAGAAATTGTATAAAAAGCCACACCGAGTCGGCTTTGGCGCTGGAAACCCGACTGACACGAGCGCGTGCGGCCGCAAAGCGTGTCGAGACGCAATTGCGGACCGAGTTTGGCCCAGATAAGCACAGTAAAACGCCTCACGTCCCCTTTCTGCCCTCGACGTGAACAAATGACAACTTGATAATGTGGCAACAGCAAATAACCAAATCAAGAAGGTACTGTCGTTTGAGATATAACGATTAATTGCATTGATGTGTACCATTTTCTCTCAGCGGTCATTTCTGACACAAGTCAATAAGAACAAGGGTGGCTCTATTCTAACCCAAAACCCTACATTCGGGTTGTTTTTAGACATATAGTTCAGTTCCGCAATCGCGGTCAGTCCTCATTATCACAATCGTAGAAGCAAAGCGGTTGTTCGTAAAAAATTGAACTAGAACCATTCTCAAAACAACCGCTCCGTTTCTACGATTCTGATAATGAGGACTGAACGCGATTGCGGAACTGAACTATATGTCTAAAAGCAGTGTCTTTTCAAGAAATCACGGTGATGAGAATGAGGAGATAACCGCTTCGTTCGCGAGAAAATAGCTACAACGCGGCTCCCTAGAGATGGGATACAAACCATACCTCAGTTTCGAATGATGTACATAATACAAAACGAGCAAACAGAAAGTATAAAACGAGTGCGAGGGCGCGTGGGGAGAATGTACGAGAGAAATAATGCTATGACGAGTTAACAGAAGTTGATAAGAAAATGTCGATCAATGAGACAACAGCACACGCGCGAACTTGTCCATCAGGCTGCCGGCTCAATACCTGCGCTCGCACAGCCTGCCGGCCAAAAGCCAGCGCTGGCACTTTCGGCCGGTGCACCGGCTGTCCGCCAACCCGATCCATATCTGACGTATTCTACGGCGCTCCGATCCCTAGTTTGCCTGAGCATGCGTGCAGAGAAAGGTCATGCAAGGTCAAAGAGTAAAATTCGAACACTCTTGGTCAGGAAATGCATTTATTCGTCCCCCAATCGTATAATCTTCACATGCACATTATTCCACTTCGCTCCCTGACTAGTTCAGCAGGAAGTGTGTCTGTGCAGAGTGCGTGGTTCGGCCGCATGTTTTCCGTATCGTTATGACGCCAGACAGGGTGCGCCCCGTAAACAACAACAAGTCGGACGGGCGGCTGGCCTAGCCGTCTGCTCTAGTGACTTTCGCTGAGTGAAAGAGTAATTGGGTGTGCCTCCAGAAACTAACTTGCTATCCAATTGTTTATCGTAAAGGGTCAGAAACACTATCGCAATCTGTAATTGTTTCTGTGACAAGGCAAGGTCTGGGTTCTCTTCAGGTAAACGTATCGAAAAGCTGTGACCTCGTACGGAAAAAAAGCCCGTCATCGAATTATTTTAAAAAATGAAACTCATTCGCAACAGGGACAGCCACAGAGCTCTTCTCTGACTTTCCGCACTTTCTACATGGGAGAGGCCTGTTGCAGATCATTAACAGGATGCGTACTAAACACCAGTACAAAGCTTCTAATCTTGTGCTGCAGGTACAATACCCGCGCTAAGTTTTGTAAAAACGGGGAGCATTCGCCAAACTTGGCAAAAGCCTGTGCTTTTTTGAACGAAGCTTTTATTTCGAAAACGTTGATCATATTCACAGCTCGTACTATTACATAATAATGTGCATTGTAGACCGAAGTTCTCTAAAATAGCTGTTTTTGAGTAAAATTGTTCTTGCGGTCGTTCCACAAACACGTCGCGCGCGGCAATGTGCGGTGAAACTTCGAGTAGTAATTGTACTAGTAATAGAAGAAAAATTTCTATGTTTTCATCGTGAATTAGATGGGCGTGGGGCTATCTTGAAATCTATGCAGATTGAATTTCCGAAATTCTCCATTTATCGGTCTGGGGCTTTCGCAACAAAAGTCCGACTTTTCAGGAAGCTCCCTAGAGTGTTTAGTGAATGATTTCGGAAATTCAATCTGCACAGATCTCGAGATAGCCCCATTTTAATCTAGTTACGAAGAAAACACAGAGATTGCTTTTCTATTACTAGTACAATTACTACTCGAAGTTTCGCCGCACTTTGCCGCGCGCGACGTTCTTGTGAAACGACTGCAAAAACAATTTTACTCTAGCACAAAGCTATTTTAGAGAGCTTCGGTCCACAATGCACAATGTTATGTAGAAATTCGAGCTGTGAATATGATAGCGTTTTCAGAATCCAAAAACGTCTTCGTTCAAAAAAGTTACAAGCATCGGACGCTTTCTTGCCAAGTTTGGCAAATGCTACCCGTTTTTACAAAACTTAGCGCGGGTATTGTATATGCAAGTACCCAAACGCCTCGTATGGTCCGTATTTTTCGTCGAGCCTCTCTCTCTCTCCAAATGCACCGGAATTCGGAGCCTGAAAGCGTTTCTGAAATGAATGGTGGATAGAAGCCTGAAGAGTCATAAAGTTTCAACCTTACCTTCCGGCATGTGAAAGCAGGGATCCACACCGGTTTAGTCACTTTGAAACAGAAATTGTCGGCTTCAAGTCTTATCATCCCGTGAGACCTTGGCTTCTCCATAAAAAGCAGCACACATGCTCGCAAAAGTAGTTGAGATAACGACGTTATTTAACTCAGACGACCATTACTAAAACGCCTATTTCGTTGGAAGCGTCGAAATTGGGCTAAAGGGACCATTTTGAAGCAATAAAGTTGTATGAGAAGGGGGAGGGGGTTCCTCAGGCAAAGTGGGCGGGGTTACATACCTCGCTGCCCTAAATTGCTCTTTAAAGGTCATTTTGGCTCGTTTTTGAGGCTTCAAACGGCGTCAACGTTCAGCATCAGGGCCATGCTAGTGGAATAACATCGATAGTCCCATCATGGGTGGTAGCAATCTGCATGTTTGCCGCGAATTGACCGCCGCTAACCGGGTGGCTATCACACGGTCATGGCGTAGCAGATCACCAGCTCCTTTAGGAGCACATATGGTATGAGAGAGGTTTAATCTTAAGCAATACGAACAATAAGGGCTTGCTCTTAAGATTGGAAGTGGGGGAGGCGAAAAACTTGGCTTCGAAACTGCTGCTCCTGTTGTGAAAAGAAAACATTGCGTAGTCATTGAGCGGTTTTCGAATGCAATTTCACTCTGCGGCGAACACAGCGAACCACGGGCTGAAAATTCTTTGGCAGACGGTGAGAAATATACCTGCAGTGAAGAGAAAAATAAGGCTTGCGCAAAAAGTCCCATGAAGGACTTTTTGTGAGCGGTTAACACAACTCTTTTTCTAGCTCTGAATTCTCGAAAACGCACATTTCTATAATTACTTTTTCTCGCTCTATGTAGAAAAAGGGCTACCAAAGTAAGCATGATTATTGCATTCCCAATTTGTTGTTTATAACATAAGATTGAATGAGAAAATGCAGTTTAGCCTTATTTGATGTTTTTTAATCATGTCCTATGCAGATAATATGGTACAAATTAGCAGCTGTAAGAAAATGTACAAATTGTCATTCTTTTTTCGATTTATTGCCTTGAAATGGAGAAAATTCCATTGTTTCCTCCAATTCCCAACTCTCCATCAGGGCTGTGCGTAATTACGAATTACGGTTTACGATTTACGAATTACGGGAGCTTTTGGCAATTTTTTTACGATTTACGATTTACGAAATTTGGGACCAAAATCGTAACGAATCGTAATAAATCGTAATAAAACGTGAAAACGTGGTTAAATGAGCTATGCAAATCTGCGGTCTAGTACAAATATAAATTTAACACTTTCAATACAACACAGATTCAACACTTTTAACTTTCACACACTCCTAGTATTTAATTACTCTTCAGAATTTCAATTTTCGGTGAACCCGTACCCTTGCATGCCCGGCCGGTCGAAGTCAGCAGTAGGTCAGTCATGGAGAACTATAATTATTGATAGCGAGCTTTAGGTATGACCAATCGCTCCCTTTCTTACTCTGACGGACCCAAACATATTATTTGGTTCCAGCCTTTCCTTGCTCCAAGCCGAGCCAGCTCGGTAGCTTCACAGCTATTTACTTCCATGGAATGCTTTTGTCACATGATGAACACCAGAGACGCTGGCCTTTGGTGGAGCTACAGTCTATATCGGACCAAAATTTCGGTCTGCAGTTGCAGACAACCGCTGTTGCAACACGTACTACAAACAGAATCATGCTGTGACCGCGAGGTCCTGACATGATTGATATTCGTCCCAGTACCACTATCTTCTAGCTCTCTGTAAACTTCTAAAGCGGTTGTATGCAACTGCGGACTGCAATTCCATTCCGATATAAATAGACAGTAAATATGGGGCTCGGCTCTAAGGACCTGGGGTGGTAGTAAACTTGCCAAACTACGATGTTAACCAAGGCTTTTAACATCAATGTTAACTATGAGGTTATCAGTCTTGACTGAAATCGGCGTACTAATACCAAGAGCCAAGATAAGTTACTATAAAAAATCTTGGAGTGAAAGTTCGAAGTTACTGCTCCTTAACTTCCTTGTTACCCCCCTAGGAACTCACGATCGCGAACATTGATGTTCGCTCATTAATCGGCGCCTTTCACAGGTCAACGATGAGACACTGGGCATGTTGAGGAGTGCATTAGACGGCGATGGCGGGTTAGGCTAAAAAGTCCTCGAGAGGACTTTTTAGCGTAACCCACCAACTCCGGGTTTCTCACCCATCATCACTGGAGCCGTGATTGGGCCAAGAACTGTGTAAATATACGCCAGTCCCCCCAACGGCTGGCGCACCGTTCGTCATGCGCAGTGATAACGCGATCAATAGCAAATTATTGCTTCCCTCGTTCAGCTGACTGCTTCCCTCTAAATAATTTTTTTGCTGAGCGTTTTGCGTGCTCGATTTTGTTGTGTTTTTCAATTTAACGAGGACTACGAATTGAGGTTATTGTGACCGAGAAATCTGTCAGTGGATTAACTAGACCAGAACGCGCAGAAATTTGAATTTGAAGTGTCTAACTCCAAATTTCAGATCTCTTTTGTTTTTTTTCCTTCGCATAAATTCATGGAAACTTTACTGTTCACTTTTGTTGTGGTCATGTACTTTTGTTTTCTCATGTTTTCTTTTTTGTTTTGTTTTCTATGCAAAATTCAAGAAAGAGAAAACTTATGCCTTTGCCATTTAATCTCCGCAGTATCGACTAAAATTGAAACCGAAACCATTTAACAGTCCAATAGTTCGATTACTCGAATATTTTATTCATTCGGAAATTTTAATTTTATGTTTTTTCGATTACTCGGTTCATTTTGTTATTTCAATAATTCGTTTTTCTAATATTCAATACATTCGGGATTCTTGAGTAATCGATTCATTCGATATTTCAACTATTCGTTTTCTCGAATACGTGGCCAATTTAAGGGCACATTTGAGCGTCCAGAATTCGGATTCAAAAGCATTTACTGAACTTTCATTTAAATTGAACGGAGGACAGGTTTTCGACTTCACTTATATTTTTTCGGAGAAAACATGTGGGGCGTTATTCGAAATTGTTCGCTTACAGAATTTTCGAAAAGGCCATTGAATGGGTTCAATCATTCAAAAGTTTTCGCAGTAGATTAATCGAACTCTTTCTTCATTCGAGGTGGTATTTGAATCATTCATTTTGCAACATATCGTGGAATGCTCGCATCTAGTAGGTAATATATATTGCTGCGACTCAAGCGTTTGCGATCGTCTTTTTTGAATATGTACGGAATTTATCTTTTGAGCATGTGATTCGAAAAAATTATTGGCGAAGTACTTCGCAAACTCGTGAATGAATATATTTTCCAACGAACGTTAAAAACTCGAATTCAGAACCTTCAAAATTGCCTAGTGAATAATTAATTCCGGAAACCGGTTCTCCATGGGGTTGGATTAAATATTAGGAAATTTCTCACACTTATCCGAGAAAATGTTCAAAACAACAAAGATTAACTGAAAAAGAGAAGCAATGGAATTTTAAGCTGTGTTCATGAAGAGTTCGAAATTCTTTTCAAATTCAACGGAAAGGTTTCATTCTGCAAGGGCATTTTTTCAAAAGTATTTTTTTTTCAAAAGTTCAGAAGTAGTAAAGATACTGTGGAGGCGAAATTGACGATGTGTGTGTTTTCTCTTTTTTCTAGCTACTCGAGAAAGTAAATATTGAATGGTCATCAAAAAAGTGAGTTCTAAGGTTCTCATAATCAATGATTGAGAAAAACATAGTAGACCTGAAATTTTGAAGGAAGGACTTTCATATCAACCTTACAGCAAGTTTTAGCCTAGCTATTCCTGTGACAGATTTCTCCGGCCAGTTTCACCTGAATTCACGAATCTCGTTAAATTGAAAACATCGATTAGAAAACTCATTGCATAATACTAATAAAAACTAGATTAAGAGAAAGCAAACAGAGGTAAAACATTCAGCTGAACGGATCAACCAACGAAAGTAAGGCGAGAAGACGAGAAGGAGTGACTCTACACATAACAAGCATATACTGTACACGAGAAGATTGCAAGTTAATCGGAAACCATTATTTCTGCTCTAATCATTTTCACAGCTACTGCCTCTACATACTGCGAAAGTGTTAATTGTTGATGTATGAGGAGCAGGGTTCAAGAATCTAGGAGAGCCTCTCCAAAGTCACTCAGTCCGTAAATGCATGGCGTAGTGCGATGTCGCGCTGCTCTTTTCAGTGCGATCACGGGTTCAGATCCGCACTCATAGATTTTTACACATGCATGTGCAGAAGTTCATGATGAGAATTAGTTCTCGTGCGTTGGGATCATAGCAGTTTGGTGCAGAGCAATGTGTCGCTGTTGATGAACCGGCGTTCGCGGGTTCGTTTCCAGAGGCAGCCATTTTTGCGAACGATTATGTGACAGTTCCCAGTTGGTTCGAGGGTAACTTCGAAGTCTCACACCTCAATTCTTCCTGGTTATCGTGACATGATCACTGTTCCTAACTCTCAGTTTCGGCTAGTTTACTACCACCCCTGCTCAGAACTTTCCAGCCAAGCTATCTCCGCCTTATAAGTGTGTAGTCTGATAGCATCATGCTACATACCATAAAGACGCAAATACCTAGAAATAAAGACGCATGTCACATTCCTCAAATACGCATGTAACAAGCGCTGAACACGCAGGCGCCTTACATTAAAGGCGCATGTATCATTCCTTAAAGACGCATGTAACAAACGCTCAACACGCAGGCGCCTTACACTAAAGGCGCATGTACCATTCCTCAAAGACGCATGTAACAAACGCTCAACACACTCTTACAGTAAGAAATCCATGAAGACGAGAATTACATTTTATTAAGAACTCTTCCATAACACTATTTTTACAGTAAGAATATAATGCACAATCCATGAAGACAAGAGTTACATTTTAGTAAGAACTCTTCCATATGAAGAGTTACATTTTAGTAGGAACTCTTCCATATGGGTGAAGAACAAGAAATAATGCGGTTTTCAACCATATAAACCCTGAGGGTGAGAACAAAATGATGGAGGCCTTCAAATGCTCTAAAAGACAACATGCAACAGAATGTTACCAGTAAAATGAAACGAGTGAACAGAAAGAACAAAATATTAGAAACCCGCATGTTAGAGGCCATGCTACTGAGACAATGTTGAACACGGCGATCCCGTGGGTTCCAGGTACGGCGATCCAGTAGGTTACAGGTACGGGCTTTGCACAGTAGGAAGCACCGCTGCTGCATAACAATCCTTTACGCTTCTGCGGAAATTCGCCCTATAAATTGAGAATTTTACCAAGCGATTGCTTTCCTTGACCACTGGAGAAAGTAATTAACTCACAATGTGACTAATATCATATTAAATATATCAGCATGGAGTGAAACGTCTACCGCGATATTTGCCTTTTTATAAGTCGCAATGACGAACCCTGGAAAAGAGACTTCTTAATTCACCAGAAAGGTTTTGTAATCTACCAGAAAAGTTGCGAATTCTGTCAGATCAGGAAATCGACGCCGTCTGACCGCAATGGGTCATTTGGGAGCCCCAATCGATGCAGTAAACGAAAGCAAGCTTTTCCCTGCGCTTCTTAAAGTTGTCCCAAGCGCGAGCCTAAGCGCACTCAGACCAGCCCATGCTTCGCACTACTAGCCACTTCGCACGCAATGACATATTCTTATGCACATACCCGTGCATTTAAGCAAGTCCACACTCCTACACAGACACGAGCTCGTCCTTGCGCGCTTGTGGACGCAAGCGCGCGGAAGCACACGCACAGACACGGTTGCTCGTGTGTATATGAAAACGCGTGCACGTCAAAACCAGTCCATATTTACGCGAGCTCACATGGGTTCATGCACGCGCCTACATAGCCCGATTTTGAAAAAGCGCGATTTAAAGGCAGTGTTCACGATAAAAGTCGTTCTTCTGTTTTTCACTATCTTGAAAACGGTTCCAAGGTCCCGATTTCAATGATGTCCCTGGAATCGCAAAAGACCCCTGGAAACGCAGTTATGGCTCCTCAAAAATTCAGCTTAGGGAAGCGTTGTGGACGGAATGTCCGATGCTTGTAACTCCCGTTTTTGCATCGGGACGTCGTGAAAATGCTTCGGCTTCTGATGACGTCATCGAGACGTCGTGAAAAGTGTAAGAATGACAAGCATGGCGTGCCGAAAGCTTGAGATGTTATGTAGGTCATGTTGCCAGGCTGCTTTTCAGTCTCGTCACGTTTTGAAGCCATTCACACAACCCTGTTTTGAGTGCTCCCTCATTCTTCTTCACCACCCTACTGGCTTTTTCTGCAATAAATGGTGTATACTAGTGTATAATAGTGTAACATCGGCCTCCAAACGGCGCATTTAGCTGCAGTATTAGGGGAGACAACACTCAACAACGCTGATTCTCGCAAAAATTACTAAGAAAAGGGAGTAGATGAATTCAAGTGGGTTCGGTATACTAATTGTAACGCATGTGTTCCTTCACAGATTGGTCAATACAAGATGAACGCATGAGAAGGTGGTGCCCCAATATCTTTTACACAGTCCGATGAGCTGATACTGGTATACAGTTAGTTCATGTTCAAACATGTCATTTCGAGCTCACCATACTGCTTGAAAACTACAGTTTTACTCAGGAAAACTCTTATATGGAATCAGGGTACTGCACGAGGTGGGGGGCGGCCAGTTTTGCTCAGCCCCCCCCTCTATTGGCGATTTCGCTCAACCCCCCCCCAGGAACGTTAGTATTGATCCAAATAAAGCAGATTGAGGTAGATGGGTGCTAGATATAGTACCCAGCCGATTTTCGCTTCTGTTAAACCGAAAGCACAGCCATGTTGGTCGTTTAAAGAGAATGCGCCCGCTAATTTTTCAGGTTTTTCCAATTTTTTGCTCTACCGGATGGTCCATAGGTAAAACCCAACGTACAGTAATGTTACTATATCCATTCCCCACAACTTTCAGAAGAACGTTTTTAACGACGTCTCCTCCCCCGGGGGTCGTCCCTTGTTAGAAGGTGAAAGTTGGTAAACTTTGTAAATCTGGTGAAAGTTGGTAAACTTTGTAAATCTATCACGCTTGACTCGAATATCCTACTCGTGACTCGTAAAAGAATATGAACTTCCTGCGGGATCGAACCCTCTTTCAAACATCCGCATTTTATTACAAAACACAAGCTGTTCCCAGTTACATATCTTTTGCACTTTCAGCTCCTCTCTACACAGACGTAAACAGCGCTGTTCTGTGCTCTCAGTCTCCCGAACATCCAAATTTTTTGCAAAGCATTGGCTTCGAGCTGTTAATCCTCGTTTTTCAACCATTTGACAATTTTATACTTACCATTTCAATACGACAAGACAAATTTTACTGCAGAGAAACGTTAGATATGTAGACCTTTTGGATAAACTGCTTGAACACATCAGCTCTTGGTAGGGGTGGGAGAAAACGGTCGAAAATTGACCTACTAACGTTCCTGGGGGGGAGGGGTTGAGCGAAATCGCCATTAGAGGGGGGGTCTGAGCAAAACTGGCCGCCCCACACCTCGTGCAGTACCCTGATTCCATATAAGAGTTTTCCTGAGCAAAACTGTAGTTTTTAGCAGTATGGTGTGCTCGAAATGACACGTTTGAACAGGAACTAACTGTATACCAGTATCAGCTCATCGGATTGTGTAAAAGATATTTGAGCACCACCTTCTCATGCATTCATCTTGTATTGACCAATCTGTAAAGGAACACATGTGTTGCAATTAGTATACCGAACCCACTTGTACTCATCTATTCCCTTTTCTTAGTAATTTTTGCGAGAATCGCGTTGTTGAGTGTTGTCTCCCCTAGTACTGCAGCTAAACGCGCCGTTTGGAGGCCGATGTAACACTAATATACACTAAAAATCGCAACTCACCTAGCTAGAGTAGTGTACGAGCGAGTAACTGCAGTGGGCTGTGAGAAAGAGCGCTCCAATGCGACGCCGCGACTCGAGCGCGCGCCCCCGACGGAGGCGAGTGTGTGGTAGATTTACGTAACATCGATATGAAATGGATAGTGGAGATTCTGAATGCATCCTACTAAGTTTCTGAAAATGACACCTAAGATTTTCGAATTGATGCTCTGGCTGGAAATGTCTACGTTTCGAATGGTATTGAAGATGTGACTAGTCCTGTACGAAAATAGATATAGTCAACGTTGTATATCACTAGTCGCCAGTAAACCTACAACGGATCCATCGGCTGCTGGAGACCCGCGGGGCCACACGAGGGATGACCCCGTAGGAAATTCGCCTTTTTTGGCCATCCTCTCGTCCTTTCGGAACAGATCACTATCTTGACTGTCAAAAATCTTTATGTTCTTCCACACCAGAACATGAGCAGAGGGAGTGGAACCGATGAAATTCTCCCAAGGCTTCTTAAAAAGTTTAAATATAGGCTTCACAGATGGTTACTGCGGGCATTATCCTAGATGGGGGGGGCACTTAGGATACAAGGAAAAAATTAATTAAGAACAGCTGATTGGTGAAGGAATTGATCGATGGAAGTTCTAGAGAGTCCATAACAACACAGTCGTACCAAATATCAGAGTTTTACTTCACTTGCATAAATAAATTTGGGTGCCCCCCCCCTCGTCTAGGATAGAACCAGTGTCAGATCTCTTTCAGAGTTCGGTGGCCGCGCGACGCGATGGGATTATAAACGTGAGCAACGATCGACATCGCGTCGCACGTCGATCCGTACTCAAAACACTCCATCGCGGAGATCAGCGATTGCACTCTGAAAGAGACTTTAGGCGGGTACTGTCTCACAACGAGAGAGACGTAGAAATTTTTGAAAAGCATGAAATTACGGCGGGGGCAGACAATTTAGGTTCGAAAATGGTAAGCACTATCAGAGTCCATTATTTAGGGCAAGAAGTAGAGCGTTGACAACAGAAAAAATCAACGATAGTGACGATTACTTTCTGAAAACGTTGTCGATTCCCAGAATTTCTGAAAAAGGAAAAACATAGGGCGGACGTGAAAATTTTCCCACATGTTCCAAAAAGTTCCATCATCAAGGCGGAGGACAGTGTGGTGTGCGGTTACATCTCCCGCACAATTTATTTGGCATAGGATCCCCATGAGAGGCGTCTAAACGGATTTAGCCTCCTGGCTCGACCCCAACCGGAAGCCACTTTGCCAGGCCCGCTCACGCAATATGCAAGGAATCCTCTAATCTCTGCAATGGGGTCGATAGATATAGAAACAAAAACAATAGACAGAAGACACACCTCCGAAAATTCGCCTGGTTATATGACTGTAGTTGCAGCCGAAACATCCAAAATCCACCAGAAGTAACAGGTATTTCTGGAAATAAAGATTACATTCGGGTTAGAAAAGCTTGGTGCAGTTCACAAAATTCATAAAAGCCGAAGGAAAATTCAATTGTTTGAAAACTAAAATTGAAATGGACATCAATGAATAAAAAACATGAAAAAGACCAGCGACGGCACAAAAATTCGAGATTCTCATTGCTGAAGTGGTGTTTGTTTTTTAGAGCATTTTTTGCATTTTCTGGTGTAGAAAACATGCTATTTCATGTTTAAAAATTCTATCTGATAATGTGACAATTTCGTTGGACATAAAGTTGAAATCTCATCACCGTTTCCTAACTTCGTTCGAAACCTTAATAATTTTTTCACATAAATCTCTGGTTCTTCAAAAAATTAGTTAAGAATTTGATTTTTCCTAAAACAATTTGGGGAGTAATCCTATGACGAGAAAATGCGTATTCCGCTTCAGCAAGTACCCGCTAATATTACTAAAAAACTGTGCAATAAATAACTTTACATACGAGGGGTGCGAGCACACGTATACATACACAAAGTAGAGTAAAGCAAATATAGTTAGCAGAATCACTACCAAAATGAAAAGCTGAGAAAGTTTTCCTATCAGCGAAACACATGAACTTATCGGGGAAAGGTGAAATGTAGTGGTTGTCGTCGAGAAATCGATCAGTGGTGAGAGACCCACTCGTCGTATACAATTTCAGTAGCTTTCATGCGTCTAAACGGTTTGTTACTTGCGTCTTTGTGGTCTCTTCCGAAAGACGCACTTACCATACACGCCCCCTCGTATGTTACTTGCGTCTTTCATACGTGCAAGTGACAAGAAATGACGTTTTCGACCCTGTAAAGACGCATGTAACAAGGAATCGGGCTAATTAGACGCAGCAACCTAGGCTGGAAAGTTCTGAGTGGCTGGCTCATGGAGCTAATAAAAGTTGGAACCCAATATACACTTCATTGCAGAATTTTGCGGAGATTTCAAAAACAAATTTCCCCACGCATCCATCTTTAGCGGTTAAAAAGATACAAGCAAGAAAAGTGGAACTTTGTGAATTCAAATCTGCCGAAGAATCGGGAAATTTTGAAACCCCTGAACCTGAAAGCATTATTCAACGAAGATTTCTACGGGTACTACCAAAATAACCTTTGTTATCTATCTCCAGAGGCTACGAGAGGAGAGGTGGTAATTTCAAAATTTGATTTGGAACATTTCTCAGAAATTATGGGTTCAGAGTCTCTCACTTTTTCAACAATGTTTTGAAATGTTTTAATAATGAGGAGCAAATTCTGAACGCAGAAGAAAAAAAGATGAAGAACCTGATTTTCGAAAGGGGAGCCCTCTACATTTTGCATTTCAAAATTCTAATCAACCTTCACCACTCAGACCGCCGCCTCCACCCCAGCAAACTTATGCTTATGTGGAGGAGCGCTTATAACTCTGTTTAAAGCAACGCTTAACAAATATAGAGAGCAGACTCGCTTTCTGTGTCTGGAAGTGGTTTTGTTAATGTATATCGCCCTTGGGATGGCCAACTTATCCAAGCATTATTCCTTAAAAGGTTAGGGTCTAAAACTATCCAACCGTAAAATTTTTCTCATCACAGTGTTGCCTTCCTTGGCTTCAACCGAACTGTGTTTGGTAGAGCGATGATTCCCTATGCTTTCGTATTCAAAAGCTGGGCGAAACCTGGCACAGGTGTGGCACTTAAATAAACTTAGAGTTTCCATTTTGTCTACTAAAGTCGTTCCTATCCCACGTATGGGTACTGAATTATTATTCAAGTGCTGCTTTAAAAATGCCGCTTTGAATCCCAACCTCCTTCGATATGGAAACACCTCATCACTGAAATGCTACGGTGTTTCCAGATCGAATGAGGTTTGGGTCATGTGTGGGCTTATTACTCATTATCAAATACGATTTACGAATTACGATTTACGAATTACGAGGAATTTCAGAAATTACGATTTACGATTTACGAAATTACAAAATTCAGTTACGTACAGCCCTGCTCTCCATATGTTGTCCTGCAATTACAATGATTGATGAGATCGAACCGTTTGTAGTGGTCTACAAAAACCTCAGCGAACTGTTATGAATTAAAGGTTTAAAAAGAGAATGCTGATGCGTTAATCGCTTTTTACATGACCTACTGTGTAGTGGTTGCGTTTCCTCAAGTAACGCATACTATACATTTGAATAACGAGTTGATCCTTGCTACGGAGGTGGTTAGTCCGCGGCTAAGCTGTTGCTGATTCATGGTCAACCAACGGTCAAGAGCGCGTGGTTGACTCGTGTTAAAAGACAAGATTACTACCACCCCATTTTTGCGCTCGTGGGCCTTTGCGAGCGCGTTTTCCGTTTTCAACCAAATCAAGAAACAACCCGTTCTCACTTCAGTTCCATCAAATTTTTTGAAGTTTTGTTGTCAAATCTCAATACTAGCAACTCCAAGCCTTCGATTAAGACCATAAAATCGATAGAATTTTCGAGCATGTATGCTTTAAAGGAATACAAGAGCGAAATTTCTATAATCTGAGCTGCGTGGCAAAGGTAATGATTTGGCACAGCTTGTGCAATGTTTCCTTTCACTGCATTCTCTTGGTTCATATCTTCCGCTTAAGCTGCACCAAATCATCATCAGTCATTAATAGACCAACTATCGATAAGTAGTGTCAAACGAAGGATCGGATTTTACAACCTTCTCCGGTAAACTGATCAAAGCAAAATTAAACGCGTTGCTGTTACCTAGCTTCACCAATACTAACTGTCGTATAGGATCTCAAAAAAATATTTTACTGTTTTCGTAGCGCGCCTAATTTTCTTTTTTTTCTCTATGATTGACCGCCATATCGTATTTTTGGTCATTTCACTACATTTTCCTGTTTTTTCATTACTTCAGGTTGTTCTGCGCCAAATAATTTTCTAACAAATTCAAGCAATTTTTTGATTTGATTTGATTTGATTTGATTTATTACGATGCTTAAGACAATCGTATGAAAGCAAGAAAAAAATGATGAAGTACATCACAAAACAAAGCATACAAGTTTCAACGAGTAAGAACAAGCTTTCCGGTAAAGTTAGTCCAGACAACTCAGGAAACTGCACCGTTAAGAAGCTTGGATTTAGCAAAGCGTTTGAATCTTGGAAACTCCATTGTCTCGGAAATCGAAGTCATAAGCGCATTGTACGTTGACGCGGCCCTGATGAAAAAAGCGTGTGCGGTAGTGTTAGTTTTTGGTCTACTTACCCTTATTTTAAATCGAGGTCCTCTCGTCCTTGATCGAAAGAGCTTGAAGAATTGTGAGAAATTAATTTTCACTTTGAAATCCAAAAGCCTGTGCACCATGCACACATCAAACAACTTTCTTCTGGATTCAAGTGAAGGAAGTTTGAACCTTTTCTATTTTTTAACTTCTAATTTCTCTTAAATATGACATTGCCAAATTATTTCTTCTGCCAGGAAGCTTAATCTATGCAAAAATTTTATATATTCATCCTGAAGGTTCCCTTTCTGACTTGATTATCGCTCAACGACTTCCATTTTGGAGAGCAGCAACCTCCAACAGTCGGATGGGTACAATTTTTAAAACTTGTGCGCAAAATGTAATAAATCAATAGTATTGATCAGTATTAATCTTTATATGTAATGATCAGTATTATTCGATATTGCGTAATGAGTAGAATTTCCCAAGCAAGTATAGTTCGCGCAATAATTTTAGTCTGATGAATGGACGGGGCTGCGAGGGTAGATCACCCCGCGCGAATCGAAACCCCATTGTCCAGTGGGGCCGCCGACCCCGCACGGCCTGCCGCGTGGTCCATGCTTCAGACTAAATCGAAAACGGAAGCCATAACTCACAGCCATCAACAATCACCACTCTCTGCCGCATTTTGTTCAAAAGCGTGAAAATCGATAAAATTGATTATCGATCGATGACGTGTCCTGAGGACAAATTCTGATTTGTTCAGCACTTAATTGACTGCAGACCTAACCATGCAAACTGGGGTGGAATCCACGAAACGCTCACCACGTTTTAACCATGACTAGCGTAATCATGGTTATGCACATCGTGTGCTAATCGATCGGGCTCAAACTGGGCTGGAATTCACGTAACGATAGCCGCGTTTTAGCCATGGTTTGAGACGAATCGATTTGCACACGATGTGCTCAACCATGGTTACGCTAGCCATAGCTAAAACGTGGTTAGCGCTTCGTGAATTCCACCCCTGTGGCTAAAACGTGATTACCACTTCGTGAATTCCAGCCGTGGTCTCCACAGGCGTACCTGCCCAAACAGATTTCGTGCTCCACGGCTAATTTAGTATGTAAACCCACGATAGAAGCACCTAGCTCCTATTCCCATTTGATCCTCATAACCTTTTTTTTGTACCCTTCAGCTAGGTGGCGCACCCATTTCCAGCCTTGTCCAAAAACGAGCTTCCTAGCTCAACGGGGAGTGTTCCAAAAAGATCGTAAGCCCAGATTAAGTGTTTTCCACCAAAATCCAGCGGTTGTTTCCATTTTGCTTCGAGTATCGGGAAACAATTTCAGCCAATTCGTGGGTGTGAATACCAGCATTTTGCGCTTTTTTTCAATGGGAAACAAACCCCTTCTCCACAAATACCCCAAACGGCGATTCCGGAATTGCAGGATTGCGCATGGCGAGTAAAAGCGAAATCTGGTGCCACAATTTTCCGCCGTTCAAATTCACAATTTTTGAGGGGCCTTACTTCCGTTCGTAGAGGGTTCTGAGCAATTCCAGAGACAATATTGTGATCAGTGTCAAATTTCTCCAGGTTATGCAGAGAAACTGATGAACGATCTTGAGGTTGGACTGTGCCTTTAAAGGCAGGGGTCACGATAGATTTCACTTCCAATATCTCCATGGTTTACGGAAGGTCTGGTGCCCTATGTATATGGCAAAGCATGCTTACAAAGAGCGTAAAACCCGCGCTTTTATGCCAAAATTGGCCCTCCCTTGTTTACGTTGATTTTTGAGAGTGAAGGAATTGACGGCTATAAAGGATGATGGCAATCAGTGCAATCAAGCGATCGGCTCACTTATCAGCACTTCCCTAGCTTGATCATTTCTGTAATCTGATTGTTCATTTATCCACACCGAGGGGGCGGAAATGGGGCACGGGGCGGTTCTGAGACTCCAAAAGGCTTGTTTGCATTTGTCAAAAATGATGAACAGCCAGCGCGTCCCAGAAAATTTGACCTGCTCTGTCTTCGGTTGTTCTGCTTCAGTAGCCATTTTCACGGCCTTTTCTGACAGAATTCTACAAACCCATTGATATTACGATTTCTAGCACAAAATCCGCAACGATTTCATCATGAATACTGCCTTCAACGGAAACAGTACGATAAGACATACTGCAGTTGACCAGGTGCGGAAATACCGTATTTTCTCTTTTAGAAGTACATGTATTTAAAATACTCAGACCCCTATTTTATATGTACTTTTATTAGAGGTGTACTTCAAATAGAGGCTGTACTTCTAATTCTCAGCCCTCTCTTTTTGGTGTACTTCCATTAGAAGTGTACTTCTAATAGGGGGTGTATGTATTTCTATTATTCGGCGCAATTTTTTGAATTATTCGGCGCAATTTTTTGAATTTTCAATATTAGACTCTTCACATTTCTTGATTTCCAGTATACCACCAAAACTTGTATTTAATGAAATTTCAGACTAGGCTCAATTGAACTGATGCTTCCACAATCTCTGGTATCATATATTCACACCTTTCCCAAGTTAATTTCTTCCAAAAAATGTATAAGTTCGTTCTCGATTTTATTGACACGTGCTTCATCGACTTGTTAGGCTTAAAAGCAATTTAAATGCAGCGTTCACGATGACCATCATCGATGACTTTCCACAGTTCAATGATAGGCGAGGAGGATTCTAGGCTCCCAGTGTTGAAAAAACGGTAAAAAACGAGCCAGGAGTGACAGAATAACAGATGCAAACAAGCGTTTTGGTGTCCCAGAACCTTCCGGTGCTCAACTTCCGCCCCCTCGATGTGTACAAATGAAGACTCAGATTACAGGAATAATCAAGTCAAGGAAGTGCTAATAAGTGAGCTGATCGCTTCATTGCACTGATACTGATAGGCATCATCCTTCATAGCGTTCAATTCCTCCAGGCTCAAAAATTAGCGTAAAAAAGGATATTTTGGCTCAAAAACGCGTCTTTCGCGGGGGTTTTAAGCATACAGGGCACCAGACCTTCCGTAAACCGAGGCGATATCGGAAGTGAAATTTGTCGTGAACACTGCCTTTAACTGATCGCCTTTCGAGCCGCCCAGAGCGATTAAAAGGCGCGGTTCTTGTAGGACCTGAGAACAGCTTTTCCAGAAGCGAGTTCTTTGCGTCCACAATCCACTATAGGTAAAGTCTACCATTGGTGGTTTCCGATTTGCTCGACGTATAAGCGATTTCCATACATAAATGATCCAATCTTCGTAACGCTGGGGAATCTTGGTTTTCCAAGCACCGCTGAAGTCAACGTCTATGTCCGAAACAAGTCGACTTCGATCGACTAAAACCCAATCAAACAAAAATATTTGTGAAGAACCTGAATAAACTCCATGCATTCGCTGCGAATAACACCAATGTCGAACATTAGCTCTGCGTTTTTTAATGGTCATTTGAAGTTCGCTGAGGTTTCATCGTAAGTTGTCCCATACAAGCAATCTCTGATCAAGGAAGGGATGGCCGATAGTTTTTTCTTGTGAATATTCAAACCTCACATTATTGAGAAAAATCTCGGTCAAACTGGTCTCTCTCAAATGCCACATTCGTGTTGCCAATCACTTACCCAAGTACCGGGGGTCCACTCCCAAAAGAGATGTACTTCTAAAAGAGGTGTACTTCAAATAGAGGGTGTACTTGTAATACTCAGCCTTGCCTTCTCGGTGTACTTCTATTGGAGGTGTACTTCAAATAGAGGTGTTCTTCTATTAGAGTAAATACGGTAGTTTCTGTTTAATCGCTGTTCCTTGTGTACGCGCAACTGCGGCATGGAAATGTTCAGGAATTTTTGAACAAGTTACATGCGATTCAAAGACTCTAAACATGTTACCTGCGACTTACCTTCGAAGACTGAAGTTACATGTGACCTTCAACATAGTAAGTATTTTACACGGTGTAAGTTGACTTGTGTATGACATGAAGTATTTGCATGTAACTCGAATGCTCTGTCGTGAAGCCATAACGAAGCATGGGTTGAAGTCTCAGTTAGCCTGTTCAGAGATTTCTGATTATGCGTTTTCGCTCAGCATGCGCATGCCGTTCAAACGAGGATTCGAGAGCGGAGCGATCTTCACGTCGTGGTGACATGTAGGTACCATCGCTCCGCTCCGCAAAAAGTCTGAATGCCGCTTTGCTTCTAGCCGTCGCGAGCGGCGTTCTCGGCTCAGATGGTAACAGCGTCCCTGCAATATGACCTCTGTCTCATCATAGCCGAGGTCTCACCGAAAGTTCGGATTTTTTCGTCTGCTGACTGCTATACATTGCCTTCCCTTGTACCGATTAGGTCGCAATTTTCTTTGATCATTTGTTTTTTTTTTCACTTTGGCTCTTTGACTTGTGGGGATAATCGTTCCTGATATCTACATATGCGTCGTCTTGTTATTGCATAGCACTTATCAATTGAACACCGAGTGGTTTGATTCCATCATATTTGCTTTTTATTTCCCGATCCCTCAGAATATAAACCCCTGAAATTTCCATGGATCGAATCTCCGCTCTTCTTGTGCTTTTGCCCTCTTTCTTTTTTGCAAGTGGCGGGCTGTCTGGCGTTGTTTGGTCTGATGAGTGTCCTCCGTCTGCCGGTCTGAATAGTGCAGTCGCCGTATTGCACTTTACTAGCGGCGATCTCTTTCCTGTTTGCTCTTCGTAGCAGACGAACGTTGATGCTGATGACTACGCACTTTCCAGATGCTAAATTTCGTGTGATAGCCAGACGTCTAGATGGGAGACGTGTGCCCTATACTGGGCGTAGTATAGGATGAAAACCTTGATTAATCATCAGAGCAGCGCTGATTCACAGTGGATGACTACGAGACGCAGCTGATTATGTCCTCCCGCCATTCTCCATACACATCTTAACCCATTCAGCCTCTAGATCACTGCTTCACTCGGGTAGGTGGGAATAGAAGACCAGACATGGAATCTGAGTATGTTTTTCATGAAGAAAACATATCAATAAGGTGGCATCCATAGCTATCACCAAGTATCCCCCACTAATGTTGAATATTCACTTAAAGATGAAAAGCGGGGGCTGATTGTGAGAGGCGTGAATGTTGGGCGGCGATTATGTACAGCTCTCAAACTGTGACGCCCAGGGGCATATCGGGCCATACGGCACCTACCTCGTGGTCCGACCACTATTGGTCGGCGTGGAGATGTCGTAGAGTGGGCGTGGAGATCTCGCCGGGGAGCTCTCATGTGGGCAGTTGACCGCGAAAATTCCGTCACAATCCAAGAGTGAACTCCCAGCAAATCCTGGCATAGGGCACAGTCCAGAAGAAAATATTCCTACACGGGTAATTGCGGCGCCGAAAGCTGCGGCCTCCTCTGTGATCATTACAGCAACAATCTAATTTTGATCGCTAGGCTCTTAGGCCCCGCTCCGTTCAACCGGCCTCTAGCTTGCCCCCCCCCCGTCACCGATCCCATCGTGCACTTGACCTTGGAGGCTACAGAGTGTGTCCTGAGTTCCAATCGAGTCTGCCGATGGAGGGCTCAAAGATTCAGAAGCTTGTATTCTCCACGTCTAGTTTTCCTCTAACCTGGGCATGATCTTTGCACAGTAAATTACTTAATTCCGCCAATCAGGTTTGTTAGGTGGTCACGCTTTATTGTTCAACGTTTCGGCACAGCGCCGTTTTCAAAGACCTGAGAGTGGAAAACACGTTACGCGACCTACACGGTCAAGCGCATCTTCGGCCTAAGGCGATATCGACTCTCGCAAAAAACTGCAGAGAGGCAACACCTCCTGCACCAAAACCCACCAGGAGCGCTCCCACCAAGACCAGCACACACTGCGGTTGTAGTTTAGTGCAAGTGAACCACCACTGGCAAGCAGTGATTCCAGCCCTGCGAGAAAACTATCCGGAGCTCAACATCACAACCCACACAGCGGGATAAATGGTAGGAATTCACTGGTTACGGTGAGACACTCATTACGGCTGTTTAGCTTCGGGGTTCGCTTCTGTATAAATAAGGCTTCTAGGGCCTTCCTAGCACCAATGTCCGTTTCGCGGGCAAGTATCGTGCACTTGACTTCAAAATCATTGTTACATATTGTGCTTTTCGACCCTATGCTTCCCAAGCGGTGTCAGAAGGCTCTTCCGTCTGTTGCCTGATAAGTGTTCTTTTAGGCGAACGTTTAGCTGTCTTCCTGTCTCTCCGATGTAGATTTCTGCACAAATGGAGCATTGAAGCTGGTACACAACGCCAGTCTGCAGACAGTCACCGACCTTACCGAACGGACAGGCTATGCAACTCAGCATTGCACAAGACCGGTCGTAGAGCCTATTACGCACCAATCGGTGCTTTATGTTGTCTCCTGGAATACTGATAAGGACTACGTCGTCATTCAGGTCAGCGCGTACCAAACATCGACGAAGTTCAGAGCAGATCTCATCTGAGATGAACGGTAGTTGAAGTAGCAGTTTACCTTCAAACGCATGAGTTGATCGTATGCGTCTGCCTCCTGAGCGATGTTCTGCTACATAACCATTTGAACTGGCTACTTCTTTCGCCAGTGAACGGGATTCTTGTCTTTCACGTCTATGCGGTGTTATCCCATTCCATACTGCCCTCAGAGACGCAGAGATAAGGTTTCTACCTCTCTCGACCGTAAATCGGCAAATTTAACAGGAGCAGCGTATAACATTTTCAAAAAATAATTTTCTCATAACTGAAAAGCGAGAATCAGAAATTGGTGAATGCCTCGAAGTAATTTGAAGACTAAATTGAAGGTTTTAGTTCATACTCACGCACTCGTAGAGTTCACTTCAGCACAATATGAAGTACTGTCGTTCTCTAGGCCAAATTCCGGTCCGCATTTACGGACAATGGCTATCGCATCATGCAACACATGCGAATCGTGCTCGGACCACTTGGTCCGGCACCATTCACATTTATCCCGCTCAATTATCACGTGTCGCATGATGCAACAGCCGTAGTCCGCAATTGCGAACCGGAATTTGGTTCAGAGAACGATAGTAATAGCGTTGATGGCCGACATCGAGTTTAACCCCTCTTTGTCAGCAGCATGTGTCGTCAGCGCATACCGCGTTTCGACCCCTCCTCATTGGCAGCTCGCGTTGCAGCTATCACCATCTGTTGCTGGCGACGAAAGGTTAAACTCAAAGTCTGCCCTGAGGTGCAACCTCATATCATTGTTATCGACAGCATGTGCAGTTAATTGCAGCCCGCCACCGATGCAGAGAGAATCTGTGCCATCATCTCTTTCAGCGGAGTTAGGTACGATCCTTTTCGCGGCCCGCGGCAAGGAGGCTAACCTCGTCAAGGTCCGCAACAAAACATTACCCTCATCACGTCCACATCGGAAACGCTTTCTTTGTGATGAGCAAGGGTGACAATCCTTTCAGCGTTTGAAATTAATGAGACCGGTTCCGAATGAGAAACTGTCCTCCTAACGAGAATGTGCGCCTTATGCACCCGCCTTTGTTGTAGGATAAGGTCCCGCCGTGTTCACTCGTAATGGTGGCTTGTGCATTGGAAGGAATTCTCGATTGGTCTCGTAAGTGGAAACTACCGTTGGCTTCCAAAAAGACAATGTTCATGAGGCTAGGCCTGTCGGATTTGCCATGTACATACAATTTGGATGGTCATATGTTGAATCCCATATCCTCTGTCAAAGACCTGGTTTTTTCATTACAACAGCAAATTTGACTTCTCCGAACATTAAGAAAACTTATGAAGAAAAGCTTCTTCTAAGACTTCCCTTGTTTTCAATCTTTCAATCATACCACCCATTGCATGACTAACTAGAGGTGGTCCCCTTCGCACTTTCTTGGCACCAAAGGTGAGCAGTACAACTTTTGTGGCTGTATGCGACATTTCCTTGGTTTTCCTAGCCTTTGTTGCTTCTCTGTGAGTTTATCGTGTGTTTGAGGAGTATTCGCATCTATTTCTTGATTTTCCAGGCTCTGATGAAGGCGACGAGGCCGAAACGTTAGCCTGATGATGCGATAACATCTTGGACACGGCTTCTACTTATTACTAAGTCGCTGTGCTTAGATTCATGGAAGTCGATCATGGACACACTATGATATTTTAAGGGCACTGTTCGCGATAAAAATCGCTTTCCTGTTGTTTTGCCTATCTTGGAACCGGTCGCATTCTGATTCCAATGATGCTTCTGGAATCGTATAAGACCTTCTGTGAATGGAGTTATGGTCCCTCAAAAATCTAGCTAGCTAAAATGGTGGACGAGTTGCCCGAGGCTTGTCACTTCCGTCGTTTGCAGCCGATGTATGCGAGCTGACCTGAGTAAAGAGAGAAGTTGAGAATGAAGGGAAGAACGGGACTTTTGATTGGAAACCATAGCTCAACTCACGATTTCGAGTGTTCCTTTGTTCACGTCGAGGGGCGGAAATGGGCGGAACTTGCCCACAGCGGCGGGGTTTGCCCACTTTTCTAAGCCGTTTTGCGGCTCCTGGGTAGCTTTTCTTCCAGTTTTTTCGACGCTGTTCTGCTTCTGAGAGCCACGAGAAGCGTTTGTCATGAAAAAATCGAGGATAAAGTTTATCGCGAACAGTGCCTTTAAGTTCTCTTCTGTTTCCGTTTCCGGCGCTTTTTAGCGATTTTTTCCGTTTCCGTTCCTGGAAGTCTTGAAAAACGTTACCGCACAGCCCCACTCATAAACGAAAAACTTGTGACTCAAGGGTATTCGAACTGCCAAGGTGAAGGTTAAGAGCAGCGACTAACGTGCCCCTTTGGACCTAAAACCCAATGCTGAAATGCAGTTTGGTTTATAAAACTGCTCCCATCTAGAGCCTGATGAAGCAGAATCATGTGTGTAAAACTGAAACTCTGCCATCACCGTGACTCTGAAGGGATCTGCCAAGTAGCAGCGACCCTCACTTTGTCACTTCGGGTGTAGCATAATTCTGTTCCCGCGCCGCCTGCGTCACGTAAAGACCAAAATTTCGCGCTCGTTCACTTTGACAAGGGCCGTCGCGGCGTCACGCCGAAACAATCGGTGACACACCCCGCAGCAGCACTCGTTGGCTGAGTACTCAGAAATGTTGGATCTTTCGAAGAGTTCAACTGCCTTACGAGATGCGCAAAGCGGAAACCGTCACACATGAATAATGCGCTTCAGCAGAGACGTGTGTCCAGCAACTTTCCGCTTTGCGCGTCGCGTATGCCACCCAAACCTGTCGCGAGCTCGTCGCTTTTTCTGTGTCCACGCTGCGGTGCGTGTATATATTAGGTGGTACTCGTATGGCCAAAATAGGGCTATGGTCAAAAGTCAATGGTGCGGGTCTAGAAGGCATCATCGGGCCGTGAACGCACTTTATTTGCCTCATACTCGTTTGAGAGAGGATCTGGCACTTGTATGGTGCACTCACCTCTGCTGAGTGCCTGCGATGTCTTGATGGAAAATGACTGATAGTGTAAACTGCTAGATGTCCCTAATCTAAAGCACGCTCACTAGCTACGGCAGGCCATGGTGCCCTTACGATTCAATCTGTGCTTGATGGTGCGCATCTAGCCAATATCGCTTTCCCCACCCCTTATCATGGTACGCTCACTGCCATTACACAGCAAATAATACGCTCACCATCCCTCTGAGCACCCAACATAATGTTGTTATTTCTGCCTTAACGCACGAGTCAGAGAATTCAACAATTCGTCAGCAGTCTACGCAGGGTAGTTTTGTGAATGATAATGAAGGCAGAAGCAGGCGTCCCCGAGGACCAATGACCTTCAGGGCAGTGTTAACAATGATTTCTGTCTGCCCAATTGTTATCGTTGAATGCTTCTCCGATCACGTTTTGAAGTCCTACAATGGAAAAACAATGAGTTGAAACATTTCCTGTTCTTTTTGAAATAGTCGCGGTATCTTCCTTGATGTTGCGATGGTGGATATGTCTATCGCATTTCAGCTAACGGTGTTAGCAATGCCGTTAGACGGTCGGTTGAAATTTCTTTCATATGCAAACACCAACACTTCTCGGATCGCGGGCTTATGGCGGACCGGAAAAACTGAGAGCGCTTTCCGACCGCCACTGTTCCGGGATCAGTTCGGTGTATATAGGTTTGTCGATCTTAGACCGAAAGCGATATGGCTGACGGCAATGTGCTTACAAACCTCCGAAGTTCTGCTCAAAGGCAGTGTTCACGATAATCTTCGATTTTGAGATTAATCGTTAAATCGATTGTTTGGCCTCCGTGTAGGACTGAAATGATGAAGAAATCGAGGAAAAAACCCTACAGAGTCACCAAATCCTTTACTCTCACCCCACCTTTGTACTCTCACTGGAACTGTTCGTTGTGACAATGAAATCTTTTGTGGACCCATCCCTTGCGATTCCCTACTCTCTACTGCTCTGTCCTTTCCTTCGGACCCTAACTAATACTGTTTTTCCTGAAATATTCTTCCATTTTTGATAAGCCCCATTCTTTACCGGTGACAACCACCGTGAACATGTTCATCCAGTCGGACAACTATTACAGGCCAGAGAATGTCACTGAAATAAGACGTTTTTTGGCGTTTCAAGCCGTTTCTTGGTAATTTTGGTGAAATTAGATTGCGGACGCATTGTTTCGAGTAAAAACTCGGGGACGAAAATCATCGTGAGCACTGCCTTCAAAGGCAGCATACACGCTCGTAAACGTGATTGAGATAACTAGTAAACCAGAATGGTATGGCTCAGAGCACAACGCCTACGCACGTTAAAAACCACAATGACGCTGCGCGAGTGAGAAGTTGGCCCCGCCGCTGTATCTGCCCGCCCCTGCATTTGAGTCCTCCTCAAAAACGGAGGTGGTGGGCCACTCACACCGTCGACGACGTTTGTGGGTGGTACAATAAGTACAATAAGTAAACCACATACATCGACGACGGTGGGAGTGGCCTAGCACCCTTGTTTTAGAGGACGCAAATACAGGGGGCGGGCAGATACAGGGGCATGGCCAACTTCTCACTCGTGTAGCGTCATTATGGGTTTTTTGACGCTTCAAAATGCGTAGGCGTTGTGTTCTGAGCGATACCATTCTATTTCGCAGTTATCTCAATCATGATTACGAGCGTGTATGCTGCCTTTTTATTCAAAAGAAACTCCTAACGCATCAGGGCGCAGGAATCCGCCGCCGGTCTGACCGTTGATACTGCCTAAGAGGGAACTCGAAAAAACTGGAATTTTCTATTGCTGTTCTATAATGACTTCACTTCGAAATTCTTCCGAAACTGGTCTATTTGTTTTGTGCAGGATTATGCTCAAAAAACAAATTTTCACATTAATTCTTCTAACTAGTTTCACCACTTGTTTGAATTATTCAACGAAAATTGTTCTTTTCTTCCCGCTGAATTTCCTTTCGTATTCGTTACCTTGAAGCTCAGATCACACGTGTTTCTTACTCGCATTCACACACGTACAGTCGACATGGAATTTTCCCAAGAGAAGCTCGGGGACACGCAGATTGTGAGAAAAATTAGAGAATGCGCGCTCCAGCCTTAAACTCAAGAAGACGCAGGCAGCGAAAAGCACTCCGAGGTGAAGAACAGTGTGGCTTCTACCATGCTCACATCTGAGTTGAGATCACAAGTCAGAGCTGAGCAGTTTGCCGAAAAGCTGATTGCTACTGGGCCCGTGACAGAACTAAAACCAGCTGTTAACTATCTCTTGGGCTCACAAGGCCAGTAGTATTGGGCGACCCAGCCCTTTTCAATGAAACATACAAACTAGGTGTATGTACTTCCAAGAGTGTTTCTCAATCTATTATGTTCTTAGCTGCTACGGAGATCTTGGAACCGCGTGACCTAGCGGCTTTCTCATCTGGGTCTGGTCACTTCCTGTGTTTTTAGGTATCAGAGGAAAAAATGTGGTCAGAAGGGAGGTCAGAAGATATAGTTCGGAATCAGCTTAAATCTTCTTTGTGAGGGTTATTAGGCTTCCTCAATACGAATCTGACAAGGTACAATACCACTGCTATCCAAGGGTAAAAAACGGACGAAAACGCCAAAGTGGGCAACTAAGGCGTCTTTCAACCGCAACTCGCTTCAAAGTGCTCCGTTTTAAATTTGAAAACGCCGAAATGTACAGCATGACGTTCTCCAGTCAATAATGTGGGAACATTTCGCGAAATCCGGAAGGAACATTATTTTCCAAGGTGAAATGCATTTTCATTTTGACATTGCTAGAGATCGCGTGTGGTTGTTTTTCGCCGAACTTGTTTATTATCTTGTGAAATCATTATCATATTCATCACCAACTCCACCTTAGAAAGCGGTTACATTAATAAATTTCCAAAAGTTTAGCTTCCTGGCAAAAGTAATGATTTGGCAATGTTATAACTACAAGAAATATAGAAGTTAACAGAATAAAATAAAAAACAACTCGAAATATGTATGTTTGAAAATGATTTGGCACAAAATAACCAGAAGTAATGAAAAACTGGGAAATGTAGTGAAATGACCAAAACCGGATTTGGCGGTCATTCATAGGCCAATTTTGATAAGTATGTAGTGACTGACGAGCGATTGCATTTTACAAGATAATCCGTTAAACTTATCAAAGCTAAATCAAGCGCGCATCGGATTTGAGCGTTACGTTCACATAGCTTGACCTATGCTGATTTCCGTATTACAGCTTCAATGAAATGTTTTACGGGTTCCGTTGCGCGCTTGATTTCGCTTTGATAAGTTTAACGGAGTATCTTGTAAAATGTAATCGCTCGTCAGTCACTACATACTTATCAAAAGTTGCCTATGAATGACCACCAAATCCGGTTTTGGTCATTTCACTACATTTCCCAGTTTTTCATTACTTCTGGTTATTTTGTGCCAAATCATTTTCAAATATATTTCGAGTTGTTTTTTTATTTTATTCTGTTAACTTCTATATTTCTTGTAGCTATAACATTGCCAAATCATTACTTTTGCCAGGAAGCTAAACTTTTGGAAATTTCATATATTTTTCCCAAAGGTTCCCATTATGACCTGATTTTTGCTCAGCGATTCCCAGTCTGGAGAGGCCAAACCTTTAATGAAAGCTTTTGCCTACGGTAAATAATTAAATCCTTACCGATCGGTGTGGTCAGACGACTATAACTCCCAAAAATTGTGACCCGCAGACATTAAAAAACGACCCTTTCTTTCCTAAACAGGTCCCGTACACGTTATACGGCATCGTGCGCACTTCTAGTGGAGTCCAGTACACTTTTTGCGGCGTCATGCGCTTTCCCACTGGGGTCTCGCACACTTTCTTTGGCGTCCTGTGCACTCCCACTTTTGGGCCGCACACTTTCTGCGGCGTTCGGCGCACTCTCATTCTGGTCTCACACACTTTCTACGGCGTCCTGCGCACTTCCACTTGGGTCTCACACCCTTTCTACGGCGTACGGCGCACTCTCATTCCTGTCACACACACTTTCTGCGGCGTCCTGCACACTCCAACTGTGGTCCCGTACATTTTTACAGCGTCCTGCGCTCGCCCACTGGGGCCCGAACACTTTTTACGGAGTCCTGCGCATTCTCACTGATGCTCCGCAGACTTTACGGCGTCCTAAGCATTCCCACCAGAGCCCGCACACTTTCTGCGGCGTCTCGCACACTCTGATTGTGGTCCCGTGCATTTTTACAGCGTCCTGCGCACTCCCACTAGGGCCCGCACATTTTCTACGGCGTCCTGCGCACTTCCACTCTGGGTTTCGCACACTTTCTGCGGCGTACGGCGCACTCTCATTCCGGTCCCACACACTTTCTGCGGCGTCCCGCACACTCCCACTGTGGTCCCGTACATTTTTACAGCGTCCTGCGCTCTATCACTGGGGCCCGTACACATTCTACGGCGTCCTGCGCTCTCCCACTGGGGCCCGCACACTTTCTACGGCGTCCTGCGCATTCCCGCTGGGGGCTCGCGCGCTTTCTACGGCGTCCTGCGCATTCCCGCTGGGGGCTCGCGCACTTTCTGCTGCGCCCTGCGCACTCCTCAAATCTTATTCTCACCAACCGTTTCAAGAATGAAACAATCCTGGGCAGAAGCCTATTATTAGCTGTGGTGATCTTCATCAGTTCATTTTCAAAGTTCAGTGAGCATTTTCAAAGTACAATAACACGTTTACATGTTTTTACCCGTCTTGGCCCTCAATTTTTAGGCTCCGCTAAAATTGAGCTTTCAGCTCCAACATTGAATAGGAGCTAGCTGCATACATTTCCAGCCTCCTGCCAAAAAAATTACTTCCTAGCTAAATTTTAAGTGTTGCAACAAGAAAAAAGTCTGGAAAAAAAGGAGATTAACAGTTTTTCGACCAAAATCACTTGGTTTTCTCCACTTTCTCGGGTGCCAAGAAACCATCCCACAAGGATCATCCCTGCTGTGATCCTAATGGGAGGTGGGGTTGACCCCACTACCACTGTTCGCAGTGGGGTCCACCCCACTGCAAACCGTGGGGAGATGGGCCCATGCTTGGGTACCACCTCCCCCACCCCCTCCCCCGAGCCGTGGTGATATCCCCTCGGCGACAAAAATTATCCTCCGGTATCCGGTGGATCCTCTGGAAAGTGACTGAGGCCACCTTCCAGGTCCGGCTCCGAAGAGCCGACTGAGGCACACGGGGAGATGAGGAGCCTTTCATACCAGCAACATTGTTAATACATTTCTCTGAACATGTCTATGTTCATACGCGACTTGACATAGTACATGTGAAACAGGTTTTAACTTGCCTCAATAGGCCAGAGCCCAACTTTAACAGGATAATTCCTGAGTGAGAATTCTGTGCCGGTGGCAAATTATAATCGTCTCTTTCGGCGGCGCTCTGCGCACTCCTCAAGTCCTGTTCACACCAACCATCTCAAAGAGAGAACAATCTTGGCCGGAAGCCTATCTCTACCTGTGTTGATTTTCACTAGTTCATTTTCGAAGTTCAGGGAACGTTGGATGGTTTGCAATAACATGTTTACATGTTTTTACCCGTCTTGACCCTCAATATTGAGGTTCCGCTAAAATTGAGTTTTCAACTCCAAAATTGAATAGGAGCTAGCTGCATCCATTTCTAGCCTCCTGCCAAAAAATTAGCTTCTTAGCTCAATTTTAAGTTTTGCAACAAGATCGTGAACGCCGTCTGAAAAAAAAGGAGATTAACAGTTTTTCGACCAAAATCACGTGGTTTTCGCCATTTTTCTCGAGCGCCAAGAAACCATTCCAAACCATTTTTTGGTACATACACCAACTTTTTACGCTCTTTCCAATGGAGAAAAACCGCATCTCCACAGTTACTCTGAACGCTGATTCCGGAATCGCAGAGTTGCGCATGGGCGAGTTAAAGCCAAATCTGGTGCGCGCTTCGCGCGCACCACAATTGCTCACTCATATTAAACAGTTCTAGGGAAGACTATCACTATCTAGGGAGGAGCTGGAGCGTAGACGTGGAGAACGTTTAGCTGGTCGGTTGTCGATAAACGGTCGATCTGTTCAAGCTTACCAAGCTGTGGGCAGATCACTTTTACCGGCATCCTTTCAAAAGTCAAATCAAAGCAGAAGCACCGCTTCAACTCAGCTCAGTAGTCCTCCGGGAAACAACTGAGCACTCGCAGCAGGCAGTGTAGAGAGATATATTGCGCCCTTTCGAATATCAGATCCATGGTGAAAAATTCAGATTCATTGCTTTCAACCCTTTGTCAAAACAACAGCGACTTCGTGATCTTGACTGAGACATGGCTGAGCTAAAAAAATAAGCTAAATCCTCTTTTGGGAATCGCTAGTAGCCAGTATACAGGAGTTAGATGTGACCGAACTTTCAAAAAGGGAGGAGGTATTCTTTTGTTAATAAAGAAGTCATACAAATACAATTTGATTTTCCATGAATCCGTTAGAGATTCATACGAACTTCTAGTGTGTGATATTAATTGTTTCCCAACGTCTTTTAGAATCATTACCGTCTATAGGACTCCTCATTGCGATATGGATAGATCACTTCAACTTTGTAAAGCAATCGGTGATTTGTGTGCGTGTGGTACACCCAGTGTTTTACTGGGCGACTTTAATTTACCAGACTTAGGGAAGCAAAACACTAGGACAATTTCTAAGACTTTTCAAAATATTTTTGATAGTCATGAGTTTCAAAAACTCGTATCCGAGCCTACCAGAGGGAACACAATACTGGATTTATTACTTTGTAATGCAAGTGATTTTGTTCAGAACGTAAACGTGAGACCGCCTATCGGGAACAGTGACCATTCTACAGTAACATTTGGATAGATTGTGGCACGGTGATCATTTTGGTCTTTTCCAGATTGAAAACAGAGCACTTTGAGGCGACTGGGTGATCGAAAGACGCTTTAGTTGCCCAGTTTGCCCATTTCGCTAATTCTTTACCCTTGTTTAGAGTCGGTATTGCATGCAAGGATACTTGGAAAAAGTGGCCGTTCAAAATTAATGTATACGCTTCTAAGATCGTGTCCTATGTTCCCTCCGTAGCTGCGGAACGGCTCTATAAACAGAATTATAGACGTTCTTTCCATATTTCCCTTTGTTGGTTTAGCGTTCTGCTATATCCTTCCGGTTCTGAAAGCATGAAAAACATCGAAGATCTCACTCAAAATCTGTCCATGGGGCTAATTTGTGATGTCGAGTACGAATCTGAGGTTCAGTTGTCGACTTTCGAAGGTCCTCGACATATTTCGCTCAAAACTTCCAAACAGAAAATACACGCCATTTGACCATTACCAAATTTCATGGATAGATATGAATAGGTGATCTCGTTGTAGGGCATCCGCGCGGGAAGAGATCAAAGCCACAGCCAGCGCAATTTGGCTCAAAACTTCTTTGTGAGGGTTTTCTGAAACGCTGAATGCGAACTTTTACTTCGTTATTCGATTTTCCTTACAACTCAGATTACGATAGGTTACGGTGTGTATATGGTAGTTTGGTCAAATTTATTCGTCTTTAATTCGAGTTCACCACCCCAATTCCCCCCAAAGAGAAGCGTCAGATTTAGCTCAAAGCTTCTCTTTGGGGGGAATTGGGGTGGTGAACTCGAATTCGGATGTCCATCTGTCAATCTTCGGAGTACTAAGGTAGTTTACGACAGTTAAAGGGCATGTTTACCTCCGTATTCAAATCACAGTAAACCCCAGAACAGAATCCCCGGATTCGTGTTCAGCACCCTGCATAACCCTAGACACAAATTTCAAGTCAAACCCGAGAGTTTTTTTCTGGAACATTCTCAAAATTGCCTGATGGTCGACTGAATTAATCCTTACCTGTCCGCGAAGCATTAAAAACCCCCATTACTCCGCTTAGAAAACTCGTCCGCAGATACGGAGGAAAAATTTGAATTCTACTACAGAAAATGATCCTTAGAAATGTATACTCGATTCCTAATGGCCACTTTGTCCAAATCGACAGGTTTGGTTTGAAGTCTTTCAGCCGGACGAAATTTCGGGGCAGAAACGGCGTCTGATGATTACCTAAACGCCATGACAAATTCGCATCGAAAATTTTGTGTAGAGTTACTTGGGGTGCTGAACCGAATCTGTGGTCTATCTATCGAATTCCGGAATACCAAGGTGGGTTAGGCTCGCTAAATGGCATTACCAGGTTGTTAAATAAGTTTTGTCGTTCGATAAGAGAGGGCGTTGCTACTAGCCCAATTTTTTTTTGTTTTGTTGGTCCACTACTCATATGAACGTATGTGAAGTTTCATTTCAATATGTCAATCCAGTCTTTGTGTACAAGCCATTTAGCGTCGCCGTGTCACAGCAATGGAAAAAATTGAATATCGAGCAGTGATAAAATTCTTGTATTTGGAAGGTGTAGCACCAAAAGAAACTCACGAACGAATGTTAAAGTGTATAGTGATTGTTCACCTACAATTAGAACAGTAGAAAGATGGGATGCTGAATTTAAACGTGGTCGTACAAGCCTTGAAGACGATCCACGTGAAGGACGTCCAAAAACCGCATCAACACCAGAAATCACAGCCGAAATACAGGATACGGTTCTGGAATATCGTCGATTGACTGAGAGAGATTTATTAGAGGCGCTACACATCTCATTAGGCAGTCTGAGCCATATTTTAAGTGAAATTCTGGGTTTCAGAAAGCTGTGTGCACAATGGGTGCCGCATTGGCTAACAATGGAACACAAACACATTCGAATGCGACTTTCTCAGCAACATTTGTAGCGTTTTGAAAAAGATAAAGTGAATTTTGTGCGTCGATTCATCACTATGGATGAGGCTTGGGTCTATCACCACGATCCTGAATCAAAACAAGAGGCTAAAGAGTGGTGTGAACCTGGTTGTTCTGCTTCAAAACGATTTCGAGTCCGGAAATCGGTCAAGAAGTTATGGCATCAGTTTTTTGGAATGCGAAAGGAATTTTGTTTGTGGATTACTTGCAAACTGGTAAAACAATTAATTCTAAATATTATCGCAACCTTTTGGACTAGTTGAAGGAAAAAATTCGTGAAAAAAGGGTTTCCAGAGGAAAAATCCTTTCTTATCAGGAGTGCGTTCCAAGAACGTTCCCATGGCAAAACGCGTCCATGGAATCGTAGCCACGGCCACGTGGGCGCAATTTTCAGTTATAATTCGCATCCATGGAAACAGATTTGTCCATGGTGAGGTTGCTTTTCCTCCCAGAGCGTTGTGGGAACGTTCTTGGAACGCACCCCAGGACAATGCACCGTGTCACAAGAGCATTTGGACAATGGCTAAAATCCATGAATTAAAGTTCGAATTGTTGGAGCATCCACCGTATTCACCAGATTTAGCCCCAGCGACTTCCATTTGTTTCCAGAGCTCAAAAAATTTGAGCGTGGCAAGCGTTTTTCATCAAATCAAGAGGTCATACGGCTGTTGAAGAGTACATAACGTCGGCGTGGATCCGGAAGAGACTTTGCGTTCACTGTTGAAGGTTGGCGTAAACTCGGTGCACCTATGTTATAGCATGTGGCACCGAGTTTGCGCCAACATCCGATGAGGAACGCGAGGTTTCTTCCGGATCCACGCCGATGTTACATTCATTCGAAAATATGCCAAATGCATATGTTATTAATGACTAAAGGTAAAGAGGCGAAATGTCACGGTTGTCTCCAGCAGAGTTGCCCAACATTGCACTTTTTGTAGGCAGCGCCAGTTTAGAAGGTAATTAGCGAGGTCATCAGAAAGTTCATTCGTAAGTAGACGATAATAAGGCTTGATATTTAGTTTATTCCGCATTTTAACACACTTTCTGAATCAGAATGACGCTGCGAATTGAATGGTGATATTATATTTCAAATTACCCGCTTTCAAAAAAGTTTGAATTCATTGAATTTGAAAAAGCTGAAAGTAGGTGAAAAATTGGTCTGATCAGGACTATGCATACATTTTTTTATGACCATACGAATTCATTGACGTTTTAAAATTTCAAAAAATCTACTTTGGAAGATCTTGGCTTCTTTCTGAGAAAGTAGGTCATAACTAAGTCAAAACTTAATTTTTTCTCAAACCTGGGTACATTTTTAGAATCAGCGCGACGAGACGAATCGACCAGTGATCTCAGATTCCGTCAATATAAAGGAAAACGGCGTTTCCGAAGCACTTTCGCGTCGCCGACGCGTTTTGGGACACATGTTCTGAGCGGTATTGTATTTTGCAGACCTTCAGGATTCTCATTTCAGGGATGGGATCCACAGATTGGAGGATCGTTGGAGCAAGTGCTTTAATGTTCAGGGAGATTGTACTGATTAATAAAGTGTATTTTGAACTATAAATTTATGTTTTCTTCTCGAACGAAAAAACGTATTGAACAACCTGGTACATCTTCCGTAACCTGCAGTAATCCCGATTGTGAAAGTACAACTGACAGCCCAGATTTGTGAGCCCAGGTTCGTATTCATAACACCGAATGACCTCCAGAAAAAAGCTTTTATCCAAAACGGAAAAATTTTTGCCCGAACTCCCTAAAAATTACCTGATGGTACCTGATGATACTTATCGCCCGGAATTCATCGTAGCCCGCTTCGGGCATCTTCGTAGGAGCTATAAACTTGAAGCTAGACATAGTCACAAGTACACCTGATAGAATATACGCGGTTGTAAACGGCTGTGTGATCCAACAAAGCATCCCCTGTCCGCATATGTATTCAGTAGATAAAATGTATTCTTTTGAAGCCTTCAAACTTTGCTTGACAGTCAGGAAATTTCAATGTATAATGTCCATATCGGAGCGAGATTCCGGTTCACAGTGACAAACAATCGTTGTTGCATCGCACGGTTCGAAAATAATCGTACTGAGACCACGGTATTCCGACACGATATCTCCTACTGCCAGCTCGATTAGCTTCGAGCCGCGAGCTGAAACTAAGGGTTCTCAGCTTTTGTAGACCGAAATTCAGGAAAATGATAACAATGCACTTTGCTTCAATGCCTGGTTTTGTTCCATCGGGTACTTGTGCTGAGATGAGTAGAGTGACAGCGAGAAAGCGGGGAGGGAGAAGGAGACAGCAGCGTTTGCGTGCAGACGCACACGATTTACCGAAGAAAATCTTGCTCCGAAAAGAGTTCACGGTACGCACAAATCATGACTGCCCTCTATTCCAGGGCAAAGTTTTCTTACTTTTGGTGTTTTTGAATATTTAGTGCCTTTCACGGCATGGTATACAATCAAAAGATATCACAAGGTTGTTGAGTTGAACACAAAACTAAGGTGTCAGGCAGGAATCGAACCCGCATCGCATCGCTTCCAGGGCCAGAGTGGTATCATTACACTACCATGTGTAAATTAGCTGAGGAATGCAGAGCGGAGTCGGTAGTGTAATGACAACACTCTCGCCCGGAAAGCGATGCGATGCGGGTTCGATTCCTGCCTTATACCTAAGATTTGTATTCACCTCAGCGACCTTTTGATATTTACTTACTTTGTTCTTCCACGCTCGTTTTCGGATCAAGGGGAGAGATAGCGAGAGAGTGAGTGGAGAAGGAGAAACAACACACGCAAGCAATGAACCAACGTGATTTCCGATTCGAAAGGGTTGATAGTTGAGAAAATGCTAGATAGGATTGTCTTCACCCTCTTTTTCACAGAATTCGTATTGCTATCTAGATTCCGCTTAAGGAAAATGTGAGAAAAAACATAACGAGGATTAACCGTAAGAGAAATGCTCCAACATTTGCTCATGACCACGGAAGAAGAAGCAGCTGTTCATCTCAGGAAAACTAGGATTCAAAATCCAACAGGATCTTTTTAGCACATACTTTAAATTGACTCAATGTCAGCCCTGGAAGCATATTTTTGTGATGTCGGAGTATAACCAGCCAGCTCTGTATTTGAAAGAGTTGGCATACAAACTGGTACTTGGTCCGCGTAAAACAATTTTGAACGAGTTTTTTCTCGTCCGAGAGTAATTTTGAATTGAAGAGAAGCTTCATGTTCAGCATTTTATGGTTGTATATCCAGTTATGAACCTTGCATACGTCAAATACTCTACGCCGGGACCTAAGCGAAGGCAGATTCACTTATGTATCTATTCCTTATAGAGGCTCTTAGGATTCTCTCGTACAAAAAATCCACGTACTCGTGCGAGAAGCTTACGTGTAAAATTGTTTTGTACTTTTTCAAAAGGGTGAGTGTCTCTCTTCGATGAAGGATCGAATACAGTAACACTGGCTTTTACGAGTGGGCGAACTTAGGTTTTGTATGCCCGAAGGAGAACAGGCTTATTCTTGCTGCAAAGACCTCTAGAAATGTGGAACGTTCGCAGTTTAGCTTGATTACACCGAAGTTTGATATGCTCAGTGAAATGTAGTTTGTCATTATAATGAAGAGCAAGATCTTTCACGGAATTGACAGCAGAAATGATTACGCCATTCACTGAGTATGAGTACGATAATTTCTATTTTATTGTGTCACATACTTTCTTCCCTCGTTGTGCAGGGCATGCGAAATCTGGTATTTGACCCTACAGAGGGAGGAGGAGTGCCTATTATCTTTTTCAATTGTTCTCAGCGATTTCAGAGCCGAAGCTGAGCTTGAATGCCATAGGGTAGATTATTCGTCTAGACATCTTTTTTTCCTAGGAAACTGCCAGGAATAATGCGTCTAACGTGCTCACTTGCAGCAAAGGCAGCAGCTGCAACTGAGTGCATTTCCGAGAAAAAGTGCAATTCCACACTTCGCCCACTGCCCTGTCTAGACGGCGGTGTATCACGTTGGCGACCACGGACAAGAAAGTGCACAGCAGAGGACACGACGTCTGTCCTTCGGGAATTCCAAAATTGTCCATGATTTTTGGTCTACGGAGAAACAGAAACCACACTCAGACTGGCAATTAGTGCAAATGTGACGTTTACCCGGGGTAGACCTCACCTGGTCTTACCAGAAGTAAAGCTCTCAAACTTGCTGGAAATGTAGAAATCTATTACTCCGCCCACCACTTCTCCGAAATTTTGCTGCATGCAAACCGTAAATGACCATAATCGTCGCTGCTATACTAGAGTCATCATGAAAGCTGAGCGGTCGTTTTCATGAAAACACTATGGTAAAATGGAGAGACAACCGCCCCTCTCCCAAGTTAGCGTCACAGTACCTGCATCGTGGCTTTCTAGGGGTAAGATACAAACCGTTTGCATATTTGATCCTCAGACAGTGCGCCTTTCAAGCTAAGCCCCCAGCACTTTAGAAATTATACGGGTCAGACGTGTGACAGTTTTTCTGAAGTTTGAATACGTTTACGGAAACATTTTGAGGTCAATCGCTTCTGAACGTTTCAAACCATCGACGAAAAGAAGATCAGTAACGAAATTCATTGTGAACGATGCCCTCAACCCTCCCCGGATACTTATTTGGGCCAGGCTAGTGATTAAAGGCACTGTTCACGATAAAAATCGTTTTTCTGTTTTCCCGCCTATCTTGAAAACGGCCCCATGCTGATTCCAATGATAACTCTGAAATCGTACAAGACCTTCTGGAAACGGAGTTATGGTCCCTCAAAGATTGAGCTAAGGAAACATGGTGGACGAGTTGTCCGAGGCTTGTAACTTCCGTCTTTTGCGGCCGATGTATGCGAGCTGACCTGAATTGCGAGAGAAGTTGAGAATGAAGGGAAGAACGGGGCTTTTGATCGGAAACCATCGCTCATCTCTCGATCTCGAGCATTCATTTGTTCACGTCGGTGGGCGTGTGTTGCGCGTTTGAGGTTTGCAGTGCGTTCGAAGTGGCAACTTCGGGCTCTTGTGGAGCTTTTCCTGGCTCGTTTTCATACGTTCTTTCGTCGTAAACGTTACAGTGTGCCCCTCCACTACCCATTCCTAGTGGAAACTGAAACACATTTTTTACCGTGAACACTGCCTTTAAGCTATGGCTTACAGAAAGGCCTGTGCCATGCGACGACAAACTTTGAATTGAAATATGATATATTATATATTCCTACACCAGTACTGGTAGTCGGTAACTTTATGGACAGACATGCTATCAGGCGAGAACTAGCCGTCACTGTGCTAGGAAGTAGCCGCAACTCCGCCGGCTTTACCAAATGTGCGCTATACCGCTACAATTTCTATGCAAATTTCAACTGATATCAAGACCTAGAAACAATGGTACGGCCGATGAATTTCATAGAAACTATTCATTCGACTCTTGCATTTTATACAACGCTTGCCTTATGCGACGTAGATAAATAAAATAAAAATAAAAAAATCCCGAAATATGTAGCGTTAAAAATTACCGACTATCGCATTCACGCTACACGCTCAGCATAGACGTACACTATCAATAGGCCCTCATGGCTCCTTCCATCTCTCCAACTACGTTTGAAGCGCTGGAAACTATCCAGTATGACAGTATTTGAACTATCCCGTCTTGCAAGCCTGCAGAAGCTCCGCATCAGAATCTTCTCATCCGTCCACAACACGCCTGACAAGGGGATGGAAACTAGTCTAAATCACCGTTTCCAATGAATTTCATGCGCATTGATGTACTTCCAATGACATTTTAAAATCTAAATTTGTAGACCCTGAAGTGCTCTCTGAACCGAGTTATGAGCTGGGACCAGTATCGTAAGTACTAGAACCTATCGTAATCTCCCAAAAAATCGAAAATGGATATCATTTTCATGTTCAGCGCCTTAAATAATCCACGTGGGCAAATTTTAGGGAAAAACAAGTGTGTTACCTCCGGCGCCCCAAAAGGCTCCCGCTTTTGGCTTTTGGGGGAGCCGGAGGTCGACAGAATTTCTCTCAAACTTCTTGCCTGGGAGATTATTTGGGGCGCTGAACACGAAAATGAGGTCCGCTTCCGGCTTATCGGCCGATTCCATTTAGTTACTGCCCGTTTGTTGCTCCCATGCAATGCTGCTTTCGTTCTTGCAGTATTGCGAAATCCGCGATTGTGATGAGGTGATGTTCATTCGTTGTTCACACTATGAATATTTCTTATGTTTCCAGCAATTCATTTTCGAGTACCACACCTGTTCATGAAAGAATGCTCGCGAGCAATTTATTGAAGCCTCATAAATATCTTTCCCGGTATTCTTCCCGTTGTTCAATACAAAAAGCTTGTCTAGGGTCCGAAGTGAGTTACACTCACTTAGAAATGTTTCTAAATTTCAAGAACGGTTATCCTGAGGAAACGAAAAAAAGGGCACCGGAGGGGGGGGTCGAACCCCTCGTCTACTGGGTGAGAATCGAGACGCCTGTCTCTAGACCATTACTTGGAATTTCAAATAGAGGCCGCGCTGACTAACTTCGTACCTGGGGGACTTCTCATATACAATGAATAATCATATGAATCATGTCTCTAAGGACTCCATCACGAGTCCTTATAGACATGATTCATATGACTGCTGTAAGTTTCACTTTGGAAGGAATTTTCGACCGATCACCGATCCCTAGTGAGATTCGGTCCATCTTTAGAACCTGTTCATGTTTTTTAGTAGTCTAACGATGCACATATAGCTTCGTGGCTCCAGAGGGAGTTGTTGTCTGCTACCTGATGGCTGTTATATTACATGGAATGACCTATATCGCAATTTTGCTTTGTTATTGTCGAGTTTTTTGCACAATAATTTCATGAGTCTTGATAATTCCGTAACTACTATGTAGACACAATGCTTTTTGAGACTTGAGCTACTTCGTGTTCACCAGGACGTCGCCATCTAGCCACAAAAACATGAAGGTGTCACATATGAAAGTTCTATATCATACCCTACTCGCGCAAGGTATTTCCCTCACCAAAATTTTTACCAACGTCCAGGAGAGACACCTTGAAGCTGCTTCGATTCAGCTGTTGGTGTGAGACGTTTTTTTTAGATGATTGTTCTTCTTTTTCAAAAATCAATAAAGCTAACGGACTGGGAGCCGAACCTTTCGGAGTAAGGGTTTTTAGGCTCAATCCCTTGCCTTGGCCTGTCTGAAAAAAATACGAGGAGTTTGGCAAATTAAAAACGTACCACTGGAAGGACAGTTCCGCGCAACGGAAAAAGGCTGTCGTGTGGTTGCGTATCCCACTGAGCATACTGTAGGTTACATCATGAACGACGGCAAGTTTGTAATTTATCTCTGATATCGAAGAAAAATACTGGAAACGTTAAAAAACGGTGACTTTTTCACACACACACACACAAACATTATAAATATACCTGGAACATTTATCTTAGAGTCGCGCAGAAACAACGAGAAAGAAAAGGATTTTTCTCTGTTACTTTCACTTTTTCGTAATTTCTCCATTTTTTCTTGTTGTTCCTGCATTGTTGACCTTGTTTGTACTGATAATGTGTGCAAAAGAGTAAAATTTACCGCTTCTTGAAGTTTCATGTGTTTTTTCCTAGGAATTGAGGGAAAAATACAAATTTGCCCGGTTGTTGCCGGCCCTTCGTCAGTTATCTATTACGGGACAGGGTCTCTCTACACACCAAGGGAGGTAATGTCTGGCCTTTTGCGGCTCTGATTCCACTCGGGACCACTTTGCTTGTATTGAGTGGCGTGACGTGTCGAACTGCAAAAAAGAACAACTCCTTTCCATGTGTGTAGAGAGCTCCTGTCCCATCTATCACGGTTTGCCCAACGCCCGCCCACCAGTGCTGGTGGGAATCGCTTGGGATCCAGCGCAACTGCTCCAAAAATCAATTGGTGCGAATTAGACGCCTTTGCCCTGAGTACTTTAATCGTTGATTTTCTCGACGAATTTCGGTTTTCGAAGTACCTTTTCGCCAATTTTGTTTGCCTGGGGGATACATTCACTCAAAAATATGACGAAATAGGGTATGGTTTTCTTAGCGTACGATGGCTTTTAGTAAAGAAAGCAGACACACTCATATAATTTAGACTCTAGAATTGAATTTGGTCACCCACCCGATCGATTGTGTCAACGCCACCTCAGGGTCAGGCAAACCGTTGTCCAGGACCTTGACGAAGCTACGTCCCCCTCCTTTAAGATCAAAATTTTCGAAAAATGTTCAAAACTGTTTCGTCCCCCCCAGGTTCTGAAAAAACAGTTTTTGTGGTCAAAAGTTCCAAAAAAAGTATATTTTAACCTGAATTTTTAAAAAATATTTTCTGCATTCCCTATACGACTGATTAGCTTCGGGAGTGTAGTTTTGACTTGCTCTTCGCTAGGGAGCAACAACATCTGTATTGAGAAAGAAGCAGTTAATATTGTGTCTCAGATCGCCTCACTAGGTACACTATCAAAAATCGACGCATTTTGATGGAGTTTCTGTAAGAACAATGACTGATAGCACTATCAAATAGCAGATACCGGCAGAAGTCAACATTTTGACGAATGAGAAATCTGCAACTGTTTGCGTTGAGAACTTTGGGCGTGTGGAACCATGTGTGGGTGCGTGAACTTTCACAGGCTCAAAAACGTTTGATTCTCAACTAGTATTGTTCAAACAGCAGGGGCGCGAGCATGGGTGGGAGAGGGGTGTCAGCGGCGGTGGTTTTGCGGGCACTGTATTGCGTAACAGTGCCCGTAGAGCCACCGCCGGTGGCAGACGCGGTTTGGCATTGGAGCGTGATATTTTTCGACGGCTCGCCGCAGTGGTAAAATAAACCCCTTGCTCCGGAATGCTCTAAACTGAGGAGTTTCTGAGCGAAATAATGGTAGTTAGTACACTATAGGCCAAGGATGAACATTTCACCTTAAGGATCTCAAATTGCTTTTTTGAAAAAAAAATTTTTACCGTTGTGCAATTTCGGCACAAGGCGCGGTTTTGGACAACGGATTTGGACAACGAGAAAACGTGTTTTAGGCGATTTTCTTCGTGATTCTCAGGCCTTGGGAGGGGTGTTAGAAATCAGTTTATGGTAAATTTCATGGAGAATCTGAATCTTTTTTTTTAGAATTCTAGAAATCTAAAATTTTATGGAACGACGTACGCAGTCCAATTTTCGTAGTGAAGAAGTTAAAGGCAGTGTTCACGATGAATATCGCACTCGAGTTCGACCTAAAAATGGGATTGTTTGGTCGTGAGGTAACTAATATAGAAAAAGCAGGGAAGAAAAACGTCCAGAATAAGTCAAAATAACGGTTTCTAAATTCAGGGCGTGGACGAGAATCATGGGCCCTGCTGATTTTAGCAAGCGCGCGCTAATCGGGAAATCTGCGCTAATCGATAATGCTAACTGCGGCAGAGTCGCTTGGCAATTTGCCATCGAATCGTGTGCGGCGCCACAAGCTCGTCCGATTGGGGGCGGACCGGGATAGCTTTCAAAGCGGTTTTTATTGATTTCTGGCCAGTTTTCATTGCGTTCTTCGACCCTATGCTCTCCAGCATCTGCCATCTTAGTGTTTCACACCGAGACCTCAAGAACGAGATTTATCGTGAACACTGTCTTTAAGCGGCAATAGGCCCGATTAATGAATGTAACTCGTCTAAAAATTTGTTTTATTTGCTGAAAATTTAAATACTGCCTAAAATATGTCTACTACATCGTTATATAAAGATACTTTTCTCACATGTACTGCTGTGGTGCTGTACTACTGTTCTCTTTGATCTTTTTGTTGCTATTACAATATGTGAGACAACCACGTCCGATCCCCTCATTCCACGACCAGTTTTCTTAACAGAAAGAGAAACGCGACTGAAAACACCCCCGATTTTTCCAAGTTTTGGCCCGAAGTTTCTACGACCCCCCCCCCCTAAAAAATCGAAATTTTGAAAATTTTCACGTCCCCCTTGTTGTCCAGCTGGACAACGCTCGCCTGACCCTGCGCCACATGCTTTGTCTAGAAGTAAGCCAATGTGTGGACCAGAAAGATGGAATGCTCCGTGCTGATTCCAACGATATTTCCAAGTTTGGAAAACTTCCACATTGAAGCAAGTAGTAATCAAAAAAGAAAAAAAGTGTTTTCAAGTTTTTTTGCAAGAATTGAGGTGGATTTTGTTGCATTCAACTTCTACTGCGAGTTTTCTGGTGGCACATTATGTAGGTCCTGATTCTACATATTAGCCAAAGTGTGGCTGTAATTGTTGTTTAGTTAGATTTTTAATTGTTCAAAGGTCCAGCTTGGCGATCTTCTATGCTTCCACTAAGCACTTCCAGGGTAGCGTTCCAAGAACATTTCCATGGCAAAACGCGTTCATGGAAACGTAGCCACGGCTGCGTGGAAGCATTTTACAGTTATGATTCGTAGCCATGTGAAGCAAACCTGACCATGGAAAGGCCTTTTGCCCTCCCACCCCGTCGTGGGAACATTCTTGGAACGCACCCCAGAAGCGTAGATCTCTGGCCGCAGTGAGCGTTCTTCGGCTGTTAGGAGTAAATCTCGCTTGCACTTCAGCATTACTAGAGAAACTAAAAAAGCGTCACAGATGGATAATAGGAGTCTGAGAATGCTGTCTGCGCTTTTTATTGAATGCATTGTTTCCTCGCACACTTGATTATGAGTGAGCCTATGGTGAACTGCGAATTTGAGAATGGCAAACGGCGAGAGACAGAGTGGAGCTGGGGAAAAGAAGAGAGCAGTGCACATGCTCTTACTTCTGAATTACACGAAGTAAACTTGAGGGAAGCAACTCGTCCGAAGCATCTCCCCAACTGGAGTTTCCTCAGAATTGGAGTCCTGCCGTGTATGACCCCGGCGCGATGAGCCTATCCTCCAAGGAACTGGGGTCATCGCCGCTGTTCATCCACGCCCATGAGAGGTACCCTTGAGTCATGGATGAGACTTGAACCAGTAAAACCTCACAGACGTCGTAAAGGTGATGCTGTTTTCGAAGCTTCCGCCAACGACGGCGCGACACAATGCTTATCATCCACATGATCCTACAATCAATATGCCGCTTTCGCCCATTGCGTGAAGTTTGAACCAGTGGCCGCATTCATGAAAATGCGAGAGCCTCCCGAGGAGGTTTTTAGAACCAGCCGTGACCGTATTCATGAAACTACGGGAGCCTCCCCGGAGAGTTTTTTGAGCCAGCCGATGTATGCGGCGGGCGCACTTCAAAGGCATCGTACACTATGAAAACCATACTTGGGTTTTTGACGTTTTCGTGTTGTTATATCCCTGCAAAGACTGAACGTTGCAAAAATCCCCCTAAAAAACGTCAACTTTTCAAGAAAAACCCACTTCGAGAAAGCTCAAAACAAATTTGAAGTTCCCGCCGACAACAACTTGGGATAGTTGCGCGAAGAACGCAGGGAACACTTTTACGATTTGTTCCTTGGCGCAGCGTTGGAAGCAATTCACCAAGGACGCCATTCAGACGAGCGATAATTCTTTCTCGGACGAAACTAAGAGGGATTCCTAACCTGCTGCGTCCATTGCTGTCAGCTGCTTTCGATCGATGTCGAACGTGAAATCGAGTGGCGTGTCAATTGCGCCCTACGACGCGTCAACGCACGATCGCTGGCAGCGACCACGGAGTTTTGTCCTTTGTAACAATGTATCGACCCCAAGGCCGGCCCCCAAACCCACGAAGCCCTTTTGTGGTAAGCAAATCTCAATTCAGAGGCGATTTCGAAACTCCACACTTCCTGAGTGACATTGTTATGACCCACTAGTCCGACTGAACACAAAAGCTGGAATTCAGTTTTCATTGTGTGCGATGCCTTTAAAACCTCGCAGGAGGCTCCCGTAGTTTCTTGAATGCTTCCACAAATCATATTTATGCTACATATATATAACATCGGCTCCACACTTAGCTTCAAGTGAGCGTGGAAGCGTAGACTGATGAATACCGATAGGGTTTTTGGGTCAAAAAAACTTTCATAATGTGATGCTTCTTGTCGAATAAGAGGCTCAGATCTGAACATTCATGAGGATAGCTTCGTCTTTACTCGCATTTATACTTTCACACTTGAAAAACTGCTGCGAATGGCGTGACGAGTGAGAAAAGTCGCTCGACAGGTCTGCAATGCCAGGATACTCAGGTATGACCTTAGCGTTTTCTCACGGTTTCCGACATCCGTCCATTCATCCACCCATATATCCATCCATCCAGCCATCCATCCATCCACATGACATGCAGTCGCACAGACAGTTTTGGTTCCCTTGTACAAAGTGATTGAAGTTGTCAGAGTCGTTTTACGTTGTAATGCATCCTGGTTTTTCTGAAAATGTTGGAATCGGCTATCGCTTTTATCATTCAACCAGTCGTCGTTTACTGACACCTTTCGTCAGAAAGCTGGAAATAGACCGCTTATGAAAATTAGATTTGGCTCTGATGCCGGCAAAAAACTTCCAGATTGAAATCCGTATTGCCATCCGATAGATTAGCCTCCCAGTCCATGAACTCATTTGATTGCGAAAAAGGAAGAAATTCATTTGAAAAGAGGGAGCGTCCTTATCTCCGCCAGCTGCCTATTCAAAACAGTTACAAGAAATCTGTTCTAAATTTCCATGGTACACAATTTTGAGGAGGGAAACAGTCCGCGCAAAAAAGTTTTGACGGAGCACATCTACAGACGCCTCTTTCTTCTTTTTTGAGGCCAATTGGCGACGTCCTTGTGAACACGTATGTAGTGGTTCAATTCTCAAAAGCATTGTGGCTACATCGTAGCTATTGATGGTCCCAGACTCATGAAATTATGGATCAAAAAGTCGTCTACAAGAAAACGTAAAAGTGATAAAATGGAATTCATATAACAACCCTCAAGTAGTAAATAAATGAAAGTTGTCGGGCTAAAATGCAGAGGTCTAGGGATACTCGGGATGCATTTTGCGGTCTACTTGTTTTTTCTACCATCTTTCACACATTGGCAGGTAGTTCCCGTCGCTTCCCCGATTCGTATGAAGTTCCCCAGTTGTAGGAAGAGAAAATCCTCCGTCGTTTTCGGGAAGTCCCCTACCAATGAGCGAGTCGTGTTCAGGTACTCTTCTTCGAAGGAAATATGTTTGATCTCGACGGGTAAAAAGACGTCTGACAATTTTAGCAAGAGTCACTGTTACAGCATAGATCTGAACTTCATGGGGATTCTCTAAAAATTATTGCTCATAAGCACTTGCATTTAGCGGACAGTTCTGCACGAAAATCAAGCTGAAAGATGCAGTCTCTGACCCAAGGAGCAGAAACTGTTTTGCAGATTCGAAAAGTCTAGCAAGAGGCATGCCGAATCGTCTCCTCGAATCGACCACGAAACAAAGATCACCCATTGATTACTGATTCCTGATTTGAATTTAATTGAATCATTTTTAGTCAAAGTTTTCATTATACAGAGTGGCTACTACGGTCCCCTTGTCAAATTTAGTCCAGTCAATTGACCCGACGCGACCACTACGGCGGGTCGTGCGATGTTGGCGATACCACCGGCGGAATTTCGCTCGCCCACGACGATCCGCCGTCGCTACCCCGTTCATTCACTAGACTAAATTTACCAAGGTAACTCTGAGTATTGGTGCGCGCGAAAACACTGCTCCATGAAAAGTACGAGTTATCCAGCAGTCTTTCTGCTGGAATAGGTCGAAAACATTACTCATTACAACTCCACAGGAGTCGTCCTCACTATTTGTCTTGGGTTTCAAGATATGCCTCCAAGCGTGGAATTAGAGAAATGATGATGTGCCGCAAGTCGTAGATGTTCAATTTGCTTCAGTTTTGATGAAGCCTTCCCTTGAATCACCCAAATTATTGACTTTTTCAAAGATATTTAGCTTGTCTTCCATCAGTCCCACACGAAAATATCTCACCCGTTCATATGTCCTCACCCGTTTTTTTTTGCCTTTATCTGCAGTGGCTTCTTTTCTGCAGTGGCTTGTATTTACGTCTACCTTGCCGGTCCCACAAAGGCTGTCGGTATACTTGTGTTCCGGAGTTCCGTTACCATCGGTGATGTCTAACATGATCAAATCTCTCGCTTGAGCGACATGACGCTAGATATGGACGAAGCCTGGGGTGGTAGTAATTGGGTGTGTTAAACGCGAGTTAACAGGAGTTAAATTCGCGTTAAACGCGAGTTTAACCACACCATATTGTAATGATAACTCTTGATAGTTAAGAGAGAACTCGCTCTAGTTTCACCCTAACATCCCTCAGTGGTAGGCCCCTTATACACTTCCAATGAAAACGCCTCGACAAAGCGACAATTGCAACCTTTGTTACGAAAAATAGCGATTCCAAAACGTTTTCAGGTCTGTTTTTACTCTAAAATTCCGCCACGTGGCATCCTCGCGGTAAGTTCGCGTTTAACATACTCTCGCAGACAGCACGGGAATAGGGCTGAAGTGAGAGAGGAACTGGCGGTTAACGGAAAACTCCTCCCGAGGAGTTTTTGGATGCGGTTAGCAAGATACAGTAGGAACAGTTTTGACCATCTATACTGAGGGCAAGTACGAGTTTAATTAATGCAGAGGGTCAAGGAAGTTTGATAGCACTGTTAGCGATTTTGATTCAGGACGTCAGCCTATCTTTAAAACTGAAAGGTGTTCCAAGGGAGAGTCTTTTAACGGCTTCCGCCAGGGAAACGGGCCATGAGGGATCAAAAACAAAGCAAGGATCATTGCTGAAACACGTTGGCCGTCTTCTTTGGTGGCACTAATCAATCCCTCCTAATCAGCTGTTAATTTTTTTTTTCGAGCGCCGACACTTCTCCCGCTTTTGTTTATTTTCTTCCGGAATTCATTCGCTTTGCTATTATCAGGTTAGTTTCATTTTCATAATTCATTGCATAGCACAGGCTATGAGGATTATGTAGTAAATTATTTGTTTGCTCGCGTTTCGAAGGGGTTTCCACAACTTTTTTAGTGCAAAAAAGTGAAAATTTTGCAAGCCACTGATTTTCAAGTGATTTGATGCTTTAGTAATGATTAATCAGCGTTAGTCGGGGCGTATCGGGCGAGTTTTGTGGGAAAGAAATGCGAACTTGTTTCTGAACCAACTGAATTTGTTCTCCTTTTTCTGCAAGATTCTAATACTCCTCTTTCATTGCCAGATCAGTGCCATCGTGGCCTCTTATTTTTTTTTTGAGGGTCCGCGACGCAGTTGTTTTGGTGCATTGGTAGAGCCACTCGAAGTGTTTCAAATTCTTACCTTGAAATATGTGTACAAAATCTTTTCCTTAAACGATGCGCATATGAGTGTGTAACAGTGTTTCTTTATATTTTCAGCACTAACTGCGGGCGGTGGATTAGTTTCATTTTGAGAAGACGGCAAACACTTCACAAATTCAACTGCATCAATGACCGAAACCACACCATTACCCCAATCTCGGACGCCAGACTTGAGTTGCACACTTCCAAAAAAAAACAATAGAATTTTTTTTGAGAACGAAAATAGACTATCTAGTTTATCATCATTCTTATAGGTTTTTAACTATCCGATTCAGTTGAATGCAGGACATTCTTTGAATTTATGCATTACTCGACGAGTTGCGGAATGTCTTTTTCGCACCTAGCGTTACCTTTTCAAGAACACCTTGTAAATAATTCATCCAGAAATTCTCAAATTTTCGTTCACTCGAAATTTCCTTCCGATAATTTTTTTGTTTTTCAAAAAAACTTTCGTTTGAAAATATCAAAAAAAAAGTTAACAAAGTTACTGCAAATGCAAACTTTTGTCAGATCACACGTAATTGATTGATTGAGGCTAATGATTAAACTAACATGTCTTTTCGAGAGTGGTCCTGAAAACTCACGGAGCTCACAAAAAATTACGAGAATTAGGATTTACAAGGAAAATTTAAAAAATTGCATTTTGATCGTGTTTCGAACAAGCAAAATATTACGAAGTTCCTTTTGAAAGCTCTTCCTCATGAATAAAATAAATAGCATCACTTGTATAATCTTTCCGATCCCTCGTCTTTCCACCGTAAACGTCGTTGGTGTCCAACTGTAGAAAATACTTATGCGGACGAAGGTCACGCATAATGTATGTGTAAGCAGAGGGCAGCTTTCGTTAAACCGGCAACAAACCGTGGCACCTATTTCGCGGTTCGTAGCCGGCCAGGAGGTGGCGGTTAATACGTGTTAATTTGGCGGCTCTACTGCATTTAATTCGCGGTATGTTGGCGGCTTGGAGGTGGCGGTTTATTCGCGGTTAACACACCATTTACTACCACCCCTGATGCACTATCCAATCTTTTTCGAGGGTCATATTGGGAGTCTGATACGGTTCCAGAGAAAGCCAGTTTACTACAGAACGTCATCGTGGTTAACTCAAGCGCTTGTTTATGACTTCGTAGATGAAATTTACTGAATCCTGACCAGAAGGCTGAAATCAATCATAGACACAATTAGTGTTTTCCGAAGCAGCAACTTTGTAGCTGTTTCCCCCTTTCAGGACCTATTACGAATCTAACTGATTAGTTGCCAGTCATTCTGGTGGTCCTCTCCGCAACGAATAGCTTTGTATAAGCCACGACACGATGCACCTTCGGATTGTTTCCATTCCGTTCATGTCTAACAATAGCCAGATAATGAACGTTTGGTTCGTGGCTCCACGAGGGAGTTATCATCAGAAATAAAACGAAAAATACTGCAAAATGACTTTGAAAGCTAAATGCCACCAGGACTTTTCATAGGAGAAATGATGGAGGAAGGGAAACACATACTTAGTAATACCAATACTTAGTAGCTGCCTATATTCAACAAATTATTCAAATTAAAGCTACGAATCTAAAACTTTGACTGCCCTATTTTCCTGTGTGCTGACTCTGAACATAGACTGCAGAAAAAAATGGTTCTTTTTCTATCTTTGTAAGAAGTGAGGGTGGCGGCCCTATTGGGTTGATAAGCAGTCATCGCGGCATTTTTAAACCGTGCCTCCCTCATTGATCTAGGCTCTTTTAGTGAAGTGTAATGAAGCATTCGAAATCTCATCCTTTCCTCATAAAACACTTCATTCAGGTTTTCGTGGAACACAATCATCTTTGAATTTATCATTGAAAATCTTAGAGTGGTCTCAGCACTCCCTACGCGATCTATTTGTTACTAAATAATTATTGCGGGGTTTTTCTTCAGTGTAGTTTTTTCACCGAAAACTATTTAAAAATTGATCTAACTGCTAATTCCGGAGCGTAGTCATCAATAACCTCAAGAGATGCTTCCCAATCGCTTGGCAGACGGTCCATCCCTGAGGCAATTAAAAATCTGAGCTGTCCCCAACATACGCCTTATCCAACGACCGGAGCTCTCACACCGGCTCAATCGCTAGTTAAAGGCAGAGTTCGCGATAAAAACGATTTTTGTGCTATAATTTTGAGAAGGTAGATCTGGCCATTACAAAAGTGAAAACAAGGGAATAGTTGGAGAAAAAACGCTTCAGAACAAGTTGTTGCTTGGTGTCCTCCCGCCCCAAATTAACGAGATTTCCGTAAATACCTGTTTTGTCATCTTTTATTTTGCTTCTTTAGTAATTTTTGAGCGGTTCATGAAAATTTTGTCAAAAGCCATTGTTCAGATAAATCTAGTTTTTGACTTTTCAGTGTGAAACACTACGTTGGCAGATGCTGGAGGGGATAGGGTTGGAGGAAGCAGCGAAAACGGGCCAGAAATTGATAGAAATGGCCGCAGTGAATATTTCGTTAGCCCAGTACGCCTGCGTAGCCCGCCCCGCCCCGTTCTGACGAGCTTGTGGCGCTGCGGACGTTTTCGATGACGAATCGCCAAGCAACTCCACCACGTCTAGCCTGATCGATTAGCGCACAATTCGCCATCAGAGCGCGCTTGAGGAAACTAGCTGGGCGCGTAAGCTCGTCCGCGCCGTGAACCTGTGCGTACGTCAGAAACCGCTATTTTAGCTTATATTCGTTTACTCACGACGAAACGACCCCATTTTTGAGTCGAACTCGAAGGTGGTATTCATCGTGAAAACCGCCTTTAACTGAGGGGGGGGTGAGGGGGGGGGGCGTGCGGACACCTGTAATTAGCCGTTCCAATTTGTTTTTGTGTGCTTTTCCCGCAAATTCTCACTTTTTTCACGCATTTTTACTTTTGTGATGATTAGATGATTAAATCTACATTCTCAAGATGAGTGCTCAAAATTCGTTTCTATCGCGAACCCTTCCTTTTACAAGCTGGTAAACGGACAAAATTTGCAAGGATTTAGATCATGGGTGTGCGGAACTCCTTTTCAAGATTCTTGGAAACGGAAAAAAATGACCAAAAAACGCCGGAAACGGTAGAAACCGAACTTTTTTGGGTTGTCTCATTCTCACGCTTCACTGCTGCTCATTTTGCCCGCAGCTCTCATTCAGTAATCAATGATTTCAGTCAATGAACTAATAAATACTGAAATTAGAGTCACTACGAGGCATTCAACGATTTCGAAGTCTCGCTTCTAGAAATCCGAAAAGGCAGCCTCTTAAAATACTCATTATATGTACCCGCCCTTCGAAATAGTGTACAGGAGAGGTGTGTGGTCATTGCGGTTTTCGTAGTGCAGTTTGCTGGCCGTCTTAGGGGGGGGGCATGGGCTGTCTACACACCGATGGGGGAGTTGTCCTGCTTTTGTAGTTTGAAACGTCACGCCACTCCACGCGAGCGAAGTGGTCTCGAGTGGAATTAGAGCCGCAAAAGGCGGGACAACTCCTTCCTCGGTGTGTAGAGAGTTCCTGTCCCATCTTAGGGTTTGGGGCCTCCTAAAGAGGCAGCGGCGACCGTTTATCCACATCGTTTTTAGCACTGAATACGCAGGAAGTTGGCAAGTTGAAACTTGTTGAAACTCGTAGAGCATTCCCACTGGCAAACCAATGAGATGGAACACGTATGGATAAACAGTCGCTGCTGCCTGTTTAGGTTCTCTCTAGGGTTTGCCGTTGCAGTTTGCCAAAATTTTATTTTTCGTTGCCGCCTACCTCTGGTGTCCCACAAAAAATAGTCCAAGCGACACCAATTGTCCATCAAGCTGAGCAGAAGTCAATTTCCAGATAAACAGCGACTACTTTTTCTTCTTTCAACCCATATTTGTTTTTTGAAGTGGATATCAATCGATTGAATTTAAAAAATGAATGAAAAGTTCCTAGGCGAGTTGGGAAAATTCTCTTATGATATACCTCAACGGAGCTTCGCCGCTACCCGTGGTCACCTCCAGCTGTCTCCACCGAGACTCCTTTATGGAAGACAGGCTGCACGTGCAAAAAAAACTATCTCGATTTTCGTTGCTGTAGTGGCGGCAAACAAGCGAGCGAGTGGAATCAAGAAAAAAGCTCAACGAAATCATTGAATCTCAGAGAAAAAAGCTACATACTTCCGAGAGTAATCGTCAAAAGGCGTCCAGATTCCAGCCACGCCCGTTTCGCATCATCCTTTTGTCGGGTTTCAATTACAGGGCCCCAAACTTCGTGAATGATCTCAGCCAATCTGAGATATTCGCTTGAACACAAGAGGTCGGATGTGACTTTCGGGGTCTCAGGAAACCTATAGGAATTCTTGCCTAGACCCTCTATCACAGATCGTGTTACACTAAATAATTCCATTTCCGGGCTAAAAAAGTCGGAAACGGAAGCGGAACGGAACAGTTCCGCACAGCCCGGATTTAGATGATTCCGTGCCCAATGTGAAAGCGTGGAATGCACCAAAAACCCTTTTTTTACCCGTGGTATCGACCGTCTTACAAGCAAATGGAGAACAGTTCGGCAAGGTGGGTTGTGGTTACGCTACGATATGATCATTCAAACACCTTTCTCTTCAGAGATCGCGTCGTTTTTGATAGATAAACTTTGCTGGAAAATGCTGAAATGGGTCGCGCAGGCAGTGCTGGGACCACACTTTGAGTTTGAGTGTCAAATTCGAACATGACTGTATATCACGAAAAATTGTAGGGAACTTTCGCTAGAGGAAGAAATGCGATTTCGAACTTAACCAAAGAGATATCTAATGAAAATAGAAAACGCCCTCCGAAAATGTCGCAATAATTATGCATCAACCCAATATAATGGTGACGCTTACGGTATTGGCGCTGATATGTGAGTTTTTTTACTACATGCAGATCTTTAGGGCCGAGTCATGGTAGTCAGTAAGTAAAATCCGAAGTTGCTGAGTATTACTCATCGGCCACAGGTCCGGAAGATTTCCGATTTTCGCTAAACCAAATCCAGATAAATTTCGCTCATCCCTACTACACAGGGTCTCCTTCCCCTCACTAACCAAGCATTCATATGATGATATTTCGCATGCCATGATCGCAGACTTCGCGATGTATTCCGTGTGAAAGCGTCTGCTTAGGAAGAGGGAAAATGGCTGTGACGAAAATAACACCCTACCAGACAACCGTGACTCAGCTACGCTCTTTGATCGCCAGACAGCACGCCTTCCAGACAGTGTAGCGCACCCTCTACGATTACGACGTTACTGTAGTCTCGATCATTTGTTGAAATGTTTTCACCCTAGCTATTTGCCTTGGAATGTCTAATGGCTACTAGACATGCTTGTGTGCGACATTTTGCGCCGGAGTTTATGGTTTCTGTTCAGACAGAAATCATAATACATAGAATTCAGACAGAAACTACATAATTGATTTGTGGCAAACGAGTGCTAGCTTTTGCCGATCAAACAGCCCACACACAGTTTTAGAACTGTTAACAAAAACGAATTTCCTTTTGCTGTGCCCTTAATTCGTGGGTGCTGCAATGAACCTATAAATCTTGCAGAGCACACAGAGACTTGTGGTTTCCAGTCAAAGGCAGTGCTCCCGATGAATATCATATTAAAGTTCCACTCAAAAATGGGGTGCTCGGACGTGAGCTATCGAATAGTGAAGAAACAGCGAAGAAAAGCGCCCAGAATAGGCTAAGATAGCGCTTTCTAACGTTCATGGTATGGACGAGCTTACGGGCCCTGCTAGTTTCCGCAAGCGCGCGCCAATGGCGAAATATGCGCGATTCGATCAGGCTGGACGCGGCCACGTTTCTTGCCGATTTGCCGTCGTGAAAGTCCTCGGCCCCACAAGGTCGTCAGAACCGGGAGGAGCGGGATAAGAGCAGGCGTACTGGGCTAACAAAATTATCACTTCGCCGTCGTTTTTATCGCTTTCTGGCCCGTTTTCGATGCTTTCTTCGACCCTGTCACCTCCAGCATCTGCCAGCGTAGTGTTTCACACTTAAAACTCAAAAACGAGACTTATTGTAATCACTGCCTTCAATGAGGAGCACACATGACTGAGCATTTTCCTTATAATGCACCTACTCGCATATTCAATGCGCAGCAAATACGCATTCAACTCCAGTAGCCACTCACATTTCAAGGCTCCATCGCACTGGCCCGTGCTCCTATCAACAGAAAGTGGTACGAAATTTCATTGGTTGAGCATGTGCTGCGAATGCCAAGATCGGGATCCACAAGGGAAAGGCCTTCCACAAAAAAGAGGCAAAGAGATCGTCCCTGCCCTATATAAGATTTCTTCGTTGCCACGGTGCACAGCTTTCCTCGCCGTTAGTCGAGGGGAGATTCCCTTCCTAGGGACGGCTTTAAACTTCCCGTGGAGATTTGGAAAACCATGTTGTCGTTGCTGCAGGTCTGTGACAGTAAATAAATGATCCGTGCTTGAAATTTCCTAAATGGCTGCAGGGATTTCAAAAATGGCATTTTCATTGCTTTACAAAAAGGTAAGAGTAGGGTAAAAAGGTTCAGGAAATTTTCGGGGTGTTTAGAAAAAATTCCGAATTCGGAATTCTTTATATCAAAACTTGGATCGGGGGGTTATTTAGGGCGCTGAACCAATCTGGGATCTATTCCTCGCCTGACTTAGGGTTACTGTAGGTTACGGTAGACATAACGCCTTTTAACTGACGTTACTTACCTTGAAGGCAGTGTTCACGATAAATTTCACTTCCGTTATCTCCACGGTTTACGGAAGGTCTGGTGCCGTATATAGCAAGGCATGCTTAAAAAGGACACAAAAGACGCGTTTTGAGCCAAAATAGGTCTTACCTTGTTTACGTTGATTTTTGAGCGCGAAGAAATTGACCGCTAGAAGGATGATACCTATCAGTGCAATGAAGCGATCAGCTCACTTATCAGCACTTCCTTCACTTTATCATTCCTGTAATCTGAGTCTTCATTTGTTAATGTCGAGGGGGCGGATCTGAAGCACAGGGCGTGTCTGGGACACCAAAACGCTTGTTTGCAGCCGTTATTTTGCCGCTCCTGGCTCGCTTTATACCGTTCTTTCGACACTGGGAGCCTAGGATACTTCTCGCCTATCATTTCTCTGTGGAAAGTCAACGAGGGTCTCAGGCAGTAACGCCGGCTGAGGGGGCAGGCAATACCGGCTGACTAAACATTGTACCCGGGCGAGCCCCGGTATTCACTGCCCCCTCAGCCGGTAAATGGAGGTCCGCTCTGCCGGTATTAATTGCTTACTACGTGAATGATATCGATCTGCAAGTGTAGATAAAGCCCCCATAGGCTCTCCCTATTCCCCAGCAAGTTCGAGGCTTGCGTTTCATTTCTGAAGCGGCAAGCCTTACCTTCTTCAAAAATCATGAAATGACCCGCTGTCACGTCCCCACGTTCACAACGAACCGTAAGGGGTGAAGGGTCAATGACCCAAATCGTGTGGATGACCACCCGCTCGAATGCCAACACCCGAATCAGCTCGAAGCCCATTTCGCCCGCGCCTTACATGAGCCTGGTTCGCTTTAGTGTCTGCCCGATCAGCCGTTGATATGCTCCGCCATTGATTAATGTCTGCCCGCTCAGCCCGTAAAGCCATGCCCCTCAGCCGGTAATGCTATGTCTGCCCGATCAGCCGGTGACATGCTCCGCCGTGGATTTATGCCCGCCCGCTGACCCGGTAAAGTCATGCCCCTCAGCCGGTAAAACGCATGCCCGCCCGCTCAGCCGGTTTTATTATCTGAGATGATCATCGTGAACGCTGCCTTTAAAACATCGAAAATCTAAAAATGGACCTCAAATTCGTGTTCACCGTCCCAAACGACACCCACAGTAAATTTTTGAGTCAAATCTGAGACTGCCCGAGCTAGCGTATACCCACCGTTACACACCGTAATCCAGCATTCTCGAAATCGTTGAAAGTCGCGTTTGGTCAACAAAATTTCTACCTTTTTAGGCTATGGACCAAATCAAACGTTTTTTTTTTGAAATATTGACAAATGGGCCTCATAATCGTAATCGGCGTCCGAAACAACCCCTAAAAAAGTTCTAAGCTCAACCCGAGACTATTTTTGAACACCCTAATAATTGCCAATCGTGTACCTCTCTTCACTACGCAAAGCTATGAATTTGCCCACTTTTGAAAATCTCCTGCGAAGGTCTGAGGCATTTAGGGGTTTTGGAAAACGGATTATCGCTCCAGCCGCGAAGCGGCTGGAGAGGTTTGGTTTTGCCCGGGACTTGTGATCACTTAGAATCATTACTGTGTCCCATGCCAACAACTATCAAAACACATTCTCGTAATAGCTATATCTGTGCCATTCGAATAGATTCGAATCCATATATTCGAATAATTGTTATTAGAATACATATTCATTATCAGAACTCCTAAAATCGCACTATTCGAATACTATTCAGAAATCGGACCTCAAAAAAGGGGGTATTGGAATCTATTCAATAATCGAAGCCTAATATTCGAATGTTCATTCTAACAGTAATAATTTCGAATAGTTTAGTATTTCAGCGGCGAGCGGCGGGTTCCTTGCCGAGAATTTCATTTAAAGGCAGTGTTCAAGATGGAAATCGCTTTTCTGTTAATCGCCCTATCTTGAGAACGGCTCCATGCTGATTCCAACGATGTCTCTGAAATCGTACAAGACCTTCAGAGAACGGAATTATGGTCTCTCAAAAAATGAGCTAAGGAACGTGGTGGACGAGTCGTCCGAGGCTTGTAACTTCCGTCTTTTGCAGCCGATGTATGCGAGCTGACCTGAGTAAGAAGAGAAGTTGAGAATGAAGGGAAGAACGGGGCTCATGACTGGAAATCATCGCTCATCTCACGATCTCGAGCATTCATTTGTTCACGTCGGTGGGCGTGTGTTGCGCTTTTGGGGTTTGCCCTGCGCTCGAAGTGGCAACTTCGGGCTCTTTTGGAGCTTTACCTGGTTCTTTTTCATGCGTTCTTCGACGTTAACGTTACAATGTGCCCCTCCAGTAACCATTCCTAGTGGAAACTGAAACGCATTTTTTTATCGTGAACACTGCCTTTAACATCTTGCTTTTTAAAAGTAACGAAGGAACTAGGCACCAGTAGCCTTTCGCTAAAGTACAGATACTTCGATCCTCCTCGAATTGTGAAAATCACGCCTTATCCGAGTGCGAGGCCGAGGGAAGCTGAGTGTGAACCCCTGTCTTCTAATGTTAGGACGTCTCAAGGTACAGAATTCAGATAGTTTAAAGGCAGCATACACGCTCGTATACGTAATTGAGATAACTACGGAAATAAGAGGGTGTAGCACCGAATACAACGTCCACGGATTTTGAAGCGTCAAAAACGACTGATGACGCTACACGAGTGAGAAGTTGACCCCGCTCCTGTATCTGCCCGCCCACTGTAATTGTGTTCTCTTCCGAAAAGGGGTGCTGGGCCATTTCCACCGTCGGCGACGTTTGTGGGTGGTAGAATAGGTAAAATAGGTAATTCACAAATGTCGCCGACGGTGGAAATGGCGCAGCACCCCTGTTCTGGAGGAGGACGCAAATACAGGGGGCGGGCAAATACAGGGCGGGACCAACTTCTCACTCGTGTAGCGTGATTGTGGGTCGTTGTTGACTCCTCAAAATCCGTGAGCGTTGTGTTCTGTGCCATACCATTCTAATTCCGTAGTTATCTCAATTACGTTTACGAGCGTGTATGCTGCCTTTAAGTCCCATTAAACCGTCCAACATCTTGAAAATCAAAAATAAATCATTTCTTCTAAGACGGAGAGCAAGTGTGTTCAGTTGCAGTCCTTTATTTCTGAAATAACTCCTAGGAATGTTTGCATACGTGAATCCAAGTGCCCAAATATAGACTTTCCTCGTGAAATTATTTTGCACGCTTTCCAAAATATCTACAATCTGCCGTTTGCAGGGCGCAAAGCGCATCATGTGTTGAATCGAAGTTTTAGATATTGGGGAGAGTTTCTATGCTTTTTGCTACGACGTTAACGATGGATTAAGCGGTATGACCAGAATTTGACCATTTCGCCCAAAGTTATATAAAAAGTCTGTATTTCGCGCGACGCGTGAGTATAGAAACACTTGAACACATGGAAATATCTCGCTATAATCGCCAGAACTAGCCGTTTGTTCGTGTATTATCATAAAACTAGTTCAAGTTGATGCTGTTCCTCCTTTTTTTCCCGGTGGACATCACCTGCCTTTTCTCGGGACACCTCAATTTCACTTCTTTCCTTCAGCTCGCATTGGATTCCGATGGATTCCCAGCCAGCTAGGGCGACCAGCTGGATGTAGTTCCAAGTTTCTGCTGATTACTGAATCGCTCAACGTCTTTGGTTGCCCAGACATCTCATGGAGCTTGGGAAGCAAGACATTACACGACGAGTTCGTGATCAAACATGAGCAGGAGCTTGCGAAACTTTAATGCTCCACTCAAAAACGTCACCGCTTGTCAACATGGGCATAAGACCATCTTCTTCGACTAAACAAGTTTTTTAAAGAAATTCTAAACTTGCTATAGCTGAAGAAGACTACCTTGTGCTCAATTTGACAAGCGGTGAGTTTGTTGAGTGGAGCACTCAAGTTTTCCTAGATCCTGCTCATGTTTGAACGCGCAGGCTCAAGTCTAGCGGTTTGGGACAATGTTCTAAGCGATGAGCTTGTTTCATTTCAGAGTCCACAATATTGTCGCAGTGGTTGTTTTAGTAGGGAGCGTTATTTGCGGAGAAGCACAGCGACATATATTTGTTAGTCGTCGGGTCGACAACATGTCCCTGGGAACTCGTCGTGGAAGGTCTCGCTTCCCAAGCTCTATGAGGTATCTGGGTGCAATTTGCCATCGAAATGTATGCGGCGCCACAAGCTCGTCCGATTGGGGGAGGACCGGGATAGGTAGGCGGACCGGGATAGCTTTCAAAGCAGTTTTTATTGATTGCTGGCCAGTTTTCGTTGCTTTCTTCGACCCTATCCTCTCCAGCCTCTGCCAAATTAGTGTGTCACACCGAGACCTCGAGAACGAGATTTATCGTGAACACTGCCTTTGAAGGCAGTGTTCACGATAAGAATCGTTTTTCCCGCCTATCTAGAAAACGGTACCATGCTGATTCCAATGATGTTTTCGGAATCGTAGAAGACCTTCCAGGTACGGAGTTATGGTTCCTCAAAAATTGAGCTAAGGAAACATGGTGGACGAGTTGTCCGAGGCTTGCAACTTCCGTCTTTTGCAGCCGATGTATGCGAGCTGACCTGAGTAAAGAGAGAAGTTGAGAATGAAGGAAAGCACGGGGCTGTTGATCGGCAGCCATCTCTCATCTCACAATCTCGAGCATTCATTTGTTCACGTCGGTGGGCGTGGAAAGTGCATCTGGGGTGTGACGAGCTGACGGGTGTCCAACTTTGGGGCCGTAGGGAACCGTTCCGAGCTCATTTTTCTTAGTCTTTTTCAACGTTAGGGTTGCACTAGGCCCCGCAGCTGCCGATCTCCACCAAAAAATCAGACATGGTTTTTATCGTGGACACTGCCTTTAAGGGCAGCAGACACGCCCGAAAAGGTTGTTGAGATAACTACGTCTGAAGTCGCATGGCTCTTAGTAGACTGCTCACGCCGTCGAAAGTGTCAAAAACGAGTCAAAACTACTAAATTTCAGCAATGCAAATCGAGAAATTTCTGCAACCCCGCCCCAAAATACAAACTCGTATAGAATGATAGTACTAATACGGTCCCTTTGGCTGGTTTTTGATGCTTCCACGAGGTCAACGTTCCAGTACAGGCTGTAAGAGTATATCGGCTTCTCTGTTTCAACCGTTTTGTTGCTAATATTCGCTGTTTCAACCGCGCGCCGTAAAACTCGTCCACTCTCACCTGATAACAAAATAACCATTTTTCCTCTATTCGCAAATAGTTTTTGTTCGTTTTTTCGTCAGTTCCCAATACAACTAGCTCCAAACCCTTTGTTTATGTCATAAAATCGATACCATTTTTGAGCGTGTCTGCTGCCTTCAAAATTCCCCCTACCTTGCCGTGAAGCTTTGAAAACGCTCATAACTTCTTTCAGAGTAAGTCTAAGCAGCTGCGATGGGCATATTCGGACTTTCCGTCCGAAAATGGTTCTAGAAAAGTAATTTCATTTGGAACGGTTACTATGACTTATAGTGGTTCCCTTGTCAGACAATAGCAGGCCCCGAGCGCAACCGGCTCCGCCCCTCCCCACCCACTGCAACCGAAACGCAAAGCAGTTGATATACGAACTTGCGTTGCGTTGCGGTTGTTGTTGCAACGTGCTCTCCGTTCAGGTTACTCTCCGGGCCACATGCTTTAACTGATGAGCTCATTACGAAACTCAAAGACGACGCCTACTCCTCAAACGCCAGCATTTTGGACCCTGATCAACATCGACATATCTACCCGTAATTCCTTGTGATTGGCTCTTTGATGGATCATGGTTTACCTAAGAAGTTTTCTTATCTTTTGAGAATTACTTGAGTATCAATCCTGTGGTAGACAGATTAATGCGTGGTTATATTGTAGTTTTGTTTTGAAACGGGTTTTGAGCACGACCCTCCTTGCAGAATCTCGGTTCTCACAAAAGTCTGAGAGTTATTCACAAGATATAGTGGAGTAGAGCAGTTAAGAGGAAACAGGTGACAAATTTCTTCTAGGTTATGTTTTTTCTATTAGTTTGGTTTCTTCCGTGTTCTTTCTGCGTGTTTGCCTAGTAAAGGCTGTAGGGTCATCCCCTGGACCGATTTAAATCGTTACAAAAATATTCTGATGATTTTTCGAAATCTTAGTGAATCCAAAATAGCCTTCGAATATTACTCGAAAATTGAATAAATCAAAATTAGACCTCCGAATGTGATTTAAAATTCGAATATTTCAAAGGCTGACATACGAATAATTTCCCCGAAATTCAAATGCTCTAGTGTCAACATCTTCGAATTATTTTGAATTTCAAATGATCAAAATGCGGAGTTATCATTTCACCAGAAGTATGATCGACTTTTGAAAGCATACTGCAAATTCTTTGAACTGATCCTCCGAATCGTTTACTAGTCTCGGCTTCACGTTTCATGCACACCTTGGATTTTTTCATTCAGACTGTGGGTTTAGAACCTTGTTATATTCCGAAGCCAAGTCATGCCGATCGCCTTTCTCTTGTAGAGGTTCCTTAGCTCAGACGGTAGTGGTAACATGGAGGTTTAACCCGCGTACGAAGAGGTTAGCAGCACCCTTGCTGTAGCTACCGCTCATAGCAGGAGCCGCTGTCAATCAGCAGCATATCCTGCTGCTTAACGCCTTTGTTTATCATGGCACTTGTGAGTTCGGCAGTTCCCTTTCCTAGTGTCTGCTGACACCCCTCTCCATTGATTTGTCTGATACGAATGAACATTTCAGCATACTCTCGTACGACCGTGGCGGGTATATAAGGCGGCCGGTCTTACTGAGGGTGCTGTTGGTCGTTTGATACCGGTACGAGAAGGTGACCTCTCGTCACTTTCTGGACGTCAGTTTTGGACGCTCAGGGAATTGTCCCTCTGTCCCATCGCAAGAGAAGCCTCCTCGTTGTGGACCGCAGCGAAGATGATGTCCCTGTTGCGGGCCGCTGCAAGGATTTTACCCAACGGTGCTGGAGAGGACGACACTTCAAATTCTTTCTCCGTTTTGCGGAACAGGCTGCCAATAACGATGGGTTGAACCCCAGAATGCGTTGGCAGCACATGCTGCTGCTCGCAACTGCTGCTCACAACAATTGGTTGTCTCCGATGATTGCCCTGGAGTGGAGACATGTGCTCTATAGTCGTACAATTTCGAAAAAAATGTCGAACGATCGAAATTCGAAAAAAATTCGTTCGACGAAGTTTCGAACGAACGAAAACGAACGAAGAAAATTTCGAGAAATCTTTCGAAATTTTCTCGAAAATTTCGTTCGTGTACAGCTATAATGTGCTCTACCAACGTTCTGTCTGAGATTCTGAAAGGGGGACCTGGATCTCGGAATAGAATCTCAAAAATCGGGTGGGGCCTCTATGTACATTTTGATCTTTAAGCATTCTCAATAACATTTGGAGCTTCAAGCTCTAGACTCCATTTTGCTACGAAGCTATTACGTAAATTGAATTTCATCGCTGTAATACCTCCTTGACGCTGCACCCTCGTATCGTTAAAGTGCGAATAACGGGAGCTCGAATAATGTCGAACGTTTTTTTCGCAGGGATTCAATCAAGGCCCAAAAAAATCTGACTTTTTCAATAATCCGAGAATTGGTTCGAATCTTAATACAGTCCACGGCAACGGAAAAGAGTGGTGTAGTGGTTGCGTACAGTCGTTCTCTGGGCCAGATTCCGGTCCCCAATTGCGGACTACGGCTGGTGCATCATGCGACACGTGATAGTCGTGCTGGGAGAAGGGTGACTCGTGCCGGGACCAAGTGGCCCCACACAATTAACACGTGTCGCATGATGCAATAGCCGTTGTCCGCAAATGCGGACCGGAATTTGGCCCAGAGAACGACAGTACTTATACTGTAGCCACGGCTGGCTCGGTTCCAAAAGTCGATAATCATCTCCGATAGCCTATCATTTGATAGATTTTGATGGGATGAATAGTTGATAATTTTTTCTGTTATGGTTTTTTCTGTTTCTCTCATTTTTTCGTATACACTTGAATGTTTCTATAGCAAATTATTTAGGCGTATTGGTATATTGTATGTTGGGGTGGAAAACTCACGTTTTTTAGCGTTTACGGTGTTTTCTCTTATAAAACTGAGTAAAGAAATAAATTTTGCCGACCATTAGGGTTCTCTACGCCTCTGGGTACGTCACGCCATTTTGACATAAAACTTTCAGTTTTTATCGCAACCTCGAAGAAAAGGCGCAGGAAACGTTTAAAATGGTAGGTTTTCCCCGAACAAACTCATTATCAAAACACCCAATTCACTTACTTTGGATACATACAAGAATGACACGAAAGAATTGAAGAAACACAAAAAACGTTGCGACAAAAAATATCAGGTGTTCGTTATTGTTTCTTGGAACCGAGCCAGCTACAGTTAAAGTATGCAACCGCAAAAGGCCTTTTTCCGTTGTCTCTGGCAATGGGGCAGCAGGAAGGAGGGCGCAGGGCAGGTTCACGTTTCGGCTCCACCCTTGGTAGTCGAAAAGGGGCGTGTTTGGAGCAGAGCCTCCGTCCGTGCTCCGTCCGTTCAAAGCAGTACAGTTCAGGGAAAACCAGCCACTTCATTCCGAGGGGAAAGGCAGGTGGCTAGCCTTGCACGGGCGGTGACCGGCCTTGCTAGGGCTGCTCGTCCATCCTGACACTACGCCCTTACTGCCGCAAATTTTCATATTCACCCTTCATCCTGCCCTAATACGCCCTTGAAAGCGATTTCTCCAACACCCGTACTGCTCGAAAATTCTTTTTAGCGGTCTTACCCAAGACCAGGTTGTATCAGAGCGGCCTTTTGAATTCGCCGGAAATCCAAAATCGCTCCATTACAACCTGGCTCTTGAGTGAGCCCGCTAAAGAATTCTGGAGCAACACATAATAAAAACTACAAGTACTAACAAATGCAGATTTATTGCTCGAAATCACTTCTACAATAGAGGTTTAACGTGTAACCAAAAAGCCTTTGAAGGCACTTCGAGATGATGTAATGTTTGTGACGTCGTAGATTTTCAATTTTAAAAAGGATTCGCTCGGATGCGGCCATTGGGGAGTTTCCGAAAAAAAGACGATGTATACACAAGGTTTGGACAATATCCAAAACCTAGAATATTCACACGACTTCTTCGATGCATTTCGCCAAAACCCTGGAGGAAAATTCCCGAATCTATTTAATTACCTCAAAAAAATTTAAAAAACGATTCGCTCGGATGCAGCCTTTAGGGAGTTTTCTGAAAACCTAATTCATGAAGTCTTTATTCGGAAGAAATGATTGATTTGGGAAGCGCGCATCGGAAAACCTAAGGCCTATTTCACACTTCCATTGCTGATCGCCGCGACTGCATGTTTATGCAGATCGACGTGCGACGCGATCTCGATCGATCCTCATGGTTATATCCCATCGCGTCGCCCGACGATCGGACTCTGGAAGAGGCCTGAAGGGCTATGCAGAGTTGCGCCGCCCGGTGGCACACCGCCGAGCGAGAGGATTGGAGCGTGGTCAAAACCTGACGCGGCGGCGCACTTCAATGCCTCGCAGAGCCGTCGTTCTTCATTTTCATGCATTACGCCCTACCTCATTCATTCCACGCCAAAGTTTGAGTTTTTCGCTTTCGAAATTTCGTCATCACTTTCCTCGCTTGCTTTCATGTATTCATTGTTGTATTACATTTCGAGAAAAAAAAATCGAAGGAGCTGCTCTCAGAAGCGGAAAACATAAAATCTTGTGGGTACGTTAATGACAATTTCTTGAAATTCTTGTGAGAATCGGTATGACCTTACAAAAAAAAAGAAGCTGCGATGAAATCAATTACATAGATCACATAAATCACATACGTCATACGTAGATCACATACGTCGCATAGATCACATAAAAAACCACGAATGAATGAAAGTGCTCTAGCGTTTACGAAAGGGCGCGATCAATGCCTCAAATGAGAGTGAAAATAGAAGAAAAAACGCATGGATGACTAAACAATGAAACAATCATTGAACGGTTCGATGGCGGCACTCCTCGCCGGCCGTAGAAAGGGTCCAGACCATTGCTCGCCGCCGCCCGCTGGTGGCGTCGCTGCTGTCGCGGCGACGAAAACACTGCGAGGTATCCGCGTCGCCGCTCTCGCTGCAGGTCGCCGCCCTCGCCTGCTGCGTGGCGCCCCTCTCCATCATTGCCCCGCCGCAGCGAGACTCGCTGCGGCGCAACTCTGCATAGCCCTTAAAGGCAGTGTTCACGATAAATTTCACTTCCGATATTTCCACGGTTTACGAAAGGTCTGGTGCCCTATATAGCAAGGGATGCTTAAAAAGGACACGAAAGACGCGTTTTTAAGCAAAAAGTAGGCCCTCTCTTGTTTACGTTGATTTTTGAGCGTGGAGGAATTCACCGCTACAAGGACGATACCTATCAGTGCAATGAAGCAAACAGCTCACTTATCAGCACTTCCTTCACATGATCATTCCTATAATCTGAGTCATCATTTGTTCCTTTCAAGGGGCGAACCTGAGGCACGGGGCGTGTCTGGGGCACCAAAACGCTTGTTTGCAGCCGTCATTTTGCAGCTCCTGGCTCGTTTTCTACCGTTCTTCCGGCATTGGGAGTCTAGGATCCTTCTCGCCTATCATTTCACTGTGGAAAGTCAACGAGGATGATCGCTGCATTTAAAGGCACAGTCCAAGCTCAGGGACGAAATCTGAAATTTCCACATAATTGTGACGGAGACGCACCTCGTCCACCATGCTTTCGCAGCTCAATATCTGAGGGGCCATAGCTGCTTTCCCAGAGGGTCTTGTGAGATTACAGGGACGTCCATGAAATCAGCGGAGGACCGTTTTTAAAATAGACAGAAAAACAGAAAAACGATTCTGAGGTTGCACTGTGCCTTTAAAGGCACAGTCCAAGCTCAGGGGCGAAATCTGAGACTTCCTCATAATTGTGAAGTTCACCCACCCAATATAGCCCCTGACAAATGCGAGCTCTCAATTCCTCCGAATCGGAGAGATATAGGGGGAAGGCACCCTGGGGAGCCCATACCAGGAAGCCACTTTGGCACGCCCCCTTGACGATCTTTCGAGCTCAGCAGCGGCGAGATGAGCGGTGGTTCCCCACCAGTAGCCCCGTTCTTCCATTCATTCTCGGTCACTCTCTTCATTCAGAGCGGCTCGCATCCGTCGGTTGCAAATGACGGAAGTTACGAGCCTCGGACAACTCGTCCACCATGCTTCCGTAGCACAATTTTTGAGGGGCCATAACTTCATTCGTAGGGGGTCTTGCACGATTCCAAAGACATCATTGGAATCAGTGTGGAACCGTTTTCAAGATAGGCAGAAGAACAGAGAAACGATTTCGAGGTTGGACTGTGCCTTTAAGACGCCTTTTCAGTGCACGTAACGGTGTCATGCACGGACATCATGTCATTAAGTGGGTCCTCAACCTTCTAAAAGTTAGTAACGCTGGTTTTATCTCCTAGATCAGTCTCAATCACGAAAGCCTTCTGGTTGAAAATGTGTCCTAGGCTCTTCAATTGAGAATCACATTATCGGAAACCCATCAGGGGAAGTAAGACAACAGAATATCAGCGCAAGTTATTGCATTAGCCCACTTTTGAAAATCGTATCGATCCGAAAAACAAATAACGTTGCGTAATCTACCTTGCAGGGATACAAATCAAATAGTGAGTGAGCGAAAGCCTATTACTCTGAACAAACACACTGATTTTGATTAGACAGAGCATCGAAGGCTTTTCTCGGAACATTAGCCAGACAAAAGTCTCATCTGGCCGTCTTATATGTGATGAGGGGAACGCTGTCTGATATGAGATTTTACTCGACTTCAACTAGACAAGAAAACACTGACTTGAGTCATACGATAGGATTGCCTACTATAATTTGTCCATTGGAGTCAACCTATTCACGATTCCATTGTTTCGTCTCGCAGATTATTCCCAGGAAAAGACTCTTTAAAAAAACCTCTCAAATATTTACTTACGCCTGTTCGGTGTGTTTCACGCAGCGCAAACAAAGCTTCAATCCGAACGTCGGAAATGGTTTTTTGCTTCAAAGTTCTTAAAGGCTGTGGTCACGATGAAAAACGTTATAGAAAAAACTACAAAAATCAGTTCAGATCAAAAACAACTGAAAAACTATGAAGGTAGAGCGGTGAAAAACGGGCTAGAATTAGAGTTTCTAGGGCCCAAATAAGCCATTTCGTGCACACGTGCACAGCGATGACGAAAAAGATCGCCGTCTCATGCCGAGCAGTCAAAAATCATCGACATTCACAGGACGAAATAAATGCAAATTTAACGAATAAAATCAGTTGAACAATGAAAGCATCACTTCAGTCAATGTTTTTGACTAGATGTGTACATAAATCCAAAGCTTCATTGATTGAAATTCAATTTCAAGCCAGCTGATGTTCTTGATATAAGAGGTCACCGATGCCGATGATGTGGAGTGGGCTCGTCCACCATCAAAAGACAAGAAAGTTCAGGCTTCAAATTTGGCCCAAAACAGTGGTTTTTTCGCGATTTTTTCTTATAGGTCCTACTACTCGAGACCCAGGAAAGGATTTGGAGAGAAAAAGACGACAAGCATATTTGATCGCGATCACTGCCTTTAAGTAAGTAACTTTGTTTTCTGTTTCGTGTACCACAAACACTCTAAAAATGAGAAGATTCCGTGCACATGCTTGGATATTAGATTTTTTCGGAATAAGGAATATTGAATTTTTCGGCAACAGTTTCTTTGGTGAAACAAACGGTGAACAACTGTTATAGTATGACCTGGGCGGGTTGATCCAATAGGTCGGCTGGTGCACAGGATTTTCACCCACTTCCCGGCCGTATTTCGCAAAAAAATGTCTAGCTTTACATCCTGAATACTGCCTTCAAGGAGCGTTCTGTAGCGTCTATAGGGCGGGTTCCGCACAACCGGGCGCGAGCTTGTACACAACACTAAATCTCATGTGTATTGACCTCCAGTCGAACGCTTCTATTTTTGCAACTTTTGGCCGACTACACTATGCACTATCAAACGCAACTTTTGTGTGACAGGAGTACTAGGGAATGCGTGTCGCATCCCCCAACGTCAATCGAGTCTTCTCTGCCCTGAAGTTCGGTTTTTTACTGAGCATCTAAAGTGCACCTACAGAGGAGGCGGCTGCCGCGATTAGAGAACCGTCAGTGTTTATCTGCACCGGAGGTTCATTGTTACCCGAGCTTCTTTTTCTGTTTTGTTGTCTGAGTACCGCTTCGCCTTCAGTGATACGACTAGGCCTCAGATGAAGTTGAAAGTAATGATGATGATCGCACCCTGTTCCGATACGGCTGATCTCCCAAGTGTCTGATACTCATATACGAAAGATGAAGAGATACTCGTGTCTTTCCAGTATTCATTACTCGGCCCAAGTCGTTCGTCTCCAGTGCACCTGGACTAGCTTAGCAGCTTTCGTTACAAGGGCGAACCCCAGACGTGATGTCCCAGACAGCCGAGGGCACAGACTACAGCTAGAGAAAATGTTCGCGTGCAAACGACTGGCTGGATGACGTACGACGTCGTTCCCTGACGAGTCAGATGCACGGACTCGCTCCCCCACACAGACACATCGTGTCGGAGGGAGAGCGCTGAAAGAGGCGTGTTCAACAGAGAGTGCATTGCAGGAGACGAACCGCAGACTGGGCGTGGTCGAGACGAGCGACACTGAGACGCCCGACAGCCAGCCGTGTGTTGGTCTACGCAGTCGTGCTGATCGGAGAGTCGGCGGCTGTCGTTTTTAGGCTCCCGGATGCTACGAAACTTCGTGGGCAGTCTGCGACGTCGTGCGCGATCTGCCACCCAACAGCGCACGAAAAGTCCGACAAAGACCGTTCGAGAAACTGAAGAACCTCCCTTACTCGTCACAATTGTGAGTACTTCCTCCTTTTCCTTTGCTTCCGTTTTTCTTGTTTTCTTTCTGTTTCAAATGTGTAGTATAATACTTGTATATGGTTGCCAGATGTAAAGCCGACACTTGTTCGCTTCCTGCTTCAGACATTTCATATCTCTGGGCACCCTACCTAAAAAAAAATCATGGGCATTACATAAAGCATTGATAAAACTTGCGCAGTCCTTAACACATCAGTTTACTATTCTCCATAGATCACTTCGAACTCATTGTATCCCGTAGTTCTCCGTTTACTGCAGAAATAAGACTTTTTCGCTTCAGTCATCCTGGATAACGTATGTTTGATCGTACAATCAGTGAAGATTCACCCTTTTGCAAGCTTCTCTTTGTCGGGTGTTCCGGATTTGGTTTCTTTCAAGATAGTCGTATTTTCATATATAAAGCCTCTCCCATTCATATGAGTCCGGGCGGAGTAAGGCGCGGAGCGGTCGGTCATGGCCAAATATGACAGAGATAAGAAGATTTCCGCATCATAAGCCTCATAAGCTTTACTTCGACCATCCCAAAATGCAGGAGAAAGGCTACAGCTGGATAAATCGAAATATTTGAAATATTATTCTTAAGCGCGGTTAATGTCCTTATAAATCCATCTGGAAATGTGTTTACGTTTCGAAAAATTAGATTTTAGGGCCACAGATTCGAATTCCCCTGGTTGAGAGTGATGCAACAGTGTTATGTGAAGCTAGCATTTTGACACCCAAATCTTGTCGATCGAGAATTGCCTTTTAGAAATTCCATCGATTTCACAACTTCCGTCAGAATGGCCCTTTCATCACTTCATAGCGATAGATCTCGAGGAAGGAGAAAGTATTCAATTTTTGGTCAATTACGTAATTCAGCTATAATTGTTATCTGGAACCCTGATGTATCAATCTCGTTGGAATGCTCTCAAAAATGTCGTCAAAAAAACAATTCTACAATTTTTAAGTCAGCAAAGGTGATGTGCCACTTTTTGCGATTTTTTTCCTCGACAGCGCCTTTTTTGCAGAAATATGTGCTGTAGTGATGTCAAATCTATTATGTCCGATTTTCTTATGCATATCTGAATGACACATGAGACATCTGAATTTGGCGAAATGCAGCAATGTCACGTTAGGAAGATTCCGGATAATTTCCCTAAGTTTCCGGAAATGTTGCAGGAATAAGCAGAAATTTCTTTTGATTGCATCGACCGGTGAGAATAAAATGAAAGAATCTGGAACCGCTCATCTGCCAGGCAGCTTCTTTTTATTGCTTTCTTCAGAATTTTCCCACAGATCAATATTGCTTCCTGTGTTCATTCTGTCAAAATTATCACTCCAAAAAAACGGCCTCATGATCAGTTTAGAGTTAAACCATTTGGTGCAAAAATCAAGAAGTGCCCTCTTGAAACTGAGAAAACCTAAACAGGCAGCAGCGACTGTTTATCCATACGTGTTCCATCTCATCGTTTTGCCAGTGGGAATGCTCTACGAGTTTCAACTCAACAAGTTTCAACTTGCCAACTTCCTGCGTATTCAGAGCTAAAAACGATGGGATGAACGGTCGCTGCTGCCTGTTTAGGAGGCCCCCTTGAAACTTTATTATAGTCGTCGAATTAAGGTATGAAACTTATTGACTGTTGAAATTTCAACAATTTTCTTGCAAAAGAGTTAATCTTAACATTTTTCAGCAAAAAAAATCGGGATTTCTCGAATTTTCATAAAAGAAAAGTCTATTTATTGTTTTTCGTCGTATTCAGTTGCTAGAACACAGAGAAACGGAGCAACGAGCAATCAAGGTCTCCATCTAATTTTTGTTTTGTGTCATTCATCTCAGCACAACTATTGAATAAGCAAAATTTGATTCGGTTCTACCTATTTGAATTTACATTTACATTGAATGAAAAGAGTGAAGCTAGTAAGGGAAACAAATGTATTCCCATTTTCGCATGATATGGAAATTCATTAAGAGCGCCTTTAAAGGCAGTGCTCACGATAAATTTCACTTCCGATATCTCCACGGCTTACGGAAGTTCTAGTGCCCTATATAGCAAAAAAAATGAAAATGCTACGAAAGACGCGTTTTTGAGCCAAAATAGGCCCTCCCTTGTTTACGTTGATTTTTGAGCGTGGAGGAATGGACCGCTAGAAGGATGATACCTATCAGTGCAATGAAGCGATCAGCTCACTTATCAGCATCTCCTTGACTTGATCATTCCTGTAATATGAGTCTTCATTTGTTCATTCCGAGGAGGCGGATCTGGGGCACCAGGGGTGCGTTCCAAGAATGTTTCCACGATGCCGTGCGAGGGCAAACAGCCTTTCCATGGCCAAACTTGTTTCCCAGGGCCACGAATTGCAACTGAAAATTGCTCCCACGTGGCCGTGGCTACGATTCCATAGACGCGTTTTGCCATGGGAATGTTCTTGGAACGCATCCCAGAACGCTTGTTCGCAGCCGTTATTTTGCCGCTCCTGGCTTTTCTACTGTTCTTTTGACACTGGGAGCCTGTGATCCTTCTCGTCTTTCATTTCGCTGTGGAAAGTCATCAAGGATGATCATCATGAACGCTGCCTTTAAGAAGCGCTCTGTTTTTTTTTACTAGTTTCTCCAGTTTTTCTCATTTAGCGCAACAAAAACTGCCCTGCGAATGCAGCGTTAATCTGAGGTTAGCATAAGACCAACAAAAAGTTTTTTTTTGATAAAAGCCTTTCGCAAAATTCATTTGAGCGAATAAACCAGACGCGATCATTTGCGGCGACCGCGCGGCATTCGCGACACCACCGACCGATGCGATTTCGATCGCGAGCGACAATCTACCGCCGCGGCCCCGTCCATTCACTCGACTAATTTCGGCATTCGGATTTGTTATAATTCTAAACGCGGCAATTTAATGTAGCACTGCATCTTTGGATAGAGGCGGGACTGTACTGATTGCATTGCACTTACTTTTTCAAAATGTATGTCCTTGAATTCATTGTTAGTTTCATGGCTCGTTTCCTTCATTTTCATGGTTTTACGAGGTACTTACCGCTAAATGATCATCTTCTTGAACCAGATGACAATTTCATTCTTCGGTGTCCGACTACATATCTTTGCGGTTTTCGTGATTTCTGACGAGAGGAACACTTGCGCAGTATGAAACAATGCTATTTCCTAATGATTATTTGGTCCCCTCGGGGCTTTCATCTGCTGAATTCACAGGACTCTCCTCTTTCTCATTCGTTGTGGACTATTATGCATGTTCACATCCATTATTTCGTTTTTTTTTGTCCGCATTATCGACTGTATTGTGTAGGGCGTAGAGGGCAGATTTTGCTGAAATGTCGTATTTCCCATGTCGTCAGATATACAGATAATGCCTTTCTCAACGAATATGGCAAAGCTGTTGGAGGGATGAATATCAGAGCACTTAGGCGGCGTGCGCGTTGGTTCCCCTCGAATAGGTTTTTTTTTCTCTCAAAGCCCTCATTGGCCTTTCACGAAGATATATTGTCAGGCCTCCGTGATTCATCACTTCTTGCGGAGCAGACACTTTTCTATTTCGGAACCGCTGCTGTACAATCACTGTCGCTTCAATTTCTCACGAATTCCTGTGAGAAGTGAAAAGAGATGGGCGTAATTCGAGGAGTACAATCCCTGATTCTGGAACTTCTAGAGGCTTCTGTGCTCAAACTGTAGTTCCGTAAACGTTCTCTTCTTAAAATCTCTGAATCAACCGATTTCGTATTCAAATATGGTTTGTATCCTTCTCTAGGAAGCCGCGTTGCATAAATTATCACGCTACCTTCAAAACGGAGCTGTTGTTTCCCTATTTTCACCATTCTGTTTTCTCGAAAACAACTGCTCGGCTTTTATGATAAAGCTATCATAGCAGCGTCGCAGCTTCTCCCAATCCAGAGCTTAACGATATGTATGGACGTACGATGAAGTCGATCGGAACTATGTATTCGGGCTCACTGAGTATCCATAGCTCAAAGTCTGCGCATAGCATGCATTCGAAAACAATAGTGAACAGGCACTCAGTCTTTATCGGAACGACATTCCTGTCCGTAGTTGCAGAAAACCACTGAGGCAGCACGCAGTTCGACGGTAATCTGGTCGGTACCACGGGGTCCCGCCACATTTCATCCCTCCAACATAACCATCTTCCTCTGTGTGCTGCAGCAGCGGTTGTCCGCAACTACGAACCTGTAATGGAAATCCTAGGTCATTTCATAGAACCATTTGTTGACGATTGAACAGTTGAATTGTTCTCTGATACGCCGTGGTTTTCAGTTTGTAAACTGTGCGCGTGTTCGGTCTTCGGATTTTCTCCGCTTCGCAGCATTCCCTCCACCACCACTCCGATCAGAGCACTCGTTCGCCGCTCAGGTGTGCAAAAAGTCGCCTCGAAATGATACCGCGATGCTCCCACGTCCAGCGCGCCTAGCCCCACCTTAATCGGTCCGTAGTCGTCTACTTCCGCGATGAAAAAACCGTATGTGTCCGTCTGTGACCGGTACCGTTCCACCCTGTCAATAATCGTTTACCACAGACACACACACATAACGTCGGCGTGGATCCTAGTAAGACTTTGCGTCCACCATTGAAGGTTAGCGTAAATTCAGTGCTATATGCTATAACATAGGTGCACCGAGTTTGCGCCAGCCTCCAATGGGGAACGCAAAGTCTCATTAGGATCTATCCCGATGTTATATTTGTCGGCTTCACTCTAGCTAGTGACTGTGTATGTCCACCTCAACTGAGGTGAGCCGCATTCTGACTCAGACGTCCGCCTAGGGTTCATTTTTTGGGCCCTATTTCAATGTGTTTGGCCTAATCGGCAATATGGCATGTGACATCCGAATTCGATAGTAGGGTACATGGACGCCACCCATGTGCAGCTCAAGCCATCAGAGGAAACAAAACAAAGCTAGACCAACTACCGTGCTTTCCAGCATTCTTTCTCAAACATGCATTCTAGAAAGGAGTAGTATTCATTGGAAGTTCATGTCGGCGTTCTGTCTCATTGTTTTCTTTCATCCATATCATTTATGATGACGCCTTTGAGGATATGATGTAAAACCGAATTCCTAAGCCTTGGCGACAGTTGTTGGCGCAGTAATTTTTCTGTTTTGGTTCGAAATCCTTGTTTGCGCCCCCCCCCTTCACTATGCGTTTTCTCTGCACATAACGTGCAAGGAGTTTCATACTGGAACTGAGGATTGCGGAAGAGGAAGAATGGGGCAGACGGGAAAAATCAATGAGAGTCGTAGCACTTTTCCGACACACATTATACCCATTTTCTCACACTTCGTTTATTGTCTCTTTTTTTGCAGCCACGTGCTCGTTATTGCCAGCCAACAAGTTTATGTCACCTCCTGTTTGACTTCCTTGATAATAATTTAGCTGCGATAGTTGGAGGATTTCTGATTAGGCAATCAATACGCATCCATTGCATTTGTTTTCCTACAGAGTGCTACGAGAAGCTCATAAATTTCCGAAAAAGTCAGGTATCATATAAGTTACTATCACCAGACAAATTCGAAGGTGCGAGGGCTGAAATTGACTCTCATTTGTAGCTCACAAGAGTACGTCCGGGGCGGAAATCCTGGCAGTGATGTCTAAAGCCGTTTGAACAGGTTCCACAGGGGTCAAATATAGTGCGTAGTTCGCAAGTACATCCATTACGGAAGAATTGCGTTAAGATATGCGAAACACCAAACCGACGAACGAACGATTCTATGTCGACTGTAGGTGCGAATTGAGTCTAGTCGCGGATATCGACGGCTAGAAATCGCGCAGCGGATGAGTTCCGACGTAATCGTCTGTAGTTGGATATCTGGGCTTAAGTCATGCGTATAGTGTGTGGGTTTAAACTATGTTCCATTTTTGACTCTTGTGCCTTTGCTCAAACCTGTCTAAACTGCCTCAGTCGAAAGTGACAAAGTGTGGAGACGCAGAAGCACTTCTGTGAGCTAACTCTAACACATAGAAAAACGAGCAAAGCTGGCAACTTCTGGACATGGAATGGCGTCTCATTGAGACTACTGCATGCATCTGTATTCTCCAACTCTTTGATCTGTGTATAACCTCTTCTTTTATGTAGTTTCGATTGCCTCAATTTTTTCTCTGCCCTACCTTTCTTCAGTTCTCATTTGTCCACCGGCTCTTCAGGATGTCACTTCCTTTAGGGGAATATCATCAAAGAACTAGGATACTCTGCATCCGCTTAGCAACCACTTCTTCAACCAGGAACCATTTGTTTGGGAAGACGTTCAGTGAATTTTTGTTATTGATTGCTCCGCCAGAAGCGGAGTTTTCGCTTCCGAAATCGTCTGGGAAAAACATTGAATGAGATATATATGATTTGGTTCAAGGGCAACATTCACGAAGAATTTCGATTCTAGTTCATGAGAGGACTAGCACCATGCATGTCGTTGGCGTTTCGAAAACGGTGAAAAGCGATCGAAAACAGTATTTTCATTATAGCATAGGCTCAGTTTTGCTTATAAGGGTGAGTGAAGTATGTTGGAATGCTTTCAGTGCAATAAGACGACCTATCTCATCAACTTTCTTTTGCCAGAACGGAGATTTTTCTATTTCTGGAGCCGTTGAAGGTGTTTTTGGCAATTTTCATAATGTTTTCTTTTCATTTATGCTTCATTCATCACAAAACCTCAAAGTCCTCGTAGAAGAGCCGACGAACTCTTCATCGTGAACGTAGCCTTTAAAACGTTCTGTTCGTTTTTTTGGAACTCTTAAACAATCTTTTGTATCGTTAGCTCTGCGGTACAAGAAGATTCAAGAGTTTTACATAGTTTGAACAGTTCCTTCAACACATAACACCGGCCGTATCATTAGTGTTTTGACCGAAAGAAAAAAAACTTTTTTTCTGTGCACAGTCAATGTTCTCTGTTTTATACAGTCCTTGTGGGAAGCGGAAGAAATTTGAAAAGGGAAATGTCGAGACTCAGCCATGTACCACTCTCAGAGAAAGCTGTCGGTGTTGATTCCAAGTATCTTTTTAGATTCCAAAATGGATCAATTTCAGCACAGTTGTTGCAAAAAGATACAAAACACTTTTTCTGCGTTTTGTTTTTCCAGAACGCAAAAAATCGTTACCAGAATTGTGTAAGTGAGGATGGATGAAATGGTTTTGACGACTGCGACCGGCAATCTGACAGATTTGACAAGGATGGTTGAGAAAAGCTCAGGGTTAATTAATGATGCAGTGCATAATAAAAAAAAGTGGAGAAATACATATGCATGGCTCCAAGCGTAATCCATAACATCCCGCAAAAACAAAAGGGGAAAACTTTGCGTCGTGCTTAATCCGGTATACATGCATCTTCATCAAAAAGAGTCTGCAGAAATGTAAGCTCCTTCATTTCACTTTGACCAGATTTAAGAAGATCATCCTTTGCGTCAGTGTGGACATTACTCTGTTTATTCCAAAAAAAGCAACACTCACGTCTGGCACTGCGGACCAGACTATCAGTTATTCAGGTATTGAATGACGTCAGCGAATCATTTTCTCGTAGATTACGACTTAGTTGGGCTAACTGGATGCGACGCGCGCGCGGCAGACTGGAGCGCCGCGCGCCTCGCATTTAGACAGGCGAACTGGGCCCTAGGCTCCTTCCTTCAAGTGTATTCGATCAGCAAGCCGATACCGCTGTCACGAGGAGCATGAGGGGTTCATTTTCAGTCGTAGGACAGGTCAATTTTTACACTTTGCTGGTCTTCACACGTCCAGACGCCCATTCATCGCTGTGTGAGGTTGATTTTTTCAGGCCCGGGGGAAACAGGTTCAGAACGATAATGAAATTCTGGTCGTCGCATGCAATTAATAAACCCGGAATGAACGCTCCGCGTAATAATCGGTAACCCTTTCATTCTTGCTTCCCAGTCTAGTTTTTAGTTTCCTGTTTTTTTTTAGTTTTCCATTAGGGCTTTATTCTTGCATTTGACAATACAGTGTTCGCAAAGTACCAGAATTGAAGTTGAATGCATGGCGCATCTAAAGAGTCCATTCCTAAACTTGCGACTCCTGCAAGATTTCATGTTTATAACTGAAGCAGGAGCAGAGAAGGCGATGCTGGTTTAAATTACAGAATCGGAAGTGAACCAGTGCTGCACATTCATTTCTGCCCGGCCTCCCCCCCCCTCTAATGGAATATCTTAGCAAGGAAGTGTCAGCTGTGGAATGTGGGCGCAGGTGTTTGAAATTTCGGCGAGCGAATTGGGAGCAGACGGAGGAGGAACGATCGGCTCGACGACGAGACGATTGCGTCACATGAGCGCGAGATTCGGGGGCGAGAGGACGACCGTGTCGAACGGACGCTCGTTGACGGCGGGTCGCTGGCCTATCCGACGGGTTTTTCTGCGGTCGGCCCCTACCGCCGAGTCCAATCCCATCTGCGTCCATCACGAATTCCATCGGGGTATGTCTGTCTGACGCCCGATCACTGTCCAACCATCCGACGTTAGGGGGTCTGGATAAAGGCAGGAAGCATGGTAGGATTCCTCCTGATGAGTCGAGAGCAGAGAATGGAGGAGTAAGAAGTTCAGAAATCACACTCAGTTCCGTGACCATCTTCATGACTTTAAATTCTCGAATGTTTGGCTTTCGTAGAGAAATAATGGTTGCTGGTACAGGGAATTCTATGGACACAATTTCTGTTTTGTATAAAACCTTCCGAGATATCGATCTCTGATCGGATCATCCCATTCTGCAAATTCCGCTCACAAATTATAAAAGCATTCTCGATGCTACTGGTGTTTGAATCTGGATATACAGTTAATATACATATAACCTCGTCGAATATAAATATCGCAAATGGTGATCGGCGGATCAGAATAGGAATTTCGCACAATTTGAGCCCGAGGAGCTATCACCCATCCTTTTGACAAGAAATTTGACCCCGGCCTGGTTCCTCCGCGAGCCTCAATGTGCATCTGTACTTCCTCGCCTCTCAGAAGTTTGGGAGGTTCAACGCCAGCTGTCGCACACGTATTGATTGATCTCCATGCCCCATATTCGAGCAATATCTAAACTGCATCAATTTTGACTTCCGTTCAATTTTTCTCTGTGTAGATCCTGCCTCGAATGTTTCATTTCGACATCGAGTCGTTTTCTGAGGTTCACATGTAAAAAAATGATCCTTTTAACTGCGGCTTCTTGAATCCAAATGTGGTTTGTTTGGAAGTTCATATGAATCCTAACCCTTCAAACGTCTCACCTTCCCCATATATGCCTAGATTTCTCAAAGTTTTCCCAAATTGAATTGGAATTCTCACCACTTTCGTGTCTGGCGATGCTTGAATTCGTCTAGGCTTCAAGTGGATAGGGGTTTATATCAGGTTTATCGCAAGTCGTCACGATTTGATCCAATTTTTGTCTTCTAGTTGTTGTCTCATTGTTTTCCATTGTTCTTTTACTAGTAGCTGAATGTCCTATCTAAATTAAATCAATATTCATTCATAAACCACCTCATCGACCACATAGTTTGAGAGTATTCAAAGGCCCCCGAACATTGTTCCAGAGGTATCAAAGGTGCTAATTCCCAGAACGGGTCTTAAGAGTACATATGTATGTAGATGGAGAGTCTGAGAATCTTGGAATTTGTTAGAGTTAGAAATTCGGGTAGATTTCTAGCAGACAGCTCCTTTTCAACCGTTCCTGGATAGAATGAAGCAGCGTTTTTGAGCACCTGGAGATAATGTTCTTTGACGAAAAGGACTCTTGAGCTGACCGCCACTGGGACGCGTGTTTGTCCAATCTATTGTCGCTGTCGGTCAATCCGCAGGTATCCGCGGTTAGCTGAGAAGCACCCGCGGTCGCTTTTGGAGCTCCCCCGATGACTCCGTTAGCTATTAGCTGACTGACTCGCCGCTGGAGCTTCCTCAATGACAGTGGCTGAATTGGTACCAAACGCGAGGGTTCGCAGACTGTCCGCGGAAACTTGTGGACGAATCATCGGCGGAAATAAATTGGACAAACGTTCGTTTTGCTTGTGGTCGGCTAATAGCCTGCGGTCAGGTACTCGATCCATTTGAACTCTCGGGATATATTTAAAAGTCTTCCTGAATCTCCAGAAAAATATTTTTCCTATATTACCGATGTGTCATTTTATCACCTCCGAGAAGACATTGAAGTCTCATTTCGTTGCTATTTTCATCTGTGAAACAATTTTTCCCGGATCTCACTGTATTTTCTAGTTTTTTTATTGGGTCATTGTTTTCTGCTTATTAAATCTGGATCCTTTTCCTAGTATCGAACTTTGTTATATCAGTGTTCGCTTTTTGATATGCGAGACTAACTTTTTTTAACTTGAAAGCGCTATTTCTTTTTAGACGAACCTATTCAGCAGATCAAATCACAGAACAGCAATTTCCGTGACAATTCTTTTTTTTTTTCATTATTTCAGGTAAATTGTCTGGGAGAATAATTGCGTCTCAAGCCGACAAAAAACTGTCTGGCTCCAAGAGTGCGCCGTCGGTCAATATCTTGCTGAGTGAATCGTTTCTCGTAATCGGCCTTGAGTGGAGGTTTTTCTGTCGCTGAAATGCTCGTGAACCAAAGATCACAGCTTGTTATCGCATCATCTGACTAGGCTCGACGGACGGCCAGCGATTTCAGACAGCGTCACTCACAGAAGAGCTGAATTTGCAAGTGATTCCCCTTTTTCAACCACTTATAATTCCATGGTTCAGTAATGAGGTTTCCAAGGAACGGAATCGGGAACTGCATAGACGGCCACAAGCATTTCTAGGAACGTCTGAGCCATCACAAAACCGGAGTCAACAATTTAGTCGACCAATGTGAGAGAGAGAGAGTGTGTTTATACCAGACAGTAGCACGGAAATCGGACATAGCTGTTTTTGTCTGCCTTCACAATCTATTTTTCCCGATTTCTGAGCCAAGCAGAGATACTGACCGCTTCGCTGCACACAATGATTTTCACAGACTTCGAAAAACACTGTACAGTCGAAGTGGAGGTGTTCATCAGATCGTTGTTGTTTGCAGAGGACATAGAAGCTGTGTTCAACCTCAGACTACTCCGCCATATTCTCTGTAAAACAACGTAATTCTCATCTTTTATGGCGCGAGCGCAGCTGCTCCCTCCGTCCGTCATGCGCTCTCTTTCTGTCCCTAACCTCCGCTACGCAACAGCGCGCGTAGGTACCATGAGAATTTTCGCGGTTTTACAGCCAGTACACAGTAACGATAAAAAATGCCGCGTCGACTGTGTATGGTAATGCATACAATTATCGATTTCTAGTGCTCACATTTGTACAGGTATGCCTTATTCTTTACTTAAGGCCTGAAGGTAGCCAGAGATATGAATGGTGTGAAGATGGTGACGCAGTATGGCATTAAATCGTGGCATATGGTGAAACAGCCTTTAGGCAACGACCGTAATTTTCATTCAAAACTGGGTCTGTATTAAGTGAGATTTTGGGTTTTTCTGCCTAATAATTGCGTTATCCACAGTGTGTAGTTGTCGGGAGACCTACATGGAGATTAATGGATTGGAGCCGAACTGGATGGGAGGTGAACCCCCGTGACCGTCCCCCGACTCCTATCCTGACACCCCATAACCTTACCCATCCACTTTATTCGAAGAATTGACTACCAAAGTATTAATTCTTCAGTTCTCTCACCAGCACATATATAATCCAGGCCAAAAACTTTTCTCAACCCGCTGCTACTACACGTGCTATTCTATTCACAGCATTCCACCATCCCTTTATTTTCAGCAAAACACCTTATATGAGGTAGTCAGAGATCTAGTGGCATTGAATCTCATAGATGAATGTGTTCCGTTCTCCGCTCAGAATGACGTGCATTTGTTAGATACTCAGGTGTGTGCTTGAAGGCATCGTACGCACATAAAAAATACTCTACTTTTTTACTTTTTCATATTATTGAGCGAGTGCATTTCTCCAGTAAGTGAAAATGGGTGAAGAAACTGAATGCCAAATGAGAAGTCAAGATTTTCTCCGTTGATACCCGTTTGCAATACAGCTGCTGACAGGGAAAAAGCGGGCGAATTGGAAATGTTGGCTACAAAAGCGTCTTTTGTTTATGAATTGCTTTAAAGTGCTCCAGCCTAAATTTTAAAAAAACATCCTCTTCAGGGGTGCGTTCCAAGAATATTTCCACGATGCCGTGGGAGGGCAAACAGCCTTTCCATGGCCAAACTTGTTTCCCAGGGCCACGATTTGTAACTGATAGTTGCTTCCACGTCGTCGTGGCTACGTTTCCATGGAAGCGTTTTGCCATGGGAATGTTCTTGGAACGCACCCCAGTTCTACCTATTGGTTCTAATCATATGAGGAAAGTCCAGGAAACTGAAGAGGAAGCCTTCTTTTATGGGCAAAGTTGCTTCATCATGCGACAATGTGTAAGTTCGCGCGCGGTGATTAGCGAACTTACACGTTATCGCATGATGAAACAATTTTGGCCCAAAAAAGTGGTTTCGTCGTGAAGTTTACCGGATTTTCTCGATATGATCGTAACCAATAGCTGGCGAAAATTGTGATTTTTTGAAATTTTAGATTGGAGCACTTCAAAGCAAGTTATAGGCAGAAGTAGCCTTTGTTGCCAACTTTGCCAATTGCGCCCCTTTTTTCCCTACGCTAGCAGATGTATTGCACTGTCGTTCTCGACGCCAAATTCCGGTCTGCAATAGGATGATAAACATGCTTGGACCACTTGGTCCCAGCACGATTCACCTTTCTCTCAGCACGAATATCATTGTTTCGCGTGATGCAACAGCTGTAGTCCGCAATTGCGAACTGGAATTTGGCTTCGAGAACGACAGTGCGTTCAAACTTTTCAATTCCTCCAATGTGGAGCAGAGGGAAGGAGCTCAATGCGAAATGGCGCAACCACAGTTGCGGTCTAGCTTGCAGCATGAATAATGCGAAACTAAGCAAGAACCCTTCTTTGTGTTATCCGTGCCTACGTGACTTTTCCAGTTCACGGACCAACTAGAATTAGAGAATGGCTCGACGCTTCTCGTTTTTTTGAGCGTCCACAACTATGTAGCAAGAGTGGACAACATCCATTAGGATAAGTGAGCTTAAAGATAAAATTTTGATTGTTGCCAGGAGCGGCAATTGTAGCTAGCATCAGGCAGACCTACTCAATATTTCTTCTTCTGCCCCACCCACCGTAGCCTGTGTTGTTAGCTGCGGATGCTGCAGTATAATCAGTATCGTAGCGCAATATTTCTAGTGAACCGAAGTAACTCCGCCGGGTTGGTTTCATCGTAGCTAAGGCATTATTAGCTCTTAGACTCCAACAATTTCTGCAGCACTTGAATGCGAAAGTTTTGAACTCTGGAGAAATTCTGGCAATCAAAAGTTTACTTTCTATTCCGGAAAGACATTTACGCTGATTCGTCGCGGGCATGTGCGCGCTAGAGTATGTCAACCAATATTCGGAAAACGAATATTCGGCCGAATAAACGAATAATCGAATATTCGAATTATTCGATTATTCGGAAAAGGCAATCTCTCTAATAATTCGTTTATTCGAATAGTCGGATGAGTCAATTTTTTGAATAATTCGTTTATTCGAATATTCGGAGAAGTCAATTTTTCGAATAATTCGTTTATTCGATTATTCGAAAAGTCAAATATTCGAATAATTCGCTCATTCGAATATTCGGAGAACTCAATTCTTCGAATAATTCGTTTATTCGAATGTTCGCAGAAGTCGATTTTTCGAATAATTCGTTTATTCGAATATTCGAAGAGTTCAATTTTTCGAATAATTGGTTTATTCGAATATTCGAAAGAGTCAATTTGTCGAATTATTCGTTTATTCGAATATTCGAAATTTTTTATTCGTTTGATATACTCTAGTGCGCACGTATGCTGCTTCTCCTTCTCCCCCACACTCTCTCGCTGTCTCTCCTCTCGCTCCGCTCACACATGCGAAGAAACAAAGTAAATTTAGCTCCATCATAGAGCGTAGGGATAGATGACTGGAATCCCCAGTTCCGCTCTCCAAAACCGCAGGGAGTGCTGCAGGACGTGGAATATGGGATCGATGGAGGCAGAAGCAGCTTATCAATATTTTCAATTTTGTTCGCGTTCCAAAAGCCACATTTTCGTGCATTATTGGGCGTTTCGCCACCGGCCTCCGGAACCTGAGTTTTTTTTTCTCGTCGAAATGCGAATTTTCATGAATCTGTTCCACTCATACCTGCTATCGAACGACCGTAGTTACGAGCGATCTTAACGCACGTCCAAAATAAACAGTTTGCTATTTTTATGACTAATCAAATGTGTAAACTACTATTGAGCCCTATCGCCCAATGCTTAGTATCATCGTGATAAGTCGTTTCAATCGTGGCAGACTCGCATTTAGCAAGAGAAGCTTATACAGAGCAACATAACGTTTAGGCGTTGAAGGCATGGATCGCAAATTATGCAGAAGGGGTGGCAATTTTTGATTCTCTGCAATTTTGTTGACAAGGAAGGGAGTTTGAGGTTGCCTGATCCCGGAAGTCGCTGTCTACGTCGCAGCGCCGAAAATTACTATACGATCGTCCGACTTGCTTAAGGCTATACGAATGAAAAGGCATGGCCGTGTAAAGCCATCATTAGTTCCACTTCTTTTCCCAGTTCTCTGATGAGTATATACCAATGACAGGACTTCATCTCACCAAAGGTCGTCATTCGATTATATCAGACACAAGGACGGGAAGGCTTATCCAGTCATGTTATAGAATGAATTCATATGAAGGTACAAGTCATATTTCCATTTCAGCAACGTATGGTTGATAAGTGCATGGCTGAAGACAACGAAGAACTGGAACCTTCGTGCAGTGATGACACCTGCTGTGTCTGTTTGTCTCGAGTCGCTACAGTTCATGCCTATCCATGTGGACACAAAATCAGCTGCAGACTATGCGCCACAATGATGCTCAAGGTGAGAACCGATCCCGTTTCGCTATCGTTTTGTGGTTTATTCTCGTGCAAATTCCCTTTATTTACCCTTTTTTATAATATATTTGCCTCGCTGTCTGCGAGTGTTTTCAGTCCATGCATTGGTAGGAATTGAAAAACAGTCTGACACACTATACGTTTCGTAGAACGCATATTTGAAGTGCTTCCCGCTAAGCAAATTCTGTGCATATGGTAACTCTCTCTTGAGATATCTTCTTTCAGGCAAATCACATGAATAGTACCGCTTTCAAATTTAGTCTAATGAAAGGAAGCAACATTCACAACTGTTCTCCTTTTCGAATCCCACTGCACAATTTCGTACGTAGCGACATTTATCGTCAACACTAACTTTAATCCTGACATGTATCGGCGAAATCGGACTAGAGGCTTGAAATTTTTATCCATAAAGTACCTGCGGCAAAGTACTTAAAGGCATCGTTCGCGCTGAAAATCAATTTCCATTTTTCAGGCTCAATTTTATAACTGAGCCCGGTAGACCACACTGGTAAACTTTGGCGCGTCAAAAACGTTGGGCAATGACTCAGGCAAACCATCGCTCCGAGCGGTACCGGAGAGCTACTCGAGCGGCGCTGCCTCTCCGCTCCGAGCGAAAATTAGCCATGTACTCGGGCCACAGCAGCCGCTCTTCAGGCCACAGCAGTATCGCTCGGAGCGATCTTCGGTCCCAACTGGCACTGCGGTCTCTGTTCGGGCGATTTTCAAAAACTTCCTAGTTGCTATTTTTCTATATTTCCGCCTCTTCTGGAGAGGATTAAGCCTGTTAAGAGGATAAGGTACCTGTTACAGCCTGTGGGTCAGGAGGTTAATCCTGCCACAGGCCGCAACAAGGATACCATCCCAGCATGGTCCGCAATGAGGAAGCCTTCCCACCGCGGGCCATGGGGATCCCCTCGGCCGCCAAAAATTGTCATCATGAGAGTGATTCGAGGTCACCTCAAGAGTGGCCTCGAAAGGTCAACTACCCGTCTACACGAGGCGAGCCGCCTTATACCCGCAGGATTGGTTGTTCTTTGAGTGATAACGTGTCTCGCACGTTATCACTCCAAAGAACAACCAATCCCGCGTCTCTATGTCTGGCGATGGCACCGCTGTGTGGCCCCGAGAGCGACCGGAGAGCGACCGAGGGGCGAACTGGCACCGGACAGGGACCGCGGTGCCAGTTGGCCCCTCGGCCGCTGTCCGGGCGATGACGTCATAATTGGGTGGAGCCGGTCCCGCTCGGAGCGATGGTTTGCCTGAGGAGGTTGGAAGGCGTCAAAGATGAAGATCCGCCACCAATTCTCACCAGTCATCTAGCACTTTTTCCTAGAATGTTGGCGCGATCGTAAGACAACATGAAAAATAGTTACGGAACGAACTCCACATGCAGAAAAAACTCCGAAAATGACAGTGACGAGGCCTCCAAAAGCAGAAAAACCTCAAAAAGTATTTTGGCGCGAAATTCAAATTCGTATTTACACTGTGTTCCTATTGACTTTTCTTTACAAATGAAGGTTTTTCATGGGCCCCTTATACATTTTCGTTCGCTGGAGGCGCCAAGCTACACAAAAATATGAAAAAATAATATACGGTTTTCTGCGCTTACGATGCCTTTAACCATGTGTTTTTCCAATGAACCTCAAGTCGTTTTATTCGGAAAGTAAGCCCGAATCAGTTCATTATCGACTGATCAGTCAATTAATGGACTTATTCATTCAGTCTCGCTCCTTATGGATTGTAACGTTTTCTGACCGCAAGCAGGATGATTACCAGAAAAAAGTGATGAAGGAATTTCGCGTATGGAAGGAAGCCAAAACATTGGAGGGGAACCTAGAAACGGTTACAGACATTACAGTTGAAAGGGATGGCGCAAAAATAAGTCTGTCGATGGGATTTCTCAAGCATCCATCTGGATTAGGTACCACAGCTATCTAACATATCGCTCGCCTCGTGTAGAGTTTCCTTGTACAATTTAGTCTAGTGAATGGCCAGGTTGCGGAGGTAGGTAGCCGCGCGCGATCGAAACCCCGATGGCCGGTGGTGTCGCGAACGCCGAAAGGGCCGTGCCTCGTCAATTCATTTGATTAAACTCGACAAGGAGACCATACCGCACGGTGCGCTATCCGCCGCGTTCACTCCGAACAGCTGTTCCTTTGGAGATGCTCCAGCACAGTGGGGGTACTCGATAGGGACAGATGTCTTGCCATTTCAACGGCTTTGCTCCAGAGTATAATGAGGGTCTTGTTCAAAATGGCAGATTATATGACCAGGTTAAGAAAGATGCATTGACTTCAAATTAAACACATTGTTTTCAGGCGTCGGCGAAAGCGCAGGAGAAACAATTCCGATGTATTATGTGTCGATCGAATGTGTATAGGTTGCGATATGTTCGTCAGGAGCCCATAGTCATTTTGTGTAAGGTGTGAGATTTGAGTCGAACTCTCCTTCTTTTGTTTCATGAATTTTCTTTTTCTACTGAATTATTCCCTTTCCTTTTTGCCTCTAATCAATAGTTTCAGCCTGAACCCCCGTTCTCATTGCATTATGCACATCGAAGTGAATTTGGCAGCTCGTGTAGATCAACAGTTTCGTCATCTGGAATGTCAAGTACCAGTTCATCACTTCCTGCTTGATGATGAATACTTGTATTGTCCCGTGTATCAATCTAATAATTTATTTCCACTCATCAGTTTTGATGTGCGTCCAAAGATCCGATTACGAGCCTTCGACAGAAATGTGTCTTTACAGTAAATAGGTATTGAATGTATATTTTTGTTTGTTTTTTATGTGTTATCAGTGTTATCCGTGCTCGCCCGTCCAATTAGGTACTAATTTATGAAGGAAGGAGATGCCTTTGAAATGTCTTTCTCAAAAGTGAGTTTCTCGCTTATTATTAATGTACATATATAAAAAAATTCGTTGAATTCTGTGCTCAACTATTCATACTTCTTGTTATGAAAAAAATCAGATGATGAAAGAAAAGAACACTGTCCAGTCTCAGATATTTGTTGGGAAGTTCCCGAGGACAATAGACCTGATTTGGTCGTTATCACTCGGTCGAGGGGAGAGGAGCGAGACGTCCCCTTGGAAGGGGACGCTTCGGCCTTCTCCCCTCGAATTATACACAACGATAAGGCGTTCGAAACATTCAACTCAAGTGGAGAACAAGGGAAGTTCGCTTCTCGGTTGTTCCCATGGCCTTCCCCCGAACATGATGAACGCGAAAACAAAGCCGCAGCGTATACGGTGATGCAGACGGGCTAGTCGCGAGGTGGTCTCTCTCTCCACAAGTTGAGGGGGTAGATCTGCCACCCAAGCACTACGTAAGGCATCTCTATCTGGATTTGAGAGGAGCTATTAAGCTTCTCTATAACCCAATGTTGAGCAAGTCAATTTCCAAACCTTGCAGATCAATGACGTGATTGGCATGATTCAATTTGACTCGTTGAGCTGATCATGGAAAGTTCACTTGGTTTAGCTACTTTTTCGATTTTCAATAAAAAAATTGAAATTTGCCACTTTGAGCTTTCGGCATCCCCTCTTTCCACAAAAAAGCGTTATAGCAGTGCGAAAACAAATCAAATAGCTTTCTTTTTTGAATCGTAATCAAGGTATAACCTCGCCAGCTTTTTCTGATGCAGGTTGGGCTACCCTTCATCAGTGTTTGTGGTTCTAGGGACCACGAAATCGAAGAAAAGCTAGATTTTAAGCTTCATTGAGCTGTAACTCACGAGTCCTTGAAACTAGGAGGCTCAAATTTTGAGGGCAGAAAGCTCTACCATGAGCACGTAAATGTAGCTACATGAATCAGAACTGATAAGAAAAAAAAGGGTCTGAAAAGTAGAAGAAAAGGCAGAAGTAGTAGACTGCGTGCCGACACACGCACATGCATACCCAAAAGTGATACTTCGTGAAAAGTGAGTAATTGCGCGCTGTGGCACGCAGTTGCGCGCCACAGAGCGAATTTCTGATTTTTTTTTTCAAAACTCGTTTATAATCCGAGACTTCGAACGAATTTCGAAAAAATACAAGATTTCGAACGAATTCAGAAAAACTCAAATTTTCGAAAAAAATCGAAGTTACGATTAGTTTGGAAATTCGTTAGTTCTACCCACGACACCTCGGCCTGAAGACTAACGGAACAACGTGACCTATGGTTTGAGAAGCGTTCTGAATATCGAAGAAATTTTCAAAAAAAAATCAAGAATCACATCTCAAACGAACGAAATCTGAAAAAAATCTCGTTCGACAAAATTTTCCGTTCTTCAATGTTTCCAATGTTTTTCCTCCAAATTTGAAGTAAAAAACACTTTGTCATCGACTACAGTACTTTACGTCTCTGCCGGGGTTCCGCCATAAGCGACGGCAGTTTTCTACTTTTTACCACAGTTTTCGTTGAGAGAGCACCAGAGACGTTTAAAAGCGCCGTGTTTTCCTCCCAAACACACTGCCAATGAACCCCAACTCCCCACTATGCAGAAATTACCCGGAAAATGAAAGGAACAAGAAAAACAAAAGTCAGAAAACAGAAAAAAACCAACGGGCACATCGCATTTGTTCGTGAGTGAACTAGGCGTCAAAAATACTGTCTGCAGTCGGCACCACGAAACAGCGAATTGAATGCGCAGATCCTAATAAACGTGCCGTTATTACGATTTGAAAAAAAAGGAAAACGACTTTAATAGCCGAATTGAGAATTTTGAGGCTCGTTTAATAATTTCTTTGGTTTTCAGGGCGACACTTCTATGACATCACCAGAATTGAGCAATATCTACGCACAAAAGACACGCACTCTCAAAAAAAAAACAAATTGTAATTCGTTTTTTTTTTGAAAAAGAATTCAAAATTCGGCACTTTCCGACTATTTGGGTTTTCGAATAATTTCGAAATCCGATAATCCGCTTCCCTGATTTTCCGATTTCACTCGAAAATACCTTCATAAATTCGCAACAAAAATAGAATTCACAATGCGCGAAAAGTTTCGTTCTTTTTAACTGTCTACTGCAACGTAAAAGGCGGTTTCAGTTTTTTCCTCTAAAATTAAGCTAAGGAATTTTTCCGTCGATTAGGGTACTCAACGCAGCCGCGAATGTCCTGCCATGATCGACGGCAAACATTTTCGTCGGAATTTTGATGAAAATAGCACAGAAAACATAAAAACGCCACGTTTGAACCCCAAAAATCAATAATCTAACGTCTCCACTATAAAAACACGAAGGAATAACACGGGAGAATGGAAGGAAGAGAGAAAAGAAAGATTTATCGGAGTGTTCATGAAGAGAGCAACTGGGCCCGTAGCAAACCCCCTTGATGTTGCGAACTCAGCGCTGCCTCCGCGCCATCAGCATGTGGCTCACGTCCAGGCAGCCAAACGTGAGCGCCTTCCTATCTTAATGCATGTGGGCAGCGACAGATAGTGACAGCGGAGGCAGCCTTTTGCCAGTGGTATGTGAGCCACCTATGGACGTGAGGTAGGAGCTGAGGTCGATGTTGGTGGCGAGATGTGCGAGACGGTGAGCGAAATAGCGCGCACAGCCAAGAGAGGCACCAGCTGCGATCTCGGTCATGGGTGGGGTATGACCTAGATGGTGACGGCGCGGAAAAGATAATGCGCTCCAGTGACAACCACTATTCAGACTTGACCACCTCTATTGAGATGCAAGGGCAGATCCAATTAATGCAATGATTGCGCGAAGCCTTCATAGAAGGACAGCCATTTTGGTTCTGGGAAGCTATTCAAATGAGAAAGGTTATAAACTGAAGAATCTCGTGAAACTCTACCGCTAGCATTAGAGGCATAGAGAGCCTTTGTATTTTGTATTCCTTCTCGTTTCCTTCCCTAAATTTTCGCCACAGGTTAGTTTTGTTCTGATAAACCATTTCATATTTCTGGGCTCCGTAGTGATTTTAAGGGTTTCATCACTTCCACGTGTTTATAAGGCTTTCTTTCTTGAATTTTGAACTAAAAAAGTAAAGAAAATTATAAACGTCCACTTTTTCCAAGTGAATTGGTTTTTTTATTAGCGTTACCTTCTGTTTTAGCACCACAATAGGCGTTTTTGAGGACTTTTTTAAGGTGAAAAATACGTGGTTGTTTTCACATCCAACTATTTTCTCCTTTTTTTCTGCATCAGTGTTCTCACGTTTGTTACCAGAGGAGTACCATCGATAGCCCCTTATTGTTCGTCAGGGTCCGCGTTGGCACTTTATCTGGTGCACAAGTGGAGACGCTCTAATCGCTACAATTCTTTTTTCGTTAGCAGAAGATCGCTTTCTGCATGGTAGATATACAAGTACATTATTGCCGAAATTAAAGATAAATAATTTGATTTCTTAAGTATGTATCCTTGAAAGAGTCTGCGATTTTAAATGAAGATTAAGGTGTTCCAGTCTCGGATATAGGCACAAGTATGCAGCTGGGAAAAGTGTGTACTTAACTTAGGATCGCACATTTTGTATACCTAGGACAGAGTGTCAATAAAACCATCAGAGTTGGAACAATTCGCACATAACCGTGTTCGATTATTCAGAAAGTTCGGGAGACCTAATTTTTCGTTTCAATTATACATACTAGGTTCGTGAATTTTCGTGGCCTTTTTCTCGAGTATCCCCATGATTGCAAGAACATTGGTTAAATTTCCTTCGAATCCAATGGAGAACAGGTGTTCTAATTGATTTATTTGTTGATTTTAAGAAAATTTGTGAAAATCTGGAATTCTCAGTGGAAGAATCGCAAGTTTTCATTCCCAGTAAGTTGAAATTTAAATTATCCGAAAATGCTCTGAACGCTTATAAGTTTGATTGAATTCGACGAAATTGAACCTAAAAAGTTTTCTGTGAAACACATAAAATTCTGTCCAAATGCAAACGTAGAAATATATAATTGGAGGCCAGCCATGCATACTCAGTGACCCTTGGATAGGAAACGGATGAAACGGATGCACGCGTTCCAAGCAATTTCATTGAATAATCTGCTTGCGAAGTTTCGTCACATGTCGTAGCTATCAGTGGGCAATGTTTCCCTCGAGTCAACTGCGGTCATGGCCCAGAGGACGTGTGCGCTGTCATCGCGAGTACGATCCTAGTTCGGCACCGCCCTGCAACAGAGCTTTGCCAAGAAGTGTATGCTGGGAATAGGTCCCTCCAAGTTGGTTGTCATAGGTGGCACCTGAGAGACGATGTACCTGAGGTTGGTTGCAATCTTTATGTGGTGACGGCGGGGGGTTTGCTACGGGCCCTGTAGACGAAGGTTGATCGACAGAACAATGGTTGGCTAGCCCAGCCCATTACCTCCACACCTCTGCATAGGCCTGCATGTCCCCAAGTGTTGACGCTTAACTCGCCGAGGCACCACATTCCCCAGCTAGGTCAACGATTCCGTGTAGCCCTCAGATGGGATCCATATACAACAGAACAATAGTAAAACCGCAATCAAGCATTTTTTTCACAAACGTGCCTATTATAGGAGTGAAATATGTATACGTTTTCCTCCCACGTTGAACAGGTCTACCTGCACACAATGGCATCGCTGAACCCTCACACCTCACCTGGAAGTTTACCATGGAACCAGAAAATGTTGACCCTTTCAAAAATGCTCAATCAGACACCATTCTGCCAAATTTCAAGCCAAAATGGACAAGGCATATCAACTGTGCACAATCAATTGAGCCTAAAACTCCTAATTTCGAACAAATGCATGGCGCGATCCACACCACTCTCTGCCCATATTATTCCCCTCTCTCTTCTCTTTCATTCATTCCCTCGAACGCCGCGATTCGTCCACTATGAACGTTTTTATCGCCATTCAAACCGGACACCCTACACAAATTCAATGACAAAGCTAATCAAGAAACTTGAGAAGAAAACAATTTTGATTAAAATTCGAAATTTTGACTTGATATTATCCCCATCATCACTAGAACATCACCCATACTTTTTTCAGAATCTTAGTGCCGCTTCCTAATCCATGGCGGTCAATTTTCCCCACCCACAGCCAAAATGTCCTTCCTCCTAACGGGTAATTTGCGAATTTCTAAAAAATCCACTTGTTTCCTACGAAACCTATATGTTAGACTTTGAGCTATGAGTGTATTAAAATGTTCAAATGGTTTGGCAATCTGTCGCCTCTGAGCTCCGTAATAGACGGATTTGCGCAAAAACCCCCTATTAGTCGGCGCTGCCTGTCCGCGAATTGTCCGTTGGATAACAACGGACAACTCGCGGACTGTCCGCGAGTAAATTAGGCGTCGAAAAATACCGTCCGCAATCGACATCCGAAACGCGGAATTTGACGCGCAAATCCTAATAAACGCGCCGAAGCAAAGGGAAACTAAATTAATGATTGGAAATAGGTATTTTTAGCCCCGTTTAGTACTTTCAGTTAGTTTTCAGGGCGAAATGGTTCAAATCTGACCAGAATTCAGCTGTTGCTATGCGCAGAAGACACTCACACAATGAAAAAAGACAAATTGTGATTTTTTTAGGAGAAAATAAGTGCATTAAAGCACAAAATTAGGCCGCGATAATACTCCGGTAACTATTGGAAAATTTGGGAACCATCCATAATTTTTTAAGTTACAGCACGTAATTACTCATTTCCGACAAGGTATTACTTTTGGGTATACACGTGCGTTTTTGGGCACGCAAGTTTGTTCTTGTGCACGAATTCACGCAACTGCGGGCTACAGCGCGCAAACACTCACTTTTTTACGAAAAGTTACTTTTGGGTATGCATGTGCGTGCTTCTGCACGCAACTCCTGGCTAGTGCACGTGAATGCGCAAGTGCGTGCCACAGCGCGTAATTACTCACTTTTCACGAAATATCACCTTTGGGTACGCATTTGCGTGTTTCGGCACGCAGCTAGCACTAGTGCACTGTGGCGCGCAAGTGCCTGCCAGAGCGCGCAATTGCTCACCGCCCTTGAAATGTTACATTCTGACAAAAACATGGCTGCGATAACAATTGGGAAACTCCTTGGGTGCGAGCATTCGATAATGCGCGTTCTCGCACGCAGTTGCGCACCCACGCGCAAAATCTCTTTACTTTAGTCAGAGGTGAATATTTTTGGACAGACCGCAGTTTTTCAGGAACAGGAGACTGTCGAAAACAGCGAGTTCTAGCAAGCTATTTTTTGATCAATCATTGAACAATGGGAAGATCTGCAGTCGGAAGGTCGTGGGAAGACCTGCAGTCGGGAGAACAAGAGAACTCCTGCTGTGGGAGCTTCCCCTATTACTCTGCTGTCAAGACGTCCCCTTCACTCCCCCTCCCCCATTCGGGGGATGTTCCCCAGTTATTTCGAGGGAAGTTCTGCTGTCGTTCTCGGAAACTTCCCCACTAATATTTGAGGTGTAGTGAAAAACTAGAGCACAGGTAGATCTCGTATCTAAAGCCATTATAATTGTGGTAGACGCGGGAGTGTGCGTTAAAGGCAGTGTTCACGATAATATTCGTTTTTGAGATTATTCGCTAAATCGATTGTTTGGCCACCGGGTAGAACTAAAATGACGATTTAATTGAGAGAAACGCACCAGAAGGGCAAGAAATCCTTTACTCTCACCCCGCCAATTTACTCTCACTGGAACAGTTCGTTGTGACAATGAAATCCTTTGTGGGCCCGTCTTTTGCAATTGTTTTCTCTCTATAGCTCCGTTATTTCTTTCGGACCCTAACTAATACTGTTTTGTCTGAAATATTCTTCCATTTTTGATTAGTCCCATTTTTCACCGGTGACAACCACCGTTAACACGTTCATCCAACCGGACAATTAGTCCATGTTATAGAATAATGTCACTGAAATAGGACGTTGTAATGCGTTTCTCGCCATTTCTTCGTATTTCTGGTAACATTCGGTTGCCAACGCATTTTTTGAGTGGAAAACTCGGGAACGAAAATCATCGTGAACACTGCCTTGAAAGGCAGGGTTCTCGATAAAATCGGTTGTTGTGCTATCACCGTAAAATGGTAGATCTGTCCATCACAAAAGTGAAAATAAGTAAAAAATTGGAGAAAAAACACTAAGGAGAAAGTTATGGCTTGGTGTCCTCCCGCCCCCAATTATCGAGATTTGCGTAAAAGCCTATTCTGTCAACTTTTATTTTGCTTCTTAAAGGCAGCATACACGCTCACAAACATGGTTGAGATAACAGCACAAATAGGACCGCCTGGCCCCTACCATCTCGTCAACGGCGTTTGAAGCGCTGAAAACCATCCACGTTGACAGAATTCGAGCATTCCCGTCTCGAAAGCCTGTGGAACCCCACCCCTACGAATAACAGAATGAAGAGTGAGGCATGTGAAAACATTTGATAGCTTAGAGTGATAGCCCTAGCAAATGAGAGTCTACGAGAGAAACGGCTTGGTTTACCTGAATATAACATGTCTGCTTACTGATGAAATGCTCCATTTTATAAGCCAGCCGGAGTAGATGGGCTTTCTTGAAAGTGGATGGGAATTAATCGGTATGTAAACAAGTTATATACAGGGAAATCAAGCTGTTTCTCTCGTAGACCCTCATTATATAGTGCTATCGCTCTAAATTATCAAATGCTTCCACATGCCTCACTCTTCATTCTGTTATTTGTAGGGGTGGGGTTCCACATGCATTCGAGAGGGGAATGCTCAAATTCTGTCAACCTGAATGGTTTTTAGCGCTTCAAACGCCGTTGACGGCATGGTAGGGGCCAGGCGGTTAAATTTATGCTGTTATCTCAACCATTTTTGTGAGCGTGTATGCTGCCTTTAAGTAATTTCTGAACATTTTTGGAGATTACTGATTACTTTAACAGCAAAATAAATGTCGGATAAGCAAGCATCAATGAAAATCGCGTTAATTAGGGGGCCGGCCGACACCGGTAATTAGCCGTTAGACTTTGTTTTCGAGCGTTATTTCCGTGAATTTCCGGGTTTTTTCAATTACCTTTGTCTTTGTGATGGCCTAATCTACATTTTTATGAAGAGAGCTCAGAGGTCGCTTTTATCGCGAACCCTGCCTTTAAGTCGGTGTTTTCTGCCGAAGACAGAGTAAGTCTCATCGTGTTTCAGAAAAGAGCAGGGTCCAGCAGCCCGTTGGCAAGAGCTGCGAATTAGGTACTTACGATACCCCCCTCGGTGGTTAGTCCGTGCCCCAAAAATTTGGATTTGTAACGACCCCCCCCCCCGAGAGACGCTCCTACGACAAGAACATCAAAAATTTGCCAGTTTTTATGTCTGATAGCCAACCAAATCATGGGGTAGATGCAGCGGTTACCCGAGTGATCTTGTCGTGGCGAGAACCCGCCCCGCGATGGGCTTCGCGGCGAAACACATAATCAAGCCAAAGTTTGTTTGGTCGGATTATTTGGATCCACTTCATTGCACAGAGACTCGTAGCTAACCCTCACCGCGGCTGCGGGATATTACTCGTCCGAATGCGCGACCTCATCGTGGACTATTAGCAATGGGCTCAAAGTGGGTGAAACTCGAAGAATGCTAGCGAATGACACAATTTTTGGAGACGTTTTTTGCTGTACCTTGTATTTCACGCATGTGTGATAAACTGTATGATGGATACAATGCTGTAATTATGATATTGACACTTTGTTTTCGTGATGACGTCATTTTCAAGTAAAAATCTACGAGAAAAATCTTAGGCAATACGGATTTGCCTCCACTCGGACGAAGAACAAGCAGGGACGACCAAAGATAATACAGCAATAATGTGGAGCGTCGAGGCCTGGCGCCCTTTCCGCAGTAGTCTCCTGGCCTCACGCCGTTTATGAGCCATGCTCAGAAGAATGAAAACATGTTACATGTAATATAAAGTGTAAGATACTTGAGACATTCAAGTATCTTATCTGCATATTGCATTCAACATACCTCTTTATAACATGTGACCTACTCTCCCTTCCAGAACAAATGGACGGCTCTACTTGATGTTGGGAAGAGTGCAGATGTTATCTACTTTGATTTTGCTAAAGCTTTTGATAAGGTTCCCCATGGCAAATTGTTGCAAAAACTCTCGATGGTGCATGAATACGTTCGTCCCTAACTGATAGGACGTTCTCGGTTTGTATAGACTCTTCTCGCTCGACTCCAAGGCCAGTCCTGAGCGGTGTGTGGCAAGGCGGGGTATTGTCTCCGATGCTTTTCAACATATAAAGCCAATGCCGCTCGGATGAGTCCGGGCGGAGTAAGCAGCGGAGCGGTTGGTAATGGCAAAATACAACAGTGATAAGGAGATTTTGACATGATAAGCCCGATTGGCCTCATTTCGACCGGCTCAAAATGAGCGGCCTAGGCTGTACACTCACGAAATCGCTGGTCTTGTGAGTTCCTGTGGCACCGGTTTCAGTGCATTTGCGGACGATATCAAGATATATCTGGACGTTTCTCTGCCCGAGAACTGTATATTGCTGCAGCAGTCTATTGACATTATGAGTACTTGGTCTCGCGATTGGAATCTACCGTTGTCAAAAGAAAAGACGAAGGTTCCCACTTGGGTAATTACAATGCTAACAGTGAAGATATGCTGTCGGTGGTTCTCAGATCCAAGAAGTTGACCAAATAACTGATTTAGGGTTCACTACTACTCCAAGTCTGAGTTTTGATAAGCACTGTGAATCGATTTCGAATAAAGCAACTTTCGTTATGAATAATATTTTCAGTGGTTTGTCAACTTGCAATCCCTCAGTGCTTATCAGAGCTTATACCAGATTATGTAAGGCCTTAAAGACAGCCTACACGCTCGCAAACATGGTTGAGATATAAGCATAAATAGGCTCGCATGGCCCCTACCATGTCGTCAACGGCGTTTGAAATGCTAAAAATCCTCCAGGATGACAATATTTGAGAAATGATGTCTCGCACGCCCGTATTTTCACACCCCTTCGAGTAACAGAATGAAAAGTTAAACTTGAGAAAACACGTGATAATTAAGAGTGATAGCACTATTAAATGGGAGTGCACGAGAGAAACAGCTCGATTTACCTGGATATTACATGTTTGTGCACTGATGAAATCCTCCATTTTCAAAAACCAGCCGGAGTAGAGCGGCATTCTCGGAAGTGGATGAGAGTTTAGGGGTGTTTAGACAGGTAATATTCAAGTAAATCGAGCTGTTTCCCTCGTGCACTCCCCTTTGATAGTGCTGTCACTCTAAGTTGCCACATGTTTTCTCAAGCTCAACTTTTCATTCTGTTACTCCTCAGACATTCAAGCGCGTCTCGCCTTGCACAATGACGCGAGTCGCGCACGTACACGTGTATTTGTAGTGTAATTTCGGCGCGCCAAACACACTACGTAGGGTCTTCGTAGTGCGAGATAGTGTCTTTGTCGGGCGACATTAATCCCACTCCACTCGTAAATTTGGCGCGACAAAGACCCTACGTAGTGTCTTTGTAGTGCGAAATAGGGTCAATGTAGTGTCTTTGTAGTGTCACCAGTATTCGAACCTTACTGGCTCTTTAGATAAACGTAACTAGGGTACGTCAATGGTGAGTTTAGGGTTACCGGTTACCTATTGTTCAAAGCCGTTGCTCAATAAGGCATCTAACCATCGATACTAACTGGGTACCACCCTGATTTGAAACTGGTGCTTCTAAAAATGGTTTATTGAGGGTTGTAGGGGAGATAAAAAGCAACAATTTCAGGTTCCAAAATTTCACTTAGTGCTATTGCGTAGATCAAAACCGGCGAAAAAGTCACTTTTTCGAACCTCAGAAGATGAAACGTTCTAGCTCAAAGCTTGTACAGGGGTTTTTTGAGGTGCTAAACTCGAACATGAGCCCTGTATTTGGTTTTTAAGACGACTAAGAGTAGGCTACAAAGATTAAACTTCGATTATCTATCGTAATCTACTCTTAGTCGTCTTGAAAACCAAATACAGAGCTCATGTTTGAGTTCAGCACCTCAAAAAACCCCTGTACAAGCTTTGAGCTAGAACGTTTCATCTTCTGAGGTTCGAAAAAGTGACTTTTCGCCGGTTTTGATATACACAATAGCACTAAGTGAAATTTTGGAACCTGAAATTGATGCTTTTTATCTCCCCTACAACCCTCGATAAACCATTTTTAGAAGCACCAATTGTGAACCGGGGTAGTACCTTGTGAGTGTTCCCGCTACAGTAGCTGAGCTCTAACTTGCGGTTTGCTGCCCCCAACAGCTTGGGACCACAAGGCCTCCAAGGCTTCTTGCTGCTAGAATGAGTACTATTAGCTCTTCTATGATATATACTGTACTTCCTTGAGCCAAATTCCGGTCCGAAATTGCGTCTCGACACGCTCTGCGGCCGCGCGCTTTCGAGTCAGAAGAGCTTCCAACGCCGCAGCCGCCGATCTGTTAATACTAGGTGGGTTTTAGAAACTGGGAACTAGACAGATTTGGAGAAAACTGCATAAAAAGCCATATCGAGGCGGCTTTGGCGCTGGAAACTCGACTGACTCAAGCGCGTGCGGCCGCAAAGCGTGTCGGGACGCGATTGCGGACCGGAATTTGGCCCAGAGAAGCACAGTACTTATGCAATCCTTGCATTTCAAGTCTCTAACCAAATGTTTTGTCCAGAAGGGATGAAAGGAGTCGTAAACCTGATGGTAGCAAGCGACAATCCACCGCTGGCTTCTTATTTTTCGCTGTTTGATTCCAAATTTCATATCCCTTCCCGAAATTCCGGCAGCCAGCGGCAATTTTTTCTGCTTAAAAAGGTCAATTTGGTCAGCAACTTTCGGATAGACGAAAGTCAGTTTAAATCTTTTCGACAAGTTATTCTGCCTCAAGAAGTGTTCTCTTCTTGAAAACTTCGCTTGGTCTCGCTAGTTAGAAATATCAGTAAAGGAGAATACCTTATTCCAAACGACGAGAACAACGCCTCAGTCAATTTTCGGTATTCATGGCGTTAAGCCCCCTGTGGGGAACACCCGCAGTCACAACGGCGTCGCCACCTACGCGGCAACCGCCATGACCCGTGAAGAGACGCGCAAAGGACGTCATCGTGCACAAGGGGCGGCCCTCCCAATCAAACGCGACCCCTGAATATACCAGCAATCCCTTTCTTGATTACTACTGCTTTGCGATGAAACTTGAAGCACTTTCGCAAAACATCTGCCGGTTAGCTATTTTAGGTTAAAATTTAGCCCACACTCCGAGTTTTAAACCCCAGTGGAAATCGGAAATTGTCCTGCATTCACACTGAAATCGTCTCCGCTTTTCCCCACAGTGTTGACACCTCAAGAGAGGGGGGAAGCAAAAATCCCAACCGAAAATTGCTACCTAACAGGTATTCTACGGAAGTGCTGAATTAATATAACTGCACAAATACCGAGAAATATAAATTTATTAGGACAATATTTCTGTTATAAATGACATCTATCCCATACAATGTAATTCGAGCTGTACACTACTTCAAGAAGAGTAAAAACATGCAAACAACATCAAGTGTAAAAAAGAAAACCATATGCTGATGCAGCATAGAAGAGAAAGAGCCATTTGCACACACGACAGAGAACACTAAAAATATTTACATCTGAAGCTAACTCTAGAGCAACATTCACGATGAATTTCTTTTCTATTAAGCTTCAGTCACAAAGTACTCTTCAGTTTTCTTCAAAAATCCCGTAATTTTTCTCGTCGTGAGCGTTGCATCTGAGCTTACTTCATTCGTTTCCAACAGGCTAAATAATTTCACCAGGGGTAAACCTCCAGAAGACCTACAATGGAAAACGTAAAAAAATAGTAACACATGGAATTGTTGAATATAAGAAACCACATCACTCAGAGGCAAAATCCAAAAGTTGAAAAATAGACTGCAAGACATAGAGGAAGACTGAAGTTTCGTTGCGGAGTGAACACCAAAGATGGAAAAACACAATTTTCAAGTTAGTCATCTAATGAAAAAATACAATGTGTGAGTGTCAAGCACTAAACATCGAATTCAAGCGAATGGGCGAATCCATAGAAAATACGCAGATCACAAGGTTTACCTCCAAAATTTGAGACGGCTTCGTCGGCGATCCAAATAAACACAGCGAAGATGCTGAAATGATAGTAAATTTTGAAAACAATTCAGTAATGCGCGAGTAATGAATTTCAAAGACGAACTCAACTTGTTGGAATTAGCGGGAGCTCTTATATTGTACAAGACGTCGTAATAAACGGCGCTGATGCTCAGTCTGAAAAAAGAGCCTGCTAAGAATTAAATCAAAAACACGATATATAAACACTACAAATACTTACAGTATTCTTCTGAGCTGGACGCCTCACACAGGAAACACCACAACTATCGCAGATAGATGGAATAATAGAGGACACACTCTTAGAAAAATAATTTATTCATGCTATTCAGTCGTCAATCAGGGAAAACGCGAAGAAAAATAGCTAACAATTAACCCTACTAAGAATACTACTAGACTGCAAAGTAACGAAAATAATAGTGAAGGAGAAATATAGAGAAAAAAAGGAGGAAAGAAAGGATACTCGCGGAGGAGAAGTGACGCGGAAAGTTCGCGTGTAATTTTCTGTCCCGTGCAACTGCGCAACACACACCTCCTTTGGCGTCGGATTTGTGACTACCGCCGTCGCCTAAGCAAGGCCACGCCCACCGATTCGGGAAACCAGCGACCCTCCGACCCATCGTTGCACCAAATGCACCCAAACTTCTACGGGGTCGCAAATCACTTTTTGTCTGAGGCCGCGGCGGGGAATGGACGACGCCGACGCTTTAGTTTCCCACGGTATCACCCCTTTTGTGACCCCGCGGATCGCCAGCAGCCGATGGATTTAAATCCTTTGAAGCTAGAATCGCAATTTCTTATTACACGATCAACCTGCGTGAAGAGGCATTGTAAAAGATATATAGTCTACAGCAATGGAAGTAGGACCTGGTGAGGTTGCGGACTCTTCCTAACATACTGTAGTCTAATTGTGTTATCACTCATTTCTTCGAAATAACTGAGATTGGCCGGTGAGTTTGTGATTCCATTCTCACATTTTCACCTGTTTTCATTGCTTCCACAGATGTGGTCATATCGGTGAAACACAAGCTCACCGATCTATCATAGCTGTTTCGGAAAAATGAGTGATACCACTAACAATTTAGGTGGCATCTAGAGTTCTGCGAGCTGCGAGTTGCGACACGTATAGCATATAGCTACGTGCTCGCATCGTCCTCGCATGCGAGCTGTCTTGCGACGAGATGGCAGGGGGGGTGGCTTTCATAGTTCTCGCCGCATTGCGAGGACGCAACTCGCAGTGCGAGCGCCCGACGACAAAATTCTCGCAGAGGGCTTTCATAGTCCTCTCGCACTGCGAAGACACTGCGACCACTTTCACGCACGCATTGCGAGCTGCGAGAAGAATACTCCTGACTATTTTTGTGGTAGCTCGCACTGCGAGTACTTCCTGAATCGTCATGAGTTTTGCCAACAAACATTCCGTGATGATTTTTCTTGGTCTTTACTCATGATTGTTTCCTCTTTGCTTTCCTGTGAAGGTTTTCCTTTAGTTTCTATTGGTGATTATTTCCAGTTTTGCTTTTCAATGATGGTGTTTTTGGAGTTTCAACACATAAAATTTGTGCAGAAAGTGATGCGTATCAAAGAAAGTAAAAGCATTGAAAGCTTTTTTTCTTTTGTCGTCAAAACAGCAGGGTCAAGCCTTTTTGTCCCGCCCATCTTTCTGGTGGTCAAAATTCTCAAGAAAGAATATGGAGAAAAATTTACGTCATATCCTGGGTGACCCTATTACGATAAGATGGAAGTTGAAATTTTCAGAGCATAAATTTTCTTGTATTTTGTTGTAATTTTAAACGAAGCCCATTACTCAATAGGCTCGAAGACTTTCATTTTAACTTCTATGCATTGCTACTGAACGCAAATTTCCCAGATTTTTATTTCTCGCTCCAGTATCCTTTGGCCCCATCTCCATCCAAATTTCCCTCTGTTTGAATTTTTTTACGCTCACTTCATCGCCCAGCAGGACAGCAACGGCTTGACCCTGCAAACGTTTCCAAACAAAAACACTGGAAACACAAGAATTTCCTCGTGGGCTACGATCATTCCTGCGAGAGTTTCCTGTCAGAATGTTGCCTATCCTTTTTTTTTTCGACATTGACTGGTATCGTGCACAACTACGCTTTTTAGTAACATTATTGACTAGACTACACATTTTTTGATTCAGAAAAGTATGCCGTAATGGATGATGAAGACTTGATTATTGAATTGCTGGAATGTTTGGTGGAAATGATCCCTGTGAACCAGCGCCCCTATGAATACAATACCGCGCTCCAATGCCACTCGTTTCCTGATTCAATATGACGCAATGACTCATGCGCAACCCTGATTCAGGTTCCCGCACTGCCCGCAACTCGCAGACTCTGAAAGCTACATGCGAGAGTTTCAGGGCCACGCCCCCAACCTCTCGCAATGCGAGCATCTCGCAGCTCGCAGAACTCTAGATGCCACCTTACCGTGGGTTAAGACGAGTCCGCAGCTTCACCAGGTCCTACTTCCATTGCTGTAGACTATAGATTCCATCAGAAAATTTTCGGATAAAATCGAAATAGCAATTTTTACTCACTTATTTGGCTGATTTTAATCCTATAATTAACAACTAACGAGGATATTTTCTAATGCCTCAGAATAAAAACATCAGCAGATCCTGCGTCACAAATTTAACTGAAGCTTTGTCTGTGAGTAATTTTGAATAACAGCGCAAATTTAAATTTCGGACCGGACAATCGGATAAATTGACATCGCCGAGCACTGAACAGTGTTTTGGCAGCAAAATTTGTATGCTACGTATTGTGGTGCGCGCGAAGCGCGCATCAGATTTGGCTTTAACTCGCCCATGCGCAACTCTGCGATTCCGGAATCAGCGTTCAGAGTAACTGTGGAGATGCGGTTTTTTCTCCATTGGAAAGAGCGTAAAAAGTTGGTGTATGTGCCAAAAAATGGTTTGGAATGGTTTCTTGGCGCTCGAGAAAAATGGCGAAAGCCACGTGATTTTGGTCGAAAAACTGTTAATCTCCTTTTTTTTCAGACGGCGTTCACGATCTTGTTGCAGTACTTAAAATTGAGCTAAGAAGCTAATTTTTTGGCAGGAGGCTAGAAATGGATGCAGCTAGCTCCTATTCAATTTTGGAGTTGAAAACTCAATTTTAGCGGAACCTCAATATTGAGGGTCAAGACGGGTAAAAACATGTAAACATGTTATTGCAAACCATCCAACGTTCCCTGAACTTTGAAAATGAACTAGTGAAAATCAACACAGGTAGAGATAGGCTTCCGGCCAAGATTGTTCTTTCTTTGAGATGCTTGGTGTGAACAGGACTTGAGGAGTGCGCAGGGCGCCGCCGAAAGAGACGATTATAATTTGCCACCGGCACAGAATTCTCACTCAGGAATTATCCTGTTAAAGTTGGGCTCTGGCCTATTGAGGCAAGTTAAAACCTGTTTTACATGTACTATGTCAAGACGCGTATGAACATAGACATGTTCAGAGAAAGGTATTAACAATGCTGCTGGTATGAAAGGCTCCTAATCTCCCCGTGTGCCTCAGTCGGCTCTTCGGAGCCGGACCTGGAAGGTGGCCTCAGTCACTTTCCAGAAGATCCACCGGATACCGGAGGATAATTTTTGTCGCCGAGGGGATATCACCACGGCTCGGGGGAGGGGGTGGGGGAGGTGGTACCCAAGCATGGGCCCATCTCCCCACGGTTTGCAGTGGGGTGGACCCCACTGCGAACAGTGGTAGTGGGGTCACCCCCACCTCCCGTTAGGATCACAGCAGGGATGATCCTTGTGGGATGGTTTCTTGGCACCCGAGAAAGTGGAGAAAACTAAGTGATTTTGGTCGAAAAACTGTTAATCTCCTTTTTTCCAGACTTTTTCTCTGTTGCAACACTTAAAATTTAGCTAGGAAGTAATTTTTTTGGCAGGAGACTGGAAATGGATGCAGCTAGCTCCTATTCAATGTTGGAGCTGAAAGCTCAATTTTAGCGGAGCCTAAAAATTGAGGGCCAAGACGGGTAAAAACATGTAAACGTGTTATTGTAAACCATCCGACGCTCACTGAACTTTGAAAATTGTGGTGAGCGCGAAGCGCTCACCAGGATTTGGCTTTGATCTCTTCCCGCGCGGATGCCCTGCAATGAGATCACCTATTCATACCGTCAACAGAGGTATGAGCTGTACACTATTCGACGCGCTGCAAGAAATTACATATGTGTGCAACTTTTCATCCCAATTGGTCCCCGCTTTCTGAAGTTATGACCTCTCAAAGTACGCAAAAACGTTCTCCACCACCGCCTCCGCCTCCGCCTCCGCCTCCGCCTCCGCCTCCGCCTCCGCCTCCGCCTCCGCCTCCGCCTCCGCCTCCGCCTCCGCCTCCGCCTCCGCCTCCGCCTCCGCCTCCGCCTCCGCCTCCGCCTCCGCCACCGCCTCCGCCTCCACCTCCGTCCGTCGAAAACCATTTTTTTGGAAGGCGTGGACCAAATCGCTCGAAAATTTGTGACTAGATGTAATAGACCACGGGAATGACGAAAATAATTGTCAGAACACACCATAATGACTTCTGGGCCCCTAAGGCCCCGGTCATAGTTGGTGCTATTTGCATCTGCATCCCCCGCTCCCCCGCACCCCCCCGCACCCCCAACACCCCCGCACCCCGGTCGATACGTATGTTTAAAATGATGGAGTGAGGTTGAAAATCACTCGATGCATCCAACTAGATATGACGATGATTACGTGGCCAACAGGATTGCACCTGTTCAGAGAAATAGTGAAGGAGAGTATGGTAAAGTAACGGAGGTAGCAGTAAGGTTAGCTTTCTAGTGATACACAATGTTTTATCTTCGACCCGCCCACCCGGTGATTTTCTCATCCACGTATTGCATGGATATCGACCGCGTCGGATACATCGAGAGATTTTCACAACCTCACTCCATCATTTTAAACATACGTATCGACCGGGGTGCGGGGGTGTTGGGGGTGCGGGGGTGCGGGGGAGCGGGGGATACACCGAGTGATTTTCTCGCGCTTCACCTCACCATGTTGTTCATACGTATCGACCGGGGGTGCGGGGGGTGTTGGGTGTTCGGGGGTGCGGGGGGGATACACCGAGTGATTTTTGCATCCAATTTCCAATGCATTCTGTGTGTATCGACCGGGCTGGAGGCGTCGGCTCATCCAACTATGACCGGGGCCTAACGGGCGGTTCAAACTCGGAAACCGGCCTCTCAAGATTAGTTTATAAAAATGACGGGTTTTTCGTTATCAGTCATTGTTTTCTTAGAGACTCCATATAAATACCTTGCTCTCTAGGGTGGTGTACTCTAAACGTCCGGCTTGGAACAGGACGCTATGCGGAAGGGTTGTTTTTGAGCGTGGCGCGTGTTTGTACCATGCGCACCAAAGATAAGAAGTCGTCGCAGGGTGTGCTGAAGTGTCGGTTGACTATGCGAGACCGCAGTAGGAGTATGCAGGACGTCGTGGAACTACAGCAACCCCTCAGTAGGGGTGTGCAGGACGCCGTAGAATGTGTGCAGGACCTCAGTAGGAGTGTGCAGGACCTTAGTAGGAGTGTGCAGGACATCATGGGACCTGTGCAGGACCCCAGTAGGGGTGTGCAGGACGTCGTAGAATGTGTGCAGGACCTCAGTAGGAGTGTGCAGGACCTTAGTAGGAGTGTGCAGGACATCATGGGACCTGTGCAGGACCCCAGTAGGGGTGTGCAGGACATTTTGGGACCTGTGCAGGACCCCAGTAAGGGTGTGCAGGACGTCGTAGAATGTGTGCAGGACCTCAGTGGGAGTGTGCAGGACCTTAGTAGGAGTGTGCAAGACATCATGGGACCTGTGTGCAGGACCCCAGTAGGGGTGTGCAGGACCTCAGTAGGAGTGTGCATGACATTATGGGACCTGTACAGGACCTCAGTAGGAGTGCGCAGGATATCATGGAACGTGTGCAGGACCCCAGTAGGGGTGTGCAGGACGTCGTAGAATGTGTGCAGGACCTCAGTAGGAGTGTGCAGGACCTTAGTAGGAGTGTGCAGGACATCATGGGACCTGTGTGCAGGACCCCAGTAGGGGTGTGCAGGACCTCAGTAGGAGTGTGCATGACGTTATGGGACCTGTACAGGACCTCAGTAGGAGTGCGCAGGATATCATGGAACGTGTGCAGGACCCCAGTAGGGGTGTGCAGGACATCGTAGAATGTGTGCAGAACATCAGTAGGAGTGTGCAGGACATCATGGGACCTGTGCAGGACCCCAGTAGGGGTGTGCAGGACGTCGTAGAATGTGTGCAGGACCTTAGTAGGAGTGTGCAGGACATCATGAAACATGTGCAAGACCCCTGTAAGGATGAGCAGGACTTCATGGAATGTGTGCAGGACATCAGTAGGAGTGTGCAGGACATCATGAAGCGTGTGCAGGACCCCAGTAGGGTTGAGCAGGACGTCATGGAATGTGTGTAGGACCTTAGTAAAATTACACAGGACATCATAGAACGTGTGCAGGACCCCAATAGGGGTGTGCAGGACATCATGGAATGTGTGCAGGACCTTAGTAGGAGTGTGCAGGACATCATGAAACGTGTGCAAGACCCTGTAAGGATGATCAGAACTTCGTGGAATGTGTGCAGGACATCAGTAGGAGTGTGCAGGACATCATGAAGCGTGTGCAGGACCCCAATAGGGGTGTGCAGGACATCATGGAATGTGTGCAGGACCTTAGTAGGAGTGTGCAGGACATCATGAAACGTGTGCAAGACCCCTGTAAGGATGATCAGAACTTCGTGGAATGTGTGCAGGACATCAGTAGGAGTGTGCAGGACATCATGAAACGTGTGCCAGACCCCTGTAAGGATGAGCAGGACTTCATGGAATGTGTGCTGGATCTCAGTAGGGGTGTGCAGGACGCCGTAGAATGTGTGCAGGACCTCAGTAGGAGTGTGCAGGACCTTAGTAGGAGTGTGCAGGACATCATGGGACCTGTGCAGGACCCCAGTAGGGTGTGCAGGACGTCGTATAATGTGTGCAGGACCTCAGTAGGAGTGTGCAGGACCTTAGTAGGAGTGTGCAGGACATCATGGGACCTGTGCAGGACCCCAGTAGGGGTGTGCAGGACCTCAGTAGGAGTGTGCAGGACATTTTGGGACCTGTGCAGGACCCCAGTAAGGGTGTGCAGGACGTCGTAGAATGTGTGCAGGACCTCAGTGGGAGTGTGCAGGACCTTAGTAGGAGTGTGCAGGACATCATGGGACCTGCGCAGGACCCCAGTAGTGTGCAGGACCTCAGTAGGAGTGTGCATGGCATTATAGGACCTGTACAGGACCTCAGTAGGAGTGCGCAGGATATCATGGAACGTGTGCAGGACCCCAGTAGGGGTGTGCAGGACGTCGTAGAATGTGTGCAGGACCTCAGTAGGAGTGTGCAGGACCTTAGTAGGAGTGTGCAGGACATCATGGGACCTGTGCAGGACCCCAGTAGGAGTGTGCAGGACATCATGGAACCTGTGTAGGACCCCAGTAGGGGTGTGCAGGACATCGTAGAATGTGTGCAGAACATCAGTAGGAGTGTGCAGGACATCATGGGACCTGTGCAGGACCCCAGTAGAGGTGTGCAGGACGTCGTAGAATGTGTGCAGGACCTTAGTAGGAGTGTGCAGGACGTCATGAAACATGTGCAAGACCCCTGTAAGGATGAGCAGGACTTCATGGAATGTGTGCAGGACATCAGTAGGAGTGTGCAAGACATCATGAAGCGTGTGCAGGACCCCAGTAGGGTTGAGCAGGACGTCATGGAATGTGTGTAGGACCTTAGTAAAATTACACAGGACATCATGGAACGTGTGCAGGACCCCAATAGGGGTGTGCAGGACATCATGGAATGTGTGCAGGACCTTAGTAGGAGTGTGCAGGACATCATGAAACGTGTGCAAGACCCTGAAAGGATGATCAGAACTTCGTGGAATGTGTGCAGGACATCAGTAGGAGTGTGCAGGACATCATGAAGCGTGTGCAGGACCCCAATAGGGTGTGCAGGACATCATGGAATGTGTGCAGGACCTTAGTAGGAGTGTGCAGGACATCATGAAACGTGTGCAAGACCCCTGTAAGGATGATCAGAACTTCGTGGAATGTGTGCAGGACATCAGTAGGAGTGTGCAGGACATCATGAAACGTGTGCAAGACCCTGTAAGGATGAGCAGGACTTCATGGAATGTGTGCTGGATCTCAGTAGGGGTGTGCAGGACGCCGTAGAGATATGTGCAGGACCTCAGTAGGAGTGTGCAGGACCTTAGTAGGAGTGCGCAGGACATCATGGGACCTGTGCAGGACCCCAGTAGGGGTGTGCAGGACGTCGTAGAATGTGTGCAGGACCTCAGTAGGAGTGTGCAGGACCTTAGTAGGAGTGTGCAGGACATCATGGGACCTGTGCAGGACCCCAGTAGGGTGTGCAGGACCTCAGTAGGAGTGTGCAGGACATTTTGGGACCTGTGCAGGACCCCAGTAAGGGTGTGCAGGACGTCGTAGAATGTGTGCAGGACCTCAGTGGGAGTGTGCAGGACCTTAGTAGGAGTGTGCAGGACATCATGGGACCTGTGCAGGACCCCAGTAGGGGTGTGCAGGACCTCAGTAGGAGTGTGCATGACATTATGGGACCTGTACAGGACCTCAGTAGGAGTGCGCAGGATATCATGGAACGTGTGCAGGACCCCAGTAGGGGTGTGCAGGACGTCGTAGAATGTGTGCAGGACCTCAGTAGGAGTGTGCAGGACCTTAGTAGGAGTGTGCAGGACATCATGGGACCTGTGCAGGACCCCAGTAGAAGTGTGCAGGACATCATGGAACCTGTGTAGGACCCCAGTAGGGGTGTGCAGGACATCGTAGAATGTGTGCAGAACATCAGTAGGAGTGTGCAGGACATCATGGGACCTGTGCAGGACCCCAGTAGGGGTGTGCAGGACCTCAGTAGGAGTGTGCAGGACATTTTGGGACCTGTGCAGGACCCCAGTAAGGGTGTGCAGGACGTCGTAGAATGTGTGCAGGACCTCAGTGGGAGTGTGCAGGACCTTAGTAGGAGTGTGCAGGACATCATGGGACCTGCGCAGGACCCCAGTAGGGGTGTGCAGGACCTCAGTAGGAGTGTGCATGGCATTATAGGACCTGTACAGGACCTCAGTAGGAGTGCGCAGGATATCATGGAACGTGTGCAGGACCCCAGTAGGGGTGTGCAGGACGTCGTAGAATGTGTGCAGGACCTCAGTAGGAGTGTGCAGGACCTTAGTAGGAGTGTGCAGGACATCATGGGACCTGTGCAGGACCCCAGTAGGAGTGTGCAGGACATCATGGAACCTGTGTAGGACCCCAGTAGGGGTGTGCAGGACATCGTAGAATGTGTGCAGAACATCAGTAGGAGTGTGCAGGACATCATGGGACCTGTGCAGGACCCCAGTAGAGGTGTGCAGGACGTCGTAGAATGTGTGCAGGACCTTAGTAGGAGTGTGCAGGACGTCATGAAACATGTGCAAGACCCCTGTAAGGATGAGCAGGACTTCATGGAATGTGTGCAGGACATCAGTAGGAGTGTGCAAGACATCATGAAGCGTGTGCAGGACCCCAGTAGGGTTGAGCAGGACGTCATGGAATGTGTGTAGGACCTTAGTAAAATTACACAGGACATCATGGAACGTGTGCAGGACCCCAATAGGGGTGTGCAGGACATCATGGAATGTGTGCAGGACCTTAGTAGGAGTGTGCAGGACATCATGAAACGTGTGCAAGACCCCTGAAAGGATGATCAGAACTTCGTGGAATGTGTGCAGGACATCAGTAGGAGTGTGCAGGACATCATGAAGCGTGTGCAGGACCCCAATAGGGGTGTGCAGGACATCATGGAATGTGTGCAGGACCTTAGTAGGAGTGTGCAGGACATCATGAAACGTGTGCAAGACCCTGTAAGGATGATCAGAACTTCGTGGAATGTGTGCAGGACATCAGTAGGAGTGTGCAGGACATCATGAAACGTGTGCAAGACCCCTGTAAGGATGAGCAGGACTTCATGGAATGTGTGCTGGATCTCAGTAGGGTGTGCAGGACGCCGTAGAATGTGTGCAGGACCTCAGTAGGAGTGTGCAGGACCTTAGTAGGAGTGTGCAGGACATCATGGGACCTGTGCAGGACCCCAGTAGGGGTGTGCAGGACGTCGTAGAATGTGTGCAGGACCTCAGTAGGAGTGTGCAGGACCTTAGTAGGAGTGTGCAGGACATCATGGGACCTGTGCAGGACCCCAGTAGGGTGTGCAGGACCTCAGTAGGAATGTGCAGGACATTTTGGGACCTGTGCAGGACCCCAGTAAGGGTGTGCAGGACGTCGTAGAATGTGTGCAGGACCTCAGTGGGAGTGTGCAGGACCTTAGTAGGAGTGTGCAGGGACATCATGGGACCTGTGCAGGACCCCAGTAGGGGTGTGCAGGACCTCAGTAGGAGTGTGCATGACATTATGGGACCTGTACAGGACCTCAGTAGGAGTGCGCAGGATATCATGGAACGTGTGCAGGACCCCAGTAGGGGTGTGCAGGACGTCGTAGAATGTGTGCAGGACCTCAGTAGGAGTGTGCAGGACCTTAGTAGGAGTGTGCAGGACATCATGGGACCTGTGCAGGACCCCAGTAGAAGTGTGCAGGACATCATGGAACCTGTGTAGGACCCCAGTGGGGGGTGCAGGACATCGTAGAATGTGTGCAGAACATCAGTAGGAGTGTGCAGGACATCATGGGACCTGTGCAGGACCCCAGTAGGGGTGTGCAGGACGTCGTAGAATGTGTGCAGGACCTTAGTAGGAGTGTGCAGGACATCATGAAACATGTGCAAGACCCCTGTAAGGATGAGCAGGACTTCATGGAATGTGTGCAGGACATCAGTAGGAGTGTGCAGGACATCATGAAGCGTGTGCAGGACCCAGTAGGGTTGAGCAGGACGTCATGGAATGTGTGTAGGGCCTTAGTAAAATTACACAGGACATCATGGAACGTGTGCAGGACCCCAATAGGGGTGTGCAGGACATCATGGAATGTGTGCAGGACCTTAGTAGGAGTGTGCAGGACATCATGAAACGTGTGCAAGACCCTGTAAGGATGATCAGAACTTCGTGGAATGTGTGCAGGACATCAGTAGGAGTGTGCAGGACATCATGAATCGTGTGCAGGACCCCAATAGGGGTGTGCAGGACATCATGGAATGTGTGCAGGACCTTAGTAGGGGTGTGCAGGACATCATGAAACGTGTGCAAGACCCTGTAAGGATGATCAGAACTTCGTGGAATGTGTGCAGGACATCAGTAGGAGTGTGCAGGACATCATGAAACGTGTGCAAGACCCCTGTAAGGATGAGCAGGACTTCATGGAATGTGTGCTGGATCTCAGTAGGGGTGTGCAGGACCTCAGTTCAATGTTCAGGACACCGTATGCAAGCCAGGCCTCCGAATCTACAAGAACGATAGTTAAGTCCGCCAGAACAGGGCTACCGTAATCTCACTCGAGTTGGCTCTAAAATTTTCTAAGTTCTGACTCCGATTTCGCTTCATCTTCCCTACAGGTGGTGATGTTTCCCTGCTTTTTAGTCCAGGCAGATCCTCAACTGCTGACCCCTAGAGAAGGACGGTGTGTGAATCAAGACACACCGCTCTTCACTTCTTTTATACTTTATCATTGATCAATTGGGTATCATCAAATTTGTTTACGAGAGCCGAATAACATCATTCCTGAGATTACGGTAGTCCTCTTCTGGCGCACTTAACTATCGTTCGCGCTGGAAATCAATTTCCATTTTTCAGGCTCAATTTCATGATTGAGCCCGGTAGACCACACTGGTAAACTTTGGCGAGTCAAAAACGTTGGACGATGAGGTTAATATCCGCCACCAATTCTCACCAGTCATCTAGCCCTTTTTCCTAGAATGTTGGTGCGACAGTAAGATAACAGGAAAAAATTGGTTACGGCACGAACTCCACATGCAGAAAAACTCCGAAAATGATTTTGGCGCGAAATTCAAATTCGTATTTACAATGTGTTCCGATTGACTTTTCTTTACAAATGGAGGTTTTTCATGGGCCCCTTCAACATTTTCTTTCACTAGAGGGGCCAAGCTACGCAAAAACTCATAGAAATGATGGAAAACTCTGATAAAAGAGGCCTGATACTGCGCTATCAATCATTGTTTTTATTAGAGCTCTACGGAAATACTTCGACTGGTAGCCTCACCAATGGGCCGTTCATTTCATTTCTGTCTTGAGTGGTGCGTGCCCCCCCCCCGTCTAGAAGAGTGCCTAGAACCTGTACAATTGGGTCATTTTGAAACTCATTTCTTCATTTTTCGACTTTTAAGTTCAAAAAGTATATGCCTTGCATCTATTTGTAGGAAGCCGCGTTGCAACAATTATCTTGCAGTCTTAGCAGCGGAGCGGTTGTTTCTTCATTTCTACCACTATGTTTTCGAAAAAAAAACAACTTGACTTCTGGAGCTCGGCGATATTGTAGAAGGGAAACCCTTGTAAAAAGTTGTGAAATTTCTGAAAGTTGGGCTCCGCAGAAAAGGTCAAGGATTTGGCATTGCTCCTAAATGTTGTGAAATTGTTTTATTGGATTTGGCTCTCAACTTGATTTTTCAAATGTAGTGAAATTGTCGAATTGATTTGGCTGTGATGATGCTATATGCAGATAACATAATCATTAAATCTAGTGAAATTGTTGCAAACGGATTTGGCAGGAGCTCTATCAATTATCACAGTCAAATCACGCGTCAGAAGGTCCTCTGGCGAGCGAATGAAGACAAAAGAAAAAATAATAAACCTCAGTCAACAATGCTGAACGAAACGTGGCCTTATGGGCTAGAATTAAGGTTTCCGAATGCTATTCTGCCCTTTCAGTGTAGCTCCCACTAACAATAAGGTACCAGACCTTCCCTCACCGATGAGATAAAAATCATGAAAACGAAATCTAACGCAATTTACTCGCTACTGACTCTATTTCTTCGTGTCCTCAACGCTTTCACGGTTCGTATTGTATAGAAACGTTTTTGCTGCTAGGTTTATTCCTGTTCTCATTCGATTCAATATGCGCTTCAAGGAAAACCCCTTCTGACGCGTGATTTGACTGTGATAATTGATAGAGCTCCTGCCAAATCCGTTTGCAACAATTTCACTAGATTTAATGATTATGTTATCTGCATATAGCATCATCACAGCCAAATCAATTCGACAATTTCACTACATTTGAAAAATCAAGTTGAGAGCCAAATCCAATAAAACAATTTCACAACATTTAGGAGCAATGCCAAATCCTTGACCTTTTCTGCGGAGCCCAACTTTCAGAAATGAACTAATGAAAATCACCACAGCTAATAATAGGCTTCTGCCCAGGATTGTTTCATTCTTGAGACGGTTGGTGTGAATAAGATTTGAGGAGTGCGCAGGGCGCAGCAGAAAGTGCGCGAGCCCCCAGCGGGAATGCGCAGGACGCCGTAGAAAGTGTGCGGGCCCCAGTGGGAGAGCGCAGGACGCCGTTGAAAGTGTACGGGCCCCAGTGGTAGAGCGCAGGACGCTGTAAAAATGTACGGGACCACAGTGGGAGGGTGCAGGACGCCGCAGAAAGTGTGTGGGACCGGAATGAGAGTGCGCCGTACGCCGCAGAAAGTGTGCGAAACCCAAGTGGAAGTGCGCAGGACGCCGTAGAAAATGTGCGGGCCCCAGTGGGAGTGCGCAGGACGCTGTAAAAATGCACGGGACCACAATCAGGGTGTGCGAGGCGCCGCAGAAAGTGTGCGGGCCCTGGTGGGAATGCTTAGGACGCCGTAAAGTCTGCGGAACATTAGTGAGAATGCGCAGGACTCCGTAAAAAGTGTGCGGGCCCCAGTGGGCGAGCGCAGGACGCTGTAAAAATGTACGGGACCACAGTGGGTGTGTGCAGGACGCCGCAGAAAGTGTGTGTGACAGGAATGAGAGTGCGCCGTACGCCGTAGAAAGGGTGCGAGACCCAAGTGGAAGTGCGCAGGACGCCGTAGAAAGTGTGTGAGACCAGAATGAGAGTGCGCCGAACGCCGCAGAAAGTGTGCGGCCCAAAAGTGGGAGTGCACAGGACCCCAAAGAAAGTGTGCGAGACCCCAGTGGGAAAGCGCATGACGCCGCAAAAAGTGTACTGTACTCCACTAGAAGTGCGCACGATGCCGTAAAACGTGTACGGGACCTGAGTAGGAAAGAAAGGGTCGTTTTTTAATGTCTGCGGGTCACAATTTTTGGGAGTTATAGTCGTCTGACCACACCGATCGGTAAGGATTTAATTATTTACCGTAGGCAAAAGCTTTCATTAAAGGTTCGGCCTCTCCAGACTGGGAATCGCTGAGCAAAAATCAGGTCATAATGGGAACCTTTGGGAAAAATATATGAAATTTCCAAAAGTTTAGCTTCCTGGCAAAAGTAATGATTTGGCAATGTTATAACTACAAGAAATATAGAAGTTAACATAATAAAATAAAAAAAACAACTCGAAATATGTTTGAAAATGATTTGGCACAAAATAACCAGAAGTAACGAAAAACTGGGAAATGTAGTGAAATGACCAAAACCGGATTTGGCGGTCATTCATAGGCCAACTTTTGATAAGTATGTAGTGACTGACGAGCGATTACATTTTACAAGATACTCCGTTAAACTTATCAAAGCGAAATCAAGCGCGCAACGGAACCCGTAAAACATTTCATTGAAGCTGTAATACGGAAATCAGCATAGGTCAAGCTATGTGAACGTAACGCTCAAATCCGATGCGCGCTTGATTTCGCTTTGATAAGTTTAACGAAGTATCTTGTAAAATGTAATCGCTCGTCAGTCACTACATACTTATCAAAAGTTGGCCTATGAATGATCGCCAAATCCGGTTTTGGTCATTTCACTACATTTCCCAGTTTTTCATTAATTCTGGTTATTTTGTGCCAAATCATTTTCAAACATATTTCGAGTTGTTTTTTTTATTTTATTCTGTTAACTTCTATATTTCTTGTAGTTATAAAGTTGCCAAATCATTACTTTTGCCAGGAAGCTAAACTTTTGGAAATTGTACAATGATTCTTGATTGGAACAAGTTTTTTTCTTGGTAAATGAAACTAGATTAAAAGAGAGGAAGCGTTTTTGTTGTTATCCGAAAATAATCGGATGGAATGTATAGTAATACATCAACAAACACGAGCGCTATCGCAGCGAGGGGGGGGCTTGGTCATCGCACCTGGTCACGCCCATTTTTCTGCGCCGCTGCGCTATTTGAACATTAACCCGAGATTTTCCTTCCCTTTCGAAATAAGGGGAGACGTTGCAGCTCAGTAAAATGGGCGCCCCCCCCCCCCTGCTGCGATAGCACTCGAACGCGTCAAAAAACAAATGAACAAACAACGAGAAAGGATGAAGATGAACAACTGACAAAATGAAAAATTGAATGAATGACACGACGCCGATCCATGGAAAATCGATTCGGCCTTGTGAAAACCTGTGAGTGCGATGTAGGGCGTCAAACGCGCCGAGGCCTATCCCGTACGCGACAAATACACGTCAAAGACACTACAGTCGCTCTACATGTCCGTCCAGCCCCGGTCGGCGCGTTTGTAGGAACAATGTCGCGCCGACGAAAAAACGTGCAAAATAGGCCCCGCCCTCCAAGGCGAGACGCGCTTGAATGTCTGACTCAAAGGAGTGTGAAAATACGGGCGTACGTGACAGGGATGGTCAAATACTGTCATCCTGGATGGTTTTCAGTGCTTCAAACGTCGTTCACGACATGGTAGGGGCCGTGCAGGCCTATTTTTGCTGATATCTCGACCATGTTTGCGAGCGTGTATGCTGCCTTTAAAGGCAGTGTTCACGATGAAAAAAGTGCTTGAAATCCCCCTAAGAATGGGTAGTGGATGGACACTCTGTAACGTTAACGTCGAAAGAACGCATGAAAACCAACCAGGAAGAGCCGCAAAAGAGCCCGAAGTTGCCACTTTGAGCTCAAGGCAAACCCCAAAAGCGCATTGTCCGCCCACCGACGTGAACGAATGAAAGCTTGAAATCGTGATATGAGAGATGGTTTCCGATTATTGGCCCCGTTCTTCCCTTCATTCTCGACTTCTCCCTTTACTCAGGTCAGCTCGCATACATCGGTGGCAAGAGACGGAAGTTACAAGCCTCGGAAAACTCGTCCACCATTCCTTCCTAGCTCAATTTTTGAGGGACCATAGCTCCGTTCCCGGGAGGTCGTGTACGATTTCAGAGACATCTTTGGAATCAGCATGGGACCGTTTTCAAGATAGGTGGAAAACCAGAAGAACGATTTTCATAGTGAACACTGCCTTTAATTCAAGTACGGTACCCCGGTGTTCAACCCAGCCAAACTCAAGAACATAAATAGATTGAAAAAGATACAGAACAATTTCACTAGAAGAGTTCTGATCAGACAGTATGGCCTTATTTATGGGCAAATGCCCAAAAATAAAGCCAAGCTTTTTGCTTTTGCTTTTTTTCGCCTGTGATCGACGAGAACTGCGGAGGGATTTACACGCTTTTCGACGAACTACTGGGCTTGAAAATTCCTAATCCGCATATCATTTCATTTGTTTCACTGAGAGGAACACAAAAAAGCTCCTTGATATTTAGTTCGCCATGTTACTAGGAAGTTATGACGATTAGGCCCTTCATGATGGAAAAGCCGTTTTTTGCAGTAAGAATCTGCTCGCTACTGCATATATACCTTAAGTATCTGAGGCACGGTTTTCTAAAACATCGGGGCATAGGTCAAACAAGCCCTAATCAGTAATATTGATTTAATGAATTTTTGTAGTGAAGTTTGCGTTGTCGAAAACTGTCGGAGAAAGACGATTGAGAGTGTGTGATTTTGTTGTAGGAACATGAATCTGTGTAGTAAAAGCATGCTGTCTTTATTCTAGAATAAGTTAAACATGATGAAGAAATGAAAGATCCTCAACTTTTCTCTGCCCTTAGTCGATGAGGGTGCTCATGCGTATGTCAGGCTTCGACTAAGTCTGTCTCAGTCACAATCCTTCGTCTGAATAAGGGTGAGACGTTCAAGAGGATTAACAAGGTGCTTCCTCATATCCGTCTCTTCCATCTGCTACGCTTATAAACAACATGAGCAAAGCGCTTCAGCTGCCGTGAAAAAAAACTGGAAATGAAGCCTCCAACTGACAACGATATAAAAATTATGGCATCTTTGTTTTCAGGTCGACCAGAATTCCGCAACTGATTCGCATTTGCTTCCTGTTCATTGTGACTATAAACTATACTTTGGACCGAATCGTGTGCTTAATCGTAAATGCGATCCGCATGGAGCAATAAGAAAGATCATTGACATCCTCAAATTGAGCGGCCTAGGCTATGTGTGCGGTGGATAGCTCGTTAAAGGCAGCGTTCACGATGATCATTTTTGTTGACTTTGCACAGTGAAATGATAGGCGAGAAGGATCCTAGGCTCCCAGTGTCGAAAGAAGGGTAGAAAACGAGCTAGGAGCGGAAAATAACGGCTGCAAAGAAGCGTTTCGGTGTCCCAGACATGCCTCGTGCTCCAGATCCGCCCCCTCGGAATGAACAAATGAAGACTCAGATTACAGGAATGATCAAGTGAAGGAAGTGCTGATAAGTGAGCTGATCGCTTCATTGCACTGATATGTATCATCCTTCTACAATACCGCTCATAGGATTTGGTCAGAAATCGAGCGAGGTCGGGTTTTCGCGTCTTTTTCGTCTTTTTTGTATAACTCTCTTCAAAATCAAATTTGAGCGAAACTAGGGAGATATTCATAATCCAGGCGTGGAGGGCTATCCAATGGTGTAACTATTGTAAGGACTCCATGGAGAACCATGGAAATTTCGCAATCAACCACCTCTCAATATACGGTAGACACAGGAAAACGCAGGCAGAGACGGTAGCGCACCATGCATCACGGTACCGTAATCACAAACCTGGGTGATTACGAAACTTCTGTAGTACTCAACGTAATCACCACAAAGGCTAAACCATTGGGTAGCCCTGAACGCGAGGATCACGAACATCTCCCTAGTTTCGCTCAAAATTCACTTTGAGGCGAGTTATACAAAAAAGACGAAAAAGACGCGAAAACCCGACCTCGCTCGCTTTCTGACCAAATCCTACGAGCGGTATTGTAGCGGTCAATTCCTCCACGCTCAAAAGTCAACGTAAACAAGAGAGAGCCTATTTTGGCTCAAAAACGCGTCTCTCGTGTCCTTTTTAAGCATGCCTTGCTATATAGGGCACCAGACCTTTCGTAAACTGTGGAGATATGAGAATCGGAATTTATCGTGAACACTGCCTTTAATGAAAAAAAGAAGACTATTGACAGCCCTGATGCCAACCCAATACAAAACAATATCGTGTCCTCACATTCCAGAAGTATGGTAATAATCACACCTATTGCTCCATATACGCTTAAAGACAGTGGTCACGATAAAAAACGTCATCAAAAAAAAGCTACAAAAATCGGCTCAGATTAAAAACAGCTGAAAATTTAGGAAGGTAGTAATAAATTATAATTAGAGCTTCTAGGGCCCAAAGATACCAGTTCGCGCACACGTGCACAGCTCCTCCCAAAAAGATCCCAGTCTCATGCCGAGCAGTCAAAAATCATCGACGTTCAGAGGAAGAAATAAATGCAAATTTACCGAATAAAAACAGTTGACCAATGAAAGCAAGCACTTCAGTCAAGTTTTTGACTAGATGTGTACATAAATCTGAAGGCTCATTGATTTAAATTCGATTTCAAGCCAGTTGATGTTCTTGATAAAGAGGTCATCGATGCCGATGATGTGGAGTGGGCTCGTCCACCATCAAAAGACAAGAAAGTTCAGGCTTAGAATTCGGCTCAAAACAAACAAACAATACCCCATTGGTTGGCTCCTATCAAATTCATTTTTCCTCCCGTGGAAATCTTCTGGGAACGCACCCCAGGAGAACAAGCTCACATCAAGTTACCGTAATAGTTTTCGTATTTTTGTCTCGCCCTGTGGAGTTGCAGCCACGCGAAGCTGGTGCAGAAGTGAATCTATGTTGAAAAAATGTCCTAAACACTCCCGACAACAACTTCCTTTTTCGGTGTTTTTGCGAGAATCACGTTTCTGAACGTAGAAGTGATATGCCAAATCTTTTAATGAGGTGACCTGCACTGTTTGGAGACGATTATGCATTCATATTGCAGCATACATCGGTAAACACCCGGTTTCAATAGCGTACAAGCGAGGTGTACTGCAGTGGTGGGAGACAGCGCTCTAATGCCACGTCGCGCGCTTCTGACGGAGGCTAGTGCTCAGACAGTCGGTGGTACTCGGACGCCGCCGATGCGGAGCTCGGACGCTCCCACAGCAACTTCTGGCCTGGAGGACGGGCGCTCACCGGCCACAGAACCTTCTCGGACGCCGACCTCTACCGAATTTTGGCCGTGAGCGCCCCTTCACGCTAATGTAGGCGTCGGTTTTTCGTGATGCTTTATGACGGATCGCGAACGTTGGGTTGGTAGGAAACAAGCAGAAAGGCCTGTTTTCTTCAAAAATTGTCAGAGGGCATTGAGCCCCCAGGCCTTCCCTTTTTTGGGCCATCTGGGCAATACCAAGACCTTGCTTTGCCCTTTGACGACCATGAATCGGCCGACCACCTAACCCCCACGCGTCCCGTATACAGCGCGGGTTTGCACTAATCCTTCAACATGTACTCTCGTGTTGGTCGCTTGACGGTTGTTGGTCTGCGTCCGGGAAAATCGACATAGCCGTCTCGTTAGGGGAGCTACCGGTCAGCATCTCTCATCCCGCTCACTCCAAGGTGCGCTCACCGGACACGACACCTAGAAGTCGGCGTCCGAGTACCACCGACTGTCTGAGTGGTGGTAAGCGTTCCGTAACACACTCAGACAGTCGGTGGTACTCGGACGCCGACGTCTAGGAGTCGTGTCCGGTGAGCGCACCTTGGAGTGAGCGGGATGAGAGACGCAAACCAGTAGCTCCCCTAGCGAGACGGCTATGTCGATTCTCCCGGCCGCAGACCAACAACCGTCAAACGACCAACACGAGAGTACAAGTTGAAGGATTAGCGCAAACCCACGCTGTATACGGGACGCGTGGGGGTTAGGTGGTCGGCCAGGAATTTCTGATAAAGTTACATGAGAATTAAGGACTCCAAACATGTTACCTGTGACTTATCTTCATAGCTTTAAGTTACATGTGTCCTTCAACAAAGTAAACTCTGGTACCGCCGTAATGACCTGTTGATTTCGATTATCACAGCGCGGAGCGGTGGCTTTTTCGTCGGAACCTCCTTATCACTAGTTATATTTCACCGAGGCCCACCGCTCCGCTGCTGGTATTGATCGAAATCAACAGGTCACTACGGCGGTACCAGAGTTAAGTATGGTTAGATTCGCGGCCTGTTTCCTCAAGAAAAAACGTGCAAATCCAAACCGCGGCTGGCTTGGCGGTTTAAATCTCAATCTCTGAGAATTGAACCGCCGCGCCAGCCACGGTTTTAATTTAAACGTTTTTTCTTGAGGACACAGGCCACGGACCTAACTATATGTTGCGCGGTGCGAGTTGGCTTACATGTGACATAAATTACTGGTGTAATTTAAATATGTTACTTTTATCGCACATGTAACTTAACTCGGGGCGGACTGTTTCCTAAGGAGGTTTACGACGCATTCTCGAGGCAGGATCATAGCACCGTCGGTTCAATTATCCAAGTTTGAGGTTCCTCTCCTCACACACCGGTTGGAGGGCCCGCCTAGCCGCTGGCGGCTCCCGGCGTGCTCGGCGAGCATGCCGCGTGTCGGTGTGCCGGCCGCGCCGCGCGTGGGTGTCAGGTAACAGGCAGCAACAGCAAGTCATAATGTGTGTTATTAGCGCGACTTACATGGTACTTTAATCAAAATTTACACGTAACATCGCTTCAAGTTACTTGTAACTTGAAGTAAGTTGCGTGAAGCCATCATGCAACTTGCGCTAAAGTCTCAGGTAACTTGCTCAGAAATTCCTGAGCGTCAAACGACCAACACGAGAGTACATGTTGAAGGATTAGTGCAAACCCGCGCTGTATAAGAGACGCGTAGGGGCTAGGCGGTCGCCCGATTCATGGTCGTCAAAGGGCAAAGCAAGGTTTTGATATTGCCGAGATGGCCCAAAAAGGAGGGATGGCGGGGGACTGAAGCCCCCAAGCAAATTCTGAAGGAAACAGGCGTCACGCCTTGTTTCCTAACAACTTTCGCGTTTCGTCATGAAGCATCACGAAAAAACGGACGGCCCACATCAGCGTGAATGGGCGCTCACGGCCAAAATTTGGTAGAGGTCGGCTTCCGAGAAGGCTCTGTAGCCGGAGAGCGCCCGTCCCCCAGGCCAGACGTGGCTGAGGGAGCGACCGAGCTCCGCATCGGCGGCATCCGAGTACCACCGACTGTCTGAGTCATTGAGACCTGAGGCCAGCTGGCGCGACGCGAATCTGAGGTTCGCGCGTTGAACACGATTGGAGCAGGATTATACACCCGACCAAGACCTTCGGAGGCAAGAGAGTGTGAAACGAGTCCTAGATCTTCTTAATACCCTTCTCCCAAGTCTTGGGAAGTGAAAATAATGCAATACATGATATGAACAGTGAATTTCATTCTTGTCCAAGGTGGAGAGGTGGAACTAGTCTCAGCTCCTCCTACTAAAGAAGCCATACCGCTAAGAGAACCTACGAGACAAATCTCAGCAGCATATTAGAAGCTCAAAGTGTATAGAACAAAACATTATTAACATCCTCTACACTGATTTAGGAAAAACATCTTTTTCCAATTCCCAGATAAATGATTCCACTTATGCAAGGAAAAAAACGTCAATAATCAGTCCTAGGACAAGCTCTAATGAGAACATCTCACAATTTTAGAGGGCTTCCAATCAAAAGTGTGACCCATTGCTTTCACGACCTTACAAAACTCATGTCAGGCCTATTGTGGAATCAAGTACTACAATTCTTTGAGCATATTTCAGCCATAAAGAAAGTTCAAAACAACTTCAGTCGAAAGCTGCTCGTAAGGATTGGAGGATCTTTGTATCACCGAATCTCAAAAGCTGCGATCCGGAGCAAGTAATATCTGGGTCTACCCACACTTCAATCTCGACGCCGAGTATTCGATGTATGCATGGTGGGTCCGAGACTTAGTCCACCCAAAATGGCTCGCCGCCCTTACCCGCGGACAGGCTGTCAGCTGTCATTACAGTATCCCAGCCCCGCCCTCCGCTGACTGCGGCCGCGCCTCCAGATCGTGTCGCCACGCCCGCGGTGAGAGTTGCAGCAGACGCGACCGACCGCCATGAGCCTCCAATATGGAGCTGCACCTAAAATGACAAATCGTTTTGAAATTAATGGAATTGGAAATTTCAAAATGTGATCTACAAATCTTAGTTTCCGTAAAATCCGCTTAAAATTCCCAAGTTTTTACAACAGTGAGGATCGGTTGCAACTGGGAAGCTAATATGCTCCGAATCGGAATCGCTCGATTTGAATTTATAGATCACATTTGACTTTTTTAAAATTTAGCAATTCCGATTGGGAGCATACTAGCTTCCCAGTTGCAACCGATCCTAACTGTTGTAAAAATCTGGGAATTTTAGGTGCATTTTCTGAGAATTTGAAAATTTGAATCTGTAGATCACATTTGAAATTTTCTGAGTTGAGCAATCCCGAATCGGAGCATATTAGCTTCCCAGTTGCAACCGATCCTAACTGTTGTAAAAATCTGGGAATTTTAGGTGCTTTTTCTGAGAATTTGAGAACTTGAATCTGTAGATCACATTTGAAATTTTTTGATTTGAGCAATCCCGAATCAGAGCATATTAGCTTCCCAGATGCAACCGATCCTAACTGTTGTAAAAATCTGGGAATTTTAGGTGCATTTTCTGAGAATTTGAAAATTTGAATCTGTAGATCACATTTGAAAATTTCTGAGTTGAGCAATCCCGAATCGGAGCATATTAGCTTCCCAGATGCAACCGATCCTAACTGTTGTAAAAATCTGGGAATTTTAGGTGCATTCTCTGAAAACTCAAAAATTCGAATTTGTAGATCACATTTGACTTTTTTTTTAAATTGAGCAATGCCGATTTGGAGCATATTAGCTTCCCAGATGCAACCGATCCTCACTGTTATAAAAATCTGGGAATTTTAGGAGCATTTTCTGAAAATGGTTCATAAGCTTCTGTACTCTGCAGGTGCTTTTCGGCCAGAAAAAAAATTTCAAATTGTTTTCACCAACACCAGGAGAAGTCACCCTAAGGTCACGTTCTAGAGTATATCAAACGAATAAAAATTTTCGAAAATTCCAATAAACGAACAATTCGAAGAAAAGACTCTTTCGAATATTCGAATAAACGAATTTTTTCGAGAAATTGACTTTTCCGAATATTCGAATAAACGAATTATTCGAAAAATTGACTTCTCCGAATATTCGAATAAACGAATTATTCGAGAAATTGACCTCCGAATATTCGAATAATCGAATTATTCCAATATTAGATTATTCGTTTATTCGCCCGAATATTCGTTTTCCGAATATGTTGACATACTCTATCACGTTCCCCAGACCCAAAGGTACCATTCGCGCTAAACTGTTCACTTTCGGAGCTGAAAGTATTTTCCTCAAGGTTACAAAAAATAAACAGATTTCAGTATGACCTTTCCTCAGTTCAGGAGGAGTATGTCCAAACTTTGGCAGTGCTATGAGTTGCTTTGAGTTTTCTGTCATCGATAGTTTTCATTATGTTATCACGTTCTCCATTACCATACATTGTGTAGTTTTAAGGAATTTCACATAGCTGTTGTTGTTTGGGCATTTTCGTTTTGTTTGCGTGCCTCTTTAACGCTTGCCTTATGCGAATGTAATGAAGCTATAACTATAACTAGGAGTAAAAAGAAACACAGTCCGTCATGAGTTAGATCAATTGCTTCCTTATAAAACGAGATATGAGATCGGATTTTTTAGGAACAGATCACGCTAGTAACAACATCAAACTTGGAGATCCTAGAGGAGCTTGGGCGAATTGGTTTATGAAGTTGAGAAACATTCCTGCAGAGCAAAACCTCGTGAACTACACCCCTTACCTTTCAAAGCCCCGGTAGAACTCGTAATTCTACTTCTATGTGCTTGGCCATTCTGATAATGTAAATAATATGATGGACGTGAAATAGTTTTACTTTTTGCAGAAGTAAAAAATGGAAACGCCTTGGTTTTTTATTCCTTAGTAGGACACCCACAAATTGGATTTGACAAGAAACAAGGAAGAGAAAAGGTTTGGAATCATCGAAAACATCGTAAGCGCGTGATTCTTTATTTCGATGCATTCCCAATCAGATCGTTCTGCAGGATCATACACGATTCACGTAGGGAAGCTCCAAAATAATTATCAAGTAGGCAGCCTACCTAATATACTTCGGAACGAATTATATTATCCGAAAAATATTTGAATGAGAATTTCGAATCACTCAAAATTCGAAATTCGAAAATTTTGGTTTTCGAATAATATTCGAAATTCGAATATTTCAAAAACGGGCTTCCGAATAATATCCGAAATTCGAATACTTCGTAAAAAGCGGTTTCGAATAACATTCGAAATTCGAATATTACAAAGATAGGCTTTCGAATAGTTTTCGAAATTCGAATATTTCGAAAACAGGCTTTCGAATAATTTTCAAAATTCGTATATTTTTAAGAGCATATTCGAATTTTAAAATTCGAATAATCGAAATGCACAATCACTGTTTCATTAGAAGTTCTTTTTTTAATCAACCTTTGAAAGCACACTCTATCAAAGCACCATCTTGGCCTATTCACCCCACGCCCGATTTGGGGCTCTCACACGCTTGGATCGTGTGAAATATCGCGTCACCGTACAAGGTGCTCCATCGGTGCGATAGCTGGCTTGAACGGCCACCCAATGCAAACCGTTATCTCTCGTTTTCGCATTTATTATGTACATAGCTGTGAGGCGGATATGGACAGTACCAGCGTTTTAGCTCCCAAACCACTCCCGTTCTAGAGAAACAGTTACATGAAATACCGACGGGAGTGATTGAGCTCACTAATCTAAAATGACTAGTCTAGAAACATTAGCTAGGAGTAGTCGTTACGGCTACAGAGGTTTGGTTGTGCTCAGGCCTTGTAAATTACGATTTGTGAATTACGAGAAACTTGAAAATTTACGAAATTACAAAATTCAGTTACACACAGCCGTGCTCGGCGTAGTACGATCGATATTATAGGATCGCGCTACGCCGCGCCTCTCGGGGGCGGGAGTATAAACGTCGCCTAAGGTCAATGGTATACATTGTCGCTGCCATGAGCGACAGTCATGACATTTAGCACAAGTTCGGGACCAGCATCGGAGCAATGGACGTCGTTGGAACAGTTGTCGCGTGTCAGTCGCAGCGACGTGTCGTGGAGGGCTGACATACTGCAAATGCGCCGATGTCTTTCCTTGCCACTGTCGCTGTCGCTGTGCGGCGCACTGCGACAGCGACTGATTTGAAGAGCGAGAGGCGGTCGCTGTCGTTGTGCAGAGCGACGCGACCTCGTGTCACAAAACTATACCATTGGCCTAACCCCCTTTTCATACCTTTGCTTCCGCGTCAAATGCCACTCCTTAAGGAAAATAATAAAACCCGTCGGTGGCGAAGAAAAGTTCTCGATCGCTATTACCTCTACAGCGCCGTTTGCCGCGCTTTACTTTCTCGTTACCAGTTCCGATCGCGAATCGATTTCGCCAGCATTCTCATATGAAAAGAAGCTAGTTGCCAACTTCCGGCTCATTTTCACGTAATCCAAAACACTGGCTTCATTGTAGCTCAAGAGCGGCATTTTCCGCGGCCCCTCCCCCCACCTAAAGTCGGGCAAGCTCAGCGGCTTTGCCTTGGCTGCGCCGTGGCGTAGTAGTAGGTCTTGAGAGCGGCGCTCGGCGCTTTGGTGCGATAAGGCACTTCCCCAGGGAGGGAAAGTGGTGGTCAAGTCTCGCCTGAAGCCAATCGTCTGGTGCTAAACGCGCGTGACGCACTTGTGGAGACTATGAATACTACAGCGGAGACGCTATGGCGGAGCGGATTAGAATGCGCCCTGACTTTGCCGAGGAAGCAAAACCTGTACATGCGATCACTATCATAGTAGCAGCAGATAGCACTCAAATTAATAACTATATTAACCAAAATGAAATTGAAGACGGATTAATAATGAAAATCAGGCGTCATGCTATTTATACATCAACGCCACGCCCGCGCGTGCCGTATTAATGGCGCCTAACATCGTGGTAGGCTATTTCAACCAGTTCCGACACAATCCAACCCCAGGAACAGATTCTGCAGCCATCCTTGTTGAAAATGGTTTGAGATTAAGAGTTAGTGTAACCGATGAATATTTCTACAAAGTGATAGTCACGGTAAATGACAGTTCAAAACTAATTTTTGAAATCGAAGCTATCATTTGTGAATTCGGGAAAATTTATCCGAAAAATAGAAAAAATTGTTCGAAAATTCGAAAAAATTATTCGATAACCCGAAAAAATTATTCGAAAATTCGAAGATCTTGATTTTTGAATATACCCGGCAATTTGAAATTCGAAAACTCAGTTTTTCGAATAAATTCGAAAATCCGAAATTCGAAAAAAATGATTTTCGAATATATTCGAAATTCGACAATTTTTACAGTTTTGCCCAAGTATACTACCTAATATGAATATATTGAGGACGTCTTCTTTTCAAAAAGGTTTATATGAGCATAATAGCTGATTTAGTAGCTGAAATGTAGTGTTCATATCACGTATTGCACTATTTTCACTTCGTAAGGCTTGTCAGTAGGGTATTAAGAAGATCTAGGACTCGTTTCGTCTGTATATCACATTCTCTCGCCTCTGTACGATTTTGGTGGAGTGTACAATCGTGCTCCAATCGTGCAAGCCGCGCGCGCCCCTGGGTAGCGTCCCACGCGTCGCGCCAGCCGGCCTCCTCAGACAGTCGGTGGTACTCGGACACCGCCGATGCAGAGCTCGGACGCTCCCACAGCGACGTCTGGCCTGGAGGACGGGCGCTCACCGGCCACAGAACCTTCTCGGACGCGGGTGTAGGACATATGGCGCGGCCCTTCGTGTGGCATCCGAACGCGGCGCGCTATTGCCACCCGGACGCTACCGTATGCTCGCCGCGCCATCGGGCTGCGACCGGTCACGCGAAACCGTGCGGAGTGGTCCATCAAGTGACATTGGAGCGAGTTCTGTGGTGGAAAGGCTGACCAATCAATAATGAAGGATGCACGATAATCGATCTCTCTAATCATCTTCCAGTACGGACACTCTCTAGTTGGCAAGGTGCCATCTCTTGAGCTTCGCGTCAGAAAAGAACGCGAAACGTGTTTCTGGGATATATTTTTTGGTTTAGAGTTGATTTAACTGAGTCGGATTGCACCCAAAACTTCTCTATATACGGTAAATTGAATTGAGAAAGTTTGTCTTAGTTTTTCATGTGGTACTGTAATAATTTCGTTTTTCATTCTCTGTTATTCGAATAGAGGGAAAGTTCAAATCTTCATTATCTTTACTATCATTGTTGACTTATTAGTTATTAGTATTAGTACAATTATTAAAGTCAATTAGTGTTATCATGTGAGCACTGCATTACATTATTGTTATGAAGTGCAGGAATACTTTAAAAAATAATTTCTATATAGTGTTCTATACTACCTAAAAACTATATATTGCTATTTCACGCTACCCTATCCTTTATCGTAGTATACTAATCTATGCTATATTATCCTTCCATATAATTATATTATGCTGTTCTATACCAATTTATCCTCTAATACAGTAGCAGTCATAAATCTATTGACATGGCTTTTCGCCAATAATGTTTTTATACAAATCTTGGGCTGGTCTTGTCGAAACTTGCTGAAACCTTAATATGCTATGAGGCATCACAACTCTTGATTTACACATACACGGGATTAAGTTTGAGGTGCAATTTTTAAATTAAGAATTTAGTTATCATTTTTGGTATGATTTCAAGTTAGCACTATTCCCACAAAACATGGCTATTTCAATTCCAAACACGTTACAGTTATTCACCATTTGAAGACCCTCTACATCCGTTGTAAAACCTTGTAAAAGATTAATTTCTATAAGTTTTTTTAAATAATTTTAAAATGAATTTACGCGATATTGCACCTATTAAATATCCTTCGTTGACGTTATCGATAATGATAACTAAATTCCATATTCGAAAACTGCACTATCAAAAGTTCATCTTGTGTATGTGTGAAGCAAGAGTTGTGATGCCTCTTACCATACTAAAGTTGGACCAAGCCAAGATATGTATAAAAACATTATTAGCGAAAAGGCCGTGTCAATAGATTTATGACCCCTACTGTATGAACAACTAGATATATGTACACATACACTATTATGTATTTTCAAACAAAATATTCCAATGCAACTATGTACAAACAATTATTATTATTGTTATTATTATTAGTCTTGGCATCACTAATACAATCACCAGTTACTGAGCATCACGAAAGTGCAATCAAATAGTAGTTCCAGTTACATTTCTCGACATGTACATATATACAATACATCTATATTCTTCTTTGACGATCGCGCACACGGAGATGTCTCTTCTCGTTCGGGTTCTGAAATGTATCTAGGAGGGCCAGATTTTGAAAAGAATGGCAGAAGGGAAGCAAAGCCGAAAACGAACTGCAGAGAATAATTAATCATGATTCCTAGAGATCATGATAAGCCTTCTCTCAGCACGCTGATGGCTACTGATCTGGGTGGGAGGAGTAGCGATAAGGAAGGATAGAGAAGGCAGAATAAGAAAAACAATCCTAAAACCCACAAAACCTCTATGAATCCAACTTACCTGTGTTCCTTATTATGTATAGTGGAGCTCACCAAGAGTGTCTCATTTACTTATCAATGAGAAGCGGTCGATTGGAGATCAATGAACATGAAACTCATTGCAGCGCAACCGCTCTCGCTCAATCGGTATCGAGCGTGCTGGTATGGGATTCTTGCATATTGATCCCCAGCCGACCGCTTCTCATTGATGAGTTAATGAGACATTCTTGGTGAACTCCACTATAGTAGTAGTTTAGCGGAGCGAATAGCGCAGTAATAGAGGGAAACTAGAAAATGCGGAAGAGATGGTCAAATTTCAATCAAGTGGAGGCGAAACCCGCAGGAAATGGGCAAAACAGGTGTAGAACAGCCCTGACTGAGAATATCTGACGACGAATAAGCGGCAAAATATGGAGGAAAAAGACGATTTTAGGAGCGAAACGGTCGAATTTCAGAATATGACGTTGGAAAGGCGATACACAGCTGAATATACGGAGGGATTAGAGAATACGAGAGATAGCAGAATATTTGGAGGGGAGAGACGTTGTATAGCGTCCCCTAGTCCGCCCGCCAACTTGGACGCCTGCGGACAACTCGTCCACCTGAGTACCGCGCTGCGGCGGCGCGGCGTGTTACTGTAGCCATCGGGTGGCTATAGCGATGCGCTCTCCGGCTGTCACACGAAGGGTCGCGCCATTCGACCGCCATCCCTCGGACGCCGACCTCTACCAAATTTTGGCCGTGAGCGCCCCTTCACGCTAATGTAGGCTGTCGGTTTTCGTGATGTTTTATGACGGATCGCGAGTTGTTAGGAAACAAGCCGAAAGGCCTGTTTCCTACAATCTAACACCTGGGGCATTGAGCCCCCAGGCCTTCCTTTGTTTTTGGGCTACCTGGGCAATACCAAAATCTTGCTTTGCCCTTTGACGACCATGAATCGGCCAGCTAACCCCCACGCGCCCCGTATACGGCGCGGGTTTGCACTTATCCTTCAACATGTACTCTCGTGTTGGTGGCTTGACGGTTGTTGGTCTGCGTCCGGGAAAATCGACATAGCCGTCTCGCTAGGGGAGCTACCGGTCAACGTCTCTCGTCCCGCTCACTTCAAGGTGCGCTCACCGGACAAGACACCTAGAAGTCGGCGTCCGAGTACCTCCGACTGTCTGAGTCCGGTGGCATGTTACGTAAAGATACCTCTAGTCGCCGTCGCGCGGCGCGGCTGGCGCGGCGAGGTGTGATGGAGCGCGCTTGTCACACCACGCACACATACACACACACACACACACCGCTAGTCGCATAGTTGTGAGGCCAATGCTGGCAGAGTTTTGATTCATATCGCGTACCGTTTTTCTAGGATACATTTTTAGCCCAAGTACTGACATTGGATCCATTATTAGAGCTAATTTTCAATTGTAGTGGAAAGCGACCACGCCAACAACTGCTGAACTAACAGCACCTGACTATTTCGTTAATGATGACAACTTGCTCATTCACAGGGATTTTGACGGATTTACGCTTCTTTCCTCAACACGTGTTTAATGATGTTTTCAAATAAGCTTCTACATGTATCAAAATATATTATATAGGCTCGCAAAAAATCAGTAATCAACAACAAATTTCTCCATGAGAAAGTTTGTTCATGAAGCATAGGACGGTCCAGCTTCATCGTGTAGCGGGCTCTGTCTCATATCTTGAACAAAGCATGTAGATCGTCGATATCAGTCCTTGGCTTATGTTTCTTCAGTTTTCCACGATAAATCATGTATGTGAAACTTTTATTTTACTATTACTACGGGAACGTATTTTACTCTAACACCTGGCATGTGTACCTACCGTCAGCAAAGCAACCTTTTGCAGATGAGGTTTCGCGCCGTCTTTTGTCAACTCTGGACGTGGCCCTACAACTGTACCCACATCCGCTGATTGCGCCAAGGCTGCGGTTGCATTTATCTGTTCCAAAATCTTGTCTAAATTTTCGAGCGCTTTATTTGTACCCGCCTTTGCCAACGACTTTGCCACCATCTCGATTACTGAGTACTTCTGAAACATTTCATTCAGGCCGTTTTTTGAGGGATTTGGGCAGCGTGAGACTTACGCTTGCTATGGAATGCAATTTTTGATAACCCAGTTCTATGTTAAAGGCAGCATACACGCTCACAAACATGGTTGAGATAACAGCACAAATAGGACCGCCTGGCCCCTACCATCTCGTCAACGGCGTTTGAAGCGCTGAAAACCATCCAGGTTGACAGAATTCGAGCATTCCCGTCCCGAAAGCCTGTGGACCCCCCCCCCTACGAATAACAGAATGAAGAGTGAGGCATGTGAAAACATTTGATAGCTTAGAGTGATAGCCCTAGCAAATGAGAGTCTACGAGAGAAACGGCTTGGTTTACCTGAATATAACATGTCTGCACTGATGAAATGCTCCATTTATAAGCCAGCCGGAGTAGATGGGCTTTCTTGAAAGTGGATGGGAATTAATCGGTATGTAAACAAGTTATATACAGGGAAATCAAGCTGTTTCTCTCGTAGACCCTCATTATATAGTACTATCGCTCTAAATTATCAAATGCTTCCACATGCCTCACTCTTCATTCTGTTATTGCTAGGAAGTGAATTCCACATGCATTCGAGAGGGGAATGCTCAAATTCTGTCAACCTGAATGTTTTTTAGCGCTTCAAACGCCGTTGACGGCATGGTAGGGGCCAGGCGGTTAAATTTATGCTGTTATCTCAACCATTTTTGTGAGCGTGTATGCTGCCTTTAAGCTGAGCTCCAGTTATCTCCTCTGCTGTGGAACGTTGAGTCTGCCGACTCAACGTTCCACTGATTGCTTCCAATATGGACAATTTTCTCCCGGCGACTCTCGTAATGTTCAACCGCTCGTCTATGGCGCCTATTCGTTTCCAAGGCGCGGAAGGAACACTTAAGAAGTCTGCGACGATCCTAAAAGATGACACGTGATGCTAATAATGCTATTGTCTTTGCATGTACAGCCTCTCTCTAACTCGTTGACTACCCTTCTGGATGTAGCTTCCCGCGCGATTGCACCTGATTTCAACCAATGTGAGATGTCCTATAGATGAAGAAAAATATTAACCATTACCGCAGTCTACGATATTTTCCAGATTTTCTGAAATCCACCGATCTCTGCATTAATGTGAGGCAGTGTTTCTCGCATTCTATCGCTAACCATTGCCAAACCAGAATGAAGTTTTTTCTCCTTTACTCTTAGGGTGAATTAATATAAACGATACATGTGTTCGTTTCTTTGAAACATCTAAGAATGCTTCCACACGAGAGGCTCGCAGGCGAAAGTTGCATCGTGCTCAGTTGGTTAAATTACGTGTGGATAGACTTGACGCGCCTGCGCCGAATCGAATAGGATGTGAATAAAAAAGATTGTGCCTTCTGTATCAATTAGTTATGAGGATTCAGTTCATACTAAATCGATTGGTAGCAATGGTTAACCCTTATTTATGGAAGAACTGCCTAAGTTTTCAGTTCAAATCGCGGCACAACAATTGAGCCGGTTGATTTGCGTTCCTAGAACGTAAACAGTCTGGCACTCTGAATCAAATTATGACGAGAAACATAACCATTTAACTTGTTCCTCACTCCTCTGTTTGTTTCATCACCATGCGACTAGCGGTGTGTGGATGTGACAAGCGCGCCCCATCATACCTCGCCGCGCCAGTCGCGCCGCGCGACGGCGACTAGAGATATCTTTACGTAACATCTCAGACAGTCGGTGGTACTCGGACGCCGTCGATGCGGAGCTCGGACGCCCCCACAGCGACGTCTGGCCTGGAGGACGGGCGCTCACCGGCCACAGAGCCTTCTCGGACGCCGACCTCTACCAAATTTTGGCGGTGAGCGCCCCTTCACGCTGTTGTAGGCCGTCGGTTTTTCGTAATGCTTCGTAAGGAAGCGCTAAAGTTGTTAGGAAACAAGCCTTAAGGCCTAATTCCTAAAAAAATTTGCCTAGGAGGCTTCAGTTCCCCACGCCTCCCTTCCTTTTTGGGTCATCTCGGCAATATCAAGAATTTGCTTTGCCCTTTAACGACCATTAATCGGCCGACCACCTAACCCCCACGCGTTCCGTATACAGCGCGGGTTTGCACTAATCCTTCAACATGTACTCTCGTGTTGGTCGTATGATGGTTGTTGGTCTGCGTCCGGGAAAATCGACATAGCCGTCTCGCTAGGGGAGCTACCGGTCTGCGTTTCTTATCCCGCTCACTCCAAGGTGCGCTCACCGGACACGACAACTAGAAGTCGGCGTCCGAGTACCACCGACTGTCTGAGATGCTCCGGTGGTTAATCACTTTCTTGTCCTTAATATTTTTCTCTACATTGTAGTACTCCGTCCGTTTCCCTTGAAGGGTAAAATATGGTTAGAACCGCGGCCTGTTTCCTCAAGAAAAAACGTGTAAATTCAAATCGCTTCTGGCGCGGCGGTTTGAATCTCATTCTCTGAGAATTGAATCGCCCCGCCAGTCGCGGTTTGAATTTAAACGTTTTTCCTTGAGAACACAGGCCACGGACCTAACTATAAGTCGATTGCCTATCCATTTGCCGATGGTTTTCTGTGAGAAAGTTCAATTCAGAATTGAAAGAGATACTAACCCCCTTGATTATTTGGCGAACTTTGACGCAGTGTTTCATCGGCCGCCTAATTTTTCGCTCTTCTCGCTCCAGAGGAAATGCGTTTTGTGAATTTATCGGTATGGTTTTTTCGGAACATTCTGAGTACCCCTTTTGCAATGAATTTTTTCGAAACTAATTTCCGCGAGAAGTTGTTTTAGGGGTGCCTATCCCTCGGTTGTGTAGCATTTATTACAGTCTGTTCCTATTTTTCCACTTTTTAAAAGTTAAACTCTGGTACCGCCGTAGTGACCTGTTGATTTCGGTTATCACAGCGCGGAGCGGTGGCTTTTTCGTCGGAACCTCCTTATCACTAGTTATATGTCACCGAGGCCCACCGCTCCTCTGCTGATATTGATCGAAATCAACAGGTCACTACGGCGGCACCAGAGTTTAGTTTGTCTGAAAAGCCGAATCTCCCGGTGTTTTTGGGGGTTTCTGGTGACTTGTTTTAGCAAGTTTTGACAGGTACTCTGGCGATTCTGGGCTCCGAGCCGCACCGAATAGGAATCGGAGATGCTTGACACTCGGCTCGTTCTCCCAGTCTCCGGGCTACTGCTGTTGCTGTTCGGGCGAATTGGAGGAGCCCAGACAGCAAAAACAGTGGTTCGGAAAGCAACAGCAGGGGTCCGAAGAGATGTCGTAGAGATGTTCGCTGCCGAGATGTCGTACGTTCGTGCCGTGGCAGTGTGGAGGAAACAACATCACCTTCGTGCAAACCGACATCACCTTCTCCACCGAGAGGGTTTTTGTCATGGGAGAGTCGCTGGCTGGCCCCAGCTCTCCTGAAGATTCTACTACAAAGGGCAGGCGTCGAGAGGAATCCTGGACCTGTGCAGAAGTATCAATGTGCCACCTGCAGCAAGAAAGTCACCTGGAATGGAACTAGCGTCCAATGCTTTGAATGCCAAAGGTGGGTGCGTTTCTCTTGTTCAGGTCTTAGTTCTGTGAGGCATCACAACTCATCCTTCCGTTGTGTTCTGTGCTCCGTCCCCAGCAACCCTGATTCCTCATTCACCAACCGCTCCCTCTCTATTGTACATATAAATCTCGTACCAAATTGTCTGAACTCTCACTCTTCGCACGTACTCATCATCCGGATGTTATTATGGTTCAAGAAACCAAACTCTCTCCCTCTACCACTTATCCCCTACCAAGCATTCCAGTCTACACTGCCTATCACATCCCAAGGACAGCTCTTGGAGGCGGAGTTTCTACGTTTGTGCTTTCTAGCTTACCTTCTCATCTAATTCCAAATGTTCCTAAGGACGGTACTCTCGAGTGCGTTCCCGTTCACCTCCCTCTTAAAACTCCATTATCTCTATTTAATATTTACATCCCTCCCTCCCAGGGTCAAGCGGAGCGTTGCGTAATTTTTCGAAATCGGAGCGACCCCCGTCATATTTTTTCCAAAATCCAAAATTTCTGCGATCCCCCCTCCCCGAGGCGCGATTTTCGCGATCCCTCCTCCCCGAGTCCGGCCAGTTTATAGTTGATTACTAAAAATGTCAGACGCCGAAAAATCGTTCAGTAGTTGAGCCCAAGCGCCTAAAACCGAAGGCTACGATCCTTCCTTTTGGGACCAAAAGTAATCGAGAATTTATGGGATATCTCGTATTTGGACCGAAATTTTTGCGATCCTCACTAACATTCACTTTCGGACACAAATTTTTGCGACCCCCCGTTGCGAAATTTCGCAACCCCGCTTGACCCTGCTCCCTCCACTTCTTGTCCCCCAACCTACAACCCCATACCTCTTCTTAAGCAGTTGCATGACTGCTCTCTCTCTCCCCATCAGCTGTCTTTGCAGGTGACTTAAATGCTCACACGTTCTGTTCTGCGCTTGAGTCCGACGCCAGAGGGGAAGACGTCGAGGAATGGGCTGAGGAGTGTGATCTGGTTATCCTCAACGATGATCAGCCTACTCGTCTCCCTTCCTACGGACGACCTTTTAGCCCGGACATCTCCCTCGTTTCATCCAATCTTTCTAATTCTTGCACATGGTGCACTTCCACAACTCTTTCCAGCTACCACATTCCCGTCTTTCTTCACATTGATCTCTCAAACTCTCTTGCCCCTTATACTGGTATTCGTCAACGTTCTTATCTCAATTTAGGCCTTGCTGACTGGGTCCTGTTCAGAGAGGTTGCACTCCGCCAGGCAGCTGAATGTCCTTGGAATGGCGATGTGCACCAGAAAGAGCGTCACATATCTGACGCCATCCGGAAGGCTACAAAAGCGGCCATACCTGAAGGACGTGTGTAAAGTTTCTACCCTAATGTCACCAGGGAAATTCTACAGAAGATCAGGACAAGAGATGAAAAGATAGCTGAGAATCATTTGGACCCTGAGGTGGCCAAGCTGGATGAAGAGATAAAAAAGGATCTGGACAAGCACAAGAAAGACAGTTGGGAGAAGTTCACTGAAAGGTTGAATTTTAAAACCGACGGAACAACTGCGTGGAAAGTATTGAGGGAGATATCTGGAAAGTACGCCCCCTCCTCGAACTCTACCATAGAGTTCGATAACAGCGTCTTCAAATCAGGAAAGGCTGGCGCATATGCTCTTGGCAAAAATTTCTTCATCACACGTACCAAGCGTGGCGTACAAAACAGAGTCACGGTAAGAGAACTAAGCCGTCTGCCGCTGATGAACGCCACTGAGGCCTTTACTCCTGCTCAAGTGGAGAAGGGTATCGAGGAAATGCGGAACTCGAAGGCTCTCGGACCTGATGGTATCTCAGCAGCCATCTTGAAGAAGCTTCCCAAGGATTTTCTACCGATGATCGCAGATATCATGAACACTTCTTTCCGAACGTGCACTCTACCCCAAGCACGGAAGACCGCCAATGTGATACCCCTGCCTAAGCCAGGCAAATCGCAAAGCACGGCGAAGGGCTATCGCCCTATTAGCCCGTTATCACCGATCGCGAAAGTAGCCGAAAAGCTAATCGTAAGGGACCTGGCAGAGCAGAATGAGGCACAGCAACATCAACATGGGTTTAGAAAGCTTCACTCCACCACCACTGCCCTTCTGGAGATTGTCAGCTATGCGGTCGATGGATTCAATTTAAGAAAGCCTCTTAGAACAGTGGCCGTTGCCCTCGATCTAACCAAAGCATTTGATTCTGTTAACCTATGACTTTTGTCCGAGAAACTATTGAAGTCCTCGCTACAACCAAGGCAGAAGCGTTGGATCGCAGCGTTCACGAAAGGTCGTCGGGCCAAAGTGCTATTCCAGAATCACGTCTCCGATAGTATACCTGTAGCAGCCGGTGTGCCGCAGGGTGGAGTTTTGTCACCTGCCCTCTTCAGCCTGTATATTGAAGACCTACCTGAGCCTCCTGAAGATATAAAAAATTGTTGCGTATGCCGACGATATCACCATCATGTGCCGTAATCGTGACATACAGGTAGCCGCAAACAAGATCAGCGACTATCTCGTCGAGCGTAAAAACTTTCTCGTTAGCATGATGCTCACAGTTTCCGCGGCGAAGTCTTCTGTTTCGGTATTCACATCTGACCCAAAGGAACACAGCGCCCACCCTGTTGTCAGGTGGGATGATGACCCCTTGCCTACAGCGCAATTTCCTAAACTGCTGGGCCTCGTTTTGGACCCGTCGCTGAAGTTTCACAAAAATGCTGAACAGAAGCAGGCAATTATCAAGGCAAAGCTTAATGTGTTGAGAGCTCTAGGAGGAACGTCTTTGGGTGGCAGCAGAGAGACAATCTTGTCGACATATCGAGGTATTCTGCAGCCTGCATTGGAGTATGCTGCACCTGTCTGGCAGCACATCGTGTCGGACAGTTCCTGGACTAAGATGCAGCGAATTCAGAATGCTGCACTACGAATAGCCACTGGATGTGCAAAAAGCTCACCGATTGAGCACCTTCACGCCGAGGCCTGTATCTTGCCAGTGAAAGAGCATTGCCAGCTCCAGGCTCAGCAGATGTTTATTAATGTCCTTAAGCAGCCTAATCATCCGTCGAGAAGTCTATTAAATCCCGTGAGAGAGAGATCGATCAGAGTGCCGTTTGCCGATGCTCCGAACAAAGTGAATGTACAGAGATGGACCGACTCGAATCAAGAACGGCTTCGTCTCTTACGCGCGGAGCACACCCGGTTCGTGAAGGATCATCTCGCCAAAGCGGCCGTCAACCCTATTCTCGGTGATGTGCCGCCCAGGGTATGTGATACCGAGTCCGAGCTTGGTAGGCGCGCCAGGTGTATCCTCGCTTCGTTGCGCTGCGGACATTCTCCATTGCTTATGTCTCACCTGCACAGGACAATAGCCAGCCTGGCGTGTGCCCGGACTGTGGAAATCAAGGTCACGACACTAAACACCTATTTGATTGTCCGAAGAAGCCAACAACGCTCAGTACAATAGACTTGTGGACGAATCCAGTGCTGGTCGCCCAGTTTCTCAACTTGTGACGAAACCCCTCTCAGTGGCTGCAAAGAAGAAGAAGAAGTCACATATAAGTTGGTGCAATGGTCTAGAAAGTTTTATAATATAAAAAGTGTCACGGACGTAAAGTCAAGCAGATCGTCGCCCGTCTATGGCGGACCTGCCCTCTTCCTGGTGAACGAAAATCTTGAAAAATCGAAATGTTCACGTCCAACTGAGTGAGCTTCTTTTGGCAGTTTTGGTCAGGGTCCAGCGCATCGGCGTACTTGTGGCCATTTACTCCCTCATTGTCACGAAAGACCGCTCTCATTCTCTACGGGCTGCATACGCGGACAGTGGGTGTTGCAGCCGGGGGTCAACTGTTACCGACAGGCCGGCCGAAATTCCGTTCATTCCTCCTCACACAAACACATAGACACACATAAACAGAGTAAGGTGAATATAGATAGTAGGATATTCGTTGTTGTCGATTGCAGATCTCTATGTGTAGAGTTAATATAATTACATGCTCTCCAACAAACCTTCGGTAACTTGTGGTGTTCCTTAAACGCTTCGTAGAGAGAGACTCAGTTGTAAGTCGCCGTTTTCTCGTCGCTTTACGCCTTCTATCCCTCTGTAGAAAATCGTAATTCTCATCACTCATGGCGCGAGCGTATGCGCAATGCTGCTCCTTCCGCCTGTCATACGCTCTCGCTGTCTTCTCAACTCTGCTGCGCACCAGCACGCGTGGCAAGAACCATGAGAATTTCGCCGCTTTACAGCCTGTAGTTCTCACATCTGCGTTTTTTTTTTAATTTCAAGGAAAAATACTGTTTACTTTGATATGAAATAGTCAGCGCAGTTTTGTTTACATGATTCTGTTGGGTTAGTCATCCATTCCTGCTATTTGTCAAGGCCTCGGCATAGTGGCAAAGTTGCGAGCGAGTGAGCAAATGGGGCATGGCCTTGAAATTCCGCGGCGGAGTCATAAGCTGGCAACCCTGGGCAGCAGAGTGTGATTTCTATTAGAGTGCGGATGCAATTTAGAGACTTTCATTTCATCGTTTTGCGTGAGATTTGATTCTGAAACTGTTGTTTCTACCTTTTGTCTGTTGACTTTTCTAATTTTTACTCCCTGACGTAACCGGGTGTGACACAAACCATCTTCATTGTATCGTCAAAGCTGCGATTACTAAGCCGGGCGGCGCTGAGTTGAAGCGGGCGCGGCCGTGCAGCGGCTTGTATTAGGCCTCTTTCAGTGCTCGATCGCTGTGCGGCGCGATGGGATGCAATATAGTAGTTGCAATACACGAACGAAATTTTTTTCGTTCGTTCGAGAATCCGTCGAGCGAAATTTTTCAGATTCCGTTCGTTCGAAATTTCGTCGAACGAAATTTTTCAATTTTCGTTCGTTCGGAATTGTTTCTGAACAAATGTCGCAAAAAAATTCGAAATTCCTGACAAATTTTTTAAAAAGTTCGAAATTTTCGACGAATTTCCCGAAAAAACGAAATTTCGGTTAGTTTCGAATTTTGTTCGTTCGGCCTCTGAAATTTCGGAAAGTTTTAGAAATTCGTTCGTTCGAAATGGTTTCGAACGAAAGTACAGCTTGTTCGTTCGAAACTATCTCGAACGATGAAAAATTCGATTTTCTTTCGTTCGACATTTTTTCGAAATTGTACAACTATAGATGGTAAACTCCATGAGCATCGATCGAGATCGCGTCGCACGTCGGTCTGCATTCAGAACATGCCATCGCCTCGCACAGCGATCCAAATCTGAAAGAGGCCGTAGATTGCCCCCGCAAAAAAGGTGATTCTGCTTGTCTGCTGCCCATATTCCCAGCATTATTCGACTTCTTCATCCTTTAAATTTACAGGAATATGGACGTTAGGCCTGCCGAAAAAAACACTTTGAATAACAGTGACGGGCGGGCCTGATACGCGAGGCCGCGCTGCGCCCGCTTGTAACTCAACACCGCCGCCGGCTTAGTCATCGCGGCCTTGACGGTACATATTTGTTCATTCACCTAATGGTGTTCGCATCATTTCACGGCTGAACACTAAGCGTTTTTGTACATAAACACACTCAGGAAATGACGAATAGCTGGAAAGCTGGGAAGCAAACAAAACTAAATAGCTCAAAACTTTGAATGATAGTGCTGGCAGAGTTGGGATCATTCAAAAATTGCTGACGATCATAGAGAATTAATTACTAGTGAAAATGAGCGCAATGATTAGCCATGAACCTAAAAATCGGTAGCAACTCGCTTGAAAATCACAATCGACTCGCGCTTGTCGCCGCGAGCTCGCGATTTCCGCGAATGGCTAATCACTCTGCGCCCCCTGCGTCGCAGCCTATGCGGTGCGGTCGCGTGTACGGTCAAACTGCGTGGCGGTCCCCACCCTTCATCATTGCTCGCTCGCAGATTTGCCATTATGCCGAGGGCTTTATGCGTACTTTCTCCAATATTGCCGTTGATTCTCAGGGACTTCAAAGGACTGCTCGGCATCATTTTGCTGGTGGGGATACTGCTTGGGAAGAACGAACCTGGGGAAATATGCCACGAGGTTAGTTTTTTGGAAACAGGGTTAAGCAGGGTTGTGACTTGGCGCTACGGGTCATAAAATTTGGAGAGTTTTTGTAAATATGAAATTTCGGGTTGGATCGTAGAAGTGTGGAGAGAAGAGGGAATTTTCTACAAACCACTAGCTTGGCTTAACTGAAGTATCCTCCGTAAAAAATCGAATTTCTCGTCACTCGCGGTTATATGGCGCGTGCGGCGCGCACGATGCTTCTTCTTCTGCAGCCTCAAAGTGGTTTTTTGTCATAGGTTGAGGAATTCTTCTTCTCCACCGTTACACATCAAATCTCAACTGCAGGCGTCACTTTTTTCATTAAGAGAACGACACCCATTTTGAGAACCTTTGTAGAAACCATTCCATTCTCTTCCAATTACGCATCATTCAAAATTTTATTCGAGTAAAAATTAATCTGGGTGATCGTACAAGTAGCGCTTCCTGACTGGCTGGACAAGTTTTGATTCTTTCCGTTAGGTTAATTAGCATGCTGTTTTACTTCTTTCCACGGTTCAACTTCCTATGGTTTATTCGTATTTTGTGGTCATTTTGACTACATAGGCTTGCCTATGTAATAAATAATAATAATAATAATAATAATAATAATAATAATAATAATAATAATAATAATTGGGCGGCCTTCACAGGGTTCGTCCAAAGGTTCATTGTGGTTAAGGATGTCGGTCTCTTCGGGCACCTGAACAAGTGCGCCGTGTCGTGTTCGGGAGCACCACAGTCCGGGCAAGCGTCTGGTCGGCTGCTGTCGATCTTGTTGACGTAAGACATGAGCAGGTGTATAGGAGTGACCACAGCGCAGCGAGATAAGAGCACATCTGGCTCAGCCTGCCGAGTTGAGACTCTGACTCGCTAACCTGAGGCGGCACTGCTCCTAAGATAGGGTTCACAGGCGCCTTCTCGAGATATCCTCGAAACAAACTGGGCGTGCTCCGGAGGAGAGGCGAAGCCTTCCATGCTGGAGTCGGCCCAGCTCTGTACATACACTCCACGAGGAGCGTTCGCTGACGGCGTCTTTATCGATCTCTCTCTAATGGGCTCCATTAATCTCTTTGTCGGGTGATTCGGCTGTCTCGAAAACTAAAGGCAGTGTTGACAATAAAAATCGTTTTTCTGTTATTCCGCCTATCTTGAAAACGGTCCCATGCTGATTTCAATCATGTCTCTTGAATCGTACATGACCTTCTGTGAACGGGGGTTATGGTCCCTCAAAAGAGCTAGGGATGCATGGTGGGCGAGTTGTCCGTGGCTTGTAACTTCCGTCTTTGCAGCCGATGTATGCGAGCTGACCTGAGTAAAGAGAGAAGTTGAGAATGGAGCGAAGAACGGCTGTTGATCGGAAACCATCGTTCACCTCACGATCTCGAGTTTTCCTTTGTTCATGTCGGAGGCGGGCATTGCGTTTTTTGGTGTTTGCGTGGCGCTCAAAGTGGCAACTTCGGGCTCTTTGGGGCTCTTCCTGGCTCATTTTCATGCGTTCTTTCGACGTCAACGTTACAGTGTGCCCCTCCACTACCCATTCCTAGTGTGAAAGTGAATCCAGAGCCGGCTAGTATTGCTCTGTAGGTTCCCAATATAGTCTCTCGGCTGCTTCCCCATGATGTTCCTTCGAGAGCTCTCAGAATATCACGCTTTGCTTTGACGACTGTCTGTTTCTGTTCCGCGTTTTTAAGGAACTTCAGTGACGGATCGAGAATAAGACTAAGCAGCTTGGGGAATCTTAGTGCAGGCAAACGATTTCCATCCCATCTGACATCTGGAAGGGCACTTTGTAGTGTTCTCGGTGCTTGTTGTGAACACTGATACAGACGACTTTGCAGCAGAAACTGTGAGCGTCATATTATCGGGGAGAAAAGCTTCAACTCGACGAGATAGGCGCTGATCTTGTTAGCGGCTACTTGCAGGTCACGGTCCTGGCACATGATGGTGATGTCGTCGGCGCACAAAATAATCTTTAAATCCTGCAGTGGCTCGGGTAGATCCTCAAGATACAGGCTGAATAGGCAGGAGACAACACTCCGCCTTGCGGAACACCGGCTGCTATTGGAATGCTATCGGATACGTGATTCTGAACTGAACTCAGCCCGGCGGCTTCGTGAACGCTGCAATCCATCGCTTCTGCCATGATGGTAGCGACGACTTTAGCAGTTTCTCGGACAGCAGTCCCAAGTTAACAGAGAGTCAAACGCTTGCTCAGGTTGAGGCGACGGCCACCGTTCTTAGGGGCTTTCTCATGTTGAATCCATCGACCGCAAAGCTCCACGATCTCCAATAGAGCAGTAGTAGTAGAGTGAAGTTTCCTGAACCCATGCTGACGCTGCTGTCGCTCATTTTGGTCAGCCAAGTCCCTCGCGATCAGCTTTTCAGCTAATTTGGCGACGGGCGATAAAAGGCTAATTGGTCGAAAGCCTTTTGCCGTGCTTTGAGACGTGCCTGGCTTTGGCAACGGTATCACATTGGCTGTCTTTCAAGCTTGGGGTAGAGTGCAGGTCCGGGAAGAAGTGTTAATGATATCTGCAAGCATCGGTGGAAGTTCCGTGGGAAGCTTCTTCGGGATGGCGGGGGAGATACCGTCAGGTCCGACAGTCTTCGGATTTTGCATTTCTTTGATAGCCTTCTCTACTTGAGTGAGAGTGAAGGCCTCAGAAGCGTTCATGGGCGGCAACCGGCTCAGCTCTCTAACGGTGACTCTGAATTGAACGCCTCGCATGGTACGTGTCATGAAAAAGTTCTTGCCGAGTGCTAAAGCAGCTGCTTTCCCTGATTTGAAGACGTTCTCCTCGAACTCAATAGCGGAGCTCATCGAGGGAGCAGACTTGCCGGAAATTTTCCTCAACACTTTCCATAGCGTAGTTCCGTCCGTCTTGAAATTCAGCTTTTCGGTGAACTCTCCCAGCACTCCTTGTTCTTATCCAGGTCCTTCTCGATCTCATTATCCAGCAGAGCAATCTCCGGGTCTAGATGATCTGTGGCTCTCTTCTCATCTCTGGTTCTTATCTTCTGCAGTATCTCCCTGCTGACATTTGGAAAAAGGTCTTGACACGACCCTCAGGAATTGCTGCTTTCATGGCCTTGCGGATGACACTTGTTAGATAGTTCTCTTTCTTATGCACATCACCATTCCATGGGTAGTCGACCGCATGGCGGAGTGCATCATCTCTGAACAGGCTCCAGTCTGCTAGGCCTAAATCGAGATAAGTATGATGACGAAGACCAGAGTAAGGGGCAAGAGAGCCAGAGAGATCAATATAGACAAAGACGGGAATGTGATCACTGGAGAGAGTTTGAATGTGGACCACGTGCAAGCACTAGAAAGATTTGTTGACACAAGAGAGGTATCTGGGCTAGAAGGTCGGCCGCTGGCAGGGAGGCGAGTGGGCTGGTCATCGTTGAGGACAACCAGATCACACTCCCCAGCCCATTCTTTGCCATCTTCCCCTCTGGCGTCAGAATCAAGAGCAGAACAGAACGTGTGAGCATTGAAGTTACCCGCAAAGACAGCTGAAGGGGCGAGTGAGCAGTCGTGCAACTGCTTAAGGAGCGTTATGGGGTTGTAAGAGGGGAGACAAGATGTTATAAGAGGAATATAGATGTTGAATAGAGATAGAGGGGTTTTGAGGGGGAGGTGGACAGGAAGGTACTCGAGAGTACCGTCCTTAGGAGTATTAGGAATAATATGAGAAGGGGAGGCAGATTGCACAAAAGTAGACACTCCGCCTCCAAGAGGTTTGATTCCGGGTGATTCCAAATGGATACCCTTGCAGAAACATTTCCTCTGTTTCGGGGTGTGATTTAATTCCGTTCATCGCGTGCGTCTGCGCGCGTACGCTGCGTCTCCTTCTCCCCTCACTTTGTCGCTGTCTCTACCCTCGCTCCACACAAGGGAACAGAGTAAATCTGGCTCGGAATCAGAGGATACACATAGTAGTAATGTAGGATATCTTGACGAGTTACTACCTGTTGTTGAAACTGGTTATGTTGGGTTAGAACGTTGCTGTTTTCTCTTTACATTCTTGTACTGAAGAATCAGAATTGATGGTTGTGCGTTTCTGCAAGGCTGTCCAGAGAATAGCGGTATAGAGCCTCGGGGGCCCGATCGGCTCCTTACGCTAAAACATGCCTGTCGAAGTTACAGAGCATGTTTACCTGCAATTACCTGTCTGAACACGTTTGATCGATACGTACGATTTGTTTAGGAGCAGAACGGGCCTCCGAAGCTCCATACTCGCACTCGGTGTCCGGGTGGCAACGGCCTTTATTTGCCACCGCCGAGAAATATTGGTGTGTTAAGCAGTTCGCACCAGCGTATACATCCATCGTTGGAGAAGGCTTAACACCCTGTTCATGCTTCTGCTGCAGCGGCGAACGAAGCGGAATTTTAATTCAAAAAATTAGAAATCAGATGTCTGATATTGTTATCAGGCATCTGATTTCTCAATTTTCTACTGAAATTCCGCGGCATTTGCCGCTACCGCGAAAGCGTGGACAGGGTGTTAAGCATCCCGTTGATGAAGAATGAAACATTTCAACGGCTTTGGTGAACGGGGCGCTCAACTTGTTCATAACTTCACGGAAGGCACTGGACGGCATTCCAATGATCTCCGCTCTGCAAAACGACTCAATGAACGGGATGCTTAGCCGCGGGGCGCGTCGATGACGTCAGATCAAGGAAGGGGTGACCTCATAATGGTGTACGCTATTTTCGGTTATCGGACCGGGGCAGGGAACCACCCTGACACCGGCCACAACAAAGACTCCATTTTCGGCTCGGCACTACCTACAGTTAGAGACGGGGCTAGGCACACTGTGATGATCACAGAGGGGGCCGCAGCTTGGGGTGCCCGAGAAGGAATGGGCCGCAACCATTCCGGGAGGCAATGCGAAAATAGTTAGTATTCAGCGGATCGAAAGTTTGTAAAATTAAGTGAACTGAAATTATATCAAAAGAGCACACTGCCAAACCGCATAAAAATAAAATAATACTAGTTCTTTTTTGAAATAATCAAAGTGCGCACAATCTTTCGATTCATTCAAAAATCGCACTCACGAGAAACCCAGGAGGCCGCGCAAAGTTCTGAGACGGAGGGAGGGGGTCGCACGCATTTCCAACAAGGAGGCATGGGGCCGCATCTATCATGGACTAATCACAGCGCCATGCCAAGCCCTGGTTAGGGATCATCCTCACTGTGGACTGCGCCGAGAACCGCCCTCCCCTAGCCGTGGACAGACCCCTCTCCAACAGTCAAAATTTGTCCTCTATCCTGCACAGGATGCTCTGGAGCAAGACCAAAGTCGGCATACAAGTGGCGAACAAGGTACGGCACGGGGTATGGCAAGGCGAATTTTTCTCAGACCCCCCTCCACGAGCAAAATTTTGGCGATTTTCTCAGATTCCACTCCAGAAGCAAAATTTTGGCGATTTTCTCAGACCCATCCCCCAGAAGCGTTATTTATTCATTTTTTTTTATAAAATTCGAAGAATAGTGGTATTCTGATCGAATTCTTCGGAAAAAAAAACTGAATGTACATTGTGTATATGCTCATCCAGTATTGTCACTATGTGTCCCGACGGAGCTCAGGCCCCCTTCATTCCAGTGCAGCTCAGTCCCCTCCCCCTTGTGGATATTCACGACCCGCGCCGTACCCTGGTGCTGAATGAGAACTCAATGTCTGGGGCGCATTTTATACCGGTTGTGAGACCTCAGATACTCGAAATGGAAATATACAGGAGATCATGATGCTGCGAATGAACTACAGGTTATTTTTAAAAATTTAGCTTCCCGGCCAAAGTAATGATTTGGTAATGTTATAATTACAAAAAAATCAGTTGAAATTTCTTTTTAAAAACGTCTTGAAATATCTTTAAGAATGATTTGGCGCAAAATAACCTGAATTAATGAAAAAACTGGGAAATGTAGTGAAATGACCGAAATCGGATTTGGCGGTCAATCGTAGGCCAACTTTTGATAAGTAGTGACAGACGAGGGATAGGATTTTACAAGCTTTTCCGTTAAACTTTGACTTACTTGACTTAATCGGTTGGCTTTCGCCTGACGCGGTCATTCCGCATCTTCACCGAGGTGTGCCGTCCTAGATAATGATCATGCTATGTCCATTTTTCCACGATCGTCTTCCCTAGCCTGGTGTTGAACACATTCCATCCAGCTGTCTACTATTATTCCATTTTCCTGCGAAACTGAAACATCGCGCCTGAACTGTCTTTCGTTGCCGAGTGACTTTAAATCCTCTTTAACCACATCCCAAGTCCAGAACTTTCGCCTACGCCCAGAGTGGCCGTTTCCAGACAGGATTTGGAAGCATTTTTTTAAAGCGTGTTGTACTTTTGAGACGATCCGGCGGTTGCTTCTTGAAGTATATGCCCGAGCAGTCGAAAGTCGACTTTCCGATTGCTGCTTGAGATGGCGTTAGGAGATGCTGGCACCCTCCTCGTGTCAAGCGTTGATGATGTACTTACCGTCGATTTCCTTGTAAGGAGTCTTCGTTTATAGCATACCACGCGGCCAGAAATATCAAGCAAACGCCTAAAAGCTTCCACTCTCCGTGCAATCAACGCTTTCCATCTGCGTTTTCCCGGTGCTGCCCACGTCTCCGATCCGTCACATTGCATGCGATAGGGCGAATAGCGGATGAGTGAACGCACAACTTGACTTCCTTCGCGATGGTGGTAGAACCTACAAACGCACCTTGGTTAGAGAATTGGAATGCCAGACGGCCAGCTTTCGCACATCTGTTTGTCTGAATATCCGCTGCATAACTACCATCGTTCTTCAGCAAACAGCCCAAATAACGAAATCGTACCACCAGTTCGATACGTTGTCCGTCCACACAAGCTCCAGTTGAAGGCCTCTGAGGAGACCCACATCTGCTTGCATTTGTCAGGACGAAAACGAAGTCCATAGGCTGCGGCATACTTCGACAACTTGAGGAGGATTCACAATCGCTTGCAGTTTTGCGTTGTTTGTTTCAGCGAATAACACCAATGTCGTCGGCGTACTCCAGGTCGACAAAGGGAGCGTCCTGATGGTGTTAGGATCACATCCGCGCTGCCGAAAGCTTTGTTCTGCAACTCTACGCATGATGTCATCAACGGCGAAGTTGAAAAGAAAAGGTCTCTGCAACGGCTCCTTACCCCTTACTCCTGTTGCGCTTCACCTCGAAAGCTGACGTAAATCCGACAGGTGCTACCACGAACTGCTGATGTTGTTCCTTTGTTCATATGTCCTCGATTAACCGAGCATACTTTTCTGCGGGACTCCATCTGCTGCATGACATTGAGCAATCGATCGTCACGATGAGGAGAGTCGATGAACGCGAGCTTCAAAGTCAAAAAAGCAAGCTGTAATATGGCTTCGAAAGCCGCTGCCACGATTCAATTACTCTTCGTCGACGCGAACACTTGGTCCCGATGGTCGATCTTCCAGGTGTCGAAAACCGGCTTGCTCGCTCATCTCTGGTCGTTTCTTTCACGATGTTTGATGAAGTCGCTCTGAGAATGATACGTTTCTAAAACCTTAGCTGTACCATGACACGAAGTAGAGAGATTCACTCTGTAACAGTTCTTAGGATCCGTGAGCGGATAACCCTTACTTGTGAAGAGGCTGATGATCGCATGTCTCTCCACGAATCGGGTATCACTTTCGCTCATCCACTTATATGGCTGGATGTAGTGTTGGTCATTTCTCACGAATCCCAGACGGAGGAAGAGCTTTCCAGCATTTCCCTAGCCCAGTGATGTTGTCATCTCCACCTACACTTTCCATTCTTCATTTTCCGGACACAATCCCAAAACTTCAGACTCAGTCGGCGGTTCCTGCAACTTGACATCGTAATGTGCTCCTCTGAACATGCAGGGGAGCTCAGGTACTGGATGGCGCTGGGACGATTCAGTAGTGAACTGAATGTAATCCTTCCCATATTGGCAGCGTCGCATCACCAACTGCAACTCCATTGGTAGTGTTCAAGACAGGAGAACATCTCTTCATTTTCCCGCTATACTGTCGCAGCAACGTGTAGGCTTTCTTCGGATTCTTCTCCTCCCAAGCCTTCTCGAACTCCTTAGCTCTACACGTCCACTCTCGTTCGCGGTCACTTTGAAGCTGCCGACGCAACTTCCTCCTCAGACGCTTCTCCTCCACGAAGTTTCCTGCAGTTCGGAGAGCACATACTCTGTTGTAGGTAGATTTTGTTTCTGTGAGACGTAGGCGAACTTCTTCTTAGGCTGTACAACCGGGAGTGCCTCTTTCGAAGCGTCCTGGATGCACTTGACAAAAGAATCCGCGTCGCAAAGTTTCTTCTTAGTCCGTACTCCGATGTGAATAGAAACGCGTTGTCGGAAATTCTTTCTGCACTCTTCATCTCTGAGACTTGTCATGTCAATCCTCTGGAGAGGCTGAGCCCTCGCTTCCTCTCTTATGAATCCTCGCAGTGAAGTTCAACAGAACAGGACGGTGATCCGAATCGAATGCGACATCCCACACAGCTCTAGATCTTCGAATGTCCGATACTGGAATATTCCTCGTCAGGACATAGTCAAGCTGTAGTTTCAAAGTTGTCATCTTCCGCTTCCGCTGCTCTTCTGGAGATATCCGGGTTGGTCCCTGCCGCGTAAGCTGATGGCGGCGATGATTCCTCTTGAATGTCAATGCAATAATCAGACCACTGCGTTCACAAAAGTCGACAAGGCGGTAGCCATTGTCCGACGTTTGTTCCAGTGGGTAGAACCATTTACCGAGTACTTCGGCTTCCTGATCAAGTCCCATCTTCGCATTTGCGTCAATCCCCACGACAACAGCATGTTGACAAGGTATCCTGGCCAGCAACGTATTGAGTTCCTCATAAAACGCATCCTTCGAATTGTCTTCGGCGGTTTCAGTGGGCGCATGAGCACTCACTATCCAGAGATTGGATCCTCTGTGATCCCGCAGTCATACGAATGCATTCCGACACGACGATGAGCCGAACTCCTTGACCATACCATTGAAATCCTTCCTTACAGCTATTGCACAGCCTCCCACTCTCCTATCGTCAGCGTTACCGCAGTAGATGGTGTACTCTCCGACGCTGATGACGGGTCTATCCTTGAGGACGGGTTTCCTGCAAAGCAGCAAACGGTGCATGGAAATAGCTCAGAAGTCTGGATAGCGCAGTTTTTTGGATATCACTCGACAGCGATCGACAGTTCAGGGTGGCGAAATTGTGGCTTGTGGCCAAAGACTCCATGACTCCCTAGGTACGGATCCTAAGGTGTTATGGACCAGAGGCCTTAGTGTGCCGGACGGCGACACCTTTATGCAATGTGCGGGATACTTTCGCGATATAGTTGTGCACGCTATATCGCTCGAACGTTCCCTGTGTACACTCAAACGTCTGCTGGGTTCAGTAGAAGCAGGGGCACCAACGAGCAGGTACCAACAGACTTGTATACACACCCCCATCCGTTAAACTTATCAAAGCAAAATCATGCGCGCATCGGATTTGAGCGTTACGTTCACATAGCTTGACCCATGCTGATGTCCGTCTTACAGCTTCAATTATATGTTTTACGGTTTCCGTTGCGCGCTCGATTTAGCTTTGATAATTTTTATGAAAAAGCTTGTAAAATCCTATTCCTCGTCTGTCATCGCTCACCAAAAGTTGGCCTATGATTGACCACCAAATCCGATTTTGGACATTTCACTACGTTTCCCAGTTTCTATATTTCTTGTAATTATAACATTGCCAATCATTACTTTTGCCAGGAAGCTAAATTATCTCTTTCTGACCTGTTTTTTGCTTCTCAGGTACTCAGGACGACGGCCGGCGAACCTCTATGCCGAAAATGACGGCCGGCGCCCCTTATTCTGAGGCTGCCGGCCAGCGGCGACCCATGCTGCATGCGACGCACACGCAGCGCGGATGTTGGCTCGCTCGCGAACCACAAAACCCGCCACGCCATCTTCAATTGGGCCGGTTGGAAAGACAATTTATAATGATCACGACTGATAACGTCGTAACGTGGTTATCATGTGCACAGCCGGTATAAAAGGCGCCTCATTTCACTAGAGTCCTCAATCGGCATTCTTTTGCCGGCCCTGGAGGGTGACTTCGAGTCACTCTCCGGAGGCCAGCATATTTTTGACCGCTGAGGGGATAGGGGTATCTCCACGGCTGGGAGGGGGGGGGGCGGTTCTGCAGTGATCCGCGGGGAGGGTGGTTCCTCACCGCAGATTGCGGCGGACCGAGGCGGGGCGTTTCTCCGCCGTGGGGTCGGGGTGACATGCTTGATGTAAACAATAATACAAATAATGATAGCCGGCCATCTGGTAAAGGTCGGCGGGCCGTCGACATATGGCTGGCCGGCGATCCAAAAGCGGGCGGCCGGAGGACGGAGACCGCGGGCCAGCTGGGAAAGGTTCGCCGGCCGTCGTCCTGAGTACCTGAGTTAGCGATGCCATTTTGGAGAGGCGAAACATCTGATTACAGTTTTTGCCTTCGGTGAAGAATGAAATCGGCACCAATCGGTGTGGTCGACTATAACTAAGATCCCGTTCAATTTCTACGGTATCCTGCGCATTCCTGAAATCATATTCACACCATGCGGCGTTCCGAAAACAACTTTTAAGGTTCCGCCGTATAGCTTGAAACGCGATAAGGTCTCACAGAGGGAACAATCCTGAGCGGAAGCCTATCAGTAACTGTGTTGATTTTTATTAATTCATTTTTAAAGTTTAGTGAACATCGGATGGATTACAATATTATGTTTGCAGTTCAACTCCGCATTGCCGTTCAGTCTGCGAAGTGCACGCTTATTGCGAAAGCGTGCTGCGGCGCGGTTGCGAGTATCCTCAGACAGAGATGTGGGATCACCCGGGCGTGGGGATCACCCGGGCACCAAGGGCGAAAACCGCCCGGGTGGCCCCAGATCCCTGTCTGAGAATATTCGCAACCGCGCCGCAGCACGCTTTTGCAATAAGCGTGCACTTTGCGGACTGAACGGCAATGCGGAGTTGAACTACACATGTTCTGTCTTATTTCGACCTCAATTTTGAGGTTCCGCTAAAATTGATCTTTCAACTCCGAAATTGAATAGGAGCTAGCTGCATTCATTTCCAGCCTCCTTTCGCAAAAAATGGACTTTCTAGCTCAATGGGAAGTGCTTCTCCGAGATCGTGAACTCCAACTGAATAAAAAAAGGCTATTAACAGTTTTTTAATAAAATCGCGTGGTTTTCTCTCTCTTTTCTCGAGTGCCAAGAAACCATTGCAAACCATTTTCGGGTATACTCACCAACTTTTACTAGACGCAAAATACCGTGCGGTACCGATTGCCATTAAGCTATGAAATACTATTCAACTTTCATTTTAGAGTTTCAGTCGGTCGGTCTGATAGAGAAATGCAACTGATATCATCATTTCTTGTCGTTGTGACAATCGGTACCGCACGGTATTTGGAGTTTACTCCAACTTTTTACGCTCTTTCCAATGGAGAAAAAATGGCATCTCCACAGTTACTCTGAACGTCGATTCCAGAATCGCAGAGAAATTAAGAATTGCGCTTGGGCGGGCTAAAAACAAATCTGGTGCGCGCTTCGAGCGAGATAAAGTACTGAAGTACAGGAGGTACCGCATCTCTGCGAACCACGGCGTGAAACGTCACGTAATTCTGAAGCAGGGTTGAGCAGGCCGTTGCGCCAATTTTCGGCGGAGCTACGACCCTCCCCTTCTCACCAAAACTCCGAAAAAAAATAAAATTTTCTACGATTACCCTCGACAAATGGACATCGAATTGGTATTCAGCACACCGAATAACCCCAGAATATAAATGTTGACTGGATTCGTGTACGTTTCCCCAACTACCGTATACCCACCGTATCGTAGAGTTTCATGACGGCCTCTGTGGACACAGCTGTTCTCGCGTTGCAATCTTACTGTTAGAGGGCGACTATCACTACCCATTTTAGCTTGGTTTGGTCCTCCCTCCCCAAGTGGTTTGGAGGAAACTCCTTCCTCTCCAAAATTTTAGCGACCCTCCCCATAAAAAAATTTTCATTTTCTTCAGAAATGTTTCAAAATTTTTACGACCCTTCGTCGCGCTTAGTCGCAGCCCTGTTCAACCCTGTGCCGAAGGGACAGGGTTGAGCAGGGCTGCGGCTAGGCACGACGGGGGTTGTCAACCTTTCTTTCAAACATGCACCACATACGAAGCACAAAGCGGCAGCTTGGAATGAATCAATGGTGAGCCACCAAATTATGGTTTATTCACCTATTGTCGTTACAGTCCTCGCCCACTGGTTTTAAAGTCTCCACCGCTCCATACAAACACTCCAGTCATTGTGGCTCGTTTTTTATGCTTCCAACGATGTCATCATTCTAGTACAGGCAGGGTACAGCGAGCCGTTGTGCCAGACCTCAGCGCATCTACGACCTGCCCTTCGTCGTCGAAAGGTCACCAAAACTTTTGGAGAATTCGTAGATCTCTCACCCACGGTTTCTTTTCGCTTGACACAAGAATCTGTCTATTTTGAGCCAAGTTTCTCACTACCCTCCTTACCACCCTTTGTGGCGTGACGCCACCCCCGCTTGATCCTGTGTACAGGTCTCTATGCTCTCTTCGCTATCTCAACCATTTCATTGCTAGCTTCTCTATTTCAACCATGCGTGTACGCTGCGGTGTCATTCGTCCACTCACATCCCGGTGCTAAGAAAACGTATTCTTTTATTTCCACTGCGTTTTCGTCAGTTTCCAATCATGCTAGCGACAACACTTCATTTTATATCATAAAAACGATATAGTTTTCGAGCGCGTATGCTGCCTTTAAGGAGTCCAAGACAGACGGGTACATCGGATTTGGCTACACTTTGCAGCATGACTCTATGATATCAACGATTGCTTATGCCCCAAGAGCCGTCGAATTATTCAGCGTAGTTTGAAAACCCGGCTGGATTCTGTTGCCAACCAAGGCGTCAGTCACGTTGAGAAATTTGTTAATATCGCGGTATTCCAAGATATTAACGCAAACCCTAAAATATGTCCAGGTTTCGAAATCTTCAAACACGGAATCCATTAACGTGATGATCCCTTTCAGGCCTGCAGTTTCATCAGAAGTTGAGCGAGAGCTCACTGGTTCCTTTGATATCTCCAGCATATCCACAGAAGCACGAGAATGGCTTGAAGAGAGAATCGCTGAGCAGGTGAGGTGTTTCTCAGTCGTTGAGCATATCTTCTAATCTGTGTTTCAAGATGTTGGTCACCTCTGAATTTTTGAGGTTCTCGTCTTGCCTAGCGCTTTGGCCAATTGGCAAGGTGAGCATCAGATTTCTGCTGCCTGAGTATCTTAGAAGAAGTTGTTAGTGTCTTGAAAACTGTTTTGATGCAGACGTTCATGTGAAGATTTTTTTCCATAGCCTTTTGAATTCAGCTATTTTGAATCAATCTACTTTTAGGGAAAACGGTATTTATAAGAGAATTCGATAACAGTCATAAACATGATTGGGTCATTCTATAACATGCTTTCGCCAACTGCATTAGTCCACCACTAATTGGGTTGGCTACTCTCTGGGTTCGGGTCACGCTCGAGACGTCCGTCGCACTAATACTGCGACTCAACGTGTTCTGGTTAATGCCAGCGTTGTTCCTGTGAATAGGACCAACAATTCTTCATCTAATCGAAATGGAAGAATCGACAGACAGGGTTTTTCAAAATTGAGTCCAGGGTGGACAGGCTGAGGCCCGGTTTTCACTGCAGCTTATCGCTGCAGCCCAGCGAGGGACAAGTGCCCCATTTTCATCGCGCGTGCTAGAAAAGCGCTGTAATTCTGATCGCTCAGTGGCAAAGTCTTTCATCTCTTTGTCACCGCGGCCAAATCCTATGTTTTTCCGCTACAGTTTGGGGAGCGATTAACAACAGTAACTGATCATCGATCCGCTGCATCCAATTCGACAGCGACGGAGCTGTTACCAGCGAATGACACGATTCCTTCTGTAAACTTTAATCCATTCATTTGACGAAAATGATGTTTACAAGTCGGAACGTCTTGTAAATGGTGACTGTCTACTGAGTTTCGCCAATTGATTGATTCGCTCCGATTATCCATTGGGCTATGCACTATGAATATAATCGCTGCCGCTGCACGATCGCTGCAGCAGGGGGCGCACAATTGCTGCGACGGAAAACAGCAGCGATGCAGCAAAGACCTGGCTTAGCGCGGATTGCAACGTCTTTCTGATAAAAAATGGCAAGTATAAAGCTGACGATTTGAAAGGCGTGTCTGAAAACCAAAGGTTGCTTGTAACCAGCCCTATGCCATCTAGGCGGGGGCTGCACTCAGAATTCATGACAAAACTGAGATTAGTGACCGATCGATAACGAAGTCTATCTATACATTCAAATCTTAACCCCCCCCCCGCCTAGTGTAGAGCCCGCAGCTAGCACAGAAGAAAGTCGTAAGCGATAAAATTTCAACGAAACAAGGCCAATCTGAGTAGTTTGACAGTAGGTATAAGTATTTGTTTGTGAACTTTGAGTTTTTTAGATTACGTTTTAGCGGTTTCTTGGGACGAAATCGTAGAGGAACAAATTCAGCAGCTTATCTGTGGTTTACCTGTAACTATAACGGTTAGCAGTTCGAACAGTCCTGGTTTTCATCAGAATTGAAAATATTTCAGAGAAAATCCTATTGTTTACCAGAATTATCGTAGCCAAAGCCTTTTACCAAAATGCTAGGCATGTGGGAAGCCACAAAATTTCGTTGTGGACCCACAGTTTTGGAACACAATGTTTTTTTTTGTTTTGATGAACTAGTATTCCGCTACCGTTTTGTTATTAGTATTGTTGAAGAAGTAACTTGCTATCATTTTTCAATAGCCAACAAATCATGTCTCATGTCTGTCGTTCTAGGATAGCTTGAGAATTGTTCCAGAAAGGCAGGCACTTTTACCCTGGGTAGAAGAGTGCTCATATAGGATCTGTACATGCTGAGATGACGTTATTGAAGCGATCACTATCCAAGCGCGGGCATTTCAGCCAGCAAAAGCCAGTAACTTGTGCGCTTTTCTCCACTCCATCGTTTTCCACTTTGATTGAGCCTTGATTTTATACACTATTACCGTGAAACAAATGTCCATGTCGATGGATCGTGACCGAGTTTCAACGCAACTTATTGGGACCACTTACAGGTATTTTGTTATTTTACGCCCAGGTTTGGTGAAAGAGTTTTGCATGTCTATGCCGGTCGACTAAAATATATGTAGCTGGGTATGGGGTCACTGATTTTCCGGCTAGACTGTGCTAGATGTAGCTCACACTGCGTTTACTCGCAGATTCATTAGGGAGTGTTTTGTATCCGGTTCACTCAGCTATTAATTGTTCCATTGTCATTTCGTTTCAGGTACTGGAGAGGGTGAAGAAATTGGAGGAAGCCATGACGGAGAGTCAAAAAAGAGCAAGAGCCGAGGTTGAGTCTCGGTTGCGAGCACAAATTCTTGGTGAAATGGAAGAAGAAATGGCTTCCATACGAAAGCGAGAGGAAGCATCGAAAGCAAAATGCGCCGCTCTCGAGAAAGAACTTGAAGAGAAGGTTCGCCAAGCTGACGAAAGCGAGAAAAGGTAAGTGACAATTATTTGTATCTTCTTCCTGCGCTGGAGAGCAATGAGGAGTCAGTGGAATTGAGGCAGTATGTTGTTCTCAAAGTGCTTACCAGTCTCGTGCGTATGACTTGCTCACCTAGGCAGTGCAAACAAAAAGTAAATAAAACCAATCAGAGGTTGATTGCTTTCTTTTTTTTCTCTGCAGCCACATAGAGGGTTTTGTCGTAAGCGAAGGAACTGTCCATAGGTCCATTGTGGTCAGCGTGGTTGGTATCTCTGGACAGTTAAACAAATGTGCAGTGTTAGGGCCGATAGTACCGCAGTCCGGACAAAAATCAGGTTTGCTGCTGTCAATCTTGCTGACGTAGGACATGAGCATTGTAGAGTGACCGCAGCGATGCGAGTGTGCATCTAACCCTTCTTCCGAGTTGAGACTCGGATGTGCAGACTGGGGGCGGTATTTCTCCTACTATAGGATTCACCGCCGCCTTCTCAAGATGACACCGTACGAACTTGGTGTGCTCCCCGCGCAGAAGACGGAGTCGTTCTTGCTGTGAATCGTGCCATCTTTGCAAGTTGACTTTGCTTGGAGCATCGGCTAAAGCTTCCTTCTCTCTCTCTCTCTCTCTCTCTCTCTCTCTCTCTCTTTCTCTCTCTCTGACGGGGTTAAGCACTCTCCAAGACGGGTGGTTTGGTTGTTTTGTAATAGTGATGTGAAATTGCTGGGCCTGGAGCTGACAGTGCTCCTTAACTGGTAATAAACGGGCCTCAGCATGCAGGTGCTCGACTGGGTACTCCTTGCACATCCGGTGGCGATGCGAAGAGCGGCATTCTGTACGCGTTGCATCTTAGTCCAAAAGGATTCTGAAACTAGATGCTGCCAAACCGGTGCGGCATATTACGAGGCGGGCTGAAGGATCGCCTTATACGTCATGAGTATCGTTCCTTTGCTTCTACCCCATGAAGTGCCGCCCAGGTCCCTGAGAACGTTGAGCTTGGCTTCAACGATTGCCTCCTTCTGCTCGGTATTCTTATGAAACTTGAGCGACGGATCGAACCCAAGACCGAGCAGTTTTGGAAAGCGAGCTGCAGGCAAACCGTCTCCATCCCACTCCACATCCGGATGAGCTCTGTGCTCGGATGGGTCCATTGTGAGGACGGATACTGATGACTTGGCTGCAGAGAGTCTTAGCATCTTGCGGTCGAAGAAGCTCCAGTGTGATCAGGTACTCGTTGATCTTATTGGCGGCCACCTGTAAGTCCCGATCTCGACACATGATTGTTAAGTCATCGGCGTACGCGACAATCTTGATATCCTGTGGCGGCTTAGGCATATCTTCAAGATACAGACTGAATAGAGCTGGTGATAAAACACCACCTTGAAGGACTTCAGTTGCTATAGGAATGCTGTTGGAGACAAGGTTCTGAAAGATGACTCTTGCTCTGCCAACCTTTGGTAAAGGCCGATATCCATCGTTTCTGCCACGGTGATATTGATGACTCCAATAAATTTCTTGACACGACTGCAAGGTTAGCGTTGAACCCGTCAATAGCATAGCTGGTAATTTCTAGCAAAGCCGTCGTTGTGGAGTGTAGTCTCTTGAACCCGTGTTGAAACAATTGTTTCTCATTGTGCTCTGCTAGATTCTTCACATGGAGCGTTTCGGCTACCTTTGCAAACGGTGACATGAGACTAATCGGACGATATCCCTTCACCGACGACTGAGGTTTGCCAGACGGGGGCAACGGGGCGACGTTTGTTGTCTTCCAGTTTTTCGGGATAGTGCAGGAGCTGAACGAAGTATTAATCATATCAACGACGAGCGGAAGGATCTCAGTCGGAAATTTCTTCAGTACAGCAGGACAAATGCCGTCTGGACCGGCAGCTTTGGGGTTCCGCATATCTTTTATTATCTTCTCTACATGTGCCACAGTGAGCGCATCGGCCGTGCTCATGAGCGGGAGGCGGCACAGCTCTCTAACCGTTACTCTGTTCTGCGTACCTCGCTCAGTATTTGTGATGAAGAAACTTTTACCTAGGGAGTGGGCGGCTTCCTTTCCTGACTTGAAAACGTTATTACCAAACTCTATAGTGGAGACGTTCGCTAGTGAGCTCTTTCCTAAAAGCTTCCGAAGTACCTTTCAAGTAGCTGCACTGTCTGTCTTGAAATCCAACTGTCCCGTAAACTTTTCCCAATCTTCTTTCTTGTGGCTGTCCAGATCTTTTCTGATCTCGTCATCTAGCTGAGCGACGACAGGATCTAGATGGTCGGCTGCTCTTCTGGAATCTCTGGTCCTTATTTTCTGGAGAACATCTCTGGTGACGTTAGGATAGAACGTTTTAACGCGACCAACAGGGATAGCTGCCTTCATGGTCTCGCGGATTGCATCAGACAAGTGCTGCTCCTTTTGGTACACATTGCCATTCCACGGATAGCCAGCCGCTAGGCGAAGCGCAACCTCACTGAACAAGCACCAGTCTGCTTGGCCTAAATTAAGATAAGAACGTTGTCGAACCACAGAATAAGGAGCTAGAGAATTCAAGAGATCGATGTGCACGATGAGTGGAATATGATCACTAGACAATGTTGCTAAGGTAGACCATGAGCAGGCATTTGAAAGGTTGGAAGAGACAAGAGTTATATCTGGGCTAGATGATCGGCCGTTAGCAGGGAGACGAGTGGGCTGATCATCGTTTAGTATGACCAGGTCGCACTCCTCAGCCCAATCTTCGACGTCATTCCCTCCAGCATCAGAGCCAAGAGACGAGCAGAATGTATGAGCATTGAAATCGCCCGCGAAAACGGACGGGATTGAAAGACAGCAGTCGTTAAGCTGCTTCAGAAGTGGAATAGGATTATATGATAAGGGGCATGAGGTGGATGGGGGGGGGATACTGATGTTGAAAAGGGAAAGGGGAGTTTTAAAGGGGAGATGGACCGTAGCGTACTCGAGAGTCCGTCCGTGGGAGTGCTGGGTATGAGGTGTGAGGGAAGGTTGGATAGTATGAAAGTAGAAACTCCTCTGCCAAGAGTTGACCTTGGAGCATGGTAAGAAGTGTAGCCTTGGCTATCAGGATGGGGGTAGGTTGGGGATGGAGAGAAAGTTTGGTTTCTTGAACCATGATGACATCTAGATGGTAAGTACGTGTAAAGAGAGAAAGCTCAGAAAGCTTGGTACGAAGGCCGTTGAGATTTATATGGACAGTGGAAAAGGGGCGATTGGAGTTAGAGGAATAGTTGGACGGTGAGGAGCACAAAACACAACGAAAAGTGAGTTATGGTGCCTCACAGAACTGAGACCCGAACAGGAGGGATGCACCCACCTTTGGCATCCAAAACATTGGACGCTTGTTCTCCACCAGGTAGCATTCTTGTTGCAGATGGCACTTAGGTACTTCTGAGCGGGTCCCGGATTCCTCTCCACGCCGGCCCTATGCGGAAAAATTGAAAGGAGAGACGCGGCCGGCCAGTACCTCTCTCATGGCAAAAACTCACTTCGCGGAGGGAGTGACCTCGGTTTGCATAGAGGTGATCTTCTTTCCTCCACACTGCCACGGCATGAACGTACGACATCTCGACAGCATTGCTCTCCTAATCATGACCACCCTTTAAACATTTTCCACAGCAGGATTAAGCGGAATGGCCATTTTTCATTCACGATGGCTACTGGGGTGCGTTCCAAGAACATTCCCATGGCAAAAGGCTTCCATGGAAACGTATCCACGGCCGCGTGGAAGCAATTTACAGTTATAAATCGTAGCCATGGAAATCAAATTTGTCCATAAAAAGGCTATTTGTCCTTCCACGGCGTGGCGGAAACATTCTTGTGACGCACCCTTGGACTTCCGAACGCACCCTCGGACTTTCGTAGTTTGAAAGAAAAAGCCACTCATTTTTGGTCTAGAGAGATAAACTAAGGTTGGGATTTCATGTTGACGTTGATGGGAATCACGGCATCCTTGTAGGCAGCATCGGTCTTGAAAGCGTCTCGATTCTCAGTGCTGGTTGCTAGCTATTGACAATGCTGAAGGATTTCGTATCTTTTCCGCTTCTTGATCGATCCTCCTGCTTGATCATTTTTCGAGCAGCTCCGAGCGAAATAGGGGTCTGATTCGAGGCCAATGTAGCAACTTCAACAACATCGATAGAACTGCAGGATTTCTGAGCTTCATTGCTGCACTGAAGAGTAGTTGTGTCTGAAGCCCGAGTTGTTCTGTGGCGAGAAAATATATTCAGCCATTTCACTGCTGCGTTTCGGGTCATACGCGCTGAATATGCTAACCATCTGAATATGACCATGCTGATGAGCCACTCTTGATGACCCTCCGACACTCCTGCCATTTGGCGCTTGCGCATTCATCGAGCAGGTCTTCGTTTGCAGAATAGGGAATTCACGATGTGTGAAGAAAGCCAATTTCACTCAGACCCACCTAGGAACGTGACTTGGTCTGTTTTTTCCTTTGTAGAAATCGAAGAAGAACACATCGTATTAATTGGAAGGTACCATCGAATTCTCGTTTTAGAAAAAACTGATCCGAAGAAGTGCATAGCCCCATTCAGAGTGGTCCATTTTGTCTTGCGGCGGAGCTATGACCCTCCGCAGCTCGGACCCTCCCCTTGTGGAGCTCCACACCAGGGTTGGGCAGGGTTGCGACCGGTCGCAACGGGGGTCGTAAAAATATGGGAAGTTTTTCAGAAAAAAATAAAGATTTAGAGGATTCGTGAAAATTTTAGAGAAATTAGGGAATTTTTTTATCTCAAATGAATATCTTTCAGTTTTGTGAGACATGTTAGAGAACTGCGTTTTGAAATAATTACTCTCATTTCGCGTGCTTCAGTGTGGACTCGCGGGACATATTGGTTACAAATTCGAATTTATATATTATTTTAACTACAGTGCGTTCGGAAAAGATAGGGACACCTCTAAAAAATGAGATTTTCAAAAAATTTCTGGGAATGGTGATGAATACTGTTCATCAATGAATACAGCGTGATAAAAAACCTCTGCTGGCAACTTCCTTGAAACCGTGCCTAATTTCATAAGATTTTTCCTTCACATTTAGGAAATTTCACCGTTCGGAAATGATAGGGACACCTTGCAAAAAATGGAATTTTTCACTTCTAACAAAATTTCCCGTTACAAGTTCACTACATGAACGCAACACGAGGACACCCAACATCTTTATTCCAATCATGGGCCGTGGTACATCGCTTACTGTTTCCGAACAAGCCCAAATACGTGTCCTCAACGCTGCCGGGCTGAGCCAACGTCTAATTGCCTCCCAGCTCGGACGATTCCCCAACTGCATCAGCCAGTTCCTACGAGATCCAGACTCTTAGGGCTCGGCGAAGAGTCCTGGACGCCCAAGAAAGGTCAGCGGCAGGCATGCACGGAGGATAAGCCGACTTTGCTCAAACAGTAGTCTGTCTCTCAACCAAGTGAGGGCTCAGTTGTCCCTCAATATGTCGAAGACTACTGTTTGGAGCGTCGTAAACGCAGACGAAAACATCGTCCGCCAAGTGATGAAGAAGGCTCCATCACTCTCAGAAGCCCACAAAGTAGCTCGACTCCGGTTTGCAAGGAACAACATGGCAACAGACTGGTCAAAGGTATGGGATTCTCTAAAAACCCGATAAAATTTAAAAAGATAAAGGCGACATGTTCCAAGTAATTTTCTCCGACAAAAAGAAGTTTAACGTTGATGGACCTGACGGTGCTCGATGCTACTGGAGAGATCTTCGCAAGGATCCGATGGTATTTAGCCGAAGAAATTTCGGAGGCGGTTCGCTGATGTGTTGGGAAGCACTCTGCAACGAAGGTGTTTTGGAAATCGCCTTCACTTCGTGTCGGATGGATTTGGAGGAGTATCAAGAAAAATTGCGTGCCCATCTTCTGCCGTTCTTCACTGAAAACAGGCGTCAACGCTACATTTTCCAGCAAGATAACGCTGCGGTCCATGTCTCCAGATCCACAAAGGCGTGGTTTCAACAGAGCCGAGTTCGCGTGATGGAATGGCCCGCGTGTAGTCCTGACTGCAACCCGATAGAGAATATCTGGAGCATAATTGTGCGCCAGATTTACGCGAATAACAAGCAGTATGGGACCGTATACGAGCTAAAGGCCGCTGTACTCGAAGCCTGGAGAAATTTGGATAAAAATGTGATATCCAATTTGATCACTTCTATGCCGAATAGAATTTTTGAATTGATTTCCAACTCTGGAGGTGCGATATCATATTAGATTTCATGTATGTGTTGATCCTTGTTTGATAATTTTTGTTTTTTGATAGTGTCCCTATCATTTCCGAACGACGAATAATGTGACAGTTTAAAATAAATTATTACATTATTATGCTATTGTTATAGAAACAAGTGAACATAGGTTATTTACCTTGCTGAATTCATTTATGAGCATTACCGAACGCCGCACGCAATTTAAACATAAAGACTGTGGTTTTCAGGGGTGTCCCTATCATTTCCGAACGCACTGTATAATATGTATTTGAAAACGTGTGATTCACGTGGAACACATTGCAAAGGGTTACAGCGCGTTGCTTTTTACATATATTGAAAAAAATCATCCCAGGGGTTGGGTTCGTAAAATTTTGATCACCGGTCGCAACGGCCTGCTCAACCCTGCTCCACACCCCGCGCCGAACCCTGTTGAAGAAGTCTCTTTCAGGTGACTCTCCACTTTTCACCTTCCTGCTGCGCAGCTTAGGTCCATATGTAATTCAATTGAGTCGTGTGATGAATGGTCCATCACCCGGAACGTAAGGCGCGCGGGAAACAACTATGAATTCGGCGGCACCGCCAATGCGGTGGGGGTTATAGTTGAGCCTCAACTGTGACATGCACAGAAATTCCTGATCTGCACTCGCGTATACGGTAGCGTAGCAGTCTCAGAATTATTTATGTTGGTGTGAACATAAACTGATCGGTTTGGGCGGTGCCGCTATGGCGGTGCTGGATGTGCGGCACGCGAGTGCGGAAGTTAACCGGGGCTTTAGAAACAACTGTTGTTCAACATCGATACAGCCTATTGACGCGGCTTGCAAGGATATTGCTCCAGTGTAGAACGTATCCTCTATTTTGGAAGGAATTTTACTGCCGTTGATCGCGTGCGTATGCGCGCGTATGCTCCGTCTGCTTCCGCTCTCACGCTCTCGTTGTCTCTGTCCACGCTACGCATAAGCACGCGAAGGAACATATTAAAATTGCCTTCGAAACAAGGGATACGTCTCTGAAGCCCATTATTTTTTCACCTCACCATCTCAAGATGGTGGGTGGATTAGGATTGATTTTAGATCTCCACAAAATGCTCGCATTTTTTCTCTTAATGAGATTAGTGAATCACTAGGCTGAAGAGCCTCCATTCATTCAGCTGTTTGATTCCTTAAGGAAGGATTCAGATCGTGTTTGCATTGGGCAAAAAATTTACCATGGAAACAACATGGATTCTCATGAGCCCAAAAACTTGATTCACTCGACTCTGTGCATCACTAACAAGGGAGTGTTTTAAACTTAACCATGGAGTTTCAGGATGCATTCTTAGTATGTTCTAGTGGCATCGGCTAAATGCATCGAGCAGTCCCAACAAAAAGGCGGCAATAAAACGACAAAGGCGAAAGAGCTTCACTCTTATTTATGTTTCAACGCTTATTCAATCACTGAAACAGCTTTGGTTATGGGTGAAATAGATTCAGAAGAAAACTCTGTGCATCTATGCTTTTTTAAAGTATGCCCCGTTGTCCAGACCGCTGACGGTGAGTTCTCGTTTAGTTCAGCTTAACATAGCAGCACCCTTCGATCAGTGCACCAGCAATGGCCGATTGACTGCCTAAACCGGCTACATCTGTCGGCTGACTGTTATGGAACGATAAATTGAGAATTATTTGCTTTTTTCTAATTTCGGACGTGTAAGTATTTCTGCAAAATCGCACTGACAGTTTCATCTCACACACCGAGGAGAACAGGAGTAGATTAGTTTTAGAAACTGCCATATGCATTTTGCCTATTCTGAGCACGGAATATGAGAACACCTCGCACTGAAGAGGGAGCTCAGTTCGAAGTTCCCTCCCTATCCTCTTGACCTACTTTGATTAAATCGGTTGGCTTTCGCCTACGTCGGGGCGGCCGTTTCCAGACAGGACTCGGAAGGATCCATAGAGCGTGTTGAACAAGGCGATTTGGCGGTATTCCTAAAATATGCCTGAACAAACTAAGACGACCTTCCGTTGCCGCTTGAGATGGCGTTGGGAGATGTTGGCACCTTCCTCGTGTCAAGCGCTGATACAAGGCGTCGATTTCGTTGTAGAGGTCTTCGTTGTGGCTACACCTGCGGCCAGACATATCCAAGCAAACGTCTAAACAGCTTCCTCTCCGTGCAATCCAACCTTTCCATCTGCGTCTTCGGTGCTGCCCACGTCCCCGATCCGTACACCATGATAGGGCGAATAGCGGATAAGTAGACGCGCAACTTGACTTCCTTCGCGATGGGGGTAGACCACAAACCCTTGGCTAGAGAATTGAATGCAGATGTAGCTTTCGCACATCGTTGTCGAATATCCGCTGCATAACTACCATCGTTCTTCAGCAAACAGCCCAAATAACAGAAATCGTCCTCCAGTTCGATACTTTGTCCGTCCACACAAACTCCCGTTGAAGGCCTCTGAGAGACCCACATCTGCTTGCATTTGTCGGGACGAAGACGAGGTCCGTAGGCTGCTGCATACTTCGAAATGAGGTTCACAATCCCTTGCAGTCTTGCGTTGTTTTCAGCGAATAACACGGTGTCGTCGGCGTACTCCAGGTCGACTAGGGAGCGCCCTGATGGTGTTAGGATTACGTCCGCAGGAAACTGTTCTGCAACTCCACGCATGATGTCATCAACGGCGAAGTTGAATAGAAAAGGTCCTGCTACTGTTTTCACTCCGAAGGCTGACGTAAATCCGACAGGCGTACGAACTGCTGCTGTTGTTCCTTTGTTTATGTCCTTGATTAATCGAATATACTTTTTCGGGACTCCATCTGCTCGCAGTGCGTTGAGCAATCGATCACGATGAGGAGATTCTAATGCGGCTTCAAAGTTCGAAAAGCAAGCTGTAATGGCTTCGAATACCGCTGCCACGATTCAATTACTCTTCTCACGACGAACATTTGGTCGATGGTCGATCTTCCAAGTCGAAAACCGGCCCGCTCCTCTCTGGTCGTTTCCTCACGATGTTTAATGAGTCGCTCGAGAATGATACGCTCCAAAACCTTGTAGATGACACGCAGTAGAGAAATCCCCCTATAGTTCTTGGGATCCGATAACTTCTGAAGAGGTACGATTATCGCATTTCTCCACGAATCGGGTATCCTTCTGCTCATCCATATGGCACGGATAGTGTTGGTCATTTCACGAATCCCAGACGGAGGGAGATTTCAGCATTTTTGGAGTGATGTTGTCATCTCCACCTGCCTTTCCATTCTTCATTCTCCGGTCTCTTTTTTCCCCGGTTCAAAACTTCAGCCTCACTCTTCGGTTCCTCTATGACCTCGTAATGTGCTCTTTGAACATGCGGGAGCTCAGGTACTGACGGCGCTGGACGATTCATTAGTGAACTGAAGTGTGAACTGAAGTAATCCTTCCATGTAGGCAGCGTCGCATCACCGACTGCAAGTCCATTGGTAGTGTTGAGGACAGGAGAACATCTCTTCATCTTGCCCCTATTCTGTCGTAACAACGTGTAGGCTTTCCTCGGGTTTTTCTCCTTCCTAGCCTTCTCGAATTCCTTAGCTCTACACGTTCATTCTCGTTCGCGGTCGCCTTGACGCTGCCGACGCAACTTCCTCCTCAGACGCTTCTCCTCCACAAAGTTTCCTACATTTCGGAGAGCACATACTCTGTTGTAAGTCGATGTTTTTTCTCTGAGACGTGGGCGAACTTCTTTCGGGCTGTACAACCGGGAGTGCCTCTTTCGAAGCGTCCTGGATGCACCTGACGAAAGAGTCCGCGTCGCAAAGTTTCTTCTTAGTTCATACTCCAATATGAATAGAAGCTTGTTGTCGGAATTTCCTTCTGCACTCTTCATCTCTGAGACTTGTCATGTCAATCCTCTGGAGAGGTGATAGCCCCTCGTTTCCTCCTATGAATCCTTGCAGTGAAGTTCAACAGAGCAGGACGGTGTCCCTATCCTCATTAAAAAAATCTTTAAAGCACGCACAGCATGAATCACAAATAAGTTCGGAATTATACTGAAACGAGTACTAGTTGCACACTCGATCGACCGTTCAAAATGACATATCCTGTCCCTATTGGGGTGTAACTCCGGCTCGCAGTTGCGGACAACTGCACACGCAGGATAACCTAAGTTTTGCTGGGATCATGATTAATCGTGCTGGTATCACGGCGTTCCGGTACGATTATCCTCGAAATGCGTGCAGCAGCAGCGGTGGTCCGCAAATGCGGACCGGAATTTCGCCATGATAAACAGTATGCTGTTGTCATCTGGTTTATTCAAGCATTGTTGTTAATTTTTGTGCTTTTTTTAGTTGATCTTATTTTCCGACTTTTTTTCTGGACCCCACTCTGAGCACATCATATTGCTCCTATTAGGCTATAGCAAGAGTTTGCAAAATTACCTTTTTGAGTAGCTCCACTGACTTCTTATCCAGCTCTCTCGTCGGAGTTAAGTTAGAATCCAGATGTTAACTATGAGCAGATGAAGAGGGTATAATCGCGTAGCTGACGCACATCTGGTTTGTTTCACAGGATGAGCAGTGACGGCTGACGAAGAGCGTCTCGCCATATTTGGGATTTGGCGAGCTCAGATCGCAATGAGCACGTCGTGGCGTTGAGGTTTCACAAATTGACGCGGCAGCGGTGCAGACCATGATTCGGTTGATTCCGCAATTCTGTAGGTTCAACGAGGAGCGGTTGGCGATGCTAGCTGAGCGGAGTGCGTTGGAACGAGAACGACAAGAGGTGACGAGGGAGAAGAACGCGTTACAACAAAAAGAACAGCTCACCATTATCAATAAGGGTGGAGCAGTTCGACCTCCGATCAAGTTCTCATTTGGAAAGTGACCTCGCTTTCGCGCTTGGCATTTTCTTGGCTCATGTTGTTATTGTTACTTTCAAGTGCGAGATTGTATAATTGTGCTGTATATTTTGTGTTTTCGCAAAGCTTAAATCGTTTGTATTTTGTTTTTTGCCCTTGCTTTTGAACTAGTATGGGTTGTGTGATATTCTAAGAGGCAGTGTCCACGGCAAGATCACACCAGAGTTTTCACCGAAAGAAGTGAACATCTGGGAATTGGCCTTAGGAAAGCCTCTAATCATCGAAGTATTATCATTTATTCCATCATTTCGACCTGTTGATCGGATACGCATGATGCTTTTACATTTTCAGACTTTTTTCGAATAATTCGTAATTTCGAAGTTTTCGAGTATTCGACTTTTCGAATAATTCGGGATTTCAAGCTTTTCGAGTATTCGACTTTTCTAATAATCTGGTATTTCCAACTTTTCGATTATTCGACTCTTCGAATAATTCGGGATTTTAAAATTTTTCGAATATTCTACCTTTCGAATAATTCGGGATTTTGAACTTTCCGAATATTCGAGTGTTTGAATAAAAAGTCGGCTTTTTCAATCGATTGTCGAATAATTTTTCGATGTTTTTTATTCGAAGTTCCAATTAAGTCAAAAAATATTTTGCCATTCCCTCTAATTTCGAGAAAAAAGCTAAATATTTTCAGCTAGCATATTCTTTCCTTTGAGATTGAATCAAACTGTCGAATAGAGAAGCAAACAAACTATTTCTGAAAATTGGGCTCCGCAGAAAAGGTCAAGGATTTGGCATTGCTCTAAAATGTCGTGAAATTGTTCCTTTAGATTTGGCTATCAAACTGATTTCCTAAATGTAGTGAAATTGTTGAATCGATTTGGCTGTTGTTGATATATGCAGATAACATAATCATTAAATGTAGTGAAATTGTTGCAAACGGATTTGGCAGGAGCTCTATGAATTATCAGAGTCAAATCACGCGTCAGAAGGTCTTTTGGCGAGCGAATGAAGACAAAAAGAAGAAAATAATCCTCAGCCAACAATGCTGAACGAAACGTGGCCTTATGGGCTAGAATTAAGGTTTTCGAATGTTATTCTGCCTTTTCAGTGTAGCTCCCACTAAGGTACCGGACCTTCCCTCACCGATTAGATAAAAATCATGAAAACGAAATTTAACACAATTTATTCGCTACTGACGCTATATCTTCGTGTCCTCAACGCTTTCACGGTTCACATTGTATGGAAACGTTTTTGTTGCTAGACTTGTTCTTGTTCTCATTTGATTCAATATGCGCTCCATGAAAAACCCCTTCTGACGCGTGATTTGACTGTGTTAATTCATAGAGCTCCTGCAAAATCCGTTTGCTACAATTTCACTACATTCAATGATTATGTTATCTGCATATATCAACAACAGCCAAATCGATTCAACAATTTCACTACATTTAGGAAATCAGTTTGATAGCCAGATCTAATTTCACGACATTTTAGAGCAACGCCAAATCCTTTTCTGTGGGGCCCAATTTTCAGGAATTTCACAACTTCCAAGGGTTTTCCTTCTACAATATCGTCAATTTCTAAAAGTCAAGTTGTGTTTTTTAGAAAACATAGTGGTAGAATGAAGAAACAGCCGCTCCGCTGCTAAGATTACAAGATAATAGTTGCAACGCGACTTCCTACTGATAAGATGCAATGCATATAGTTATTGAATTTAAAAGTCGAAAAAATGAAGAAATGAGTTTTAAAATGACATCTGCACAGGGTCAGGGCACTATCCTAGACGTGGGGGGGGCACCCACCATTCAAGACAGGAATGAAATGAACCGCCAATTGGTAAGGCAACCAGTCGAAGTATTTCCATAGAGCTCTGATAAAAACAATGATTGATAGCGCAGTATCAGGCATCTTTTCTTAGTTTTTCATCATTTCTATGAGTAAATCTTGGGTGGCCCCACCACGTCTAGGATAGACCCAAGGTCAGCCGCTCTAGCCAAACGTCACCGGTTGATGCTGATGTGGCTCGCCTGCGCCGGACCATATGTCTGATTCGGAACAAGAACGATGGTTAAGTGCGCCAGAGGAGGGCTACCGTAATATTAGAAATGATGTTATTCGGCACTCGTAAACAATTTTGATGATACCCAATTGATCAACGTTAAAGTATAAAAGAAGTGAAGAGCGGTGTGTCTTCATTAACACACCGCCTTTCTCCAGAGGTGAGCAGTTGAGGATCTGCCTGGACTACAAAGCAGGAAAACAGCACCACCGGTGGTGAAGATGTAGCGAATTCGGAGTCAGAACCTAGAAAATTTTAGGCCCCGGTCATAGTTGGATGAGCCGACGTCTCCAGCCCGGTCGATACACACAGAATGCATTGGAAATGGGATGCAAAAATCACTCGGTGTATCCCCCCGCACCCCCCAACACCCCACAACACCCACCCGGTCGATACGTAAGAACGACATGGTGAGGTGAAGCTGAGAAAATCAGTCGGTGTATCCCTCCAACACCCCCCCCCCCCGCACCCTGCGCACCCCCTAACACCCACCCGTTCGATACGTATGTTTAAAATGATGGAGTGAGGTTGAGAAAATCACTCGGTGTATCCGACACGGTCGATATCCATTCTTTACGTGGATGAGAAAATCACCGGGTGGGCGGGTCGATGATAAAACATTGCGTATCACTTGAAAGCTAACCTTACTGCTACCTCCGTTACTTCACCATACTCTCCTTCACTATTTCTCTGAACAGGTGCAATCCTGTTGGCCACGTAATCATCGTCATATCTAGTTGGATACACCGAGTGATTTTCTCAACCTCACTCCATCATTTTAAACATACGTATCGACCGGGTGGATGTTGGGGGGTGCGGGGGGAGTCGGTGGGTTACAGATGCAAATAGCACCAACTCTGACCGGGGCCTTAGAGCCAACTCGAGTGAGACTACGGTAGCCCTGCTCTGGCGCACTTAACTATCGTTCTTGTTGATCGGAGGTATGGCTTGCATACGGTGTCCTGAACATTAAACTGAGGTCATGCGCACGTCCCTTGATGTCCTGCACACTGCTACTGAGGTCCTGCACGCATTCTGCGACGTTCTGCCCACCACTACTGGGGTCCTGCGCAGGTCTCATGATCTCCTGCACACTCCTACTAGGGTACTGCACACCCCTACTGGGGTCCTGCACAGGTTCCATCATGTTCTGCACACTCCTACTGAGGTCCTGCACTCATTCTACGACATCCTGCACACCCCTACTGGGGTCCTGCACAGTTTCCGTGTGTTGCACAATCCTGCTAAGGTTCTGCACACGTTCCATGATGTCCTGCACACTCCTACTGAGGTCCTGCACACATTCTACGACGTCCTGCACACATTTACTGGGGTTCTGCAGAAGTTCCTTGATGTCCTGCACACTCCTACTAAGGTCCTGCACACATTCTACGACGTCCTGCACACCCCTACTGGGGTCCTGCACACGTTCCATGATGTCCTGCACACCCCTACTGAGATCCTGCATACATTCTACGACGTCCTGCACAACCCTACTGGGGTCCTGCACAGGTTCCATCATGTCCTGCACACTCCTACCGAGGACCTGCACACATTCTACGACGTCCTGCACAGCACACCCCTACTGGGATCCTGCACAGGTCCCACGATGTCCTGCACACTCCTACTGAGGTCCTGCATACATTCTAAGACGTCCTGCACGACCCTACTGGGGTCCTGCGCAGGTCCCATGATGTCCTGCACACTCCTACTAAGGTCCTGCACACGTTCTTTTATGTCCTGCACACATTCTACGACGTCCTGCACACGGGGTGTTTCCAAATAGACACCTCTGCAGAAACGTACAACCGTCAACTAGGAAGCACTGTCTGCAGGCAACAACGAAATGCGCCATTCACGCGCAGAAATTTTTTATTGAGGCCGAGTGATGATCGCCGGTTTTTCTCATTTTTGTGTGCTTTCCTCGTTTTTCCTGCTTTCTCTTCTATTGTTTTTTGTTTCTTCTGCTTGGTTATGAAGGAGAGTGGTGTTTTTAGGAGGTTTCAGTGTTGATTAGGGTGACAAAATCCTCATTCGATGCCAGGGAATAATCGAAATATCATTTATGATAATTTTTCATGGAATCACTATTTCTTACTCTTATCGTTTACACCAAGCAGAAGATACAAGACTATAGAAGAGTGGAAGAAACGGCGAAACATCAAAGATATGACATCGATCATGCCTTGAAGGCTGGAAGAATAGAGAAGCTGGAGGGACGTTTTTTATTCAGTGTTTGTAACCGTTATTAAGTACAAAGGTGCACCGTCCAATCTGGATTTCTCCTGATTTGCACCTCCCCGAATCGCTAGGGTAAAAATTAGTTCACACCCGGGGTTTTCCTCCCCTAAAGGGCGGTGCAGCCGAAAGCTGCACCGTCCAATCTGGATTTCTCCTGATTTGCACCTCCCCGAATCGCTAGGGTAAAAATTAGCCCACACCCGGGGTTTTCCTCCCCTGAAGGATGGTGCAGCCGAAGGCTGCACCGTCCAATGTGGATTTCTCCTGATTCGCACCTCCCGGAATCGCTAGGGTAAAAAATTAGCCCACACCCGGGGTTTTCCTCCCCTGAAGGATGGTGCAGCCGAAGGCTGCACCGTCCAATCTAGATTTCTCCTGATTCGCACCTCCCGAATCGCTAGGGTAAGAAATTAGCCCGCACCCGGGGTTTTCCTCCCCTGAAGGATGGTGCAGCCGAAGGCTGCACCGTCCAATCTAATTTCTCCTGATTCGCACCTCCCGAATCGCTAGGGTAAAATTAGCCCACACCCGGGGTTTTCCTCCCTGAAGGATGGTGCAGCCGAAGGCTGCACCGTCCAATCTAGATTTCTCCTGATTCGCACCTCCCGAATCGCTAGGGTAAAAATTAGCCCACACCCGGGGTTTTCCTCCCTGAAGGATGGTGCAGCCGAAGGCTGCACCTGTCCAATCTAGATTTCTCCTGATTCGCACCTCCCGAATCGCTAGGGTAAAAATTAGCCCACACCGGGGTTTTCCTCCCCTGAAGGATGGTGCAGCCGAAGGCTGCACCGTCAATCTAGATTTCTCCTGATTCGCACCTCCCGAATCGCTAGGGTAAAAATTAGCCCACACCCGGGGTTTCCTCCCTGAAGGATGGTGCAGCCGAAGGCTGCACGTCCCAATCTGAATTTCTCCTGATTCGCACCTCCCGCAATCGCTAGGGTAAAAAATTAGCCCACACCCGGGGTTTTCCTCCCCTGCCGGACGGTGCAGCCGAAGGCTGCACCGTCCAATCTAGATTTCTCCTGATTCGCACCTCCCGAATCGCTAGGGTAAAAAATTAGCCCACACCCGGGGTTTTGCTCCCCTAAAGGACAGTGCAGCCGAAGGCTGCACCGTCCAATGTGGATTTCTCCTGATTCGCCGTCCAATTCGGGTTTCTACGATCGGCCCTCATTGAAGATTGGTACTTGAATATATAAGACATTTCACCCTAATATTTTCAAGGTCTGAAAAATGGATTACGTTAAGCCCTGCGCCTCAGATTTTTGTACTGAACGCTTCAGGATAAAAAAAAGTCAATTTGCTGACTACAAGGTTAGATGTGTCATAATCTGAGCATTTCCTCCCTAAAACGTTGACACAAGAGTAATTCATAATGATCCGTTGTGAACAAAACTCTTCTGCGCTAGAAATCCTTGAGAACAACTACCTATCCAGTGACTTCGTATTTTGAAAAATGCGCGTATGGTATGGTGCATGTGGGCCGTAGCTGCGGACACATCGGACTTGACGGTTGTACATTTCTGCAGGGGTGTCCAGCTGCCGACAGCCCTGCACACGCCTACTAAGGTTCTGCACACGCCTACTGAGGTCTTGCACACATTCTACGACGTCCTGCACACCCCTACTGGGGTCCTGCACAGGTCCCATTATGTTCTGCACGCTCCTACTGAGGTCCTGCACACATTCTACGACGTCCTGCACACTCCTACTAAGGTCCTGCACACGTTCCATGATGTCCTGCACACTCTTACGGGGCTCCTGCATACATTTCATGACGTCCTGCATACTCCTACTGTTGTCTCGCATAGTCAACCGACACTTCAGCACACCCTGCGACGCCTTCCTATCGATGGTGCGCATGGAACGAATACGCGCCGCGCTCAAAGAACATATCTCCCGCACAGCGTCATCTTCCGAGCCGGACGTCTAGCGTACACCACCCTAGAGAGCAAGGTGTTTATGTGGAGTCTCTAAGAAAACAATGACTGATAACGAAAAAACCCATCATTTTCATAAACTAATCTTGAGAGGCCGGTTTCCGAATTTGAATCGCCCGTTACTCTGAGAGTTTTGGCCGAGGAATAGCAGCGTAATAGCTGCGAAATGCCTGCTTGCCGCGTAATAGCCGGGAAATAGCCGCCAAATAACGCCGGCCGCGATAAAACCGCGAAATAGCCGCTAAATAATGCTGGCCGCGAAATAACCGCTAAATAATTCTCGCCGCGAAATAGCCGCCAAATATGTGGTCTGCTTGGAGCTTGGTTGAGCTTAGTTTATTTATGTGCGGTCTATGCGATGCCTAATTTCCTAATGCTGCTGAGCCGTGCCCTACTCCAGAATACTACGAGTAAAACTGCGTTTCTTGATCACCCATTATTACTGCACACCCTTACATGGGCGTATCCTTGTAGGCATACCGGGCGAAGATCAACCATTGCAGATCGGCCTTTATACATACATAGCCACATGCGACGTATTGTGTCAGCCGAAATAACTCTTCGATACACAAATTGATGGGGTTTTGAAGCATCATGGATCTATTTACAATGGGACGCTCATAAGCTCGGATGATAGCAGGATATCGGCGTATTTTATAGTATGCACGCTTCATATTTCTATTATTCTGTCCTCTGACTACCAGAATGTTTCTTCTCAGTGGAGCCTGGAGTTATCTGTCGAATTCGGCATGTATGTAGCGAAGATTCAAGCCATTGTCAATGTTGATGGCTTCACATTCAGTTCCCAGACAAGGTACGGAGTGACTTGTTCCCTATGATTACTTCCTGTGCAAAACTAATAAGGGGAGGGTGGCACTCGAAATAATTAAATGATTCGTGCATGAAAATAAAAGTTTCTGCTGATATTAGATGCCTGATAGCGTTATAAGTCATTGTTTTCATGAAAACTCCCATGGAAAGTTTTCACGGACAACTTCGATTTCGGAAACTGGTATCATTCATTTTTTTATTGAACCCTGAGTGCCCCCCCCAACTATTTTTGCACCTTATTTCCTACATTTTATCATGTTCACATCTGCTCACATCTGATTAAAACCGTAGGCTATGGAATGAGATCTGCAAGCCATGAGCAGCGACGAGACGTGTATATGAGAAAATCCACAATCTTTTTGGTCTTTTCCGTTTCCTGCGTTTTGACCATTTTTCTTCCGTTTCCAAAAATTATGGAGAAGATTCTCGCACAGCCCTAGCTTTTATGGATATAAACCCTGTGTTGTGGTTCAACCACAACTGTCTTCTGATATCTGGCTTTATTCGTGAGTTTGGGAAACAGACACATCAATATTGTCTTTTGACGTCTTCTTATGGAACACATGACAACAGCTATGATTGACGGTATCGATGTCTGTAACTGTGACTGAAGGTAAGACCGGCAATTAAAGCTCGTCGCCTCATTTCCAGATTGGTGGCTGCGTGAAGTTGCCGGGAAATAGTCGAGGAATAGCCCACCAGGCTCCGCAGCGGCTCCTGGTGGGCTATTTCTCGGTTATTTCGCGGATAACGTGGTCGCGGCCGAGCATTAGCCGCGAAGTAGCCGAGAAATGACCGATAAATAGCCCACCAGGAGCCGCTGCGGAGCCTGGTGGGCTATTTCGCGGCTATATCTCGGCCAAAACTCTCAGAGTAGGGGCCCAGAAGTCATTATGGTGAGTTCTGCCAATTATTTTCGGCATTCCCGTGGCCGATTACGTCTAGTAAAAAATGTTCAAGCGATTTGGTCCACGCCTTCCAAAAAAATGGAATTCGACGGACGGAGGTGGAGGCGGTGGTGGAGAACGTTTTTGCGTACTTTGAGAGTTCATACCTTTAGAAAGCGGGGACCAGTTAGGATGAAAAGTTGCACACATATTTAATTTCTTGCAGCGCATCGAATGGTGGACACCACATAGCTACCTCTGGTGACGGTATGAACAGGTGATCTCATTGTAGGGCATCCGCGCGGGAAGAGATCAAAGCCAAATCCTGGTGCTCAAAATCCTGGTGCTGGTGGTACCACAATTTACTTACAGGCATTACACCCTAAATCCTGAATGAATCAGTTATCCGAACACGGCCGTAGAAGGGCCATAACGGCCGAATCCCCTGGAGTTCATAGACCTGATTTTTAAAGGCAGTATTCACGATAAAAAAAATGTGTTTCAGTTTCCACGAGGAATGGGTAGTGGAGGGGCAAACTGTAACGTTGACGTCGAATGAACGCATGAAAACGAGCCAAGAAGAGCCCCAAGAGAGCCCGAAGTTGCCACTTCGAGCGCATTGCAAACCTCAAACGCGCAACACACGCCCACCGACGTGAACAAATGAATGCTCGAGATCGAGAGATGAGCGATGATTTCCTATCATTAGCCCCGTTCTTCCTTTCATTCTCAGCTTCTCTCTTTACTCAGGTCAGCTCGCATAGATCGGCTGCAAAAGACGGAAGGTACAAGCCTCGGAAAACTCGTCCACCATGTTTCCTCAGCTCAATCTTTGAGGAACCATAACTCCGTTCCCAGAAGGTCTTGTACGATATCAGAGACATCATTGGAATCAGCATGGGGCAGTTTTCAAGATAGGTGAAAAAAACAGAAAAACTATTTTCATCGTGAACACTGCCTTTAAGTGACTCGGCACTTTCGAAGAACTGTTCCACATCGGTTCTAATTCAATGTTCAGATATTTATTTGAGCAAAAAGTTTATTGGATTTTTCCAGAAATTACTCGGAACACGGAATATTTTTTGCGCACTTCTATTCTAACATCGTCACCTGTATTCAGTTCAGTATTCATGTATTTGAAAAGATTTTTTTTGTTCGGACAAAATAATCCGAAAATTCAGTTTCCTCCCCATCGACGTGCAAATACATAATTTTAGATTTTATTTTTGAAAGTCATGGGTTGTTTCGAAGTTTAGGGTGAGTGCAAATTTTAGTCTAAATCGACTCCGAGTTCGTTTTTGGCATTCACAAGTTAGCAATCGTGCGTCACCGCTTCTACTTGGGCGGACTTATCGCGACACCGAATAGGAAAAAATGCAGAGTCGACGGTGATCAACCCGCTACTTTTGAGCGCGGTCAGCTCTCAATGGGATCGCAATCAGTACGCCTCTTCGAAAATTCGACAGACCGCAAAAATTCTATTCAGGCAGCATACACGCCCACAAACATGGTTGAGATAAGAACATAATTAGGACCGCACGGCCCCTACCATATCGTGAACGGCGTTTGAAGCGCTGAAAACCATGCAGGTTGACAGAATTCGACCATTCCCATTTCGAAAGCCTGTGGAACCCCACCCCTACGAATAACAGAATGAAGAGTGGGACATGTGTAAGTACTTGATAATTTAGAATGGCAGCACTATCAAATGAGAGTCTTCCTCAGAAAAACCAGGAGCAGCTTGGGACGAGGGAAACGCCCACTCCCCGCTCATCGTCATTTGCAGCAGGTGCTCCCGGTATACGGGAGCAGCTGCTGGGAACTCTCTCGCGGTCTGTGATTGGTCGGGAGCGTGTCCGCGAAAATTGGACCAATGAGGTTTGTGGCCGGGTAGCTGCTGCTAAGGTGCAGTTTTTCTCTGTGGAAACGTTAGCGCTCTCAAGCTCCTGCAGATTTGAAGCACCCTCTTAGCCCCGCCCCTGCTCCACTGTCATTGGCTGGAATTGTTATGCTGCCGAGCTGCTCTGTGGAAGTGTTGCACTTGCAGCTGCACCGAGCAGCTTGGGACTATCATGGCAGTAGCTGCCCGAGTAGAGGTGGGGCCTGACCGAAACGGGCCAATCACGAACGATTATGCGAGTACTTGTGCAGCTGCTAGGCTTTCGTGCTCGGGCAGCTGCTGCTTTTCTACTGCGGCAACTGCTGCAGTCAATTGAGGGATTGCGCTATCGATCGACTCACAATGCCACGCAGCTCACCCATTTCGCCTCCAAAAGCCGCGTTTGCGGATGTAAGTTTTTTTTTCTTTTCAATAAATGTACTGAATTTTCCTCTACTGCACTGTTTTCCGATTCTGTTTGCTGCGAAACCCCATCCCCGCGAGCATTCATGAGACCGGTACACAACACCGGTGAGCTTCGGTGCGTCAAGAACGCAGGGTTATGCGATTGAAAGGGGTTAAAGATGAGGATCCGCCACCAGTTCTCACCAGTCATCTAGCACACTTTCATAGAATGCTGATGCGACCGTCAAACGACATGAAAAACCGTTACGGCAAAAACTCCTCATGCAGAAATCTTCGAAAATGGCAGTGGCGAGGCCTCCAATTGCAGAAAAACTTCAAAAACGATTTTGGCTCCAAATTCAAAGTCAATTTCACAATGTTTTCAGACTGACCTTCCTTTACAAATAGAAATTTTTCATGGCCTCTTCGACATTTCCGTTCACTAGAGCGTCCAACCTCCACAAAAAAATAATAATATACGGTTTTCTGCGCGTACGATGCCTATAAGATGCTTCCTTTCCACCTCTTAAAGAGCTTTCTATACGATTTCAAGTCATTCTTCAAATTTCAAGTTAAGTACTACTGTTCCGTTCCCGAGAATCCGAATTACGGTCCGCAATTACAGACTACGGCTGCTACATCACGCGACACGATGATAATCATGCTTAAAGAAACGGGCATCGTACCGGGACCGTGTGGTCCCATCACAAATATTATCGTATATATTGCGTGATGCGACAGCCGTTGTCCGCAAACGCGGACGGCGACTTTACTCCGAGAACGACAGTACTGGTTCTGTTATAGATTGTAAAGCTGGGGAGCTGGTCAAAAATCTTGGTAGGCGCGGACGACCCCACCAGACGGTCTAGATTCGAGGGGATCAAGAGTGCCCCGATGGAATGGGATAACGCCCTACGTAGGGCGTAAGCCCGCGCATTGCATGTTAATTTTTATTGTACTATGCTGTTCAAACCTCAAAATTTGAAACCTTTGTCTTAGAGCCGACATCCGGGTGAGAAGGATCCATATGCTCCTCATGTGTTATATATGTTTTACAGTGATTGTTGTTATTTTGTTTTTGCTAAAATATGGTTTTTGTTTGTCTCAAGATGTTTCTCATTAGTGTTCCTAGCGTATTTCCATTATTCCCTTTATCGATGTTATTTTTCTCTGCGGAAAGTAAATCTACATACCGTAAAATCGTCTAGTACTGAATCAGATTGTGTGTGCGATGTCTCCGTAGCGCTGCCGTCTACGAAAGCGCTGAATTTTCCCATGGTGGTCTAACAGCACTGGTATAAGCCCGATAACGCATTCAGGTCTAACGCTGAATGCTCCTCGCTTCAGAGACTCTTGAGTCTTGGCTGACTTTTGTAGAGATTTGGTTTGTCCGCTGCGCACTAGAAGTCTCTAAAAAAACTTATTTAGCCCATGATAAAGCGTTGACATTGAGGGGCATCACCAGCGAGCTTCATGTAACATCAGGCTTCTGTTGTTGCTATAAGACCATTCTTAGGAAAAGATTTACCTCTGCTGGAGACAATGGCGCCATTAAGGCTACTGCCGTAGCTGTTCCCTTTCTATGGTAGCAGCAGTATTCAGAAAAAATGAAAGTGTGTTGCTTGATACTATTAAGTAGCTTACCACTGTTGTTTCAAAGAGTCGCGTGCATATTGATCTGCGATTGTTATCATCGAACTCGATAGCACTTGATATCAATCGACAATCAATACGCATACAAGTCATTGCAACAGCAGTGGTAAGTTACTTGATAGTATCAAGTAACATACTTTTCTTTTTTCTGAGCACTGCTGTTTCTGCGGGAGCTGTTGCTGCAGCTTCTAGGGAGCTGTTGTTGCAGCTTCTAGGGAGCAGCTGATGCAGCTTCTAGGGAGCTGTTACCGCAGCTTCTGGGGAGCAGCTGCTGCAGCTTCTAGGGAGTGATCCTGCAGCAGTAACTGCATTCACGGTTGGTGCAATTGCACCAAATGCAGCAGCAAGGGGCTGCTCCTGCCCTTGCTGCCGCTAGGCTCCGCCTCCGATCCGCCCACTTCTGCCGGACTACAGCTGATCCCGAGCCTATGTGCAGAGTTTACGGGCCCCATGCTGCTCCTGGTTTTTCTGAGTCGAGAGAAACAGCTTGATTTCCCTGATTATAACTCGCTCGTTTACATACCGTTTAATTCCCATCCACTTTCAAGAATGCCGCTCTATAGTGGAGTCCACCAAGTGTGTCTCATTTACTTATCAATGAGAAGCGGTCGATTGGAGATCAATGAACATGAAACTCGTTGTAGCACAACCGCTCTCGCTCAATCGGTATCGAGCGTGCTGATATGGGATTCATGCACATTGATCCCCAGCCGACCGCTTCTTATTGATAAGTAAATGAGACACTCTTGGTGGACTCCACTATACTTCGGCTGGCTTGTGAAATGGAGCAATTCGTCAGCAAACAGACAGTTATATTCCAGTCAATCGAGCTGTTTCTCTCGTAGACTCTCATTTGATAGTACTATCACTCTTAATTATCAAAGGCTTCCACATGCCTCACTCTTCATTCAGTTATTCGTAGGGGTGGGGTTCTACAGGCTTTCGAGACGGAAATGCTCGAATCCTGTCAACCTGGATGGTTTTGAGCGCTTCAAATGTGGTTCACGACATGGTAGGGGCCGTGCGGTCCTATTTATATTCTTATCTTAACCATCTTTGTGAGAGTGTATGCTGCCTTTAAGCCCCTTTTCACATGGCCGACCGACGTGGGGCAGCTCGTTCTCGAATGTGTAATATCTGTCTACCCTATCCTATCCCTCTTTTCTATCCTGACTTATCAAATTTGATAACGAGTCGTCCGACGTCGGCCGGCAAACTATGAAAGGGGCTTTACTCAATAATCATAATACAATTAGGCCGAACCTATGACCAAAATTGAGCATCTGCGGGTGTCACGCCCTTTATCTGAAAGGGACAGAGTGTACTCCCGCTTGTGCAGCCAAGGAGATATGAGATGTACCGCGAACTTGGGGTTGTTGAACCGGCGACGATCCCGTTTTACCACACTGGACAGCGCATCGTAGTCGACACGGGCCCGTCGCAGTTAGTCCGATACGTGCAGCTGCTCGCGATCAGCCGGATTACGATGCAGGCCGTTCGCGATCGGTTCTATTCGTAAATTCTTGTATGCGATAGAAACGATTTATGCTCGCGCTAAGTTCTACTTACCAGTAGCTGCGCGTGATAGGCCCTGCACTTCTGTCGGACACACCGCGTGATGATATCGAGCAACCGCTGATTGTTCGCGATCACTTCTGCTCGGATTTTTGTTAGCGATCACTTCTACTCGGATTTTCTTCCGCGGTAAAAAAGTTTTCTGAGCGCGGTAAATACTGTACGGCATTTTCTACGAGCGATAAGTCCGTCCCATTGTCTGAACAGATAGAGGCTACGCGATTGTTTGAGCGGCGCGCCGCGCCGCTCTGTGGCGGAAGTGTAAACGACCCCTTACGAGTGGCGTGAAACATGAGTGAGTCGTCATTGATCGTTTCGCTCTACCTTGATTTAGAAACTCATCTACGATTTGCGTCAGTGTGCATCCTTGGCGGGTAACCTGCTCGTGGGTCAATGGTATGTTCTGGAAAAAAACTATTTATTCGAAAAAGTCTGCTATCGAGTTCATTCGAATGTTTCAGTAGATTTTCGAATAATCGACTTTTTGAATAATTCGGAATTTCGAAGTTTTCGAATATTCGACTTTTCGTGTAGTTTGAAGTCGACTTTTTCAGTCGAATGATTTTTCGAATTATTCGATTCGGTCAAATTACTTTTTTATTTTTTTTACAATTATTAATTACTAGACCTTCCCTCCCCGACTACATTAAAACCACGAAAACGAAATTTATCACGCTTTATTAGGTACTGACGCTAGGTGTTTATGTCTTCAACGCTTTCACGGTTCACATTGAATGCGAACGTTTTGTTGCTAGACTTATCCTTGATCTGATTTGGTTCAAATCGCGCTTGACGCAAAACTCCTGACGCGTAATTTAACTCTGATAGCTTATAGAGTGCCTGCCAAATCTATTTGCAACAATTTCACTACATTTACTGACTATGTTGCCTCCATATACCAACAACAGCCAAATCAACTCAACAATTCCACTACATTAAAAAAATTGAGACTAGAGACATCCACTAAAAAATTTCACGACATTTCAGAGCGATGCCAAAGCCTTAGCTTTTTCTGTGGAGCCCAACATTCAATAATCGAAAGTGCAATTGAAAGACCAAATCATGCGATATCTTGAAACAAACGAATGGTAACATTCAAAGTTTGTAATTTTGTGCTCTTCGAAAAATTTGGTATCAGCTCCCTCCGAAATATTCAGGCGCAAAAATTCTCGAGCGTTAATAGTTTTTTGCACCTATGTATTCTCTAGCGAATGCCCAATACAGTTGGCACGAATCGTACAGATACTTCGCATTCCTTGTTGTGTGTTGCCGCGAACTCGCGCACGTATGTTTTGAGGTATGAGCGCCTAGTTTGCGCCAACGCACCATGGAATGCAAAGTATCAGTACGATCCGTGCCGACTGTATATCACACGCGCCTGAGAAGCATCAATTAATAAAAGTGGAATGACATCATATTGTTCGAACGCCAATCCTGTAGGCACGAATATACGGTTTGCTTCTCAGATTTAGTCCGGTGGATGGAGCTGGCGCGATCATTGAGGTTGGCCGTGCCGCGTTTGCGACACCACCGGCCACAGCCACCGATGTTTGGTAAAAAAGTGCACAGCTAAATCAATGGTATGATGTGTATCCTGTCTCTAGGAAGCCGCGATGCAGTTATTATCTCGCTATCTTGGGAGCGGAGTAGTTGTACGTAAAAGGAGTGTTTAGCGACTTGTTTCCGATTTTCGATGGTTAAAAGTGTAAATATGTGAATCGGTTCTTCACCAATGCTTTTGGATTTTATTCGTACGCACTAAGACGTTCAGCATTCAGGATTGTCCTCAATAGTCATGCACTGTCACTGGTTCTTTGAATGCATTTTACGTTGTAGTAACAGTCCTCGTCGAAAGCATTCCCATTCAGCATGTAGTATTCTCCATCTGAAATCGGCTCTTAAGCCCCTTTCACACTTGCTCGACCGACGTCGGACGACTCGCTATCGAATATGTACCATCTGTCTACCCTATCCTACCCATTTTATCTATCTTAACTTATCAAAATCGATAACGAGTCGTCCGAACTCGGCCGGCAAACTATGAAAGGAGCTTTAGATGTGCTCATTTGTGGTGTTAAAAACGAAACAACAACTCGGCATAGCTCCACGGCATCTGTAGCATCGAAAGCATTCATGGTGATACTTCAGCCTATGCACCGTCACACACGTCTCCCGGAGTGGTAGATGACATGCTAAATTCATACATAGTGCTGCCAAAACTAATTTCAACACTGTTAGCGCCGTAAATGTTTTTTTATTTGTCTCCAACCTTCACAACATGGGTGTTGGGTTTCCATGTAGCAATCGATGCAGATCGGTGTACTGGCATCCTGTGGCGAAGCTCGGCATCCACTCACCGTCACTTTTGCCTGAAAGCCCATATCTCATATCCTCGCCTCATCTTGTGTGTACTCTCGGATTGGCAAACGAAATTACGCCATTGAGGGCATCGTTCGTGCAATTTTTCGCACATCGCTTTTCAGCATAAGTCTGACCTTCTTCCTCAGATTTCTATCTACATGAACGGAGTACTACGTTTAAAGGCGGCATACACGCTCGTTAACGTGGCTGAGATATGTAACAACGGAAATAGAATGGTATGGCCCAGAACACAACGCCTACACATTTTGAAGCGTCAAAAAGGTCAAAAAATGCCGCTAAACGAGTGAGAAGTTGGCCCCGCCCCTGTATCTGCCCGCCCCCCCCGTATTTGCGTCCTCCTCTAAAACAGGGGTTCTGGGCCATTCCCACCGTCGGCGGCGCTTGTGGGTGGTAGAATAGGTACAATAGACAAACCACAAACGTCGCCGACGGTGGAAATGGCTCAGCACCCCTGTTTTTGAGGAGGACGCAAATACAGAGGGCGGGGCCAAGTTCTTACTCGTGTAGCGTCATTCTCTGAGAGTTTTGGCCGAGAAATAGCCACAAAATTTATTTCTATTATTTATTGATTTTATTTCTTATTTATTGCTCAGATCTTCCAAGTTTGCTAAAAACTCACACCTCTGTTAAAGTCCAAATGTATGCCGACGATATCAAAGTTTATGGAATATACAACGATAGTAACAAAACGGAGGTTCATTCTGCCTTAACGACGTCAATCAAAAAACTTATGGATTGGTCGAAGATTTGGGACATCCCGATTAACCTGTTGAAGACCTTTGTTGTTCACATGGGAAGAGGTGTAGCATTACAGTATCGTTACGAAAATATTATCCTACGCATGCAAAACGATGCTAAAGACTTGGGAGTCATTGTTAATGACCGCTTAGACTTTTCTTCGCATGTAAATGAAGTGATTCGCAAAGCACTAAACACGGTTTTCTTCTTATTCAGCAACATTCATAGCAACGATAGTATCATTTTTATCAGACTTTATAGAACATACGTTCTTCCCCAACTTGAATATTGCACTCAAGTGTGGAGTCCACAAAACAAAAAGCTTCAAACCAAACTTGAGAGAGTCCAACAGACGTTCACTCGAATTCTGATGTATAGGGTTGCTCCAGATCCTGGGTATCCTCGAACCTTACCTAGCTATTCAACTAGACTCAGGATTTTCAAACTGAGTAGCCTTCTAAGTCGGAGAATCGTCCACGATTTGGTTTTCTGCTTCCGTGTACTACGTATGGAATGTCGATTTAGGGCGAGCATTTATTGGGGGTTCAGACCCAGTCGGGGACGTTCTGGTGGGTTTACACTTCATTGCGCATCGATAAGAAGGGCCCAGCGATCAAACATTTTCAATTCTCTCTTTTATCGTGGCGCCAGGTGATTAGAAAAGTTGCCGAATGACGTATTAAGTGCACCTAACCTTGCAACATTCCGTAACAGATTGAAACAGTTAAATCTACTTACACTGCTGAACATTCAGGACTTTTGATGAGTTGATTTACTATGTTTTTCCGTATGGTTCATAAATGGACACTCTGTTAATGGAAGTTTGCTGGATACTGTGGAAGCTTTTTTTCTGGACATATCGGCTCTATGATATGCTTGATTGACTTGACGAACGCTTCTCTGATTCGATTTCTTTATTATATAGATGCTGTCGGCGACGTATTCAACTGTGTAAATTGTGGTGAGCGCGAAGCGTTCACCAGATTTGGCTTTGATTCGCCACCGCGCAACCCCCTAATCTCAGTATCAGGGTCCAGAGTAAACGTGGGAAGACCGTTCTTTTTGCGTTTATTATACTTCAGAAAGCTGAATAACTGTTCAAAAAATGGTCTGGAATGGTTACCTGAGATTCGAGAAAAATTGTCAAAACCACGTGAATTTGGTCGAAAAAAAGGGTTCATCTCCTTTTTTTTCAGTTGGCGTTCACGATCTTGTTGGAACACTTATCGCTGAGCTAAGAAGCTCATTTTTGGCCAGAAAGTTGGTTATGATTGCACCTAGCTCCTGTCAAATTTTGAAGTTTATCGCTCAATTCTTGTGGAACCTCAAAATCGAGGGTCAGGAAAGACAAAAAACACGTAAACGTGTTATTATGAACCATCCGACGTTTACTCATTCGTAAAAATGAACTAATGAAATAAACACCGTTACTGATAAGCTTTTGCTAAGGACTGAACGCTCCCTGAGACGGGGCAACGCTTCAGTCAATACGGCGGGATATCGGAAGTACTTTTTGGAACGCCGCTCGGTGTGACTCACAAGTGCGCCACAGAGCGCCGTAGATAGAGTGCGGGACTCCAGTAGGAGTGCGCCAGACACCATAGAAAGTGTGTGGGACCCAAGTGGATCTGCGCCGGGCCACGTATAAAATGTGCGGTACCCAAGTAGAAGTGAGCCGGACGCCATGGAAAGTGTGGGGGACCCAAATGGGTGTGCGCAGAACGCCGTAGAAAGTTTGTGGGACCCGAACTTGGGTGTCCGGGACGCCGTAGAAAGTGTGTGGGATCCAAATGAGAAAGCGCCGGACACCGTAGAAAGTGTGTGGGACCCAAGTGGAAGTGCGTCAGACGCCATAGAAAGTGTGCGGGATCCAAGTGGGAGTGCGCCGGACGCTTCAGAAAGTGTGTGGGACCCGAACAAGAGTGGTCGGACGCCATAGAAGGTGTGCGGGACCCAAATGGGTGTGCGCAGTACGCCGTAGAAAGTGTATGGGACCCAAACAACAGTGCGTCGGACGCCGTAGAAAGTGTGTGGGATCCAAATGAGAGTGCGTCGGACGCCGTAGAAAGTGTGTGGGATCCAAATGAGAGTGCGTCGGACAACGTAGAAAGTGTGTGGGACCCAAGTGGATGTGCGCCGGGCCCCGTATAAAATGTGCGGTACTCAAGTGGAAGTGCGTCGGACGCCATAGAAAGTGTAGTGTGCGGGACCGAAGTGGGAGTGCGCCGGACGCTTCAGAAAGTGTGTGGGACCCGAATAAGAGTGGTCGGACGCCATAGAAAGTGTGCGGGACCCAAATGGGTGTGCGCAGTACGCCGTAGAAAGTGTATGGGACCCAAACAACAGTGCGTCGGACGCCGTAGAAAGTGTGTGGGATCCAAATGAGAGTGCGTCGGACAACGTAGAAAGTGTGTGGGACCCAAGTGTATCTGCGCCGGGCCCCGTATAAAATGTGCCGTACTCAAGTGGAAGTGCGTCGGACGCCATAGAAAGTGTAGTGTGCGGGACCCAAGTGGGAGGGCGCCGGACGCTTCAGAAAGTGTGTGGGACCCGAATAAGAGTGGTCGGACGCCATAGAAAGTGTGCGGGAACCCAAATACAAGCACGCCCATGCCGATCGTTTTTTCCGCAGGGCTACCGTAACCATTCTTGAACAAAACATGATAACGAACGATAACACACGCTCATAACATTCGGGGTATAAAAGGGCAGAGGAGCGGTATGCATTCATTCACACACCGCTCTCTTCTAGAAGCCACTGGGAAGTGGCTGAGGAGGTCAAAATTGTGCAAACATGTTTGTTGGCTATTACGATGTGCTCATAACCAAGCTGACACTTGGAGAAATTTTGAAGGAGGTTACGGTAGCTCTGCGGAAAAAAATGATCGGCATGAGCGTGCCTGTGACCCAAATGGGTGTGCGCAGAACTCCGTAGAAAGTGTGCAGGCCATTAGTGGCAGTATGTAGGACATTAGGGTGAAGGTGCAGGATGTCATAGAAAGTGTGCAGGACATCAGTGGGAGTGTGCAGGACGTCATAGAAGGGGGGGGGCAGGGCATAAGTGGGTTTACTTTGAATTAACACCATCAGGCATAAATCATGTTAGAAAGGGAACCTTTAGGAAAATTAAATGAAATTCCTGAAAGTTTAGGTTCCTGGCAAAAGTAAAGATTTGGCATGGTCCTTTTTTCGAAAAATTAGAAATATACTCAGTTAAAAGGGGAAGGTAAAGAAAAATGAAAAAAGGTTTTGAAATATTCCTGAGAACGATTTGGCGTAGAATGATTTGATTTTCAGGAAATGTAGTGAAATAGTTGAAAGTATGATTTGGCAGTCGAGTTTGAACCAACTATTGATAAGAGTTGTGCAAAACGAGCGATCGCATTGTATGAGCTTATCCGTAGAACATATCGAAGCAAAATCATGCGTGATAAGGCTAGCAGTAAAAGCTCGTTCGGGAGCTGGAAGTCCGCATTCTTCACGTATTAGGTGAAATAAATTCAACTGTTTTTTCCATATCACGCGTGATTTTGCTTTGATATGTTCTACGGATAAGCTCATACAATGCGATCTCTCGTTTTGCACAACTCTTATCAATAGTTGGTTCAAACTCGACTGCCAAATCATACTTTCAACTATTTCACTACATTTCCCGAAAATCAAATCATTCTACGCCAAATCGTTCTCAGGAATATTTCAAAACCTTTTTTCATTTTTCTTTACCTTCCCCTTTTAACTGACGAGGGAAGTATAAAAAGCGTAGGTCGGATCTGCCAAAACGACTAGTATGGTTAGTATCTCTTCTGGCTCAATAGTAAAAATGCGCAGTATCCCGCCGCGAGCCGCAGGCTCAAAAAAGTTATGAGCGTTTTTTAAGCCTGGCGAAAAGGCAAGGGTTCCCATCAGGCATTTTTTTGGAGTTTCACAAAATTTTCTCGGATTTACCTCAAAAGTTGTATGTAGGGGTAATCTAGGGTGGAGAATACGAATCGGGAGTCCATTTGTCGAAATTCTGAGGTTTATTGTAGGTTACGGTAGGTAACATGTCATTTAGGGGTCAAAACCCACCTTAGTATTTTGAAAATCGACAAGCGTACGTTAAATTCGTATTCTCCACCCCGAATAACCCCCGTATACAAATTTTGAGTAAAATCTGAGATTTTTACCAAATTACAGTATACCCACCGTGATCTACCGTAATCTGCGAAAGATCGATAAACGGACTCCAGATTCGTGTTTAGCACTCCAAATAACCCTCAGAGAATGATTTTGAGACATATCTATCGTAGAAAACCGGAAATCTCGAAAGTGGCGTTTTTCCCTCGAAATTTTCCCCGGTTGGGAAGCTTCAAACGAAAACATTGGAAAATCGACTAGTTAACCACAGATTCATGATCAGCGCCCCGAAAAACCTCCTGGGAGAATTTTAAGTCAAATCTGGACAATTTTTCTAAGCCGCTTCCGGAGCCCTCAATTGGTAGAAATAAACGCCCAACCGAAAATCCGTACAAGTCCAAAACGCTGTTAGTCTGGACAAAGTACGGAAGATGTGCTTTCACTCAAACTTTGCTCAGGTGTGCAGTTTTTGACGCTGAACACATTTATGAGGTCCGTTTCCGGATTTTCCGGAGACTAACGCGCTTTTTGGAAGGTACAAAATGCACAAAAAATGAGCTTTTTAAGCTTGTAACTTCTTGGAACCTGCGGCTTGGGGCGGGATACTGAGCAGTTCTACTATTGAGCCACAAGAGATACTAACGACACTAGTCGTTTTGGCAGATCCGACCTACGCTTTGTATACTTCCCTTGTGAGTATATTTCTAATTTTTCGAAAAAATGGCCATGCAAATTCTTTACTTTTGCCAGGAACCTAAACTTTGAGGAATCATCAGTCTGATTCCCTTTTTGATTCTTGTAAGGTCTTCGTTGTTCAAGCTCCGAGCCATGGATTTGCCCATTCTCTGTATACATCGTTGGTGAAACTCTTACAATATATTGAGCTAGAATGCGGTAATAAAGGATCCAATCGAGCATAGAATACCTACAACCAGCCCCTACATAACAATACCTCCTGGAACTCTATATAAAGAATTATTGCCCAGATACCAATTAGTTGTGAGAGGACACATCGTCCTAGGAATACGCGTGGGTAAGGCATACAAATGCAATGACTCGTATGCCATAAGTCACGATGCTTTTCAATTTGAAACCCATTTTAATTGAATTAAGAACTCTATGATTACAGTCTTCCTGCATATCCATTCTAGCTCTCGAAATTCAATTTACCCAGATTCAACTCAGATTGGCTCAGTCCATAACAACTAATGACCATGATATTTTTGCTCTACGTACTTTCCTGATGATACACTCTTGATTCGTGGCCCTCTTTATTAGCTCCAAATTGCAATTGTTGACGAACTGCCGTGTGTATTTTATTACTGTAATTGTTTTGACCTGCCTACGGCGGGTATTTGTATTCTGTGCGCGTCGGCAACGACGTATTATAATAAAGAATAAATAAATAAAATGCCTGCTTGCCGCGTAATAGCCGCCAAATAATGCTCGCCGCAAAATAGCCGAGAAATAATGCTCTCCAAGCAGATATACGGAGCATTCCAGAGGCATAAATCCGATGTCAGCACCTCCATCGGTTTAATTACCCAAGTTTGAGGTACGTGAACCTTGTTCAACCTCTGGAGGCCCCGCCAAACCGCTGGCGGCCTCAGACGGTGTCTCGGCGAGCCGGCGACGGTTGCGTCTTGGTAAATTTTGTTTACTTCTGAATATTTCTAGGTTATATCTCGGCTACTTCTGGTCCTTTCCATGAGAAGCCGAGAAATAGACGCGTATTAGCCGGGAAATAGCCCACCAGGAGCCGCTGCGGAGCCTGGTGGGCTATTTCGCGGCCAAAACTCTCAGAGTTGTGGATCGTTTCTCTCGTTTCAAGATGCGTGGGCGTTATGTTCTGAGCCATATCATTCTATTTCCGTATTTATCTCAATCACATTTACGAACGTGTATGCTGCCTTCAAAATTCGATATGTGACGCAGAAACAGCCTTGTAAAAGGCGAGATAATGGCTAGTGTCGGTGTAAAGCTTTGAAAGCAGTGTTCACGATTAATATTACACTCGAGTTCGACCCAAAAATAGGATTGTCTGGTCGTGCGGTATTATTGCTTACGAAACAGCAAAGAAAATCGCTCAGAATAAGCTAAAATAACGCTTTCCAACGTTCAGGGCGTGGGCGGGAATTATGGGCCCTGCTGATTTCCGCAAGTGCGCACTAATCGCAAAATGTGCGCGAATCGATCAGGCTAGACGCGGCAGAGTTGCTTGGCAATTTGCAATCGAAGACGCGCTCGGCGTGACAAGCTCGTCCGAATGGGGGGCGGACCGGGATCGATTGGCGCACTAGGTACTTTTCAAAGCCGTTTTCATCGCTTTTTGGCCCATATTCTCTGCTTTCTTTGACCCTATCCTCTCTAGCATCTGCCAACATAGTGTTTATCCTGAAACCTCGAGAGCGAGATTTATCGTGGACACTGCCTTTAAGGATCCGTTTGTCTCTACGTAAAACATATCCCTTTCGATTGTATAAGTGATAAGTTCTATGGCGATTTGTTAAACTTACGTTTTGATGGGAGTATTATGGCTCCCGTACGGCTGGTTCTGCGAGTACTCTGGCTCGCAACAGTTTATTCAACCTTTAGCTTACGATGATGCAACAGTGGGTGGAATGCTGTACAATGTGGGCATGGGCTCTTACTATATCTGCGAAGTGATTTTGCATCTTTCATAAAATTTGAATATTGGGACTCTTTTTCAGCTTCTCTATCTCAATTATCATTTCCTTTTGCTCAATTTTCGATCTGACGCTGAGAAAATACTCTTCCATCTTATCAAATTTTGACTCAAGATTTTCTGTTGCGCACTTTATTTGTTCTACACAAGAACTGAGTAACACTAGAATGGTTGTGCATTTTTCATACCTCTCCGTCATTTTCTGGATATGCGATTTTTGCTGTATACGCCGCATATTTGTCAAGTAGCTCAGAGATGCTGGCTGAGCTAGTCATTATCGCTTCCTTGTGAAAATAGAGCGACATATTATCACTTTTCGCCCTTCTCAAACTTTTTGCCTGTAGGATTGTACAAATGCTGACGTAATTTGTCCTCTTGTAAACTCTGCTAACTGTACCCCTTGCGATTTTTCTACAAAGTTACTGAATTTAGGGATATACAACCCAAGGTGAGACTGGCTAACCTCTTGGTGCTGACGCTGTGGGCACGGCATCGGAATTCGAGCGGTGTAGGCTCTAACCGATTGTAAATTCGGTTGCGGTCTGTGTATCAGTGACCGACTTATGCTCTAGGCCCAAGGTTGTAACGCCTTATGCGGGAAACTATCGGCTTGATTTGGCCGATGCACCAAAACTGTGGTGGCTTTGTAGGGGGTATTCTGGCTCCCAAATACTGCTGCGACTATTATGGCTCGCTTGAAGCTTTATTGATGCTCACTGTGGAGCGCAGTGGTAGAATCCTCTACAATGTATGCGTAGACTCTTACTATATCGGCGAGGGCACGCCCGGTATCTATCAAGTGTTTTCAAAGAATATAGGCGGCAGAATAACAGGGATAATCGCCAGTATTACTATAGAACAGCAATAATATTAAGAGGGTCTGGTGGAATACCAGAACAAATTCCTGCTAAAACTTATCTGAACACAGTTATCTGTTATCGGTCAGATCGATTGATATGATTTGTATACCGGAATTTATATATCCTCCATTTCCCCGCTACTCGCAGGGTTGGGCATCACTATCATTGGAGTGGAGAGGTTTTGAGAATGATTTCTTAAATTTCATAGTTGGTTTCTCCGATAAACAACTGCTTTGCATCTACGATTGTGATAATACGACTGTCTCTGGGAGATTAGGCCGAAATATAGCCGCGAAATAGCCCACCAGGCTCCGCAGCGGCTCCTGGTGGGCTGTTTCTCGGCTATTTCTCGGTTATTTCTAGGCTATTTCACCGCCAATGCTCGGCCGCGACCACGCTGCCCACAAAATAGCCGCAAAATACCCGAGAAATAGCCCACCAGGAGCCGCTGCGGAGCCTGGCGAGCTATTCCTCGGCTATTTCCCGACAACTGGTGCTCTTCACACAGCCACCAATCTGGAAATGAGGTGGCGAAGTTCTATCGCCGGTCTTACCTTCATTCACAGTTACGGACAACGATTCCGTCAACCATAACTATTGTCATGTGTTCCGTAAGAAGACGTCCAAAGAAAATATTGAGGTCTCTTTGCGTCGGTTTCCCAAACTCACGAATAAAGTCAAACATCAGAAGGCAGCTGCCGAGATGTCGTACGTTCGTGCCCTGGCAGTGTGGAGGAAAGAAGACCACCTCCGTGCAAACAGACGTCAGCCCCTCCGCGTGGAGGGTTTTGTCATGTGGAGATGCTGGCTGGCTGCAGCTCTCCTAAGGATTCTACTCTAAATGGCCGGCGTCGAGAGGAATCCAGGACCCGCTCAGAAGTACTCATGCGCCACGTGCGGCAAGGATGTTACCAGGAGACATACCAGCGTCCAGTGCTTCGGATGCCAAAGGTGGGTGCATCTCTCCTGTTCGGGTCTCAGTTCTGTGAGGCATCACGATCCTTCCTTCCGTTGTGTTCTGTGCTCTGCCCCCAGTAACTCTGATTCCTCATTTACCAACCGCCCCCTCTCTATTGTGCATATTAACCTCAATGGCCTTCGTGCCAAGTTATCTGAACTCTGTCTTTTTGCTCGTACTCATCATCCTGATGTCATAATGGTTCAGGAAACCAAACTTTCTCCTTCTACTACCGCACGTCACCCTAACATTCCTGGCTACACTGCTTATCATGCTCCAAGGACAGCTCTCGGCGGAGGAGTTTCCACTTTCGTATTATCAAATCTACCCTCTCATATCATACCAAACACACCAAAGGACGGTACTCTCGAGTACCTACCTATCCATCTCCCTCTTAAAACACCTATATCTCTTTTTAATATCTATATCCCTCCTACCATGTCCTCTCCCCAATCTTATGACCCTATTCCCTCACTCAAGCAGTTGTACGACTGCTCACTTTCACCCTCTGTTGACTTCGCAGGCGATTTCAATGCTCGTACATTGTGCTCGTCGCTTGACACTGACGCTAGAGGAGAAGACGTCGAAAAATGGGCGGAGGAGTGCGATCTGGTCATTCTCAACGATGATCAGCCCACTCGTCTCCCGGCCAACGGCCGATCCTCTAGTCCTGACATCTCTCTTGTATCATCTAATCTCTCCAGCGCCTGCTCTTGGTCTACCGCTACAACTCTGTCCAGTGATCATATCCCCGTTTTTGTCCATGTCGATCTCTCTAATTCTCTTGCTCCTTATTCAGGTATCCGTCAAAGGTCTTATCTTAATCTTTGCCTTGCAGACTGGCGCTTGTTCAGGGAGGTGGCACTTCGCCATGTGGATGACTACCCATGGAATGGAAACGTGCACCAGAAAGGGCGTCACTTGACGGACGCGATTCGCAAGGCAATGAAAGCCGCCATTCCGGAGGGCCGAGTTAAGACCTTCTTTCCCAATGTCACCAGGGAAATCTTGAAGAAGATAAGGACAAGGGATGCAAAGAGAGTGGCAGATCACCTGGATCCGACCATTGCTGAGCTGGATAGCGAGATTAAGCGAGATCTGGACAAGCACAAGAATGAGTGTTGGGAGAAATTCACGGAGAAGATGAATTTCAAGAGTGATGCAGCGTCAACTTGGAAAGTTCTAAAGAAGATCTCGGGCAAGAGCACCTCCACCAACTACTCTACGATCGAGTTCGAGAATGGAGTCTTCAAATCGAGAAAGGAGGCTGCAACTGCTCTCGGAAAGAATTTTTTCATAACTCAGGCTAAGAGAGGGAAACAAAATCGAGTGACTGTAAGAGAGCTCTGTAAGTTGCCACTCATGAATGAAGCAGAAGCAGTGACTCCCGCGCAGATTGAAAAGGTGGTAAAAGAGATGCGCAACTCGAAGGCTGTAGGGCCGGATGGCATTAGTCCAGCGATCTTGAAGAAACTGCCGACTGAGATTATGCCAATCCTGGCTGACGTCATCAACACATCCTTTCGCTCGTGCATCGTACCCCAAGACTGGAAAATGGCAAGCGTCGCTCCGTTGCTTAAGGCAGGTAAATCACCATCGACGGCTAAGGGATACAGGCCAATAAGTCTGTTATCACCAATCGCAAAGGTCGCTGAGAAACTGGTCGTCAAGGAGCTTGCCGAGCATAAAAACAATCAGCAGCACCGGCATGGATTCCGCAAATTGCACTCTACCACCACGGCGCTGCTGGAGATTGTGAGCTATGTTTTGGATGGCTTCAACGCCACCAAGCCTCAACGCACTGTTGGAGTAGCCCTGGACCTCACGAAGGCGTTTGACACTGTCAACTTGGGCATACTGTCTGAGAAGCTATTGAGGTCCACCATCCCGCCTTGGCAGAAGCGATGGATTACAGCACTCATCAAAGGGCGCCGAGCAAAAGTGCTGTTTCAGGGACACGTCTCTGATAGCATCCCGATCGCTCCCGGTGTCTCTCAAGGAGGAGTCATATCGGCTGCTCTGTTCAGTCTTTACCTGGAAGATTTGCCCGTCCCCCCCAAGTGACATCAAAGTCGTTGCGTATGTGGATGACACCACCATCTTATGCCGGGACAGAGACATTAATGTAGCTGCACGCAAGATAAATAGCTACCTCATCGTTCTGAAGAACTTTCTCGATGATATGATGCTCAATGTCTCTGCCGCTAAATCATCTGTATCAGTTTTCTCCACTGACCCTAAGGAACACTGCGCTCACCCCGTTGTGAATTGGGAGGACGCTCGTCTGCCTGCTGCACGTTTTCCTAAGCTGCTCGGCCTAGTATTGGATCCTTCGTTGAGGTTACACAAGAATACTGAGCAGAAACAGGCTACAGTGAAAGCAAAGCTCAGCGTCCTACGAGCTCTGGGAGGAACGTCGTGGGGGAGTAGCAAGGAGACAATTTTGACCACCTACAAGGCAATATTGCAGCCGGGGTTGGAGTACGCTGCACCGGTAAGGCAGCACATGATATCGGATTCATCGTGGACAAAGATGCAGCGAGTCCAAAATGCTGCTCTTCGGATTGCCACAGGGTGTGCCAAAAGCACCCCAGTGGAACATCTTCATGCTGAAGCCCGAATTCTGCCAGTTAAGGAGCACTGCCAACTCCAAGCGCAGCAACTGATTATTAACATTGTCAAGCAGCCTGACCACCCATTAAGAAGGATCATGAATCCCGTGAGAGAGAGACATATCAGAAGGCCTTTTGCGGATGCTTCCGAGAAAGTTAATATACAAAGATGGACGGACTCTCAACTGGATCGTCTGCGTCTTTTACGCGCGGAGCACACCAAGTTCGTCAGGGATCACTTGAGTAGGATGACCGTCAATCCCATATTGGGGGTCGCACCACCCATAGTCAGCGACACCGAGATGGAACTCGGTAGGCGGGCTAGAAGTACCCTTGCCTCGTTACGCTGCGGTCATTCCCCTATGCTGATGTCATCCTTGCATAAGATCGATCGCAGTAAGCCGAACGAGTGCCCGGACTGTGGTAGCCGTGGCCACACAACTGAACACCTATTCGAATGCCCAAAGAGGCCCACCACTCTTACAACAATGGATTTGTGGACGAATCCGGTTCCAGTCGCCCGTTTCTTGAACCTTTGACAAAAACCTTCCTGCGGCTGCAAAGAAGAAGAAGATCAGAAGGCATTTCTGGTTGAGCCACAACGCAGGGCTTATATATATCAAGGCTAGGGCTTTGCGGAAATCTTTCTTTTCATAATTTCCGAAAATCTCATAATTTGCGGGAGTCTCATAATTTTCGAAAACGGAAAGAACATGGTCAGAAAACGCAGGAAACGGAAGTTCGAAATCCGAAGAGACCAGAACGATTGTGGATTTTCCAATTTCCACGTTTCGTCGCTGCTCATGGCTTGCAGATCTCATTCGATACCCTACGGTTTTAATCAGATGTAAACAGATGTGAGCATGATAAATGTAAGAAGTAAGGTGCAAAACTAGTTGGGGGGGGAGGGCGCTCAGGGTTCAATTGAAAAATAAATGATACCACTTTCAGAAATCGAAGTAGTTCAGGGGTCGTATTCGCCATCAACCCGCCGGGGAGTCGAAGGGTAGATGAGGTGAAATTTCAGCACAAAGTGCGCGCTCCACGGCCACCTCTCGCCTCCCTTGGCTTCCCTCGCGACCGCCGGAATTTTTTGAATAGCATAGCTGAAGAATGGCCGCTTCGCGATGGAATCTTTATCTTTTCGCAGTGATATCGATACGTAACACAGTTTGCATTTCCATCCTACATGGTGTAAGATGGGTTGATCTGCTCCTCTGCCGCGCGCGGTATCATCCCTTCCGCTTCCCTTCGACTACCCTCGGCGGGTTGTTGGCGAATACGACCCCAGGGAGTTCCCATGAAAACAATGACTTATTACGCTATCAGGCATCTGATATCAGAAGAAACTTTCATTTTGAGGCCCCGGTCATAGTTGGATGAGCCGACGTATCCAGCCCAGTCGATACACACAGAAAGCATTGGAAATGGGATGCAAAAATCACCCGGTGTATCCCTCCAACACCCCCAACACCCGCCGACACCAGCACGGTCGATACGTATGATTAAAATGATGGAGTGAGGTTGAGAAAATCACTCGGTGTATCCGACAAGGTCGATATCCATGCTATACGTGGATGACGGCGGATGAGAAAATCACTGGGTGGGCGGGCCGATGAAAAAAACATTGCGTATCGTCCATCACTGGATGATGGATCGCCGCAACGCTGCTTGGCGGGAAAAATTGCGCGATCAATAGCCACTCTCCCTTCGTTTTCCCGCGCGCAATTTTTCCCGCCAAGCAGCGTCGCGGGGATCCCTCATCCAGTGATGGACGATATAACTAGAAAGCTGTCCACACTGCTACCTCCGTTTCTTCACTATACTCTTCTTCACTATTTCTCTGAACAGGTGCAATCCTGTTGGCCACGTAATCATCGTCATATCTAGTTGGATACACCGAGTGATTTTCTCAACCTCATCCCTTCATTTTAATCATACGTATCGACCGGGTGGGTGTTGGGTGCTGCTGGGGGGAGTCGGTGGGTTACAGATGCAAATTCCTGAAAGTTTAGGTTCCTGGCAAAAGTAGAGATTGGCATGGCCATAGAAATATATTCAGTTAAAGAGGGAAAATAAAGAAAAATGAAAAAAGGTTTTGAAATATTCCTGAGAACGATTTGGCGTAGAATATATTGTTTTTCGGGAAATGAAGTGAAATAGTTGAAAGTATGATTTGGCAGTCGAGTTTGAACCAACTATTGATAAGAGTTGTGCAAAATGAGAGATCGCATTGTATAAGCTTATCCGTAGAACATATCGAAGCAAAATCACGCGTGAAATGGGAAGCATCAAAACTTTTTCAGGAGCTGTAATGCGGCGGTCTTCACGTATTAGGTGATGTAAAATCAACACGCGTGATTTCGCTTTGATATGTTCTACGGATAAGCACAGACAAGGCAATCTCTCGTTTTGCACAACTCTTATCAATAGTTTGTTCAAACTCGACTGCCAAATCATACTTTCAACTATTTCACTTCATTTCCCGAAAAACAATATATTCTACGCCAAATCGTTCTCAGGAATATTTCAAAACCTTTTTTCATTTTTCTTTATTTTCCCTCTTTAACTGAATATATTTCTATGGCCATGCCAAATCTTTACTTTTGCCAGGAACCTAAACTTTCAGGAATTTCATTTATTTTTCCGAAAGGTTTCCTTTCTAACATGATTTATGCCTGATGGTGTTAGGTGAAAGTAAACCCACTGATGTCCTGCCCCCCCCCCTTCTGTGACGTCCTGCGCACTCCAGCTGATGGCCTGCACACTTTCTTTGACGTCCTTCACACGCCCACTGATGTCCTGCGCATTCTTCTGATGTCCTGCACACTTTCTATGATGTCCTGCACACTCCCACTAATGTCCTGCACCCTTTCACTGATGTCCTACACACTTTCTATGAGGTGCTGCACACTCCCACTAATGTCCTGCACACTCCCACGAATGTCCTGCAATCTTCCACTGATGTCATACACACTTTATATGAGGTGCTGCACACTCCCACTATAGTCCTGCACCCTCCCACTGATGTCCTGCACACTTTCTATGTCATCCTGCGCACTCACACTAATGTCCACCGCACATTCTGTTACATCTTGCACACTCCCACTGATGTCCTGCACACTTTCTACGGCGTCCGGCGCACTCTCATTCGGGTCCCGCACACTTTCTACGGCGGTCTGCGCACGCCCATTTGGGTCCCGCACACTTTCTACGGCGTCCGGCGCACTCCCACTTTGGTCCCGCACGCTTTCTACGGCATCTGGCGCACTCTCATTTGGGTCCCGCACACTTTCTAGGCGACCGGCGCACTCTCACTTAAGTCCCGCACACTTTCTACGGCGTCCGGCGCATTCCCACTTGGTTACCGCACACTTTCTACGGCGTCCGACGCTCTCTCATTTGGGTCCCGCTCACTTTCTACGGCGTCTTGCGCACTTTCACTTTGTCACCGCACACTTTCTACGGCGTCCGGCGCACTCCCACGTGGGTCCCGCACACTTCCTACGGCGTCCGGCGCACTCTCATTTGGGTCCCGCACACTTTCGACGGCGTCCGGCGCACTCTCATTTGGGTTCCACACACTTTCTAGGGCGTTCTGCGCACACCCATTTGGGTCCCGCACACTTTCTACGGCGTCCGGCGCACTCTCATTGGGTCCCGCCCACTTTCTACGGCGTCCGGCGCACTCACTTAAGTCCTGCACACTTTCTACGGCGTCCGGCGCCCTCCCACTTTGGTCCCGCACGCTTTCTACGGCGTCTGGCGCACTCTCATTTGGGTCCCGCACACTTTCTAGGCGACCGGCGCACTCTCACTTAAGTCCCGCACACTTTCTACGGCATCCGGCGCATTCCCACTTGGTTACCGCACACTTTCTACGGCGTCCGACGCTCTCTCATTTGGGTCCCGCTCACTTTCTACGGCGTCTTGCGCACTCCCACTTGGGTCCCTCACACTTTCTACGGCGTTCTGCGCCCACCCATTTGGGTCCCGTACACTTTCTACGGCGTCCGGCGCACTCCCACTAGGTCGCGCACACTTTCTCCGGCGTCTGGCGCACTCTCATTTGGGTTCCACACACTTTCTAGGGCGTTCTGCGCACACCCATTTGGGTCCCGCACACTTTCTACGGCGTCCGGCGCACTCTCATTGGGTCCCGCACACTTTCTACGGCGTCCGGCGCACTCCCATTTGGGTCCCGCACACTTTCTACGGCGTCTGGCGCACTCTCATTTGGGTCCCGCACACTTTCTAGGCGTCCGGCGCACTCTCACTTAAGTCCTGCACACTTTCTACGGCGTCCGGCGCACTCCCACTTGGGTACCGCACACTTTCTACGGCGTCCGGCGCACTCTCATTTGGGTCCCGCACACTTTCTACGGCGTCCGGCGCACTCTCATTGGGTCCCGCACACTTTCTACGGCGTCCGGCGCACTCTCATTTGGGTTCCACACACTTTCTAGAGCGTTCTGCGCACATCCATTTGGGTCCCGCACACTTTCTACGGCGTCCGGCGCACTCCCACGTGGGTCCCGCACACTTCCTACGGCGTCCGGCGCACTCTCATTTGGGTCCCGCACACTTTCGACGGCGTCCGGCGCACTCTCATTTGGGTTCCACACACTTTCTAGGGCGTTCTGCGCACACCCATTTGGGTCCCGCACACTTTCTACGGCGTCCGGCGCACTCTCATTGGGTCCCGCACACTTTCTACGGCGTCCGGCGCACTCTCACTTAAGTCCTGCACACTTTCTACGGCGTCCGGCGCACTCCCACTTTGGTCCCGCACGCTTTCTACGGCGTCTGGCGCACTCTCATTTGGGTCCCGCACACTTTCTAGGCGACCGGCGCACTCTCACTTAAGTCCCGCACACTTTCTACGGCATCCGGCGCATTCCCACTTGGTTACCGCACACTTTCTACGGCGTCCGACGCTCTCTCATTTGGGTCCCGCTCACTTTCTACGGCGTCTTGCGCACTCCCACTTGGGTCCCTCACACTTTCTACGGCGTTCTGCGCCCACCCATTTGGGTCCCGTACACTTTCTACGGCGTCCGGCGCACTCCCACTAGGGTCGCGCACACTTTCTACGGCGTCCGGCGCACTCTCATTTGGGTTCCACACACTTTCTAGGGCGTTCTGCGCACACCCATTTGGGTCCCGCACACTTTCTACGGCGTCCGGCGCACTCTCATTGGGTCCCGCACACTTTCTACGGCGTCCGGCGCACTCCCATTTGGGTCCCGCACACTTTCTACGGCGTCTGGCGCACTCTCATTTGGGTCCCGCACACTTTCTAGGCGTCCGGGGCACTCTCACTTAAGTCCTGCACACTTTCTACGGGGGCCGGCGCACTCCCGCACTTGGGTACCGCACACTTTCTACGGCGTCCGGCGCACTCTCATTTGGGTCCCGCACACATTCTACGGCGTCCGGCGCACTCTCATTGGGTCCCGCACACTTCCTACGGCGTCCGGCGCACTCTCATTTGGGTTCCACACACTTTCTAGAGCGTTCTGCGCACATCCATTTGGGTCCCGCACACTTTCTACGGCGTCCGGCGCACTCCCACTTGGGTCCCGCACACTTTCTACGGCGTTCTGCGCACACCTATTTGGGTCCCGTACACTTTCTACGGCGTCCGGCGCACTCCCACTAGGATCGCGCACACTTTATACGGCGTCCGGCGCACTCTCATTTGGGTTCCACACACTTTCTAGAGCGTTCTGCGCACTCCCGCTGGTCCACTTTCGCACGCTTTCTACGGCGTCTGGCGCACTCTCATTTGGGTCCCGCACACTTTCTAGGCGACCGGCGCACCTTCACCAAGTCCCGCACACTTTCTACGGCGTCCGGCGCATTCCCACTGGTTACCGCACACTTTCTACGGCGTCCGACGTCTCTCATTTGGGTCCCGCTCACTTTCTACGGCGTCTTGCGCACTCCCACTTGGGTCCCTCACACTTTCTACGGCGTTCTGCGCCCACCATTTGGGTCCTGTACACTTTCTACGGCGTCCGGCGCACTCCCACTAGGGTCGCGCACACTTTCTACGGCGTCCGGCGCATCATTTGGGTTCCACACACTTTCTAGGGCGTTCTGCGCACACCCATTTGGGTCCCGCACACTTTCTACGGCGTCCGGCGCACTCTCATTGGGTCCCGCACACTTTCTACGGCGTCCGGCGCACTCTCATTTGGGTCCACACTTTCTACGGCGTCTGCGCACTCCCATTTGGGTCCCGCACACTTTCTACGGCGTCCGGCGCACTCTCACTTAAGTCCTGCACACTTTCTACGGCGTCCGGCGCTCCCACTTGGGTCCCGCACACTTTCTACGGCGTCCGGCGCACTCTCATTTGGGTCCACACCCTTTCTACGGCGCCACTATAGTCCTCACCCCTCCACTGATGTCCTGCACACTTTCTATGTGATCCTGCGCACTCACACTAATGTCCACCGCACATTCTATTTACATCTTGCACACTCCTACTGGGTCCTGCACTTTCTGCGGCGTCCGGCGCACTCCCACTAGGGTCGCGCACACTTTCTACGGTGTCCGGCGAACGCCCATTTGGGTCCCGCACACTTTCTACGGCGTCCGGCGCACTCCCACTTTGGTCCCGCACGCTTTCTACGGCGTCTGGCGCACTCTCATTTGGGCCCCGCACACTTTCTAGGCGACCGGCGCACTCTCATTTGGGTCCCGCACACTTTCTACGGCGTCCGGCGCATTCCCACTTGGTTACCGCACACTTTCTACGGCGTCCGACGCACTCTCATTTGGGTCCCGCTCACTTTCTACGGCGTCTTGCGCACTTTCACTTGGGTCACCGCACACTTTCTACGGCGTCCGGCGCACTCCACGTGGGTCCCACACTTTCTACGGCGTCCGGCGCACTCTCATTTGGGTCCCGCACACTTTCTACGGCGTCCGGCGCACTCTCATTTGGGTTCCACACACTTTCTAGGGCGTTCTGCGCGCCCCCATTTCGGTCCCGTACACTTTCTACGGCGTCCGGCGCACTCTCATTGGGTCCCGCACACTTTCTACGGCGTCCGGCGCACTCCCACTTGGGTCCCGCACACTTTCTACGGCGTTCTGCGCCCACCCATTTGGGTCCCGTACACTTTCTACGGCGTGTTGCGCACTCTCCTTTGGGTCCCGCACACTTTCTACGGCGTCCGGCGCACACCCATTTGGGTCCCGCACACTTTCTACGGCGTCCGGCGCACTCTCATTTGGGTCCCGCACACTTTCTACGGCGTCTTGCGCACTCCCACTTGGGTCCCGCACACTTTCTACGGCGTTCCGCGCACACCTATTTGGGTCCCTTACACTTTCTACGGCGTCCGGCGCACTCCCACTAGGGTCCCGCACACTTTCTACGGCGTCCGGCGCACTCTCATTTGGGTTCCACACACTTTCTAGAGCGTTCTGCGCACATCCATTTGGGTCCCGCACACTTTCTACGGCGTCCGGCGCACTCTCATTTGGGTCCCGCACACTTTCTACGGCGTCCGGCGCACTCCCACTTGGGTACCGCACACTTTCTACGGCGTCCGGCGCACTCTCATTTGGGTTCCACACACTTTCTAGAGCGTTCTGCGCACATCCATTTGGGTCCCGCACACTTTCTACGGCGTCCGGCGCACTCCCACTTGCGTCCCGCACACTTTCTACGGCGTTCTGCGCACACCTATTTGGGTCCCGAACACTTTCTACGGCGTCCGGCGCCCTCCCACTAGGTTCGCGCCCTCTTTATACGGCGTCCGGCGCACTCTCATTTGGGTTCCACACACTTTCTAGAGCGTTCTGCGCACATCCATTTGGGTCCCGCACACTTTCTACGGCGTCCGGCGCACTCCCACGTGGGTCCCGCACACTTCCTACGGCGTCCGGCGCACTCTCATTTGGGTCCCGCACACTTTCGACGGCGTCCGGCGCACTCTCATTTGGGTTCCACACACTTTCTAGGGCGTTCTGCGCACACCCATTTGGGTCCCGCACACTTTCTACGGCGTCCGGCGCACTCTCATTGGGTCCCGCACACTTTCTACGGCGTCCGGCGCACTCTCACTTAAGTCCTGCACACTTTCTACGGCGTCCGGCGCACTCCCACTTTGGTCCCGCACGCTTTCTACGGCGTCTGGCGCACTCTCATTTGGGTCCCGCACACTTTCTAGGCGACCGGCGCACTCTCACTTAAGTCCCGCACACTTTCTACGGCGTCCGGCGCATTCCCACTTGGTTACCGCACACACTTTCTACGGCGTCCGACGCTCTCTCATTTGGGTCCCGCTCACTTTCTACGGCGTCTTGCGCACTCCCACTTGGGTCCCTCACACTTTCTACGGCGTTCTGCGCCCACCCATTTGGGTCCCGTACACTTTCTACGGCGTCCGGCGCACTCCCACTAGGGTCGCGCACACTTTCTACGGCGTCCGGCGCACTCTCATTTGGGTTCCACACACTTTCTAGGGCGTTCTGCGCACACCCATTTGGGTCCCGCACACTTTCTACGGCGTCCGGCGCACTCTCATTGGGTCCCGCACACTTTCTACGGCGTCCGGCGCACTCCATTTGGGTCCCGCTCACTTTCTACGGCGTGTGGCGCACTCTCATTTGGGTCCCGCACACTTTCTAGGCGTCCGGCGCACTCTCACTTAAGTCCTGCACACTTTCTATGGCGACCGGCGCACTCCCACTTGGGGATCGCACACTTTCTACGGCGTCCGGCGCACTCTCATTGGGTCCCGCACACTTTCTACGGCCTCCGGCGCTCTCATTGGGTCCCGCACACTTCCTACGGCGTCCGGCGCACTCTCATTTGGGTTCCACACACTTTCTAGAGCGTTCTGCGCACATCCATTTGGGTCCCGCACACTTTCTACGGCGTCCGGCGCACTCCCACTTGGGTCCCGCACACTTTCTACGGCGTTCTGCGCACACCTATTTGGGTCCCGTACACTTTCTACGGCGTCCGGCGCACTCCCACTAGGATCGCGCACACTTTATACGGCGTCCGGCGCACTCCCACAAGGGTCGCGCACACTTTCTACGGCGTTCGGCGCACTCTCACGTGCGTCCCGCACACTTTCTACGGCGTCCGGCGCACTCCCACTTTGGTCCCGCACGCTTTCTACGGCGTCTGGCGCACTCTCATTTGGGTCCCGCACACTTTCTAGGCGACCGGCGCACCCTCACTTAAGTCCCGCACACTTTCTACGGCGTCCGGCGCATTCCCACTTGGTTACCGCACACTTTCTACGGCGTCCGACGCTCTCTCATTTGGGTCCCGCTCACTTTCTACGGCGTCTTGCGCACTCCCACTTGGGTCCCTCACACTTTCTACGGCGTTCTGCGCCCACCCATTTGGGTCCCGTACACTTTCTACGGCGTCCGGCGCACTCCCACTAGGGTCGCGCACACTTTCTACGGCGTCCGGCGCACTCTCATTTGGGTTCCACACACTTTCTAGGGCGTTCTGCGCACACCCATTTGGGTCCCGCACACTTTCTACGGCGTCCGGCGCACTCTCATTGGGTCCCGCACACTTTCTACGGCGTCCGGCGCACTCCCATTTGGGTCCCGCACACTTTCTACGGCGTCTGGCGCACTCTCATTTGGGTCCCGCACACTTTCTAGGCGTCCGGCGCACTCTCACTTAAGTCCTGCACACTTTCTACGGCGTCCGGCGCACTCCCACTTGGGTACCGCACACTTTCTACGGCGTCCGGCGCACTCTCATTTGGGTCCCGCACACTTTCTACGGCGTCCGGCGCACTCTCATTGGGTCCCGCACACTTCCTACGGCGTCCGGCGCACTCTCATTTGGGTTCCACACACTTTCTAGAGCGTTCTGCGCACATCCATTTGGGTCCCGCACACTTTCTACGGCGTCCGGCGCACTCCCACTTGGGTCCCGCACACTTTCTACGGCGTTCTGCGCACACCTATTTGGGTCCCGTACACTTTCTACGGCGTCCGGCGCACTCCCACTAGGATCGCGCACACTTTATACGGCGTCCGGCGCACTCCCAAGGGTCGCGCACACTTTCTACGGCGTTCGGCGCACTCTCACGTGCGTCCCGCACACTTTCTACGGCGTCCGGCGCACTCCCACTTTGGTCCCGCACGCTTTCTACGGCGTCTGGCGCACTCATTTGGGTCCCGCACACTTTCTAGGCGACCGGCGCACCTCACTTAAGTCCCGCACACTTTCTACGGCGTCCGGCGCATTCCCACTTGGTTACCGCACACTTTCTACGGCGTCCGACGCTCTCTCATTTGGGTCCCGCTCACTTTCTACGGCGTCTTGCGCACTCCACTTGGGTCCCGCACACTTTCTACGGCGTTCTGCGCACACCCATTTGGGTCCCGTACACTTTCTACGGCGTCCGGCGCACTCCCACTAGGGTCGCGCACACTTTCTACGGCGTCCGGCGCACTCTCATTTGGGTTCCACACACTTTCTAGGGCGTTCTGCGCACACCCATTTGGGTCCCGCACACTTTCTACGGCGTCCGGCGCACTCTCATTGGGTCCCGCACACTTTCTACGGCGTCCGGCGCACTCCCATTTGGGTCCCGCACACTTTCTACGGCGTCTGGCGCACTCTCATTTGGGTCCCGCACACTTTCTAGGCGTCCGGCGCACTCTCACTTAAGTCCTGCACACTTTCTACGGCGTCCGGCGCACTCCCACTTGGGTACCGCACACTTTCTACGGCGTCCGGCGCACTCTCATTTGGGTCCCGCACACTTTCTACGGCGTCCGGCGCACTCTCATTGGGTCCCGCACACTTTCTACGGCGTCCGGCGCACTCCCACTTGGGTCCCTCACACTTTCTACGGCGTTCTGCGCACACCTATTTGGGTCCCGCACACTTTCTACGGCGTCCGGCGCACTCCCACTTGGGTCCCGCACACTTTCTACGGCGTTCTGCGCACACCTATTTGGGTCCCGCACACTTTCTACGGCGTCCGGCGCACTCCCACAAGGGTGCGGCACACTTTCTACGGCGTTCGGCGCACTCTCACGTGCGTCCCGCACACTTTCTACGGCGTCCGGCGCACTCCCACTTGGGTCCCGTACACTTTCTACGGCGTCCGGCGCACTCCCACTAGGATCGCGCACACTTTATACGGCGTCCGGCGCACTCCCACAAGGGTCGCGCACACTTTCTACGGCGTTCGGCGCACTCTCACGTGCGTCCCGCACACTTTCTACGGCGTCCGGCGCACTCCCACTTTGGTCCCGCACGCTTTCTACGGCGTCTGGCGCACTCTCATTTGGGTCCCGCACACTTTCTAGGCGACCGGCGCACCCTCACTTAAGTCCCGCACACTTTCTACGGCGTCCGGCGCATTCCCACTTGGTTACCGCACACTTTCTACGGCGTCCGACGCTCTCTCATTTGGGTCCCGCTCACTTTCTACGGCGTCTTGCGCACTTTCACTTTGGGTCCCTCACACTTTCTACGGCGTTCTGCGCCCACTCATTTGGGTCCCGCACACTTTATACGGCGTCCGGCGCACTCCCACGTGGGTCCCGCACACTTTCTACGGCGTCCGGCGCACTCTCATTTGGGTCCCGCACACTTTCGACGGCGTCCGGCGCACTCTCATTTGGGTTCCACACACTTTCTAGGGCGTTCTGCGCACACCCATTTGGGTCCCGCACACTTTCTACGGCGTCCGGCGCACTCTCATTGGGTCCCGCACACTTTCTACGGCGTCCGGCGCACTCTCACTTAAGTCCTGCACACTTTCTACGGCGTCCGGCGCACTCCCATTTTGGTCCCGCACGCTTTCTACGGCGTCTGGCGCACTCTCATTTGGGTCCCGCACACTTTCTAGGCGACCGGCGCACTCTCACTTGAGTCCCGCACACTTTCTACGGCATCCGGCGCATTCCCACTTGGTTACCGCACACTTTCTACGGCGTCCGACGCTCTCTCATTTGGGTCCCGCTCACTTTCTACGGCGTCTTGCGCACTCCCACTTGGGTCCCTCACACTTTCTACGGCGTTCTGCGCCCACCCATTTGGGTCCCGTACACTTTCTACGGCGTCCGGCGCACTCCCACTAGGGTCGCGCACACTTTCTACGGCGTCCGGCGCACTCTCATTTGGGTTCCACACACTTTCTAGGGCGTTCTGCGCACACCCTTCTGGGTCCCGCACACTTTCTACGGCGTCCGGCGCACTCTCATTGGGTCCCGCACACTTTCTACGGCGTCCGGCGCACTCCCATTTGGGTCCCGCACACTTTCTACGGCGTCTGGCGCACTCTCATTTGGGTCCCGCACACTTTCTAGGCGTCCGGCGCACTCTCACTTAAGTCCTGCACACTTTCTACGGCGTCCGGCGCACTCCCATTTGGGTCCTGCACACTTTCTACGGCGTCCGGCGCACTCCCACTTGGGTACCGCACACTTTCTACGGCGTCCGGCGCACTCTCATTTGGGTCCCGCACACTTTCTACGGCGTCCGGCGCACTCTCATTGGGTCCCGCACACTTTCTACGGCGTCCGGCGCACTCTCATTTGGGTTCCACACACTTTCTAGAGCGTTCTGCGCACATCCATTTGGGTCCCGCACACTTTCTACGGCGTCCGGCGCACTCCCACTTGGGACCCGCACACTTTCTACGGCGTTCTGCGCACACCTATTTGGGTCCCGTACACTTTCTACGGCGTCCGGCGCACTCCCACTAGGGTCGCGCACACTTTATACGGCGTCCGGCGCACTCCCACTAGGGTCGCGCACACTTTATACGGCGTCCGGCGCACTCCCACTAGGGTCGCGCACACTTTCTACGGCGTTCGGCGCACTCTCACGTGGGTCCCGCACACTTTCTACGGCGTCCGGCGCACTCCCTTTTGGGTTCCACACACTTTCTAGAGCGTTTTGTGCACACCCATTTGGGTCCCGCACACTTTCTACGGCGTCCGGCGCACTCTCATTTGGGTCCCACATACTTTCTAGGGCGTTCTGCGCACACCAATTTGGGTCCCGCACACTTTCTACGGCGTCCGGCGCACTCCCACTTGGGTCCCGCACACTTTCTACGGCGTTCCGCGCACACCCATTTGGGTCCCACACACTTTCTACGGCGTCCGACGCACCCTCACTTGGGTCCCGCACTTTTTATACTGCGTTCTGCGCACACCCATTTGGGTCCCACACACTTTCTACGGCGTTCTGCGCACACCCATTTGGGTCCCGCACACTTTCTACGGCGTCCGGCGCGCACTCCCACTTGGGTCCCGCACACTTTCTACGGCGTCTTTCGCACTTCTGCTGGGGTCCCACACACTATCTACGGCGTTCTGTGGCGCACATCTGAGTCACACGGTGAGGCGTTCCAAAAGTACTTCCGAGATCCCGCCGTATTGATTGAAGCGTTGCCCCGTCAAATCCTGAGCAAAAGCCTATCAGTAACGGTGTTTATTTCACTAGTTCATTTTTACGAATAAGTAAACGTCGGATGGTTTATAATAACATGTTTACGTGTTTTTGTCTGTCTTGACCCTCAATTTTGAGGTTCCGCAAAAATTGAGCTACCAACTCCAAAATTTGACAGGAGCTAGGTGCAAACAAAACCAGCTTCCTGACCAAAAATGAGCTCTCTAGCTCAACGATAAGTGTTCCAACAAGATCGTGAACGCCAACTGAAAAAAGAAAAGGAGATGAACATTTTTTCGACCAAAATGACGTGGTTTTGACACTTTTTCTCGAATCTCAGGTTACCATTCCGGACCATTTTTTGAACAGTTCTTCATCTTTCTAAAATATAGCAAATGCAAAAAGAACGGTCTTCCTACGTTTACTCTGGACCCTGATACTGAGATCAGGGCGTTGCGCGATGGCGAATCAAAGCCAAATCTGGTGAGCGCTTCGCGCTCACCACAATAACACCAACTCTGACCGGGGCCTGATGCATAAATCATTTCATTTTTTCGAGTGGCCTCCTAAACTAGTTTTGCACCGGAAGTAATCGTAGGGAACAAGTCATTCCGTACCTTGTCTGTGAGCTGAATGTGAAACCATCAATATTGACAATGGATTGAATCTGTCCTATATGCGTGCCAAATTCGTCAGTTAACTCCATGTTACACTGAGAAGTAAGATTCTGGTAGTCAGAGTGGAGGATAAAAGAAATATGAGGCGTGCATACTGTTAAATACGCCGATATCCTTCTATCGTCCGAGCTTATGAGCGTCCCATTGTGAATAGATCCATGATGCTCCAAAACCCATCAAATTGTGTATCGAAGAGTTATTTCGACTGACACAATACGTCGCATGTGGCTATAAAGCACCGTTCTGCAGTGGTTGATCTTCGCCTGGTATGCCTAGAAGAGTTCGCTCATGCAAGGAAATGCAGTAATAATGGGTGATCAAGAAACTCGCTTTGGCCCGTATCATTCTAGAGTAGGGCACGGCTAGGAAGTTCGCCATCATAGACCGAAGCATTAGGAAGTTCGCCATCGCATAAACCGCACATAAAACTAAGCTCAACTAAGCTAAAGTGAACTGGATCCAAGCAGACCACATATTTGGCGGCTATTTCACGGCTATTTCGCGGCGAGAACTATTTGGCGGCTATTTTGCGGCCAGCATTATTTAGCGGCTATTTCGCGGTTATATCGCGGCCGGCGTTATTTGGCGGCTACTTCCCGACTATTACGCGGCCAGCAGGCATTCTGCGGCTGTTTCGCGGCTATTCCTCGGCCAAAACTCTCAGAGGTGAGCAGCTCGGAAAAGAAGGATACAGCTGTTCGATGATGGCCTTCACTACCGGCAGTAGAAACATCTAAGGCCTCCGTCAGACTTCGTCGAAAAACCTGCTGAGTCCGGTTGCCCCGCCAACCGGTTCCTCTGCGAAACACGCAATCGATAGTCAGCGGCAGCAGTACGTGGGGCAGAGCGCAGACGACGAGAGTCGAGATGCGGTGGGACTCGGCAGGTCGCAGTCGGCCTAAAAAATGCACCCAAATCACGTGAGAAACACCTATATCGACCGGGTGGAAGCTCGTGAGAGCCAATACATCCCTTTCAACGAAACTGGCAGCAATTTCAAGCCCAGCCCACTGGACCCAGCACGTCCCTTGAGAAAGCTATTTCTCCATTATTCAGCTGGATTCAGATGTGAAGCTTTGCACATGTATACTACTCGGTGAGTAAGTAAAGCTTATGCTGGAAAAATCAGAGAATTTTCGAGAAGGATGCCTCAAACCTACGCGGGATTAGGCCCGTGTAAAAGATAAACTGCCATTATACGAGTCAAATTCCGGTTCGCAGCAGCGGGACCCACTGTTGCGGCATGCACGGCACTCCAAATCGTGCTGGAGGAACGGGTAATCGCGCTGGGACCACGCAGTTCCTGTGCGATTATCTTCTAGCTGCGTGCTGCAACAGCGGTTGTACGCAACTGCGGAACGAAATCTCGCTACAGTTGTGAGAGTACATCGCCTTCGGAGCGAGTTTCGTATTGGGAATTATTAATCCGTTGGCTTGTACTAACACCGTTTCTGTGTTTTCACCGTTTCTGTGGCTTGTACTAACACAGTTTATATTTCTGAGCGGATTTTTATTATCCGCGTGCTTTTGCGGAGGTAGGTTAGAAGGTGAGAGAGAACATGAGGAGTAAGTTGGAGCACAGCAGCGCAAGCGACTGGCCAAAGTACTTTTCGTTAACTAGGGACCACCCCGAACACAAACTGGAGTTTTGAAAAACAGTCTTTTGGGGGTTCTAGAGCAGACAAAAAGAGACAATTTAAGATTTGAAAATTTCACTCAGTCCTCACGGGTAGATCAGAAAACGACCAAAACAATGGGTTACGGTAGACAAAATGTGATTCAGTGCACAGTACTCAGACAGGACGGGGGAATCACCCGGCTGTGCGAAGGGGGTATCACCAGTTGCAACGACCCACGGGTGAGTCCCCCATGATACCCCCGGGTGACCCGAATAACTCCGGGTGACCCGAATCGCTACCGGGCATTATTATTTACCTCAAGCATGTCGCCCCGGGTCCACGACGGAGAAACGCCCCGCCTCGGCACAAGGACGTAATCTTCGGCGCGGTCTGCGGTGAGGAACCACCCCCCCCCGCAGATCGCGGCGAACCCCCTCCCCCCTCCCCAACCGGGAGGATACCCCTATCCCCCCAGCGGTCAAAATTATGCTGGCCTCTGGAGAGTGGCTCAAAGTCACCTTTCAGGGCCGGCATTAGAATGCTGAATGAGGACTTGAGTGAGATGAGGCGCCTTTTATACCGGCTGTGCACGTGATAAGCACGTTACGACGTGATCATTCGTGATGTCGTTGAACACCTACCTCCGTCTTTCGATGGTCCCCCGGGTGATCGAAAACCAACTTCGGCCAGAACATCGTCGGTGGAATCACCCTGGCTGCATTCGCAGCGGCGAAAAAAAAGACAAAAACCGCCCGGGTGATCCGACATCCCTGTCTGAGTAACTGTGAACGCGAAATGCCGAACCGGACATAACTATTGCCAGTGCGGTATGATACCATGGCATTAGCCATTGATTCGACGTGATCAACGAGTGGGTTGGTCATACCATACACGACAGATTTAGCCTACACTCAATAGATTTCCTCTCCTGAGCGACGGTGCAGCCGGAGGAAAACTCCAGGCTGTCGGCTGCTGGTTGATGTGACCAACTCGCCCGTTGATCACGTCGAATCTATGGCTAATACCGTGGTATCATACCGCGCTGGCGATTTGTCCAGTTCTGCATTTCTCCTGCAGTCACACTAACAACATAATCCGCCAAAATACTGAAAATGGACTTCAGATTGAGAGCACTTCTCAGACAATAGCAGACCCCGGGCGCAACCGGCTCCGCCTCTCCCCGCCCACTGCAACCGAAACGCAGAGCAGGTTATATTCGAACTTGCGGCGCGTGCCGGTTGTGATTGCAACGTGCAGTGCGTTCAGGTTGCTCTCCGGGCCACATGCGTTGACTGACGCGCGCATTTCGAAATTAGATGAATCGATTGAGACAAGGAAGAGCATCTGGGCTTCCTGCGATTTTTGAGTGGGATTCTAACTGTTTCTCGTGTGGGGCTTGTAATTGATTTCCTCTGCTTCATTTGTGCTCAATATTCGACCATCCTAGAATTCACTATATTCTTCCTATTTGTGCTATATTAGGACTGTATTCAAAAAATGAAACGTTAACATGACTTTCCGAACGCAATTTGCAAATATTCATGAAGGGAATATTTCGGATTTATTCAACAATTTGGAAAAAAATGAGAAAAACCAATCGCTCGGATATTTAAATTTAATCATTCACTCCGAAAAACTAAAATGTCCGGAATCGAAAAAGCAATTGATTCGGAAGGGTTAAATGAATTCAATACGCATTTTGAGTATTCTAAATTACGATATTCAGCTTATCATCTGTTTCCAAGTGAAATTTATTGCCATTCATCACGTGCATATGCTGCCGTACGCTGCGTCTCCTTCTTAACAAACTTTCTCGCTGACTCTACCCTCGCTTCGCACAAGCGAGCGACGGAACAGAATAAAATAGGCTTGGTACCCGATGATACCTATGCGGTCGCTCTAATTTAGGCAACGATTCTTCAAGGAAATTCAGTAGAGTGACGTAATTCGGTAAATGTGTGGAAATCGTTGGATTCTTCCTTGGAAAATCGATTAGCTAAAATGGGTGCGATAATCGATCAGCGAAGCGTCTGAACCAGGGATGAGCGGAGTTCCGCGTTTCGCGTTCCGAAACCCGCAGTTTCGCGCAATTTTGGCATTCTGCGTTCCGCATTCCGAAAACCGCAGAAAACGCCGCGGAATGCGAAAATATTGGGTCATCTGGGACGTGAGAAAACACTAGATGATTTCTGAATTTCTCTGCGTTTCGCGTTCCGAAAACCGCATTTCCGCGCATTTTAAGGCGTTTCGCGCCCGATTTCCGAAACCCGAGAAAAAATTTTTTGTTCCGAAACCCGAAAACCGATCTCCGAAATTTCATATTTTTATTCTGCTCATCCCTGGTCTGAACCACTTTGAGGTATCAATTTTGCAACTGTGTTGCTTAAATCGGTTTATAGTAAGCGCCCGGGGCGCAACCATATACGCTGCATGATGTACTGTAACGTCATCAGCCGACAGTTGCGCTCAGGGCGCTGCGTGAATCAATATCGGCGGTAGCACCCGGAGCGCAACGCATGCGGCCTGGATCGCAACATATGTGGCACGGAAATTGCCAAATTTGTCACCCTGAGCGCAACATGGACGCGGCTCCGGGTGCATTCGGGGTGGGCTCAGGGCCTGCTATTGCCTGAGTTGGGGAATAATGCTGAAGGGTCCGACTCGACATGAATCCGTGGTCAGACCCCGTTCAAGCTGGAATTGGACCTGGCGAGTATCTAAGTAGTTTTCATTAAAGGCAGGGTCCGGGCAGAATTTCGATTATGAGATTTCCCGCTAATCGGTGCTCTTGCTACAGGTAGTCCCAAGGAACATGCGATCCGGCCACTTCCGTTAGCCGATGATCCAGAAAAGTCAGAAAGGTGTTGCCATCGTCCATATTTTATCGGTTGTCCACGCATTCTTCAAAAGTGCTGTGTAATTATCGGTCATTCCAGCCATGATTATCATGCTGTGAATACCGTAATCCCTGAGTTTTAGGCTGTTTTCTCCAGATCTAAAGACTCAGAGTTCGTGAAACGTTCAGACGATGTTCAGCTAGGCCAGCCCAATCTATTCAACCTAAATTTCGACAGTGTCAAAATTTGACCGGACCTTGCCTTTAAATGCAGTGTTCATGATACGTCCCATTCTTGAGTTCACAGTGTGAAACACTAAGTTGCGGTCGCTGGAGAGGATAGGGTTGAAGAAAGCAGCGAAAACGGGCCAAAATTGGATAAAAACGGCTTTGAAAGTTATCCCGTTGCGCCTACATACCTATCCCTGTCCGCCTCCTCGATGTGAACAAATGAACACTCATATTACAGGAAGGATCTAGTCAATGAAGTGAGTTGATCGCTTGTTCGCAATGATAGGCATCATCCTTCATAGCGGTCAATTCCTCCACCCCAAAAATCTACGTAAGCAAGGGAGGGCCTATTTTGGCTCAAAGACGCGGCTTTCGCATCCTTTTTAGCATGCCTATCCATATATGTAGGGCACTAGACCTTCCTTAAAGGCAGCATACACGCTCACAAGCATGGTTGAGATAACAGCATAAATTGGACCGCCTGGCCCCTACCATGTCGTCAACGGCGTTTGAAGCGCCGAAAACCATCCAGGTTGACAGAATTTGAGCATTCCCGTCTCGATTGCCTGTGGAACCCCACCCCTACGAATAACAGAATGAAGAGTGAGGCATGTGGAAGCATTTGATAATTTAGAGCGATAGCACTATCGAATGAGAGTCTACGAGAGAAACAGCTTGGTTTCCCTGATTATAACTTGTTTACATACCGATTAATTCCCATCCACTTTCAAGAAAGCCCCTCTACTCCGGCTGGCTTATAAAATGGAGCATTTCATCAGTAAACAGACATGTTATATTCAGGTCAGTCAAGCCGTTTCTCTCGTAGGCTCCCATTTAATTGTGCTATCACTCTAAGCTATCAAATGCTTTCACATGCTCCACTCTTCATTCTGTTATTCGTAGGGGTGGGGTTCCACAGGCTTTCGAGACGGGAATGCTCACATTCTGTCAACCTGGATGGTTTTCAGCGCTTCAAACGCCGTTGACGACATGGTAGGGGCCAGGCGGTCCTATTTATGCTGGTATCTCAACCATGTTTGTGAGCGTGTATGCTGCCTTTAAACCGTTGGGGATATCAAAAGTGTAATCTATCGTGAACACTGCCTTTGAAACCGACGCGGAACCAGGGATATTGAACTTACCTTACACATCCTGCAGAAGAGGTGCTTCAGGTGCCATATACGTCCAAGTACATACGCGGCGTCGCCCTAATTACAACCAATCCGACGACTTCCAGAAATGCTCGGTTTGGTTTTATCCTAGACGGGGAGGGGGCACTCGAGATTTACTGATAGAAATGATGAAAAATTCTGATATCAGGTGCTTGATACCGCCAGTGCTTTGGCTTGAAATTCCTACACAGATACTTGGACTGATAGCGTTTTCTGTCCGTGATTCATTTCGTTTCTGCCTTGAATCTTGAGACCCCCCGCCCCTTTTAGGATAGAACCCCCTGTTTTTTAGGGAGATCCTTTTCAAATTTTCAAATTTAACCTCAACCTGCTTTGTATCGGCTTTGCTAATGTCTTCGCCACATCCGGGACATCGGATAAGCCACACCCTCTTCTTCAGCTGTAATGAAAGCCACTCATGGATGCTTGGCGTCAGTGGAAGAGCAAGACGCGCCGGACCGCATGCACCGGTGTGACGACAAGACGTTGAATCCAGGGGAAAAATTTTCCGTCCCCGCGAGTACCGTAGCTAACAGCACAAATCCCGGCAGGACCCGCCTCCAACCGCGACGCAAATCCGGCTCGACAGCGCTGGCTGGCGCTTTGCCAACTTTTTTCCGGCCAGCGTAGACCCATCGCCTGGCGGATAATCATAAGCCGGCTTTCGTATTGATTTAGCGATGTTCACTTATGTAATGTAAAGGGAATTCAGAAGAAAACTTCAAGAACTGTGAGTAAAGAAACAAACTTCGAACGAAAGTGAGAAGAACGATAAGTAATGCCGGAAAATGATAAAGTTGGAGAATTTTAAAATTTAGATTAAAATTAGAGAAAATTAGGTGATTAGAACGATTCTTCCGAGGAAATTTTGTTTATACAAGCCACTTTCTACCCAGAAAACCAGTGTGGCATGACCAAAACCGAATTCTTACCCCTTCCGTCGACTCCGCTACCCCTTCGATGCTTGCCGGCCTAGCCTTTGCGCTATCAATCAATCGGTGATTGCCGGAAAGGCTGGCAAAGCGCCAGCGCTGTCGAACCGCATATGCGTCGCCGTTGGTGGCGGGTCCTGCCGGGATTTGTGCTCCTGCTAGCTACGGTACTCGTGGGGACAAAAAAAAATTCCCCTGGATTCAACGTCCTGTGGTGTGACGCCTCAGTCTGGCGCGAGTGGAAGCATCGAGATTATCAACAGAAGGAACGAACTTCACATTCTTAGGTTCTAGAAGAAGCATTAAATGCCGAAAGATGACCTTTGGGGTAGTCTTGACTCGATTGGACATTGCGTGGAGGAACCGATCTGCAAACACTACACTCCGAAAATGTTGTTACTGTGATATATATCGAAATCGATTCGGGGTCAAAGAATACCACCTCGCTGGGTGGCGAAGGGTTTTCAACTGAAAACACAACTTTCTCTTTTACCGATTGATAATCATGTCAAAATGTGTGAATCGATTCACTTCGGAACGACCCCACTTGTATGGCCATAGCATATGAAGCGGAGTGATGACTTTTTGAGTGATTTCTTCCTCATGCATAAAAAACCGTGGAAGTGATAGCAATTCATGTTTTCGGGACTGCTTTATGATAAAGACCTATCGCATTTCTGTTCGGACGGATAAGGATGGATAAGTCTAAGGGTTTGCTCGTGTCGAGAAACAATATTTCCACTATTCGGGCTACCCAACCATCCGAAATATACGTGTTTATGTAGTAAAACAGCGATTGCCAAGTCCCCAATTGTGGTGCGCGCAAAGCGCGCACCAGGATTTGGCTTTGATCTCTTCCCGCGCGGATGCCCTATAATGAGATTACCTATTCATACCGTCATTAGAGTTATGAGCAGTACGCCATTCGATGCGCTGCAAGAAATTACAAGTGTTTGCAAATTTTCATCCTAACTGGTCCCCGTTTTCTTAAGTTATGACCTCTCAAAAAACGCAAAAACGTTCTGCACCACCGCCTCCACCTCCGTCCGTCGAATTCCATTTTTTGGGAGGCGTGGACCAAATCGCTTGAAAATTTAAGGCTAGAGGTAATCGGCCACGGGAATGCCGAAAATAATTGGCAGAACTCACCATAATGACTTCTGGGCCACTTAAATTTGGGTCCCGCCCACCTTCCAGGCGCTAAGCGCATTTCTAGATGGGTCCCGCACACGTTCTCCGGCACTTGGCGCACTTCTGTTTGGGTCCCGCATACGTTACCCAGCGCTTGCCGCACTTCTACTTGAGTCCTGCACACGTTCCCCGGCGCTTGGCGCACTTCTGTTTGCGTCCCGCACACGTTTCCCGTCGCTTGGCGCACTTTTACTTGGGTTCTGCACACGTTTCCCGGCGCTTGGCGCACTTCTACTTGGATTCTGCACACGTTCCCCGGCGCTTGGCGCACTTAAATTTGCGTCCCGCCCACCTTCCAGGCGCTTAGCGCACTTCTAGATGGGTCCCGCACACGTTCTCCGGCACTTGGCGCACTTCTGTTTGGGTCCCGCATACGTTGCCCAGCGCTTGCCGCACTTCTACTTGGGTCCTGCACGCGTTCTTCGGCGCTTGGCGCACTTCTAGTTGGGTCTCGCACACGTTCTCCGGCGCTCAGCACAGTTCTATTTGGGTCCCGCATACGTTGCTCGTCGCTTGGCGCACTTCTACTTGGGTCTTGCACACGTTCCACGGCGCTTGGCGCACTTATAGCTGGGTTCCGCACACGTTCCCGAAGCTTCGCGCACTTCTAGATGCGTCCCGCAATAAACGGTGTGCACACGGTTCCCGATGGACGAGAAGCAGACCTACCCTAACGCTTGCAATCAATTCACTCTTATCACAATACCACTCCATTTCTCTCAATCGGCCAACCATGTTTCTTATCATTCAAAAATTTCACCGGAATGACACACACACAGACACACATTTTAAAATTCACAAAATTTCCCATATCTCGAGAACCACAAAGCGGATTTTTCTGGAATTTTGGCAGTGTCAAGAAACTTTACTGCTCTACATTTTGTGAAAATGCCAAGTTCGGAACTATCTTCCAAACCGAGATTCTGTAACGAGGGGTTTGCGCAGAAGCAATCCTTTTCCAAATCAGGTGCGCGCTTCGCGCGCACCACAATATGGGCCGGCGAAGACGAGCCGCATCAGCATGAACCGGTGACGTTTGACTAGAGCGGCTGACCCTGAGTCTATCCTAGACGTGGTGGGGCCACCCAAGATTTACTCGTATAAGGCCCCGGTCATAGTTGGATGAGCCGACGCCTCCAGCCCGGTCGATACACACAGAATGCATTGGAAATGGGATGCAAAAATCACTCGGTGTATCCCCCCCGCACCCCCCGCACCCCCCAACACCCACCCGGTCGATACGTATGAACAACATGGTGAGGTGAAGCTGAGAAAATCACTCGGTGTATCCCCCCCCCCTCCCCCCCACACCCCCCGTCGATACCTATGTTTAAAATGATGGAGTGAGGTTGAGAAAATCACTCAATGTATCCGACGCGGTCGATATCCATGCAATACGTGGATGAGAAAATCACCGGGTGGGCGGGTCGAAGATAAAACATTGCGTATCACTAGAAAGCTAACCTTACTGCTACCTCCGTGACTTCACCATACTCGCCTTCACTATTTCTCTGAACAGGTGCAATCCTGTTGGCCACGTAATCATCGTCATATCTAGTTGGATGCATCGAGTGATTTTCTCAACCTCACTCCATCATTTTAAACATACGTATCGACCGGGGTGGTGTTGGGGGGTGTTGGGGGGTGCGGGGGGGATGCAGATGCAGATAGCACCAACTATGACCGGGGCCTAAATGATGAAAAACTCTGATAAGAGATGCCTGATACTGCGCTATCAATCATTTTTTTACAAGAGCTCTATGGAAATACTTCGACTGGTAGCCCTACCAATCGGTGGATCATTTCATTTCTGTCTTGAATGGTGGGTGCCCCCCCCCGTCTAGGATAGTGCCTAGACCCTGTACAATTGTTTCATTTTAAATGTAATTTCTTCATTTTTTCGACTTTAAAATTCAAAAAGTATATGCCTTGTATCTTATTTGTAGGGAAGCTGCGTTGCAACAATTATCTTGCAGTCTTAGCAGCGGAGCGGTTGTTTCTTCATTTCTACCACTATGTTTTCGAAAAAAAAAACAACTTGACTTTTAGAGCTTGACTATATTGTAGAAGGGAAACCCTTGGAAAAAGTCGTGAAATTTCTGAAATTTGGGCTCCGCAGATAAGGTTAAGGATTTGGCATTGCTCTAATATGTCGTGAAATTGTTTCAATAGATTTGGCTATCAAACTGATTTCCTAAATGTAGTGAAATTGCTGAATCGATTTGGCTGTTGCTGGTATATGCAGACAACATAATCATTAAATGTAGTGAAATAGTTGCAAATGGATTTGGCAGGCGCTCTATGAATTATCAGAGTCAAATCACGCGTCAGAAGAGGTTTTGCTCGGAGCGTATATCAAATCAAATGAGAACAAGAATAAGTCTAGCAGCAAAAACGTTCCCATACAGTATGAACCGTGAAAGCACCGAGGACACGAAGGCAGAACGTTAGTAGCTAATAAGTTGTGTTAAATTTCGTTTTCGTGATTTTTATCTAATCGTAAAGAATAGGTCTGGAACCTTAGTGCGAGGTGCACTGAAAGGCAGAATAACATTCGAAAACCTTATTTCTAGCCCATAAGGCCACATTTTGTTCAGCATTGTTAATTTAGAAGTAGCGTTTACCTTTTGTCTTTATCTGCTCGCCGGAGGACCTTCTGACGCGTGATTTGACTCTGATAATTCATAGAGCGCCTGCCAAATCCATTTGCAACAATTTCACTACATTTAATGATTATGTTGTCTGCATATACCAGCAACAGCCAAATCAATTTAACAATTTCACTACATTTAGAAAATCAGTTTGATAGCACACTAAGGCCTCTGGTCCATAACACCTCAGGATCCGTACCTAGGGAGTCATGGAGTCTTTGGCCACAAGCCACAATTTCGCCACCCTGAACTGTCGATCGCTGTCGAGTGATATCCAAAAAACTGCGCTATCCAGACTTCTGAGCTATTTCCATGCACCGTTTGCTGCTTTGCAGGAAACCCGCCACAAGGATAGACCCGTCATCAGCGTCGGAGAGTACACCATCTACTGCGGTAACGCTGACGATAGGAGAGTGGGAGGCTGTGCAATAGCTGTAAGGAAGGATTTCAATGGTATGGTCAAGGAGTTCGGCTCAACGTCGTGTCGGAATGCATTCGTACGACTGCGGGATCACAGAGGATTCAATCTGTGGATAGTGAGTGCTCATGCGCCCACTGAAACCGCCGAAGACAATTCGAAGAATGCGTTTTATGAGGAACTCAATACGTTGCTGGCCAGGATACCTTGTCAACATGCTGTTGTCGTGGGGATTGACGCAAATGCGAAGATGGGACTTGATCAGGAATCCGAAGTACTCGGTAAATGGTTCTACCCAGTGGAGCAAACATCGGACAATGGCTACCGCCTTGTCGACTTTTGTGAACGCAGTGGTCTGATTATTGCATCGACATTCAAGAGGAATCATCGCCGCCATCAGCTTACGTGGCAGGGACCAACCCGGCTATCTCCAGAAGAGCAGCGGAAGCGGAAGATGACAACTTTGAAACTACAGCTTGACTATGTCCTGACGAGGAATATTCCAGTATCGGACATTCGAAGATCTAGAGCTGTGTGGGATGTCGCATTCAATTCAAATCGCCGTCCTCTTCTGTTGAACTTCACTATGAGGATTCATTAGATGGAATCGAGGAGCTCAGCCTCTCCAGAGAATTGACACGAAAAGTTTCAGAAATGAAAATCCAGAAGGAAACTCCGACAACGCGTTTCTATTCACATCGGAGTACGGACTAAGAAGAAACTTTGCGACGCGGATTCTTTTTGTCAAGTGCATCCAGGACGCTTCGAAAGAGGCACTCCCGGTTGTACAGCCTAAGAAGAAGTTCGCCTACGTCTCAGAAGAAACAACATCTACCTACAACAGGGTATGTGCTCTCCGAACTGCAGGAAACTTCGTGGAGGAGAAGCGTCTGAGGAGGAAGTTGCGTCGGCAGCTTCAAAGGGACCGCGAACGAGAGTGGACGTGTAGAGCTAAGGAGTTCGAGAAGGCTTGGGAGGAGAAGAATCCGAAGAAAGCCTACACGTTGCTGCGACAGTATAGCGGGAAGATGAAGAGATGTTCTCCTGTCTTGAACACTCTCAATGGAGTTGCAGTTGGTGATGCGACGCTGCCAATATGGAAGGATTACTTCAGTTCACTACTGAATCGTCCAGCGCCATCAGTACCTGAGCTCCCGCATGTTCAGAGAGCACATTACGATGTCAGTGAGGAACCGCCGACTGAGTCTGAAGTTTTGGATTGTGTCCGGAAAATGAAGAATGGAAAGGCAGGTGGAGATGACAACATCACTGCTGAAATGCTGAAAGCTCTTCCTCCGTCTGGGATTCGTGAAATGACCAACACCATCCGTGCCATATGGATGAGCGAAAGGATACCCGATTCGTGGAGACATGCGATCATCGTACCTCTTCACAAGAAGCTATCCGTCACGGATCCTAAGAACTACAGAGGAATCTCTCTACTTCGTGTCATGTACAAGGTTTTAGAACGTATCATTCTCGAGCGACTTATCAAACATCGTGGAAGGAACGACCAGAGATGAGCAAGCCGGTTTTCGACCTGGAAGATCGACCATCGACCAAGTGTTCGTCGTGAGAAGAGTAATTGAATCGTGGCAGCGGTTTTCGAAGCCATTACAGCTTGCTTTTTTGGACTTTGAAGCCGCGTTCGACTCTCCTCATCGTGATCGATTGCTCAATGCTCTGCGAGCAGATGGAGTCCCGGAAAAGTACGTTCGGTTAATCGAGGACATGAACAAAGGAACAACAGCAGCAGTTCGTACACCTGTCGGATTTACGTCAGCTTTCGAGGTGAAAACAGGAGTAAGGCAAGGAGCCGTTGCAGGACCTTTTCTTTTCAACTTCGCCGTTGATGACATCATGCGTAGAGTTGCAGAACAGTTTCCTGCGGATGTGATCCTAACACCATCAGGACGCTCCCTTGTCGACCTGGAGTACGCCGACGACATTGTGTTATTCGCTGAAAACAACGCAAAACTGCAAAGGATTGTGAACCTCGTTTCGAAGTATGCCGCAGCCTATGGACTTCGTCTTCGTCCCGACAAATGCAAGCAGATGTGGGTCTCTCAGAGGCCTTCAACTGGAGTTTGTGTGGACGGACAACGTATCGAACTGGTGGACGATTTCTGTTATTTGGGCTGTTTGCTGAAGAACGATGGTAGTTATGCAGCGGATATTCGACAACGATGTGCGAAAGCTACGTCTGCATTCAATTCTCTAACCAAGTGTTTGTGGTCTACCACCATCGCGAAGGAAGTCAAGTTGCGCGTCTACCTATCCGCTATTCGCCCTATCATGATGTACGGATCGGAGACGTGGGCAGCACCGAAAACGCAGATGGAAAGGTTGGATTGCACGGAGAGGAAGCTTTTTAGGCGTTTGCTTGGATATTTCTGGCCGCGTGTATGCCATAACGAAGACCTTTACAAGGAAATCGACGCAGTACATCAACGCTTGACACGAGGGAGGTGCCAGCATCTCCTAACGCCATCTCAAGCAGCAATGGAAAGTCGACTTCGACTGCTCGGGCATATACTAAGAAGAACGCCGGATCGTCTCGTACAACACGCTTTAAAAATGCTTCCAAATCCTGTCTGGAAACGGCTACCTGGGCGTAGGCGAAAGTTCTGGACGGATGTGGTTAAAGAGGATTTAAAGTCACTCGGCATCGAAAGACAGTTCAGGCGCGATGTTTCGTTTCGCAGGAAATGGAATAGTGACAGCTGGATGGAATGTGTTCAAATTGTGGCTGAAGACCGTGAAAAATGGACACGGCTGACTACTAGGACGGCACACCTCGGTGAAGATGCGGAATGACCGCGTCAGGCGAAAGCCAACCGATTAAGTCAAGTAAGTCAAGTTTGATAGCCAAATCTAATAAAACAATTTCACGAAATTTTAGAGCAATGCCGAAACCTCAACCTTTTCTGCGGAGCCCAACTTTCAGAAACACACTGTGAGCTTTTTTTTAAATGAGTAGTTTCCACCCTTGCTCTGCGTCCAATGCTCCATATCGCCATTTCGCCACTCCGCTCATTCTGAAACTCTGGAGCTTATATTTGAAGAATTCCGGCCCCAGTACTATCAAACGTGTGCGCCTGTAATTGGCACTTACAAACTTGCTTCAACTAATAGAGACCTCGTGCTGGGAGTACTCAGATACAAACAGCCCGCTTCCCGCCGACCAAGTCGGGCTAGTCGACTTCGCGGGGCCCCATTTCATGGGCGTGGCACAGGTCCCACGTCCCGCGGAGAGAGAGGTTTTCTCGTCTTTCCGCGGAGTGTCGGCGGGCTGTCGGCTATTCCTGGGGGTCATCGAACACTCACTCATCGATTCCCATTTTGATATCATCATTGAACCATCCACTAGAGTGGAGTCAGTGAACGGTTGCTGAGCAGAGAACGCTATGTTGAGACTCTTTTCAAAACCCTCGCAGTGTGTGACGCTGGTTTCGGGCAGGTGAGCCACGGTTCGTTGATGGCATCCGCGAGTGAAAAGACTGCAACAGCCAGTGAGTGCAGCAAGCATCCCCGTTTAGGCTTACTCCTTACTTTTCAAGAGCAGTTCAAGATGAAGTGCTCAGAAGTAGGTTTTTGAAATTTAGTCCCCACAGACCTTTACTTAAAATGTGATTGCTGAATGTGCCGAAGACTGCCTTTAGATTGTCTTCTGTCAGTCATCAGATAGCCTTTAGGGCGGTGGTAGAAGGGCTGCAGAGTGCTTCTCAGGCATAGGAGCGGACTTATCGCGATGCACAATAGGAACAATCGCGTGATCAACGGCGATCAAACCGGTATTTGAGGGCGATCAAACCGGCGATTGGAGCGATCAACCCGTATTTAGAGCGCGGTCAACACTAAAAGAGCAGGCGATCAGTACACTTTTATCATAATAGGACATACCGCGCACAAAGCTTCAGGACGTAGCCGTAGGCCTGCGTGCTGTCAACCTTACAGGGCCAAACAAGTTTTTTTCACGGGTGGCCCTCTAAAGTAAACAGTATGGGGTTCTATGGAGCGCCCATAGCCACAAACACAAAAGATCACCGTCGCTAGGAAAGGTGCGGCTAAAATTTCATTATTGATAGTATCTTGAGCTACCGCGGCTATCTACAGCTCAATAGAGTGAGGCATGTATAGATAGCCACAATCGTCAAGGATACAATCATTATATCATTCTCAACAGTACCTCCCGTAACGACAGAGGTCGCTCGTTATTCTTAACTATGGGCGCTCACTTAGAGGTCACCCAAGAATGACTTGGATGACCTACAATACCGGAATTCGGTCTACGAATCGAGACAAGACTCAATTTTCACTCGCTACGGGCCGGATTCATACTTACCGCGACGGATGAAGAGAAGCTGTGCTTACAATCCTTATCGACCAAAAATCTTTATGCATCCATGGACGATTGAAATAAACTCTGCATCGCGTCGGCGGTGAATATGGTTCCAGGCCATTTTCACTAATTCTCAGTCTTAACATCAAAATAGATATAATTTTATTTTCGTTCGCATTTTGAACAAATCGCAAAGACACATAAATGTACTGGACGCACAGTTATGTGAAAAGAAAAATTCGAATAATGCCTAGTGGATACTGGATATTTAATACTACTGTGGATAATGGATACATAGAGTTAACGTAATAAATTTAATCTGAGGAATGGACGGGGCTGCGACGGTAGATCGAATCGAAATCCCGTTGGCCAAATAGGCCGCCAACACCGCACGACCAGCCGCCTGGTCCATGCGTCAGACTAAATCGAATACCGAAACCATACATGTACCGAACAGACACGCATTGTGTGCATCTTCAGAGAAAAATGCAAACAATTCTTAGAGAAGTAGACTCGAGATGCGGAAGGATCGTAAACGGAATGCAAACAAATTCCAGGACCCTCAAATGAATGAGCATACAAGAGCATGATAGAAGAGACATTGCGCACCAAAACAACAGTACAACAGAAAACAAAAATTAAACACTAACAGAAATGGCAAAACATTCGATGCCACGACAAAATTGCCATCATAAGCGATCGAATGAAAAAACGAGCATTCCGAAATAGATTATCAAATATAAAGCACAGCTCGTGCATGGTGTTGCTTATAGGATACATACAAAACTATAAGACAGATGCGAACATCTCATCTCCAAAGGTAGGAACAAGCGGGACTTGGATGAACTCTGAATTTTCTCATGGACAACTGTGTCTCGGAAACGTGATATGTCTTCGAGCCGGGTCAATCAGGCCGTTGTGTAGGACCAAAACGGAGGTACAATACTGTTGGTGCCCAAACTTTCAGAAAAGTTTTACGATCGCAACACAAATCATTGTTGAGTATCAGAATTGTGACGATCCCCACTGGGAAATTTCATAACAGGGTTTTCTTTCGTAAAAAAACCCGTTTGAAAATCTCGTAGCATTCAGCTTCCGTTTTTTCACGTCTGTCTGACGTGGCTTGTGTAATACACAAATGTCGAAAATGCTGGACGTCTGAAAGGGTTTAGCTCCTGTAACTTCTTAGGTTGATTATTTCTTTTAGCCCTTTCATTGTCAAAATTTCTCTAAAAATAAGAAGCTTTCAATACACATGCTTGAGTGAGAGGATTTCTCGAAATAAAGAATATGAAATTTTGGATTTCCCCGGCCTACCGGAGCCAGTTGTAGCCTTCTGCTCCTCGCGCTAGATGATCGACCGGGAAAAAGCCTTTTCAGACCTCGAAGCGGTTTACAAGATGCTATAGCATTCTGAATACGCAGCATTGAGGTCTCAAGCCTTGCCATCTATCTCCACTTGGTTCAAACAGGGGATTAAAAAGACAAAACCAAGTGCGGTTTTCTGCGCGGACGCTGCCTTTAACGGCCCTTCGATAACGTACACAATCGCGCTAGGACCTGTTTTCGCAGCATTTCAACGAAATGATGTCATAGTAAAAGTATGGCTAAAACGGGTAATGAACCCAATCCTACCCTTTCGAGACAATTCGGCGCCAACCAAGTGTACAGGCCATAAAACGGCCAATGTCTCACCGTCGACTGCGAACCACGCGCTGCGCGACCGCACGCGCGTCGGAAGCAGACGGGTTTTGGCCGCCGCGCGACGAGTTTTGGCCGCCGCGCGACGAGTTTTGGCCGCCGCGCGACGTTTCGGCCGCCGCGCGGCGGCCGAAACTCGTCGCGCGGCGGCCAAAACTCAGCGCGTGGTACGCAGTCGACGGTGGGACATTGGCCGTTTTATGGCCTGTACGAACGTCAGTGTCAGGCGGATACAGACTGTGTCACAGAGAAATTCCCATGCTTCCTACGAATGCGAGTCGGTGGCAGAGGTAAGAGACAGCGAGAGTGGAGAAGCGAAGACAGTAGCCTCGCGAACGTCGCTTGCGCTGTGAATAAAGGGAATTCCGATTTTTTACAAAAGATACCATCCCACAGACCAATAGAGGAACATTTATAAGCATTCACCAAATGTAGCAATTCGTGGTCGTGAGAGCGTGGCAATTTCGTGCCAAAAATGGCGAATTTCGTGCCAGGCAATTACAGACTGATCACTATCCAAATGATTCACATACGGCATAAAATCGCTTTGAAATCATGAAAAAGAGTTTTTATCAGAAACTCAGAAAACAACTAGGTTAAACTAACCGTGAGCTTCACAGGAAATTAACTGGAGCCAGGCCGGAACGATAGAAAGCTGAGCATATTGTGGCTAATATAAATCAAGAGACCACGACCCAACGCATTCTGAAGCGAAAAATCACAAACTCGGGATGAAAACGGCACAAATGACGCAATTGACAGGAAAAATTGTAATTGCTTATTCCGGGATGAACCAGCGTAATGACATCGTAGTAGATCAACAAACTCGTAGGGACAGGGTGTAACGACATCGTGAAGCAGTAGCACGTAGAGATTTTAGCACTCGGGATCTTGTGCTACCGTAACCTTCGGCTAGCCACGGAGCGCTTTATTGTATCATAAACGTCAACACCGTGTTCCGCGTAGGATTTGAAGCTGGGCCGAATGTATCAACAGGCCGGGTTGGGGCAGGGGGAGGGCAGTCTGCGCCTTCCAAGAGCTCTGCTATTCAAAAAAAACCAGCTAGGGGCTGAAGCAGCTAGCGCAGCAAAAACACTGCTGGGGCACTATTGATTAGATGATCTACTGCCCTCGCACTGCGATCGTCAAAGATGCCGACTGCCCTGCCCCAACCCGGCGCGTTGATGCATCGGGCCCCTGGAGTCTAGCGCTGTTGATGTTACCTCATTCAATAGCACGCCTGGATAGCGAGAAACTTTATAGGACGCCATAGGCGAAGAATACTACGTGGCCTTGAGCTGTGGCTCACTACGCGCCGCGGTCGCGTCGCGGCGTTGCAATTAGAGCACGCTCATACGTCGCCAACGCCTTCAGATGGGGTTGCGGTGGGACGAAGAAGAACATGACAGACAACAATGTACAGGTGTTCAGGCGGCATGAAGACCGCTGTCTACAAAGCCATTATTGGCAATCAACAATGGTTCCTACTTCCAGTGATGGAGCATGGGTGTTAAATGTCAGGTAAAACTGACGGAGGTCAAGCTTCATCACTCGTCATCATGTTAATGGTGTCTGGTTTCTAACAGTTAACACTCTCTTCTATAGTTTTACAATTTCGAAAAAAAATTCCGAACAAACGAAAAATGAAAAAAATTCGTTCGACAAAATTTCGAACGAACGGAATTTGAAAAAACTTAGTTCTAGGAAGTTTCGAAGGAAAGAAGACGAACGAAAAAAATTTCGAAAATTTCGTTCGTGTACAACTATACTCTCTTCTTCTATACTTTAAATAATTTCTTATTGTGAGACATTCTTCTTCCGTATTTCCTAGGATTAACACCTGGGCTTATCAGTTATCTCTCACAAGACTGCCAACAGAGGATCGGTCTCAGAAACCCTTACGGAAATCATTCAGGCACGGAGAACACATCAACTTTTTGCCCCTTGTGCAAGCTAAAGCCTTTTGCATTCAAGAACCTGTATAGGCACATAAGGGGTTCACGAGTGCTCAGACGCACAGGTGTAGCAGGCGAAAAATGATGTTAAAATGGCTAAATTCAAGGACTGCAATACATTTCCCTGTAATACTTGCGAGAAAACCTATCATTCAGCAAGCGGTCTAAAAAAGACGGAGGAGTATGTTTCAAAAATTGCAATGCTCCAGTTCCCACGTTAATGGCGATCTGAGGCCGAAACTACTCCACTACCGTCCTCGAGATGAAATATGGCAAAGAAACACCACGTGTCAAAGAAGAATCGCAGCCGGTTGGCAGAATACACTCTCCACAAGATCACATAAACATTTCGTATAAATATTTAGGTGAAAAAAAATGATCGGGATGACTTTTGGGCAATGAAATAGGATTAGTTCTGACTAAAAATTAGGTATCTTCCGAATTATGAAGGTTCTGACGCTGATGTATCAAAGTGCGAGGAGGGTTCAGATTAGGTATATCAGGAAATGCGGTGATAATCAGTTATATGAAACAAAGAGATAGTAACACTATAGTGAAGATAACACAACAAAATTGTAATATTATTATTATCCTGAAAATAGTACCTAGTTGATTTACTCTATACTCGAAATGCACGCTGCCCTGAGTCATAATCAGTTGCCAATACTTGAGGTGAAATGATTTCTTGTGTTTGTTACACCACCTCAAATGATGGAAGGAAACCAGAGCATGTGAATGATTACGCATTCGGCTCCCACTCTGACATCCCACTGAAACAGAGCTAAGCGTGCTCTAATTGCGACGCCGCAATGCGACCGCGGCGCGTAGTGAGCCACAGCTCAAGGCCACGTAGTATTCTTCGCCATAGGCAACAGCTGCGGGGGTCCCACCACGAGTGGCAACGAAGAAAATTTAGAAAGTTTAAAGGACGCAATATGCAACGGCTACGGAGGTCTCACCACGATTGATAACAGAGAAACTTTAAAGGACACAATATGCAACGCTACGATGGTCTCACTACGATTCGTAACCGAGAAACTTTAAAGGACGCAATTCGCAACTATTATGGTCTTCCCACCACGATTCGTGGCGGGGAAGCTTGAAAGGGCCCATTACGCAACAAATGAGGTGGTCCCACCACGATCCGAAAAGAAGAAAGCTCAAAGGATTCAATATGCAACACCCACGGTGGTCCCACCACGATTTATCACTGAGAAAGTTTGAATGATGCAATATGCAACGGCTGTGGTGGTCCCACCACGACTCGCAACGGGGAAACTTCAAAGGAAGCAATACAGAACAGCTATGGTGGTCCCACGATTCGTCAGCATTCGCAGCTACACTTACAAAGGAAAAACTACCGGATGAGTTCGGAGGTTTCGGACGAGTTTCCTTGCGCGCGTCTCTAACCCGGCGCGAATTTCAAATGAGCATTTCGCGCGCTCTATCGTCTGCGGCTGCCCTCACCGGCTGATTTCGAGCCATCCCGGCTCGGAAACGTCATTCTTCGCCTTATTCTGCTGTTTTCTTCTACTACTCAGCCACTGTTATTCACTTCAGTACCAGAATCGGGCTCTACTGTATTATTTTCTGTATTTCCTTCTAGATTAGATCAGAATTGCCAGTTTTCGACCTAGATTTTTCCCGGACATCTCTCTTTCACATTTCGAAACGTTTCAAGTTTCTAAACTTTGTCTTTGTCAGCTATCTATCGAATAATTGCCAGCTTTGCCACATTCGATCGTTACTTACCCAAATATGGCAGAAAAAGTGGTAGCTTTACCAATTTTTCTCATTTCCAAATCCTGTCCTCACCGACTACCGCCACGAAATCTTGAAAACAGCCTGTAAAATTGAATTTTCTGACATGTGATTTTGGACAAACAATAAGAAACAATTCTTGATTTTTAGATCAAAAACCAGGCACACTTGGCTCTTCTCTAGAATACTAAACATAGATTTTTTAGGATCTAGATACATCTTTACTTCTCTTGAACCACACTCCTGTTCATCCCACGAAGTTTTTGAATGAACTTCGCAGTCTGTACCAACAACTCTTGGCTTTCCTCACTATAAATTTGATTTAGTGAGAAACCCAAGATTTTGTTGAACACAGATCACGTCTCGCCATGTGTTGTGGTGATTCGTCACCCAACCTTCTCCGATGCCTTTCCCTTCCTCTGACATCTACTACTCTACGACCTCTCTGACTTACTTACTTACTTAATCGGTTGGCTTTCGCCTGACGCGGTCATTCCGCATCTTCACCGAGGTGTGCCGTCTTAGTAGTCAGCCGTGTCCATTTTTCACGGTCTTCAGCCACAATTTGAACACATTCCATCCAGCTGTCACTATTCCATTTCCTGCGAAACGAAACATCGCGCCTGAACTGTCTTTCGATGCCGAGTGACTTTAAATCCTCTTTAACCACATCCGTCCAGAACTTTCGCCTACGCCCAGGTGGCCGTTTCCAGACAGGATTTGGAAGCATTTTTAAAGCGTGTTGTACGAGACGATCCGGCGTTCTTCTTAGTATATGCCCGAGCAGTCGAAGTCGACTTTCCATTGCTGCTTGAGATGGCGTTAGGAGATGCTGGCACCTCCCTCGTGTCAAGCGTTGATGTACTGCGTCGATTTCCTTGTAAAGGTCTTCGTTATGGCATACACGCGGCCAGAAATATCCAAGCAAACGCCTAAAAAGCTTCCTCTCCGTGCAATCCAACCTTTCCATCTGCGTTTTCGGTGCTGCCCACGTCTCCGATCCGTACATCATGATAGGGCGAATAGCGGATAGGTAGACGCGCAACTTGACTTCCTTCGCGATGGTGGTAGACCACAAACACTTGGTTAGAGAATTGAATGCAGACGTAGCTTTCGCACATCGTTGTCGAATATCCGCTGCATAACTACCATCGTTCTTCAGCAAACAGCCCAAATAACAGAAATCGTCCACCAGTTCGATACGTTGTCCGTCCACACAAACTCCAGTTGAAGGCCTCTGAGAGACCCACATCTGCTTGCATTTGTCGGGACGAAGACGAAGTCCATAGGCTGCGGCATACTTCGAAACGAGGTTCACAATCCTTTGCAGTTTTGCGTTGTTTTCAGCGAATAACACAATGTCGTCGGCGTACTCCAGGTCGACAAGGGAGCGTCCTGATGGTGTTAGGATCACATCCGCAGGAAACTGTTCTGCAACTCTACGCATGATGTCATCAACGGCGAAGTTGAAAAGAAAAGGTCCTGCAACGGCTCCTTGCCTTACTCCTGTTTTCACCTCGAAAGCTGACGTAAATCCGACAGGTGTACGAACTGCTGCTGTTGTTCCTTTGTTCATGTCCTCGATTAACCGAACATACTTTTCCGGGACTCCATCTGCTCGCAGAGCATTGAGCAATCGATCACGATGAGGAGAGTCGAACGCGGCTTCAAAGTCCAAAAAAGCAAGCTGTAATGGCTTCGAAAACCGCTGCCACGATTCAATTACTCTTCTCACGACGAACACTTGGTCGATGGTCGATCTTCCAGGTCGAAAACCGGCTTGCTCATCTCTGGTCGTTCCTTCACGATGTTTGATAAGTCGCTCGAGAATGATACGTTCTAAAACCTTGTACATGACACGAAGTAGAGAGATTCCTCTGTAGTTCTTAGGATCCGTGACGGATAGCTTCTTGTGAAGAGGTACGATGATCGCATGTCTCCACAAATCGGGTATCCTTTCGCTCATCCATATGGCACGGATGGTGTTGGTCATTTCACGAATCCCAGACGGAGGAAGAGCTTTCAGCATTTCAGCAGTGATGTTGTCATCTCCACCTGCCTTTCCATTCTTCATTTTCCGGACACAATCCAAAACTTCAGACTCAGTCGGCGGTTCCTCACTGACATCGTAATGTGCTCTCTGAACATGCGGGAGCTCAGGTACTGATGGCGCTGGACGATTCAGTAGTGAACTGAAGTAATCCTTCCATATTGGCAGCGTCGCATCACCAACTGCAACTCCATTGGTAGTGTTCAAGACAGGAGAACATCTCTTCATCTTCCCGCTATACTGTCGCAGCAACGTGTAGGCTTTCTTCGGATTCTTCTCCTCCCAAGCCTTCTCGAACTCCTTAGCTCTACACGTCCACTCTCGTTCGCGGTCCCTTTGAAGCTGCCGACGCAACTTCCTCCTCAGACGCTTCTCCTCCACGAAGTTTCCTGCAGTTCGGAGAGCACATACCCTGTTGTAGGTAGATGTTGTTTCTTCTGAGACGTAGGCGAACTTCTTCTTAGGCTGTACAACCGGGAGTGCCTCTTTCGAAGCGTCCTGGATGCACTTGACAAAAGAATCCGCGTCGCAAAGTTTCTTCTTAGTCCGTACTCCGATGTGAATAGAAACGCGTTGTCGGAAATTCCTTCTGCACTCTTCATCTCTGAGACTTGTCATGTCAATCCTCTGGAGAGGCTGAGCCCCTCGCTTCCTCTTATGAATCCTCGCAGTGAAGTTCAACAGAACAGGACGGTGATCCGAATCGAATGCGACATCCCACACAGCTCTAGATCTTCGAATGTCCGATACTGGAATATTCCTCGTCAGGACATAGTCAAGCTGTAGTTTCAAAGTTGTCATCTTCCGCTTCCGCTGCTCTTCTGGAGATAGCCGGGTTGGTCCCTGCCACGTAAGCTGATGGCGGCGATGATTCCTCTTGAATGTCGATGCAATAATCAGACCACTGCGTTCACAAAAGTCGACAAGGCGGTAGCCATTGTCCGATGTTTGCTCCACTGGGTAGAACCATTTACCGAGTACTTCGGATTCCTGATCAAGTCCCATCTTCGCATTTGCGTCAATCCCCACGACAACAGCATGTTGACAAGGTATCCTGGCCAGCAACGTATTGAGTTCCTCATAAAACGCATTCTTCGAATTGTCTTCGGCGGTTTCAGTGGGCGCATGAGCACTCACTATCCACAGATTGAATCCTCTGTGATCCCGCAGTCGTACGAATGCATTCCGACACGACGTTGAGCCGAACTCCTTGACCATACCATTGAAATCCTTCCTTACAGCTATTGCACAGCCTCCCACTCTCCTATCGTCAGCGTTACCGCAGTAGATGGTGTACTCTCCGACGCTGATGACGGGTCTATCCTGAGGCGGGTTTCCTGCAAAGCAGCAAACGGTGCATGGAAATAGCTCAGAAGTCTGGATAGCGCAGTTTTGGATATCACTCGACAGCGATCGACAGTTCAGGGTGGCGAAATTGTGGCTTGTGGCCAAAGACTCCATGACTCCCTAGGTACGGATCCTAAGGTGTTATGGACCAGAGGCCTTAGTGTGCCGGACGGCGACACCTTTATGCAATGTGCGGGATACTTTCGCGATATAGTTGTGCACGCTATATCGCTCGAACGTTCCCTGTGTACACTCAAACGTCTGCTGGGTTCAGTAGAAGCAGGGGCACCAACGAGCAGGTACCAACAGACTTGTATACACACCCCCGACCGCATACGACCTCTCTAATACACTATTTCACTGTATTTTCTAATTTGTACACCACCATCACAACCAGACTGAGGTACGGTTTTTTCTAATTTCATAGAATTTCTTATAGCTGTCTTCGTCTTACTAAATAAGTATATACTGTGCTTATCTGGGCCAAAATCCGGTCCGCAATTGCGTCTCGACACGCTTTGCGGCCGCACGCTTCCGATTCAGAAGAGCTTCCAGCGCCGCAGCCGCCGATCTGCTGACTCTAGGTGCGTTTTGGAAACTGGAAATTAAGAAAAATCGGAGAAAATTGTGTAGAAAACCCACATTGAGTCGGCTTTGGCGCTGGAAATCCGACTTACTCGAGCGCGTGCGGCCGCAAAGCGTGTCGAGACGCAACTGCGGACCGGAATTTGGCCCAGATAAGCACCTTATCTAGATATGGTTAGTGTTCGGGCTTCCGCGCAGGATGCGGTTGAAACGATTTCGCCCGCTCCCTGCTTCTATCCAAGACTTGGTGATATTGTCAGTGGTTTGCTCACACCACGCTGTGATACATCAAGCCCTCAGCAAATTCCTCATGTTTTCAGAAGCCAGCCATGCATGGTGATGCAGAGCATTCGGAAATATCCAGTAGAAGTGTGGTGGGGAGGGCGGACCAGGGTCAGGTATGACGCTGTAAACCGTGTCAAGCAGACCGCTGTCCCGTACCCCGATAGAACTACGACCCTTCCCGGTGACCAAAATTTTCAGAAAATTATCGAAGATTCCAGTCCTTCCTGAGTGACGAATTTTCCAGAATTTACTGGACCGAAAATTTCCCAAAAAAATTGTAACTTTGTTTTCCACATTTTTTGTCGTCAACCCTACATCCCATTTCAGCACGCTCGGTACCGATTGAGCGAGAGCGGTTGTGCTGCAACTAGTTTCATGTTCATTGATCTCCAACCGACCGCTCCTCATTGATAACTAGATGAGTCACTCTTGGTGGACTCCACTATACCTCACTGACGGGTTTCAGGGAATGCCAGTTTAGCTTCTATCAGAAACACCCTCCTAAATTACCAACATTTTCAAATCTTCCCTCCAAATTTCTAATTTTTCAAAAATTTCGCACCCCCCTTGCGGACATAAACTGCTTGACCCTGGCTGTGACCGATCCGTCGGAGCTGCGGCCCCTCTCCGCCTGCGCTTGATGCTAGTCCGTCCCCAGATTCACCGTGTGCACCCCGGACGATCAGTGAAACTTAAGAAGGAGAAAAATAATTTCCTCGTAGGCTCCATTTCTAGAAACTGCTGACCCCGGATTTATCTCTCACTCAGATGTATCATTTTCGCATCCAACCGCTCCTCACCAGCACCAAGCTTGCAGCCTCCTTTTCACCGGCGTTTGGGTCGTCCCAACAGTTGCTACGCCTGAGATAAACATTGCTGGGATTCTCAGCTGGGTTTGATGCGGTGGCAACCTATTAAGGAGTCTGAAAAAATCACTGGAGATATCACCGCGTTGAGATTTAGAGCGGGGAATCTAACAAACCGAGAGGGGAAAATATCGCGCACCAAACTCCGACCTGGACCTTGTTCACTCAGAGCTGGCTGCTCTACTGTTCTCTGGATGGTTCCTCTTTACGACCCTCCTCAAACTTATTGATCAACCATAGTTGATTATGAAATGAAACATTTTTCCTCAGTGCATACTATCTTTTTTTCAGACGCCTTCATCGCAGAATCGTCCAATCGCAGCACATACAGGATCACATATTCATTTTTTATTGGGAAGATTGCATTTCAATAAATCGATGAAGTGTGGAAACATAACAAAAAAGTATTGGCTTGGGCTACAAAAATATGGGATGAGCGACGTTCGAAGATGACTTTCGGTTGGAAGCCAGGTGTCAGTGATTGCTCAGGTTTAAGCAGCACGATACAGAAGAATGGCTTTGAGCTCGTATCTCGTCTTATTCCTTTGATCACTCTGAAAAAAAAGACGCATTTAGCTCTGTGTAAAAAATTTTCATCTGCTTTCTTCTAGCCTTTCCCAAGTATGTGCTAGACATTAGATAAATTGCAATAGTGCTAGAAAGGAGAAACCCTTACCTATGATCGGATTCGTCAACCGTCAACTCGCGCTTTAACAGTGATTGTGAACGGCGAGGGAGATGTATTCGAAAAACCAGGCAATTCAGGTGAAATTCGCCCTTAACCCACAGGTTTACCGTTGACGATTCCGAGCTCACTTGGTGTATGTCAAAACATCATCAACGATAGAAAGTGCATGAAACAAAAAAAAAACGCACCTCAGCCTGCTTCTGATGGTGATGGAGAAAACAGTAAATGTGGCGAAATATCAAGGAGGTGGTCGAGAAAAAAATTCAAGGAGAAAGGAAAGGCATTGGAAGAGGTTGGATGGCAAGGCTTCACAGGATATAGCGGGACGTGGTCCGTGTTCAACAAATCGTGGGTTTCTCACTAAATCAAATTCATAGTGAAGAAGGCCAAGAGTCGCTGGTACAGACCAAACATTCATTTGAAAAACTTGTGGGCTGGACGGGAGCATGATATACGAGCAAAATGAATGTATAAAGATTCTGCGAGTTTTGAATGGGTTTCCTAGAAAATAGCCACGTGTTTCAACTTTGACCCAAAGCCAAAAAGTGAGAGAGATTCTTAGTAGCAGTTTCAAGAACATTTCAGAAAATTAATTTGAAGACTCTGACTCAGAATTTCGTTGCGGTTTCCGGTGAGGGCACGCCGCAGAATAAAAAAAAATGATAGGGGCATCGCCATTTTATGCATAATTTGGGCTTGACGCGATCAAGTTGGAAATGATTAGATAGTTATATACCAAACAAATCTTCAGTTCAAAATTGTGAAACGTTTCTAAAATATGAATCAGGTGAACATTTAAGCCGGAAAATCTAATTCTGATATAATCTGGGAGAAAGCAGGATAAGGAGACAGTAGAGCATAAATGGGGCGCTGAAGTGAATAACAGTAGCTGAATAGTAGAAGAAAATAGCACAATAAGGCGAAGAATGACGTTTCCGAGCCGGGATAGCTCGAAATCAGCCGGTGAGGGCAGCCGCAGACGATAGAGCGCGCGAAATGCTCATTTGAAATTCGCGCCGGGTTAGAGACGCGCGCAAGGAAACTCGTCCGACACCCCCGAACTCGTCCGGTAGTTTTTCCTTTGTAAGTGTAGCTGGTACTACCGACGGGCTGGAAAACTTAGGTGGTAATCATGGAAAGTCTCTTAGGAAACAACGAAGAAGCTACCGCATCCGGGGCAGCCGATGCGCCAACACTAGGGATCCAGGGTGTTGGTGAGAAGAATACTACTGGCCAAAATGGAGGACGACTGGTGACACCTAAGAAGGAGCTGAGGATTGGAGCATGGAATGTGCGAACGGGACACTGCGTCGGTCAGAAAGAGATAATAGCAAGAGAGTTGTCAAGGTCCAACATATCGATTGCTGCACTTTCCGAGCTGAGGATGAGCGGATGTGGAACGGTGCCCATTCAGGTGCCGGAGAGTAGCGAAAAGGTGGTGCTGTACTATTCCGGTGAGGACGGACATCGCAATGGTGTTGGATTTATGCTAGGCAGTCGCGCAGCTGGAAGCGTTGTTTCATTCGAGCCGATTTCTGGCAGGATCGCTGTTCTTGTTTTGAGCGGAACAATCAAGACCCATGTCGTGTCCATCTATGCACCAACGGAGCCAAGTTCTGACGTTGACAAGGACGAGTTCTACACCCAACTCCAGGACGTGCTGAATACTATCCTGAAAACCGATGTCACCATTGTAGCGGGTGACTTCAACGCAAGAGTCGGTAGTGACAGAACAGGCTGGGAAGGAGTGTTGGGCAGGTTCAGCGTGGGCGAAATAAACGATAATGGACTACGCCTACTTTCGTTCGCTGCGTTCAACGAGCTTGCCATCGGTAACAGTCAATTCCGGCACCCCAAGAAGCATCAGTTAACATGGAGGAATCCAACTGGACGAGATGTGGCCACCTTGGACTACGTGCTGATAAACTCACGTTTTAGATCATCGCTGAAAGATGTTCGAGCCATGAGAGGGCCTGATTGTGGATCCGACCATTATCTCTTGCGTGCTGTAATGCAGCTTCGCTTACGACGACCTAGGCGTGAGGAGCCCCCTAGAAAGAAACTTGACTGGTCACACTTGATGGCGCCAGGAACAAAAGAAACATTTCAACTCGCGCTGTCGAATCGGTTCGCGGTTCTGGAAGACGCCTTGTCTGTGGACGAGCACGAGAAGCAGACAGTTGAAGTCGCTCTTGAATGCGCAGAGCCTCTCTGCCCTGTTATTCGCCGGCGAACGCAGCCTTGGATATCGGACGATTCTCTCCGTCTCGTGGACGAACGGAAGCGAGTGAAATTAACGGACTTCGGACGGTATCGGCAATTGTGTCAGGAGCTTCGTCGAAAGTTGAAGGAAGAGCGGAGTCGTACTGGAATAAGGTAGCAGACGAAGTGGAGGAGGCAGTTGGAAGTAACGACTATCGCACATTGTACAACACACTCAACCGTCTCAGAAAGAAGACCAAACCCATGAGCGATTCCATCAGGAATACGGATGGGTCTTTGTGCGATCAGCAGATGAGCGTCTGTTGCGATGGAGGCAGTTCTTCAGTGAACTCTATACTCACGATGCGCCACAAGGTCCACTGGCCCAACCGATACTAGTCGAGGTACCAGAGGAGACAGCGCTTGACTCGGAACCCACTGCGGAAGAAGTGAAGGCGGCAATCAAGTCGCTAAAGAATGGAAAGGCGTCCGGTGTTGACAATGTCACTGCTGAGGTCATCAAGGCAGGAGGAGATGTTCTACTGCGTCAGTTGCATCAGTTAATCACGCGCATATGGCGGACAGAGAGCGTGCCGTCTACCTGGAAAGGCTATTGTCGTGCCTATCCATAAGAAGGGCGATGCCAGAGACTGTAAAAACTATCGCGGGATCAGCCTGTTGTCGATTGTTGGTAAAGTCTTCACGAGAACTATCCAGTCCAGACTTCAACGCCATCGGGAGAGTACCTGTCGCGAAGAACAAGCAGGTTTTCGTCCGGGTCGAGGATGCAGCGATCAAATTTTCACACTTCGTCAAGTTATGGAGGAAAGGATTCGCTGTGGAAAGCGCGTCGTTATCACCTTCATAGACTTCAAGTCGGCATTCGATTGCGTGCACTGGCCCGCCTTATGGAAATCGATGGAATGCGAACACATGCCAGGAAAAAATGGTGAAGCTTCTGCAGGAAATTTATAGAGGCTCGACTAGCTGTGTCCGCGTCGGAAACAAGCTATCCGAAGAATTCAGAGTCGATGCAGGCGTCCGGCAGGGAGATGTGATTTCACCGCTCCTCTTTAATACCGTGGTCGATGCTATTATGAGAAAGACCTTTGAAAATAGAAGAGGAGTCCAATTTGGCGATAACGATTTTGTCACGGATTTGATGTTTGCGGACGACAGTGCAGTGTTCACCGATACTGACATGGAAGCCACGCTTTTGTTGAATGATATGGCACAAATCGCGGAATCGTATGGGCTGCGGATTAATAAGGAGAAGACTAAAGTCATGACGTCGGACGGTTCACGTGCTTCTGTGTTCTTCGAGGGAGCTGAGCTTCAGCAAGTCAAGGAGTTCAAGTACCTCGGATCGGTGGTGCAAGAGCGAAAGGTAGTGGCTACATCGGAGATACTGTGCAGGATCGGGCAGGCGTCGGCTGCTTTCGCTTCGCTGGGCTGGTGTTTATGGAAGAAGCGTAATGTGTCAATCAAGACAAAGATCCGGATGTTTCGCGCGCTCATAGTGCCAATCCTACTGTACGGGTCAGAGTCGTGGACGTTGCTGAGGTCGGATTACAGCAGGCTGGAGGTCTTCCAAACGCGGTGTTTGCGGCAAATCCTCGGGATAACTTTAAGAGATCGAATGCGGAACGAAGATATCCGAGATACTTGCGACCATCAGCCCACGATCGAAGAACAAATTCGAACGAGAAGGCTACGATGGTTCGGACACGTATGCAGAATGGAAACAAACCGACTTCCGCGCAGATTGTTATGGAGAGAGCGCCCTGCACTGTGGAAGGTTGAAAGAGCAGCCCCGAAAAAGACGTGGTTGAAGCAAGTCGAGGCGGATCTGAAGTCCCAACGGTGCAGTGTCCTTAATGCTAGATTAATTGCTGCGAACCGTACTGAATGGAAGCGTATCGTTCAGGCCACAAGAGCTCCTATGGCACCTACAGCAGTGTACTGGTTGAGAGGTCATCCTGCTCCGCCAGCCGCCAGCTAACGGGATGAGTGAGTGAGTGAAGTGTAGCTGCGAATTTCGTCAGCGAGAAATTTATGGAAAATCAGAAAGAACAACAATGTTGTTGTTGTTCCTTCCGAGAACAAACAACAAAAACAACATCCATGAATGAATACGAGATCAACATGAACCAATAAGAAAGAACCGTGATGAAGTACAGATAGATACAGAACAATGGACTCCACCATGAAGAAGCGCGCAAATTCGAATTTCAGCTTTGCGCGTGAACTGAGACGCAAATCAGCCCAGAACACACCACACACACCACCTCACGGTTGAACGCGGTCAGCCCGATTTTCGTGCGACATCAGTCCTATTACTGCGTTTGCGCGCGATCCGACCGGATGGCGAAGCGGTTGTATCGCGAGCACCGGAATGCAATCGCTCTGAGCGCGAGTTTATTCGCGGTAAGTCCTGATTGGGCTTTCGATCGCGGTCAAAACGGTTCCTGAGCGCGGTAAGTACTATTCGGCAAGTTCTGTGCGCGATAAGTCCTCCCTTATGTCTGAGTTATTGATGTACGGGCAGTCAACGAAACGGCGCTGCCGACTGCACGCGACCGATCTATTGGCCTTATGCGGGAAGGGTTACGGGACGTCGGCACGCGGTACCGCGGAAAGTGTGCTGTCTGTATCTGAGTAGATTTTCTGCCCACTTTCTCTCCGTTGACCTATCACGTTAGCCTTCATAGGACCCTGTCAGAGTTGATTGAAAAAAACGCCGTGGCCAACCCTGTCGATACGTATGAAAAACATGGACGATGGAGATTGCAAAAAAAACCCGGTGTGGATTATAAATTGCCAACGGTACAAAATTCTCACGGTAAACAAAACTGATGATTGATAAAGGGTAGGGTATAAAAGAGATGTGTGCCGGTGAAAAATGATAAACTTGTGACGCGGGATGTGTATCAAATATGTGCAACGATATCATGAATATCATTCATTTCTTACCTTATATCATGTGAACATCAGTCGAGTCACCCACATCGGGTGTTTTTTTTTCAGCCCACCGCATTCATGTCTTTCATCATTATTGGCCGGGCTAGCTACGCCGATCGCAAACTATGACCCTTGAAAGCACATTGTAAATACAAATTCGAATTTCGCGCCAAAATCGTTTTTGAGGTTTTTCTGCATTTAGGGTCCTCGTCACTGTTATTTCCGAAGTTTTTCTACATCTGGAGTTTGTGCCGTAACAGTTTTTCATGTTGTTTGCTGGTCGCATCTACATTCTATGAAAAAAACTAGATGACTGGTGAGAACTGGTGGCGGATCCTCATCTTCAACTTCTTCCAACCTCATGAGCCTAGGTTTTTGAAGCGCCAAAACTCACCGGTGTGGTCCACCGGACTCATTCATGAAATTGAGCCGACAAAATGGAAACTGATTTTCAGCGCGGACAATGCCTTTAACGATTATCTACCGGGCTGGCTAAGCCGATCGGCCAATTATGATTGAGGCCGTAGAGCCTGTGATAGGTTGGCGATCAGAGAACCCCTTCAAGAGATGTGAACGACGGCCTCTGCTGCGCTGACAAACCGAGCCAACAAACTGTTCCAGCAACAGAAACATTTCTTAGGGGCCGAATAGAGTCTCGCCGCGCAAAGCCGCCGCAGCATGGTGTGCAGCCGTATTTATTACGCAGTGCCGCGCGGCGAGTCGATTAGACTAGGTCAGGCCAGAATCTGGCGGTGGCCGGGCGGAGCCACTTTGCTATCCCGAGCGGTGCGGCGAAGTGGCGCGGCGACAGCAGACGGTCGAGCCCGCTTTCCATGATTGAATGGTCAAATATATGGTGAGTGTCTGTTTACCTGTGTACTTACATCAAGGTCGATTCTAGTCATAGGATTTTGGACATGTGAAGCTTGATTTTTGAAGAGTTTGAAAGATTTTGACACCATTTTAAGTGCTATTTTTTTAAGCAAACCTCGAACCCGAAAACTCCCACGTAGCTCTTGAACAACGCCCGTCTGGAATTGCATTCGAGAAACTTTTTCTCGACTGAAAGCAGATCTTCTATGAATAACTAATATACGAAAAGTTACAGTTGCCTCGATGGTAATAGTGAGTAAAAGACATGGACATTAGACGCTCTGAGTGAAACGAATTCATTTCTGCGAAATACTGAAGCTAAACGGGAAAATTATTTAGAATTAATCAACTATCGAGGTGATATAAGAAAAGAGTTACGCACGTATGAAATTTAAAAAAAAACAGTTAAGGGTATGGCATACTTTGGCGACACACGGTCGCGTCGCTCGGCACAGCGACAGCGAGCGCCTGTCGCGAAGCTTCCACTTTTTTAAACCTGTCGCAAGGCGCTGCGCAGCGACAACGGCAAGCTACGGCATATTTGCAGCGTTTCAGCTCTCAGCGACACGTCTCTGCGACAAACGAACGACAACTGTTCCTACGACCACCGATGCTGTTGCTCTGCTCAGAAAAATGAAAACTCATTACTTGTAATATAAAAGACCTAAATTAATATACATGTAATATAAATTAGCAAATGTATATTACTTGCAAATTATCTCGACCGATGTATGTTACATGTAATATATCGGTCTTTCGCTCGCAGGCCAAACGTCGCACGTAATATGTTTTGATGGTGAAAACATAATACTTGTAACATAAAAGACGATAACAATATACTTGTAATACATATCCGTCAGTGTAAGGTACATGTGAATTTTCTCTACTCAAGTAAATTACATGCAGTATAAGTGTAACATAATCCAAATATCTCCAGCAACTGAGGGCCTATGCTGAACACCTTCTGCAAACCTGCACAGCAGGGTTGTGCGTTAATGAAAATTTGTTTTTTTCGTTGAGCATCAATCGTTATTTTCAGGAAAAACCGCGTTATCCGTTAATGCGTTAACACGTTAATTTTGGATTTCGTTAAAAATTTTGAAAACATTACCTGACCACAGCAAAATCGATAAATCATCAGAGGTCCCAGAAAAAATAAAATAGACCTTAAAATAACGTCAGCAGAACCTTGTGGAAAACGGGTGGGACTTTAGATGACGTGGCCAGGACTTCGTGGAAAAAGAGTAGGCCTTCAGATGATGTCATGGCAAGTATGTATAGTTAGGGCTTCAGATGATGTCAGCAGGACTTCATGGTAAGTAGGTAGGGCTTCGGAAAAAGACATCGTGGAAAGTGGGTGGGCGGTCAGATGACGTCAGCAACACGTCGTGAAAAATGATTAACGCTTCATGAGGGCGTGCGCGGCGTCATAGAAAGTCCGTAGCGTTTTATGTAGAGCGTACGACGCGTGTTGGAAACTGAGTAGCGCTTCATGTAGAGGGTGGGTTGCTTCGTGGAACGTGAGCCTGCGCCGCGTAAAGGATAAGCACTCCCTGTGGAGTATGCACTGCGTATTAGAAAATGGTCAAACAGGATGCCGTGGAAAGTGAACAGAACTCTAGAAGGGGTGTCTGGAACGTCTTGGCAAGCGGTGTGCTACACTGTCTGACATACGTAGAATGATATCCTGAACGCGGGCTCAAAAACTGTGTGATCTACGGCATTTGCCGCATTTCGGATTGGTTTTCTATGTGTGCGCACTTACCGTAGATTTTATTCCTTTTCTCGGTCTAGTCTATAGTGCGGTCCAACAAATTTTGTACATTTCCTGATCAATGAGAGATGATTGGCAGAAGATCAATTTGCATAAGTTCTTAGGCAACACGCTCGCCACTGGTTGAGCGGGAGCGGTTGTGCTGCAATGAATTTCATGCACATTGATTTCCAATCACCCGCTTTTCATTGATAAGTAGATGTGCAACTTTTGATGGACTGCATTATACCCTCTACTAACCCACAGCTCGCACTTAGTTCGGCTGCAGTTTGGACTGCGACCCGCGTGTGCGCAGCGGCTCTAAGAACAGTTTGTGGTGTGGGTGGCCGTTCGTGGGGTGCCAACCAGGTGGCCATCAATCAATGCAACACGATTTTTCGCCGCCCTAATCATCTGTTTTACCTCGGTGGCTAGCATTTTCAGTGCTCTCCTCATTTTATTCTCGACTGATCTTCCAATTTCAATATTTCCTGCTGCTATATTCGAGCTCTGCTCCCGGTTAGGGTTTGTTTTTTACCATTTTCGTTCCTTTTAGAGTAATAAATTAATTTTTTATTCGTTTTAATTCCTTTATTCGGTAATTTATTTATGCCTTTATACTTTCGTCACATACTAACTTTTTATTTACTTAGGCACTAGTATTTTTATTTTCCAACACAATTATTTAACCTTTTGAATTTATAAATTGTTCATTTACTTACTCATTATTTGATTTAGTTACTGTCTTAGACATTTGAGTGTATCAATTTGATTATTTCGTTTGTTCTAACCTCATTCAATCATTACTAATCAGCAACTGAAATATTTTAAAAAATTATTTGATGATTATTGTTTGAAAATTACATATAGGGCCTTTTTTCTACTGTATTGTTTTGGCGTTTCATTATTGACTGGAAAGCGGAAGATAATTTCAAATGATCAACAAGTACATTTCGATTTTAGGGTTGCTTGTTTTGATTCGACTAATTTCGGCTATTCTTTTTCGTATTCTCTACCTTGACTTAGAGCAAATTGTTTGAGCTTGTTTGCGCTTTAGAAGTGTGTTGTCTAAACTGACGTCATGCTCTTGCATGTGATTTTTCCTAGTGTATCATTAATGCACATCATTCTGTTTTCGCACACGTTTCCGAGTTTAGCAGCGGTTTTCGCGATTACCTGAAATGTGAACTTTCTGTAATGCATACAAGAGTGGTGCTAAATTTGTTGGAATTGTTACTGTCAAGGTAGAGAATGTAGAAAAGAATACAAGAAATGTATCTGAACAGAACGAACAAGGGATCCTATTCAAAAATATCAAACACTACTTGTTGATTATTAAGTATAACTTGTCGTTCTCCGGTCAATAGCATAATTATTGGAATGCCAAGGCAGTAAAATTAGAAAAAATGAAGCTATTTGAAATTTTCGAAAAGTATCTAACAAAATATCAAATGTTGTTTAGTAGCTAATAAACAAGGTAACAACAAACGGAGTAATCGAATTGATTTATTCAAATGACTGAGACAGCAAACAAATGAATGAGCGAATGCCACTTATTAAATATAAATGTTTAAATAAATGTGCCAGAAATAGAAACATTGAATCCTCCATAACAAACAAAATAGTAAACGAATTGATAATGAATGAAATTACAAATTAATTACCGAAAAAACAAGTAAATAAACGAATAAATATAATTAATTACTCCAAAAAGAGCGAAAATGTGGTAAAAAAACAAACCCTAACCGGGAGCAGAGCTCGAATATATGGAAGATCAATCGAGAATAAAATGAGGAGGGCACTGAAAATGCTCGCCACCGAGGTAAAACAGAAGATTGGGACGGCGAAAAATCGTGTTGCATTGATTGATGGCCACCTGGCTGACACCCCACAAACGGCCACCCACAGCACGAACTGTTCTTATAGCCGCTGCGCACACGCGGGTCGCAGTCCAAACTGCAGCCGAACTAAGTGCGAGTTGTGGGGAAGTACAGAGTATGTCTTCACGTGTCCAAATGCGCGGCAGGCAGTCTGTATGTCTATGCAGAATAGAGTAAGATGAGAAGAAAATCTGCGCCGACCATTTATATGCAAAAACGATTTTATAATTTGCTAAGAGGAACGGTTTTTCACTGTACATATAATCACGCGCCATTCGATACAGTGATGATACCGTCAAGCCTGCGATGACTAAGCCGGGTGGCTCCGAATTGAAGTGGGCGCGGCACCTGGTCCCCATATTCTTAACATTTTCCGACATTCATCCTCAAAGTTACTGGAATACGGGCAGTAAGCTGGCGGAAGCACTTATAACAGTGGCGGGGGCAATCTGATACACGCTGCGTGGCCGCGCCGCCCGGCTTAGTCATGGCAGGATTGAACGTATGCTCAATAATATCACCAACCCGGCCTTCAATCCCCGCTCCCAACCTTTGTTGGTACCTTACTCGACCGCGGAGAGGTAGATTAGACCACACATCTGCAACACGAATTGAAATTCTCCGATATAGAGAAGAAATAACTAAGATAGATAAGCAATGATATGAGAAACATTGCGGTCAGCGATATATTCCACAACAGGCTAAAATTGAGCGCGCCGCAAGCCGAAGAGACGTGCACAGCCCCAGTTTTGAAATTCGTCATTGAAACAGGTCAATCAGTGCCGTAACTCCACCGCAATTAACGAACCCAAATTATCGTGATTTTAGAAGTTTTTCGTTAGCGTTAATCGTTAAATTTTCTAAAAAAAACCGCGTTGACCCGTTAATGCGTTAACACGTTAACGTTATAACGCACAGCCCTGCTGCACAGCATACGGGCCGCCTCATACCTTACCAGCGACCAAATGTCCATTGGATTAACATTCGACAGGGTGGTCACTCGCCCTGGCCGAGTCGTTGATCTCTTGCTCCTCATGGTTCGTGCTAACTGTGGGGAGGGTTAGCGGGAGCGACATGCAATTAATTCGAAGTAAGTTAGGCATCGTTCGCGCTGGAAACCATTTTCCTTTTTTTAGGCTCAATTTCATGAATGAGCCCGGTCGACTATACCGGTAAACTTTAAAGCGTCAAAAGCGTAGGGTTATGAGGTTGGAAGGGGTTGAAGATGAGGATCCGCCACCAGTTCTCACCAGCCATTTAGCACAAGGAACAAAAGCGCAATGTCAGGCGCAAGAGATAATGTAATGCAAACTCTTATCTTCCAAAATCTTCTCATCCAAACTTGCGCAGTGAAGCTTTTGATTTTTCAAGTGATTTTGGTAGTCAAAAGGCAAAAGATTCCTTCTCACCTAAAATGCTCAAAGCGTAAAACCACTTCAGACGTCCAGAAAACCTTCGGACGTATTGCACTGGACACACCGAATTCGACGAAGAGTGCGAGCAATCAATTTTTCAAAAGGTTATTAAACGCGTCTATTTTTTGAAGACTTTTTTTGGCGTTTTTTTGCTATTATCGCTTACCTCAAGAGCTTACCAACTCAAAAACAGAAAAATTAGACATTTTGCGCGTACGATGCCTTCAAGCCCACTGCTTCTTGTATGGAGCTGTGGGATCCAAGCCTGCTGCTTCAGTCATGGAGCTTCAAGCTCCTGGGATGTCCAAGAGAGCTTAAAGCTTGCTGATCGGTACCTGAAGCAGTAGCCTGAAACTTGCAGCTCCAACCCTTGAAGCATTGAGCTTCAACTTGCAGCTCTAACTAGGTTAAATGAAATATAAGTGTATGTTACATGTAACATAACTAAGTGTAGGCTACATGCGATATAAAGTCTCTGAACTTGAATGTCGAAAGTATCGAAATTCATATTAAATGCAACATGTTCTCATTTTTCTGAGTGATGAGGGTCCCGCCGCAATTTGTGCAAGCCTGAAACCTAGGTTTACTCGAAAAAGGGGTCAGATTTACCACCGACAAACCCACGATCTGTCTCGAGGTGCGTTTTCCACTGATTTTCTGTGGCACTCAAATGTGTGACCGCTTGCACCCGGGTGGTGGTCGTCTTGAATTCCAACCGCGAGTAGGCGGGGAAACTGGGGAGGAGCGTCGCGCGCGATTGGACGGAACACAAGTTTCTCCAGCCTGCCTGCTGTTTAGACTCATCACGACCACCACCTCTTGCTTCCAATATCTGCGATTCCCTTAATCTCAATCAATTCACTTCAGTGAATTGAATACGTACTAAGAACAATAGATATATTCATTGGACTTTCATACGTAACTAAGAACAATAGATATAAAAACGGGTGCAATAAAATAGAGATCCAATAAGACTACTAACGTAAACACAACGAAACCGGCAGGAATCTAATTCTCCTTCACGGCCTTCTGAATTGGGATGTCCCTGCTTGTGATGGCTGGCTTCGTCACCTTAGGTACTTCAATGCAGAGGTGATTGTCATCTGTGAGCGAAGACTGAATCTGCTGAAGGTCAACCTCCTCGGGAAGACTCCACTGACGGACAAATGACCTGAAAAAGAAGACCTCAAGATCTCACCCGAGGTCAACTTCATATTCTATCAACGCACCTATTCCCACCGCTTGCTTGACTAAAGGGTTTCGTGGGCTAACAACATATCTCCTTCGCTTCATTACCCACCATGGGGAGAACTAAGAATTTCGCATCTACTGCGACATTAACCCATCATCCCATACTCTATGCTTCTATACACGGGTCAAAGTCCGAAACTTATGTATCTTACAACACACTTGAATCCCTCAAAGAAATCAGTTTTTTTTTTGAAAAATACTTGTTCACTGTTTTATAAAGGAGTTCTGAATACGAATTCAAATTGTGGGAGCTATCGCAGCAGGGGTTATGACAGTTTTGGCCGAAAAATAGCCGCAAAACGACAGCTTGCCGCGTAATAGCCTCAAATAATCCTCGTCTCGAAATAGCAGACAAATAATTCTCTCCAGCTGCAAAACACTACGACCATCACTCGCCTCCCCCCCAACGTTGGGACGCGACTTCACTACTACTATACATTGGACTCGAATCGAAAATCGGATATCCGAATCATTTTAAAAACCATGGTTGCGGATATCCGAAAGCATTCAGATAGATCCCGAGTGGTAGCATGTAATACCGGAACAGCAGTGCATTTATTTTCAATTCATTCGGATGAATCAGACATCCGCGACCATCGTTTTTAAAATGATTCGAATATCCGTTTTTCGATTCGGGTCCAATGTATAATCACTACACACAGCGAACTCTCCCCCCCCCCACCAGTCCAGGCGCATTTCAGAGGCATCCTTCAGATGTCAACATCTCCATTCAATTACCCGAGTTTGAGGCACTTGGACCTTATTCAACCTCTGAAGACCCCGCCCAACCGCTGGCTCTCGATGGTGGCTCGGCGAGCCGGCGACGGTCGCGTCTTCACTACTTCTCGTTATTTCTCGGTCGTATCTCGGCTACTTCTTGTCCGTTTTGCGAAAAAAATGAAAAACAGCCGGGAAACAGCCCACTAGGAGCCCTGAGGGCTAATTCTCGGTGCTATGTGAGAAGGGGGGGGGCACCGTTGTATCGCATTTGGCCACGCCCACTTTTCCGTCTCGCGAGGACTCCTGATTTTGGCAGGGGAGAAGACCCCGGGTAGGTGCTCAAATTTAGTGCGGCACGGTAAAATGGGCGTGGCCAAGTCCATCGCGCCATAGTGGCGCCCCCCCCCTTCCCCCATAGCACCTAATTCTCTGCCAAAACTCTCAAAGGGGCACTTGGCCATGGCACTTGACCACGCCCACTTTGCGGCGCCGCAACGACACACCTCGCTACACAAGGGGAAAAAACCCCGAATTAGTGTTCTGATTGCGCAGCTGCACGGGAAAGTGGGCGCGGTTAAGTGCCTTCCCTGCCGTGGTAGCACCAAATACTCGCTACGCGCTAGTTTGAAGCTCGCATAAAACATGAAAAAAAGGAAAACGTTCACTGGCGGATTGTGGTTACTAATTGAATGAATGGGCTTTAATCAAACTCGTTCAACCAACATTATGAAGAATAGGAAAGCACCAACAACCACACAAGCGATGAAAATCAGTTCCCGTCTACTCTAACGCTATCAACATACCTGACAGAATAGCCCGACTCATCCTTAATCTCCTGTTTGCCCTCAACCGTGAGGACCTGTCCGTCGATGTTCACCTTCAGCTCCTCCGGCTTGAACCTAGACACGTCCAATTTGATGGCAAGCTTCTTTTCATCACTGACAACCTAAATATGAGTGGTCAGATTGAGCAACTTCGGAAATCAGAAATTTCAACACTTGCTAGCATTCACATACCTTTTCCAACTGACCCATAATTCCACTCTCCTGCTCCTGCCGAGCTCTTTGAAGGGGACGAAGAAACCTCTCCAGGTCGAGTAGTTCGTTGAAGACACTATCCGCAGTACGCGGAAACACAGTACGTGTGCGAGGAATCACGAAGAGCTCCATAGTCCAGAGAACGCAGAACAACAAGTGAATGAATGTAGAAGCCTGTGTTCAGAAGGGGCTTATATATTGAACAGGCTTCGAGAACCTTCGCGAACATTCTGTCTGTGTCTCTCGCACTCGCACTCTCATCCTCCCCTGGAGAGGCGGAGCGAATGTGTTTACGAAGTTTGCAGAAAGACAGCGAAGGCGCAGGAGCACGTGGAAGACTCCAGAAGGTTCTGTTGAGTCATCTCCCAGTTACTCATCACTGACCCGATACGCTGACATTTTTCTGCACAATTGTGAGGAATCCAAGTAGCAAAAACGATGATAGGCAGGGTTTGGGACGAATGTTATTCTAGTATTGCCTGCCGCCGTCTGCACTCAGTTGTTATTTCAATTGCCCGATACTTCCCTCTACTGATTTACCATGTATTGATTCTGACTTATTTACGTCGGAATATGTCGTTGGTCCATCACCTTGCCTTTGCTTGTGCTATTGTTCAATGTTTGCAGCCAGTTGCCTGTCAGAATAATTTCACGAGGCATTCCTGGATATCTTGTGTATCCGAGTTTGTAAAAACGCTATTTTTTGGAATTCAGTAGGTTTCTCCTGAAATTTGTGTTCTTTTGGATTAGGAAATATACTTAGTATAATTGTACAATTTTGAAAAAAACGTCGAACGAACGAAACTCGAAATCTTTTCGAGCGAACGAAAATTTGAAAAATTTCGTTCGACGAGTTTTCGGACGACGAAAAATGAAAAAAATTTCAAACGAACGAATTTCGAAAAAAAATTCGAAAAATCGGATTTCGAACGAACGAAAAATGAAAAATTTCGTTCGACGACATTTCGAACGAACGAAATTTGACAAAAGTTTCGTTCGACGAAATTTCGAACGAACGAAAAAAAATTCGAAAAATCTTTCGAAAATTTCGTTCGTGTACAACTATAATACTTAGCATCCGAATCACTCCTTTTCGGATGTTCGACCGGATATCCGAGATTCGGATAATCCGATATCCGAAAATTCGAAAAAAAACGCATTGTATGAATCGAACCAATGTCCGGGATATTCAAAATCGGCATTATCTGAATCGAATCATTATCTGTAGGGTCGAAAATTCGGATAAATCTGGATAAAATTTGGGTAAAATTTTGGATAAAATCGGGTAATTTTCGGGTAAATTTGCATTATGCCACGCCCATTTTCCGTACCGCCTTCTATTTAGTACATCAACCCAGGATTTTCCTCCTCCCGAAATCGGAAGTGTCGTTGCGGCGCCGAAAAATGGGCGTGGTCAAGTGAGATGACCAAGTGGCTAGTTATTCAGTGTAGAAGTTTTTTGTATAGTCGCTTTGCATACTTTTTACTTGCTAGTGGTCCAAAAAAAACCTGTGTATGGATAATACTGTGCCTCCCATTGACGATATAGTATTTGAAAATTTGTTTTCATATTTCCATCAATATGCATATATCAGTATTGAAGTTTGTACCTGTTATGTGAAAATGCTGCGAATGCAATGAAGGACTAATGTTTGCTCAACTATGGATGTTCTCAAAGGCTTGCCTTGAGTACCTGCTTTATTTTTCACCGTTTTGCCTCAACTTTCTTCCGAAATTATCCGAAGTTACTCGAAATTATCCGACCGGATATCCGTATCCGAATCGTTAGAAAAATGGCTTTATCTGAATCGATCCATTATCCGAAAATTCGAGAAAGTGCATTAACAGAATCGAACCAATATCCGGAAAATTCAAAATCGGCATTATCCGAATCGATCCATTATCCGAAGAATTATCTTCGGATAACAGGTATATTAGGGAACCCTTTTTTTCTTTCGCTGAAATTTTACTTGTACCCCGTTTTATCTTCTAGTTTTTCACGGCAAGTAAAACCACCCACATCTAACCCTCGCGGCGGCTGCGAAAACAAGAAAAACGAAAACATGACACCACGTGTAATTCAAAAAGCCGAAAACGATTTGCTTGTAACAGTTACCGGTATAGTTAGGTCCGCGGCTTGCTTCCTCAAGAGAAAAAATATTTAAATCTCATCGCGGCTGGAGCGGGCGGTTTAAATCTCACCGGCGGCTGGCGTTATGGTAAGCTGATCAGCTGCGCTCTTCTCTCGGCCTGAATCGATTAGCGGGCCGGCGCATGCGACCGCCGCGCCAGCCGCGGGTGAGATTTGTAAGTTTTTTCTTGAAGGCACAGTCCAACCTCAGATGTAATTTTTGATATTTTGGCCCGGTCGCCGCCATTAACAACCCTGCCAAGCGCGAAATCTCAATTCGCTCAAATAAGCGAGGAAAAAATCGACCACGCCCCCTTGATAGAAAAAATGGGTTACGCCCACTGGCAGGTTTCCGACCTCAATAGGGAAGAAGCGCGCGAATGATTTTATTTAAAATCTATATTCTTTTTTTTCTTTTCGGTCTGGATTCATTGTGTGACCTGCTTCAGAATGATGGCTATGAATAGCGAGAAAATACAGGCTCGAGACAACTCGTCCGCGAACTTCTACCAGTTCAAATTCAAAATATTTGAGGAGCCGTGACTCAGTTCGTAGTGAGCTCCCAGCGATTCTGGAGACACCATAGAGTTCAGCGTAAAATTTTCTCCAGGATAGGCAGGAGAACAAAAAATCGATTGTGAGCTGGGACTGTGGCTTTAAGAAAGCAAGCCATGGACCTAACTATAAACCACTTGCGAATTATCTCGACTTGAATATGTTGCTTGCGACCGCTAGCACATCAAATGTCGCAAGTAACGTACATTCCAAAGGATACATTGCATGTAATACGCTCTCGATCGCTGAAAACATGATACTTGTAATATAAGAGACGAAGACAACATACGTGAAACTTATCCCCGTCGCGCGCACGCCCCGTGCAGTAATGTCATGGAGCTCTTCTAACAGGTAGTGGCGTCAGGAAAACTACTGATTTGACCAATGGGAGCGGTTTGTTCATCCGCAGACGAACTTCAGTCCCATTAAAGCGGGTACTTGAAGGTAGTATTCACGGCAATATTTAATTTTGGGATGACTTGCTGAAACACTTACTTCGTCTCAGGGTAGAGCAGAAATGAAGGATAAATTGGGGAAAACGCGCCAGAATCATACGAAAAGCTGTGCTCTCACGGTGCAAGGCCTGGAGCTCTAAAAACAGTGAAAATTCAATTTCGAGATGAACCCGAAGTGATTTGTTTCTCTAACTAGGGAATGACCACACCTGGTTGCCAGAACAAGGCATTCAGCCTTGTTTTCTGATCGACTACCTTCCGCGTACTTGAAAAAAACACAATTTTAGATGCCCGAGTAATATTGAAAATAAAGGTTATTTTTTCATAAATTAAATTTTAAAGAATTTTTTGAGGCTAAACTTCTGCCAGGGAGGACTGGGGGCGGTGAACACGAATACGAGGCTCACTTTCAGTATTTCGGACGATCACAGCAGTTTACGGCAGATTAATGCTGTTATACCCTCACAGCTCGTGAATTTTCAGCTCATACCTTTTTTTACCATCACTCGGGCAGCTGAAATGGTGTTTTACTATTGCACGGGAGGTACTTGATCAGGAAAACATGGCTACGTGGGTTGCTGTAGCAACCAGGTCTGGTGATTCCCTTGTAAGACAAATAACTAGTTATCCCTACTCCTGGTAGGGGCCAGTTGATCCTCACAACTGTAGCCATTGAATTTTGTTTTGCCGAAGTCTCCTCATACCATTATTAACTCCTTCTTGTTCTATGGGATCATCTGAGAAATCCGGGTGTCTGCTTAAAGGCAGTGTTCACGATGATTCTCGTTTCCAAGTTTTCCACTCAAAACAATGCGTTGGCAACCAAGTGTTACCAAAATCACGAAGAAACGGCGAGAAACGCACTAATTCGTCTTATTTCAGTGACATTATTCTATGGCCTGGACTAGTTGTCCGACTGAATGAACATGTTCACGGTGGTTGTCACCGGTAAAAAATGGGACTAATCGAAAATGGAAGAATATTTTGGGCAAAACAGTATTAGTTAGGGCCCGAAGGAAAGAACGGAGCAACACAGAATGGAGAGTTGCAAAAGACGGGTCCACAATAGATTTCATTGTCAGAACGAACAGTTCCATTGATACTTAAGAGGCGGGCTGATACTTGAGGATTTCGTGCCCTTCTGGTGCGTTTTTCTTGGTTTCTTCGTCATTTCAGTTCTACTCGGGGGCAAAACAATCGATCTAGCGATTAATCTCAAAATCGAAGATTATCGTGAACATTGTCCTTAAGTTGACAGCTTATCGCTCCATTATTAATCTTTAGTTCATCATTCTGCCGTGTGTAGGATACGCTGATTTATTTCACGATTGCATGCATTTGCATCCATTTCGCTCTCACGCCAGCAGTTTGGCATGATGTCTATAGTTGTACACGAACGAAATTTTCGAAAAATTTCCGAAAGATTTTTCGAAATTTTTTTTTCGTTCGTTCGAAAATTCGTCGAACGAAATTTTTTCAAATTTCGTTCGTTCGAAATTTTTTCGAACGAAAATTTTTCAATTTTCGTTCGTTCGAAAATTCGTCGAACGAAATTTTTTAAAATTTCGTTCGTTCGAAATTTTTTCGAACGAAAATTTTTCAATTTTCGTTCGTTCAAAAATTCGTCGAACGAAATTTTTTCAAATTTCGTTCGTTCGAAATTTTTTCGAACGAAAAATTTTCGATTTTCGTTCGTTCGAAATTTTTTCGAACAAAATTTTTTCATTTTTTGTTCGTTCGAAACTATTTCGAACGAAAAATTTCGATTTTCGTTCGTTCTACATTTTTTTCGAACTTGTACAACTATAATGATGTCATGAACATTCCGCCACTAGAGGACACAAGTTGTGATACATGCCTTTCAAACAGTCCCGTCAGTGGTGGAAGGCCGGGTTATATTTTGCGTTTCCGGAGAAATACAAAACTGAAAAGAGAAACGGAATGATGTAAGGGGAAATGGATGAAGAAGAAGTCGGATTCGAAAGTAACGTACTGCAGACAGTCCTCCATTGGCGCATCTCCATCGACAGCTTTTGTGGATAGGAGACATCGAGAGTATGTGTGTGTCCAGAGTAGGAGATGAAGAGGGCTGCGTACGCACGCGATGGACTCGAGTAAACCTCATCCCAAGATGGATCGTATATTAGCCTTTTGCCAAAACGATTCAATTTTTCCTTACTCTTCAAGAGTGCCTATTTCTTTCCCATGGAATGGAATCGAAGACAGATGGGTATGGGTGTGGAAATCTTGAAATTGGTGCGAAGTTTCATTTCGTTTCTACTCTTTGTTGTAACAGGCTCCTATAACTAAACTCTGGTACAGCCGTAGTGACCTGTTGATATCGATTATCACCAGCAGCGGAGCGTTGGGCCTCCATGAAATATAACTAGTGATAAGGAGGTTTCGGCGAAAAAGCCACCGCTCACCGCTGTGATAACCGAAAACATGAGTTCACTTGGAATGAAACAGAGTCTAATCATGGTGACGGACGTTTGGGACAAAATCGTGTGGAAACGCGGAAGCTATTTCTGCTACTTCGCATGAAGGAGGATTATCAAGCAAAATTGGGGCGTGAAAAGCCTTCAATCCTCACCTTGTAATTGGTTTTCTACCCTCCCTGTGCCCCGTTTACGCTCTAGTTTTTCGGCCCAAACATCCCTCTTCCAATCCACATGAAAGCCCTTTTTGGTAATTTCAATAAGGGGGCTCCCTCGGTTCGGAGTCAAATTTACTCTGTTCCTTCGCGCGCTTGTGCGGAGCGAGGTGAGAGACAGCGAGAAAGTGCGGGGAGAAGGAGACGCAGCCTATAGTAGCCATGGATCCTAGTGAGACTTTGCGTTCCCTATTGAATGTTGGCGCAAACTCGGTGTCACATGCTATACCATAGGTGCACCGAGTTGTGCCAACCTTCAATGAGGAACGCAAAGAATGTATCGTTAGGATTCATGCCGGCTTGACGCGCGCAGACGCACGTGATTAACGGAAATAATTTTTTAAAGAAAATTAGGATTCAATTCGCCTTGGCCATTATATGGACAATCGGCTGCCCAAAATTTCAACCGCATGTCTGAAATGGATTTTGCGTCACTGGAAGGTTTGGATGAGACTGACCCATGCAACCATAGCCTTTTTCCAGCCGAAGCAAATTATAGGTAAGCCGCCCAGACTTCTAACAAGACGGAATATTATGTGGATGAATCTTCCAAAGCGCTCTCATACCTTTTAGCACTTCAGGAACCATTTCTAAATCCGTTGAAATTGGCGGGGCTCTTTCAGCGTTTCTGATCCTTGTACCCGTTACTTTCATATTCTAAGGTTTTCCTCAGTATTTTATCACCTTTTGTCATCTACTTCGTTTCTGTCTCCTACCTCTTCCGGCCTATCCCCAGGCCCCTGAGTTGCTTGTGCTCTCGAATTACCTCAAGGAAAAACTTACCCGTCAATGTTCCTAATCTCGCCCAATCTGAACCTTCGCGAATGCCCTTTCTCTCCGCCTCTCGCTTCGCAATGCTTCCTGATTCTCTTTCCCACGAGGCGTGGTCAGATGTTTACGCGAGCTGTACTAGACAAACAGCACTAACATTCCAGAAAGAACGGGAAGATATCTGCCATGTTGCTATATAAGCGGCGTAGGACAGCTCCCCCAGTCCTTCATTCCAGCCTCTTCTGCATGTGCTTTTACGCCGGTTTAATTGTTCTAGGTTTCACGTTTCGCTGCAGGGCTGTACATTTGGCCTTGCAGGGGGCGTAGAATTATTAGGACAGTTTCATTTTGTTCCGCGTATTCCTTAATGTGGTGCATTGCACATTAAACAAACATCCATGTGAAGAATTCATTGTTATCGATCCTGTTGTGAAGGTGTGGACGACATTGACGGCTAAGCATTTAGGGGAGGCTTGAGTAGCTTTTATTTGCTTCGGAAAACCTATCGCTCTTACATATCATTTGCTATTTAGCATTAGACAGCGTGCGCGCAGGAAACCGTGTTCATCTTATAAACCATTTTGCGCAAGTAGAAGACCTACGTTGTGATATATCGCCAAGAAGTCGAACGCTTAGTTCTCTAAAAATAAGGATCTAGTGCGCACGTTTTGTCGCGAGGATCTTTCAAAACAAGGAATACAGAATTTTGGATTTCCACGGCTTGTCAGGGCGCTCCTACTCCTCGTGCTAGATGATCGACCGGGTAAACGCCTTTTCAGTCCACGTAGCAGTTTTCTAGAGGCTGTAGCATTATGAATACGCTGCATGAGATCTCAAGCTTCGCTCACTATTCATTCCACTTTGTTGTAACATCGGATTAAGAAGAAGAATCCTAATGTGGTCTTCTGCCGCCTGGAAAGGCACAGTCCAACCTAAGAATCGTTATTCTGTTTGTTTGCTTATCTTGAAAACGGTCCCACGCTGATTTCAGTGATGTCTCTGGAATCGTGCAAGATCCATGGGAACAGAGTTATGACCCTTGAAAGTCGAGGTACGGAAGAATAGTGGACGAGTTGTCTGAGACTTCCAGCTTCCTTTATAGGCAACCGATGTGTGTGAACCGACCCGATGACGAGAGAGACTGAAAATGAAAGGAAGTATGGAGCTATTGATAGGAAACCATCGTTTAGGCCCCGGTCATAGTTGGTGCTATTTGCATCTGCATCCCCCCCGCACCCCCCAACACCGCCCCGCACCCCCCGGTCGATACGTATGTTTAGAATGATGGAGTGAGGTTGAGAAAATCACTCGATGCATCCAACTAGATATGACGATGATTACGTGGCCAACAGGATTGCACCTGTTCAAAGAAATAGTGAAGGAGAGTATGGTGAAGTAACGGATGTAGCAGTAAGGTTAGCTTTCCAGTGATACCCAATGTTTTATCATCGACCCGCCCACCCGGTGATTTTCTCATCCACGTATTGCATGGATATCGACCGCGTCGGATGCATCGAGTGATTTTCTCAACCTCACTCCATCATTTTAAACATACGTATCGACCGGGTGGGTGGTGGGGGTGCAGGGGGATACACCGAGTGATTTTTGCATCCCATTTCCAATGCATTCTGTGTGTATCGACCGGGTTGGAGGCGTCGGCTCATCCAACTATGACCGGGGCCTTATTTAGCCACTGTTGAGCTCTAAAGATCGCAAAACGGGCTGCCAAAGTGGCTTCTTTATGTGGGCGCCACATGGTGGCTTCCTCCTACATTTCGCTTATTCGGAGGAAGTGAGAGCTCGCACTTGGCAGGTGCCATATAGGGTGGGTCTGCTTCACAATGATGTGGAATCCTCAGATTTTGTCCGTGAGCTTGAACTGTGCTTTTAAGGGGGGAGCAAAGTCACATTCTGCCTCTCACTGTTTCATCTCGTAGACTGGTCTGGCACGATTTTAGGGTCTCGAAGCGTCGTGCTTTGTGCTGCTGAAATGCACCCCCAGTTCTTGACGTTTGTACGCATTCGGTGGCTGTTTAAGGGTTAGCTATCCTAGTAAGTCCCGCTTTTCAGGAAACCGTAAGATTCCACTGATGCACAGGTCTGGGATAACACTCTGAATACCCGTAATGTACCAGTTGCTTTCCCAAGAGGGTGTCTAGTAAGTTGTACACGAACGAAATTTTCGGAAAATTGTCGAAAGATTTTTCAAAATTTTTTTCGTTCGTCTGAGAATTCTTGGAACGAAATTTTTTCGAAAATTCGTTCGTTCGGAATAATTTCGGACAAATTTCGAAAAAAAAATTCGAAAGTTCGACAAATTTCGAAAAAAGTTCGAAATTTTCGACGAATTTCGAAAAATATTCTGTTAGTTTCGAATTTCGTTCGTTCGACCTCCGAAATTTTGAAATTTTTTCGAACGAAAAAATTTCGATTTTCGTTCGTTTGACATTTTTTTTCGAAATTGTACAACTATAGTGTCTAGGGTACTACATTTATCGGCATTTTTAAAGACTTGGAGTCGCCTCTCGTCCAAAAGTGCTCTGCTCGCAGGTAGTCTCCGTAAATTTTGTTCAACAGAGCCGCGCTCAACGAGCCCCTTTCTGGCGTTCTGGAGGAAGACAGGCTATCTACTCAGAAAATAGACGGATAAGTTCACTGAATTCTATTTGAATTAGGAGCTAAGCATCCAAGAACTAGAATCTGGGGTAATCGTTTCATGAGCCAGAGAAACGATTCAACCACGTACATATACAAGTAAATACTTGCCCGGAGTAAGTGCTTCAAGGGTTTTTTGCCTATCTGTGACGCGCGTCACTCCCTTTTTTCGAAGCGACCGGTCTCTCACTCAATCGCACAGTTGCCGGTGAGATTTAAACCGCCCACGCCAGCCGCGGGTGAGATTTAAACATTTTTTGTTGGGCAGGGATGTGCGGCAAACGATTTTGAAGAATCGGCAAACGGAAATCGACAAAATTTGTCCAAAAATGGCCGGTGATCGGCAATCGACAAACGGCAAAACAAATGAAAAATCTTGTGCACAAACGATGCAAATGTTCTAAAAGTAGCAGGGAAAGTACTTCTTTCTCATGCACATTTCGTATTTTGATAGCCATATAAGAAATGGTTTTTGATAAGTTTACGCCCGACTGTCCTTGAACCTCGGAATTTTGTTCTAATTCAATAACACCACATGGTTTTTCAATAATGCCACAAGAAGTTTAACCTCTTACGTTGCGTCTTGTTACGTTTATTACCTGATATAAAAAACAACACCGGAATGAGCATTCTATTGAACAGTGCTAATAGCAATGCTGTGGTGAAAGGACAGTATTTTTTTGAGGTTCTCTAATGTCAACCTTTTTCGGAATATGTAGTAGTCATTCAATTGCTTCGTGCTTCAGATTCATCGGGCAGAATTCAGAGTTTAGCGCAATGCAGTTTAAAAGGGTGGGCACTGAAAGTCGTTCAAAAAGAGGAAGAGGTCAGTGTGTCCCTTCTTTAGGGGATTATTTTCCAACAAGCGTGGCAGCCACGCCCCTTCTCTGGTAGAAATCGCCGCTGCGGCTCCGCGTTAAAGCCATACCGGCACCTACAGTTACCAGTGCGACTCTGCAAAAGTGCCGCTGCGGCACCGCGATCGGTGGCTACGCCTCTAAAAAAGTAGGACCAACTGAAAGTAACTCATATGAAATTAGTTATGAGCCACACTACAACTGGGGGGGGGGGCTACGAACAGAAATGCGCACCTAAGGTTGTTGAGTGCTTTGTCTGATAGGGACGGAGGGTATCCCCGTTACTGCGGGCAAGAAGATACGGGACGTGGGTAATCAAACTTGGGTGATTGAACCGGCAACACCACACAGGACAGTGCATCGTAGTTTACGCGGGTTCGCTGATGCATCCTCGCGGAGTCGGTGCGATTCTAACACGGAGCTGCTGCGGTACTATCGAGCCAGTGTCGAGACGTTGCTGAGATTCAAGGCACTGCAACAGAATTGTGTCGACACAGTGATAAACGCGGAGCCGCTGCGGTACTACCGAGGAACTATCGCCGCACAGTTGACGGTCGCGCTACTTTCCCGGCTATGCCGTGGCAAACTTTATCAAAGTTTGCAGCGTACTCGTTGGCGTGCCTCACGGTGTGCTAACTGTTTGACAGAAATTTAGATGAAAGATTATCACGTGGAGAAATACAACTAAAACGCACGTTTTCGAACAGTCTTGGTAACCTCCCTAAGAAACTGCACCGTCTTCGGTAACTTTCCCCCTCCGGCCTTTTAAATTGCTTCTAAACTGCGCGCTAACAACTCAAGTACATGGAATTAAGTAGTTTTTTCAAGCTCTCCAGAACTACGACTTCTGATAAACCGCGGTTATCACGCACCACCTCCTTCCCAAACTGTACGCCATCCCTTATTCCGAACTGATCACCGTCGACTCCGTCAATCCAGTTCATAGTCAAGCAGCGAATTAAATCCAAAAGGATGTTCCCCACGACGTGTACACCCTCCCCCACCGTTTTAACTCAAACCTTCAACTTGGTAGCATTGTTCTCAGCGTAATTGTGAGCATAGTGGAAGATGGCGAAGTGCATAAGAACACGAACTGACAGGGAAGTCCAGCATCCTCTACACGACGCTTTGAAAAATATCTGAAAGCGATTGAGCTCTGAACCCTTTCTGCCCTCTCCTGAAGAGTTCAGGGTGTTCATTCTTGTCCCGATGAATCCTACAATAATTGGTCAAGCTTCAGCAAGGAGAGGGTGGGGAATTCAGTACTCTTCCAGACGAGAGGACACACGCGAGCATTACGCTGTAATACTAGCAATTGCTCTGACGTGTCCGCACGATAGGTAACATCTACTGCTGCAAGGCTTATCGGCTTCCCATTTGCATCCTAATCGCGGCGTTTGTTATCTATTGCACACTTTTTGCCGAATTTTGTTGAAAAGTGAGAGGAAAAACGGCAAACGACAATCGACAAAAATCGTCCAAGAACGGCCGGCAAACGGCAATCGCCGCACATCCCTGTTGGGGAGGCAAGCCACCCACCTAACTGGCCCTTATGATGTATGTGTTCGTGGTTATAATTCCACTAAGTAGAGGTTTTGGTTGGATGACACCACGGAAAAAACACCGAAAATTTGCGATTTCTGTTAGTTGTCAAAGGTTTCTCGAGTTCGTGAAATTTACACTTTAGCAGAGGGGTGGGGGGGGGACTCGTATAACAAACGTAGCATTCAAAGGCGTGTCCACAGCACGAGTGTGCAACGGTATTCGGAACAACGGTCTGATTGACTACTACCTGCTTTCCACAGCTCCTTTTTTTATAGAGCTGCGACTTCAAGTCTATACGAACACTTGAAGGCATTGTACGCGCAGAGAACCATATAATTTTTCATATTGGTATAGCTTGGCCTGGTTAGTGGAAGAAAAAGTAGAGAGAGCCTCTGAAAAACCTCAATTCGAAAGAAAAATCAATTTGAATACACTATGGGAATGGATTAGAACTTTGCGCCAAAATAGTTTTTTAAAGGTTTTCTGGATGTGGAGACCTGGGGTGCGTTCCAAGAACGTTTCCACGACTCCGTGGGAGGAAAAACAACCTTCCGATGGAGAAATTTGCTTTCCATGGATGCGAATAATAACTGAAAATTGCTCCCACGTGGCCGTGGTTACGTTTCCATGGACGCGTTTTTGCCATGGGAATGTTCTTGGAACGCACCCCTGGGGCGGCATGCATGAACCCTTGAGTTAGGGTTAGGCTAGCATATCAGTCGTTATCTCCAAAAAAGTACTCCTTGCAATCAACAAAATGCTAGTGAGCGGCCGGTATTTGCTCAAACACTGGGGTTAGAATGGTGAAAAATGGTGTTAGCTAGCCTAACCCTGCATCGTTTCGTAGAATTTGCGGTGGGTTGAGTTAGATGCTGAGCGGGTTGAGTCAGGCCAGTACTATACTCTAACCCTACCTATGGAGGTGGGGTTGTGTTAGCTAACTCCAGTTTGACAGCACTAGTTTTGCTACTATAGTCTAGTTTCAAGATGTCTTTGCAATGACAACGTTCTTTGGCAACGTCTGCAAAGTATCATACATAATAACAAACGGCTAAGAATTGAACGTTGACCGTTGACCGAAGAATGTGCGGGATCCAGTTAGGAGTGCGCCAAACGCCGAGAAGGGTGTACGGGACCCAACTGGGAATGCGCCACGCGTCGTTGGAAGTGTGTGGGACCCAACTGGAAGTGCGCTACGCGCCGTGTAAAGTATGCGAAGCCCGACTGGAAGTGTGCCACGCGCCGTGGAAAGTGTGCGGGACCCGACTGGAAATGCACAACGCTCCGTGTAAAGTGTGCGCGACCCAATTAGAAGTGCGCAACGCGCCGTGAAAAGTGTGCGGCACCCAATTGAAAGTGGGCAACGCGCCGTGGAAGGTGTGCGGGACCTGACCGGAAGTGCGCGATGCGCCGTGGAAATTGTGTGGGACCCGACTGGAAATGCACAACGCTCCGTGTAAAGTGTGCGCGACCCAACGGGAAGTGGGCCACGCGCCATGGAAAGTGTGCGGGGCCCGACTGGACATGCGCCACGCACTGTGTAAAGTGTGCGGGACCCGGCTGGAAATGCACCACGCTCCGTGTTGAGTGTCCGCGACCCAACCTGCAAGTGCGCAACGCGCCGTGGAAGGTGTGCGGGACCCGACTGGAAGTGCGCGACGCGCCTTGGAGTGTTTGGGACCCAACTGCGAGTGCGCCAAGCGCCGGGGAAAGTGTGTGGGACCCAACTGTGAGTGTGCCAAGCGCAGGGTAAATTGTGGGACCCAACTGGGGGAGCGCCAAGCGCCAGGGAAAGCGTGCGCGACCCTACCTGGGAGTGCGCAGAGCCCCGGAAAAAGGTGTGTGCGACTCAACTTGGAAGGCACAGAGCGCCGGGAATATTTACGTGATCTAACTAAAACTGCGCAGAGTGGCAGGGAAAGCGTACGGGAACCCAACTTGGAGTGCGCCGAGCGCCGAGGTATGTGTAGGGGACCCAACTAGGAAAGCGCAGAGCGCCGGAGGAAGTGTGCAAGACCCAACTGCGGGAGCGCCGGGCACCGAGGTGTGCACCTTGTCCAGCAACAATGAGGAGGCATTTATGGAGTGAAAATCATAGTCGTTTTTCTCTTCATTAGGGAGAATGAATCGTTTCCTCCAACCTAGCACACCAGCGTTTTCGATGCAACACAATTTATATTTTCAGAAACCGATCAAGGCCTACTCGTAATGTTTTGCGCAAAAACTATCTATTCAATTACCCTGTCATAGAACGAGACACATTGTATGTGGCTGCACTTCGAACTTTACTTATAGCTAGGTGGTACCTGTATCCTACAAAGCAGTTAGGGCTACAACTGCGCAAGCAAAAAGGCAGCTACATACGAGAACGAGCTAGACCGTTTTCTTGCCCCACGACATACTTGTCGCGATCGCTATCATTTTAGTTTAGAAGTCATTCATGACTTACTTACTTGACTTAATCGGTTGGCTTTCGCCTGACGCGGTCATTCCGCATCTTCACCGAAGTCATTCATACTGTGCTTATCTGGTCCAAATTCCGGTCCGCAATTGCGTCTCGACACGCTTTGCGGCCGCATGCGCTCGAGTCAGTCGGGTTTCCAGCGCCAAAGCCGACTCGATGTGGCTTTTTTATACAATTTTCTCCAATTTTTCTCAATTTCCAGTTTCCAAAACCCACCTAGAGTACAGTTGACCGCAATGTTAAAAGGACATGGTGCGGTTGCGGACTCGCACTAAAACCACGGTAGAGTCTGGCACTTTGCCAGATTTCGTCATCGATCAGCGCCACAGCTGATATTCTCGTGCGCAGAGAGACCACGGTTGGCCCCGAACGATGACGAAATCTGGCAAAGTGCCAGATTCTACCGTAGTTTTAGCACGAGTCCGCAACCTCACCAGGTCCTACTAACATTGCTATAAACTATAAGCAGATCGGCGGCTGCAGCGCTGGAAGCTCTTCTGGCTCGGGAGCGTGCGGCCGCAAAGCGTGTCGAGACGCAATTGCGGACCGGAATTTGGCCCAGATAAGCACAGTACTTCCTCAGCAAAGCAGCGCGGTGAAGCGCATTCCTATAATGTTGGTCCTGCCGCGCAGCGTGATTAATATTACAGGAACGCACTGGGCCGCGCAGCTCGGTGGCGGAAGTATAAACGACCACTTATACTTGTAAGCTCGGAACTGGGGGAAGTTGGGGAAAGTGTGCGTGCTCATTATCAAATGAATGACGGAAGAGCTTAGAGTAATTGGAAAATAAACACACACTCAATTTAATTGATAAACACCAGATTTTAACACATGCGTGCGCAAGCGACCCTTTCCTTCTCTCACTGACTCAGCGCCTCGTCCCGTACGGATACGCTGAGGAACCGAGGTAGTTGGGGTCATCTATGTCTGTCTCTGTGAGCAATCTTTCTGAAAGCCCGATCCTGGCGCCTTGAAATCTGATACTAAACTTTGTGCAGCAAGATGGGATCGTTGGGATATGAACACGTGCTCTAAGCCCTGTGCATACTTTGTCACGCGTGCAACGGGGTCGCCGCGACATAGAGTAGAAAATAGCGAAAGGCCAACGGTATAGATTTGCGACACCCGGTTGCGTCTTTCTACAAAGCGTTAGCGACCGCCTCCTGTCCTTTAAATCTGTCGCTGTCGCAGTGCGCTGCAACGACAGGCATAGGCACACTTTCAGCATGCCAGCCCTCCGCGGCACGTCGCTGCGATGTACACGCGACAACTGTTCCTACGATGGCCAGTACCGTTGATCCGATGCTGGTACCGCCACGAATTGTGCTAAATGTCCTGACTGTCGCTCAAGGCAGCGACAATGTATACCATTGACCTAATGGGTCGTCGGCCGGTCGCCTGTGCTCGGCGCACTCCCATTTGGGTCCAACAAAATTTTCCCGGCTCTCGGCGCCTTCTCAGTTGGGTCCCACACAATTTCCCGGGCACTTGACGCACTCCGAATTGGGCCCAACAAAATTTTTTTCCGGCTCTCGGCGCCTTCTCATTTGGGTCCCACACACTTTTGCCGACGCTCGGCGCACTCCAATTGGGTCCAACAAAATTTTTTCTGGCTCTCGGCGCCTTCTCAGTTGGGTCCCACGCAGTTTCCCGGACACTTGGCGCACTCCTAATTGGGCCCAACATAATTTTTTCCGGGTCTCGGCGCCTTCTCAGTTGGGCCCCACGCACTTTCGCCGACGCTCGGTGCACTCCCAGTTGGGTTAAACAAAATTTCCCTGGCTCTCGCCGCCTTCTCAGTTGGGTCCCACTCACTTTCGCCGACGCTCAGCGCACTCCCAGTTGGGTCCAACAAAATTCTCCTTGCTCTCGGCGCCTTCTCACTTGGGTCCCACACAATTTCCCGGGCACTTGGCGCACTCTGAATTGGGCCCAACATAATTTTTTCCCGCTCTCGGCGCCTTCTCAGTTGGGCCCCACACAGTTTCCCGGACATTTGGCGCACTCCGAATTGGGCCCAACAATTTTTTTCCGGGTCTCGGCGCCTTCTCAGTTGGGCCCCACGCACCTACGCCGACGCTCGGTGCACTCCCAGTTGGGTCCAACAAATTTTTCCTGGCTATCGGTGCCTTCTCAGTTGGATCCCACACACTTTCGCCGACGCTCGGCGCACTCCCAGTTGGGTTCAACAAAATTCTCCGGGCTCTCGGCGCCTCTTCACTTGGGTCCCACACAATTTCCCGGGCACTTGGCGCACTCCGAATTGGGCCCAACATAATTTTTTTCCGGCTCTCGGCGCCTTCTCAGTTGGGCCCCACACAGTTTCCCGGACATTTGGCGCACTCCGAATTGGGCCCAACAATTTTCTTCCGGGTCTCGGCGCCTTCTCAGTTGGGCCCCACGCACCTACGCCGACGCTCGGTGCACTCCCAGTTGGGTCCAACAAATTTTTCCTGGCTATCGGTGCCTTCTCAGTTGGGTCCCACACACTTTCGCCGACGCTCGGCGCACTCCCAGTTGGGTTCAACAAAATTCTCCGGGCTCTCGGCGCCTCTTCACTTGGGTCCCACACAATTTCCCGGGCACTTGGCGCACTCCGAATTGGGCCCAACATAATTTTTTTCCGGCTCTCGGCGCCTTCTCAGTTGGGCCACACACAGTTTCCCGGACATTTGGCGCACTCCGAATTGAGCCCAACAATTTTTTTCCGGGTCTCGGCGCCTTCTCAGTTGGGCCCCACGCACCTACGCCGACGCTCGGTGCACTCCCAGTTGGGTCCAACAAATTTTTCCTGGCTATCGGTGCCTTCTCAGTTGGGCCCCACACAGTTTCCCGGACATTTGGCGCACTCCGAATTGGGCCCAACAATTTTTTTCCGGGTCTCGGCGCCTTCTCAGTTGGGCCCCACGCACCTACGCCGACGCTCGGTGCACTCCCAGTTGGGTCCAACAAATTTTTCCTGGCTATCGGTGCCTTCTCAGTTGGGCCCCACGCAGGTTCCCGGACATTTGGCGCACTCGGGTGGGCCCAACAATTTTTTCCGGGTCTCGGCGCCTTCTCAGTTGGGCCCCACGCACCTACGCCGACGCTCGGTGCACTCCCAGTTGGGTCCAACAAATTTTTCCTGGCTATCGGTGCCTTCTCAGTTGGGTCCCACACACTTTCGCCGACGCTCGGCGCACTCCCAGTTGGGTTCAACAAAATTCTCCGGGCTCTCGGCGCCTCTTCACTTGGGTCCCACACAATTTCCCGGGCACTTGGCGCACTCCGAATTGGGCCCAACATAATTTTTTTCCGGCTCTCGGCGCCTTCTCGGTTGGGCCCCACACAGTTTCCCGGACATTTGGCGCACTCCGAATTGGGCCCAACAATTTTTTTCCGGGTCTCGGCGCCTTCTCAGTTGGGCCCCACGCACCTACGCCGACGCTCGGTGCACTCCCAGTTGGGTCCAACAAATTTTTCCTGGCTATCGGTGCCTTCTCAGTTGGGTCCCATACACTTTCGCCGACGCTCGGCGCACTCCCAGTGGGTTTCAACAAAATTCTCCGGGCTCTCGGCGCCTCTTCACTTGGGTCCCACACAATTTCCCGGGCACTTGGCGCACTCCGAATTGGGCCCAACATAATTTTTTCCGGCTTTTGGCGCCTTCTCAGTTGGACCCCACACACTTTCGCCGACGCTCGGCGCACTCCCAGTTGGGTCCAACAAAATTCTCCTGGCTCTCGGCGCCTTCTCACTTGGGTCCCATACAATTTCCCGGGCACTTGGCGCTTTCCGAATTGGGCCCAACATAATTTTTTTCCGGCTCTCGGCGCCTTCTCAGTTGGACCCCACACACTTTCGCCGACGCTCGGCGCACTCCCAGTTGGGTCCAACAAAATTCTCCTGGCTCTCGGCGCCTTCTCACTTGGGTCCCATACAATTTCCCGGGCACTTGGCGCTTTCCGAATTGGGCCCAACATAATTTTTTTCCGGCTCTCGGCGCCTTCTCAGTTGGGCCCCACACACTTTCGCCGACGCTCGGCGCACTCCCAGTTGGGTCCAACAAAATTTTCCTGGCTCTCGGCGCCTTCTCATTGGGTCCCACACAATTTCCCGGGCACTTGGCGCACTCCGAATTGGGCCCAACATAATTTTTTTCCGGCTCTCGGCGCCTTCTCAGTTGGGCCCCACACACTCGCCGACGCTCGGCGCACTCCCAGTTGGGTCCAACAAAATTTTCCTCGCTCTGGGCGCCTTCTCGGTTAGGTCCCACACAATTTCCCGGACACTTAGCGCACTTCGAATTGGGCCCGACAGTTTTTTTTTCCGGCGCTCAGCGCACTCCCAGTTGGGTTCAAAACAATTTTCCCGACTCTCGGCGCCTTCTCGGTTGGGTCCCACACACCTTCGTCGACGCTTGGCGCACTCCACATTTGGTCCAGCACAATTTTCCGGGCTCTCTGCGCGCTCCCAGTTGGGTCCCACACACTTCTCCTGGCGATTGGCGCACTCCAAACCAAGTCCAACACAATTTTCCCGATCATTCATGGGCAAAAAGTGTGTGCATGTGAATAAAGCTCATCACTATCACAAAACCCCACTGCTTTTCAAGTAAAATGTTGGCATAAATGAGGTGGGTTGTGTTCGCCCCTGGTCACAGTCATTTTTATGTTTTCCTGTTTATGGAGTTCCTACAATTGTTTTTCATGTCACGGCCACATTATGATCGACCCCACAACAGTTTTCGAGTTTCTTCAACTCTTGAAGAGGCGCATTTTCAGATCCTCAAGTCTTGTGGGTGTTGTCATCTAACCTCAATTGTTTGATGCATACAAAAATTCGAAAATGATTTCCAGCGCGCCCGATGCCTTTAAGGAGAACGCATTCTTCGAACATTTTCGAAAAACTAGTAGTAATCCCGTAGGTATTCGTAAAAATGTTTTCGCGGTTCCTTCAGACCTGTGCGCTAGTGAGCTTCTACATGGATCTCGAAAAGCGGGACATACATGATAGACACCCTGAATAGGTGTGCCTGTGCGAAATCCCATTATTCGTTCGCGTACATGTATGGAGCGAGGGCCAGCATTGTGGGTGAGTCGTTCTGACATGGCGATGTCTTTTAAGACGTCCAATTGTATGTAAGCTATGGAGCATTTGTAGGCGCGCTTGATTTCATTTATTACAGCAAGGATTGGCCCCTTTTTTGTCGAAACATTCTTGTCACCAGTTATGTTTCAACAGCGCCCGCCCTTTATCGTATCCCGCGTTACATTGGTTAATCGCGACTTCAATCTTCCTAACGGCATTTCAGTGTTCTGTGAGCGATCAATAAATCGATCAATAATGGACTTGTGGCAAGTGCCGCGTGTGATGAACCGCATGATGTACGATGCGATGCGTGATTTCGAGCGCGCTGAGCGAAGTCTGTTCCCATATTGGAGAGATGCTGATCATTCGGTCCTCCATGTGGCTAATGATACCCAGCAGGTAGAGAGGTGTGGAAGAACTAGTTAGAGTTTGTTTTGCTGTCAAATTTTGTTTTCAGCTAGTGGATGATGACAAGAAATTCGCCGTCTCGTTGGATGTGTCTCAGTTCCACCCTGAAGATCTGAACGTGCACTTGGACGGACGTCAGCTGACAATCGAAGGCAAGCAGGAGCAGAAGTCGGATAACAGCTTCATTCATAGGTGAACAGATACCTACTACTCACTAGCGCGTAGATGCACCAGCCCTTTGCTTCATCTGAAGGCGGTAAAGCTTAGCTTTCTCAGATGAGTCCGGACGGCGCAGGCAGAGAGGAGCGGTCGGTCATGGCAAAATTTAACAGTGATCAGGGGTGTGCGTAAATGGAATTTCAAATTTCTTAAAGGTAGCATACACGCTCGTAAGCATGGTCGAGATATTAGCATAGATAGGCTCGCACGGCCCCTACCATGTCGTCAACGACCTTTGAAGCGCTGAAAATCGTCCAGAATGACACAATTTGAGCAATAATGTCTCGCACACCCGTGTTTTCACACCCCTTCGAGTAACAGAATGAAAAGCTAAAATTGAGAAAACATGTGATAATTGAGGGTGATTGCACTATCAAAAGGGAGTGCGCGAGAGAAACAGCTCGATTTACCTGGATATTACATGTTTGTACGCCGATGAAATCCTCCATTTTCAAAAGCCAGCCGGAGTAGAGCGGCATTCCCAAAAGTGGACGAGAGTTAATCGGTACGTAGACATGTTTTACTCAAGTAACTCGAGCTGTTTCTCTCGAGCACTCCCTTTTGATAGTGCTATCACTCTAAACTATCACGTGTTTTCTCAAGTTTAACTTTTCGTTCTGTTACTCGAAGGGGTGTGAAAATACGGGCGTGCGAGACATTATTGCTCAAATTATGTCATTCTGGATGATTTTCAGCGCTTCAAACGTCGTTGACGACATGGTAGGGGCCGAGCAGTCCTATTTATGCTGATATCTCGACCATGTTCGCAAGCGTGTATGCTGCCTTTAACTCGTAAATCGTAATTACGACAAAAACGCCGTAAATTGTAAACCGCAAATCTTAAACAGCAACTTTGATGATGTCAGTTCATTTTGGTAGCGGAGCGGTCGTTTTCTCGTTTCTTCAATCATGTTTTCGGAACGTAGTCACGTTCTGTGTCAAAGATGTCATTGCTGCGTCACTCACAGCTTCTGGAGAATCTCATGAAAGCTGCTGCTTTAGTTTTATTTCGCCTTCTTTTTTAGATCGTTCGTTCGCAAGTGGCTCCTTCCAGAAGATGTTGATTTGGACGCAGTTCGCACCCAACTCAGCGACAAAGGTCATTTGTGCGTCGAGGCCCCGAAGAGTACTGGCGAACACTCGCAGAGAAGGAACATCCCTATCATGGCTGCTTCGAAGACGAAGAATTGAATCAACGGCGGATACCATACATAATCTGTATAATCTGTAACCTCATTGACGATTATTCCGGTCAAATTGGGTAGATTTCCTTGTTCTCGATAATAATTGGTGTGTACTGTAATAATAAGGTTCAAGCTTTATTATAGTAGTTAGTTTGCTCGGCAATTTCGGACGTTTTTTGTTTTGCAATAAACAAGTTTCTCAGTAGTATTGTTACATGAAAAGGCAGCATACATGCTCGTAAGAGTATTTGAGATTACTACGGGAATGAAATCGGTGGCTCAGAAGAGTAGCAAGATTGGCCCCGCCCGTATTTTCACGCCCCTTGTATTTGCCCTTTTCCTGCAACACAAGGTTGCTCGGTCATCTTCACCGTCGGTGGTGTGGGTGGATTGCCTAACAAGTAAACCACACACGTCACTGACGATGAAGATGACACAGCAACCCTGCGTTGGAGGAAAAGGGCAAATACAGGGGCGTGAAAATACGGGCGGGGCCAAACATGCTACTCCTGTAACGGCATTGTGGGTTGTTTTTGACGCTTCAAATCGCTTAGGCGTTGTGTTCTGAGCGGTAATATTCTATTTCCGTTGTAATCTCAAATACGTTTTTGAGCGTGTATGCTGCCCCTAACCATATTTTTCTAGGCCCGAGTGGCAGAAGACGACCTCCCCTGATCGATAAACTGTTTGACGTTGAACATCGCATACTGGGATTTTACGCAAAAAAGGCCTACCAGCAACGAAACTTAGAGATACTGCGAGTTGAAAAAATCGCTGATGCACTTCCTGTTCTCAGACAATGGAGTGGACCGACCGCGGGCGAAAAATCACGTTCCGTACTGACCGCGTACCACTATCGTACTGACCGCGGGCAAAAAATGCATTTCGTACCGAACGCGCACATTTACGTACTGACCGTGCAAACGAAATAGTGCATGCGGTCGATACGCCTGAGCTCCGTACCAACCGTTCGCAGGATTACATAGAGGCGTACTGACCGCGCGCATTCATCTTTGCGCGCGGTTATTACGAAAAATGACTTTTCGCTGCGGTCCGCACGTGAGCGCATGCATTCAGTACGCAATTGCCCGCGTTCACTACGCAAGCGAACTGATCGGCGAGATCGATTAGTCAGTCTGTGCGGTCGTTACGCAAGTGTTCGCGTTCAGTACGCAATAGCGTGCGTTCAGTACGCAAGCAAATTACCCGTTGAGATTGGTTTGTGGGTCTGCGCGGTAGGTACTCAAGTTTTCGCGTTCAGTACCCAATCGCCCGCGTTTAGTATGGAGGTAAACTGGTCGGTGAGATCAATTTTTCAGTCTGTGCGGTTGGTACGCAAGTGTTCGCGTTCAGTACGCAATAGCGTGCGTTCAGTACGCAAGCATACGCAAGCAAATTACTCGTTGAGATCGGTTTGTCGGTCGGCGCGGTTGGAACGCACGTGTGCGGGATCAGTACGCAATCGCCCGCGTTCTGTGCGCAGGTGAACTCGTGAGAGTTGTACATAGGCAAGTGCACGTGCTTAGTTAACAACGAAATCCCGAGCTTTTGCGCATTTAGTTTAGGCAGGGGAACGCGTGGAACCATGCACCGAAGCGAGCGGAAGCAAACGCGAAGCAAGTAGAAACTAACACTGAGCGAGCGGAAGTTAACGCAAAGCAAGCAGAAGCTAATGCTAAACAAGCGGAGGTTAATACCAAGCAAGCGGAACTTTACGAAAGACGAAAGGGGTAGAATGAGAAGCATACGCCAAAGCAAGCGGAATCAAGAGCGAAGCGAGCGGAATCTCCCCTTATGCAGAGGTAGCGAGGGAAACCCCATGATACGTCCATCGAGAAGAGGATAGTTGAAATACCTTGTGCTAGCAGCGCATAAAAAATACGATGATTAGTTTTTCGACTACCAATGCATTTCGAATTTGGATACCACGGAACCGCTACCTTATATTGTCTATGAATCAAATTCTACCTTGATCATAACCGCAGATACATGTAGATAAATCAAGTTCGCCTTTTGACCCACTCTATGAATAATCAACAACATCGATTTCCTATATGTTTATCTCAGAAAACTTGCAATAACAACTGTCTTTCTGGGCATCGGCTTTATCTCCGAATAAACACTACAACAAACAGATAACTTATGTAGGAGGCATATTTCAGTGCGTATTTCAACGATTTAACATGAAATCTCTCAAGGCCCGATCTATCGCATCACAGATCAGTGAAAACATACACATCGTTAGAAAACACGTATTTGGAAAGCGTAAAACAGAGCAACTCTCGACGCGACGGTAGTCGAGCTTCGTCGCCAGCTCATTCTCCCTTGCGTGCAACGTTCTCTAGCTGCGAAAACGTTTTCCCACCTTGTTATTCGTCCTTTTCTGTCGCTGAGATAACAACAGCTGCGAACTGGTCGTTGTACGAGTTATCGTCCAGATACATTAAATACCTAAACACAAGATTGGGGGGGGGGAACACGAAAAAAAATTGTTACATGTTTTCCTTCACGTCAATTCTGTTTACCTTTATGAATTGTATCCTTGGCTAACCGCTACGATTTCTTGTTCGACTGGGTCAGCGCTCAGGTCGAAATCGTCATTTGAAACGTCCTTCTAGGTTTCTTGTCCTAGCATACCCGACGACGGAAGTCATTGCTGGAACATGCACAGATTTTCAGAAAACCCAATTTATAAGGATCATAATTTGAAGACTCACTGAGACATTTTAAGCATGTTCGCGATGACAACTTCCAGGTCAGAGATAGAAAATCCTGATTGATTCTCGAGGAAAAAACGTAATGATGTTGCCTCTTGATATCGTCTGACTGCAAGAGAAATATGGTGAATTTAAAATGAGTGCTAATTTATAGAAGATAGGGGTGAATATGTATCTTGCATCCATTGGCTGCCTATTGACTTCTTGACTGGCGCGAGGGCTGTGCGTGATTACAAATTACGGATTAGGATTTACTAAGAAATACGAAATTCAAAAAAAAAGTTGCGCACAGCCCTGATTGGCTCGTGAATCTTTCACTTAGGGCACGGACCCTTGTAGCGCAGTGTGATGCACGCGCTCTTCGGCTGCGCTTCGCGGCTGGAGCGATAATACCAATGTCATATATCAGATATACTTACATAATACTATACCAAAAAGTGCATCATTTGACATTATCGATTAAAGGAATGAAACTGACCGGGAAAATGAATTAAGGAGATATCAGAAGGTAGCTGAGTCGAACGCAAACTCAGATATCAGACAGGACTCGAGCCTGCATTGCACGTTTCCGAGCGAGAGTGTTACCATCACACCACCGACACCCCGGTCTGCATTCCTCAGCTATTCACACACAAGCTGTGTAGGCACAGCAACAATCAATCGATAATGGGTATGATCTGGTAAGCACAAATCGGCATTGAATCCAGTTAAAGGCACAGTCCAAGCTCGTCGGCGAAGTTTGATATTATGGTCCAGCCGGTGTGTGTAGCAACCCTGCAAAACGCTGAGTCTCAACTCTTCCAAATAGACGAAAAAAAATCGGGCACTCATTCCCTCCCCCCCCCCGAATCAGCATTCGCTCCGCCCAATTCAGGGGTTTCGGTCTCAATAGGGACAAGACGCGCCATGGATTTGATCAAAATATATGTTCTTCCATTTGTTATCGATCTATTTTTACAGTTTGGTCTGCACCTGTGCGATGGCTGCGAGCCACGAGGAAAACAGGACCGAGACAACTCGTCCACGAAATTCTCACCGTTCAAATTTACCATCTTTGAGGGGTCATAGCTCCCTTTGTAGTGGGTTCTGAGCGGATCTAAAAACAATAATGTGATCAGCGCGGAATTCTCTCTAAACTGAGCAGAAAAACTGGATAACGATTCTGAGCTTGGACTGTGCCTTTAAAGGCAATGTTCACGATGACCTTCGTTCCCGAGTGTTGCACTCAAAACAATACGTTGGCGTCCAAGTCTTACCAAAATTACGAAGAAAGGCGAGAAACGCATTAAAACGTTGTATTTCAGTGATATTATTCTATAACATGGACCAGTTGCCCGATTGGATGAACATGTTCACGGTGGTTGTCACCGGTGAAAAAAGGGATTAATCAAAAATAGAAGAATTATTCGAGCAAAGCAGTATTAGTTGGGGTTCGAAGGAAAGAACGGAGCACTGGAAAGAGAATAATTTCAAAAGATGGGACCACAAAAGATTTCATTGTCACAATGAACAGTTCCAGTAAGACTAAAAAAGGTGGGGTGAGAATGAAGGATTTGGTACGCTTCTGGGACGTTTTTCTCAATTTCTTCGTCATTTCAGTTCTACCCGGTAACCAAACAATCGATTTAGCAATTAATATTAAAATCGAAGATTATCGTGAACACTGCCTTTAAGCTGAGGTCTTGGAAGATGTGATTTTGATGTTTTTAGAATGTTCAAAGCTTGACATCTGAGTTTTGTGTTCAAATCGCCTATCTTGCTACATCTTATGCTATATCAGGTCAAAAAAAGGGCATTAAACATTCTAAAAACTTCAACATCAGAGAGAGAGAGAAATGAAAATGAAACCGCACGACTGCTATTGAACGAAGGAAAAAAAGACGAATCGATGAGCAGGCATTGATGTAGAGCCGAGTCGCTTCTTCAAGATAGCGTGTCAACTCCGTGCAAAGCTGCTGGAACGGTTCGGCAACTCCCATAGGCTGCTTGCAAGGTGCTTTACGTGCCCAAGGCTGATTGCACGGAACCGATGCTGGTTCGCACCCTACCGATCCACGATAAGGAGGCTTGCACGGAATGAAGTGTCACTGAGCTGGTCAACACCGTACAATAAGCTGCTGGAACGCTTCGAAAACCGCCAGTAAGGCTGCTTACTCGGTTTTCCTGGGTCGTCTACACTGAGAAAGCTCGCTTACACCATACCTAGACGCGAATAACGTGTTTGAACCGAACGAAGTGGCTTTTAGCGTGTTAACAACCTGTTTCAAAAGTTCTGAGAAATGAAAATGAAGGCTAAAAGAAGAAATAGACATTTTGTCTGCAAATGATGAGAGAATGATGACATGTTTGAAGGACGGCGCTGCTGCTATTTGAGAGGTCCTACGGGGAAAATGGCGTCGCCCCCTCGGACGAGCCCCTTTCGCCCTCGGCTCGCGCGAAGCACGACTCCGCCCCTGAATTCGTATCCTCGGATCAGCCCCCTCGTCCGAAATCACCTCGGCTGGAACCCCCCAAATGCCTTCCTGGGGTGCGTTCCAAGAAAATTTCCATGGTAGGAAATGGGTCTGATAAGATAAAACGTATGATAGTCTAAGAGGTAGGCTCATTTCAGACAATCTCACAAACTATCATTGGTCGGCTGTTATCAAATTAATTTTTCCTTCCGTGGAAATCTTGGAACGCACCCCTGGACGATTCCAAACCGGAGAACTGTATCTTGCTACAGCAGTCTATTGATATTATTAGTACTTGGTCCCGCGACTGGAATTTCCCGTTGACAAAAGAAAAAACTAAAGTACTTCATTTGGGGAACACCAATGTGAGCAAAAACAACAATGTCGATGGAACGCAAATCATTGATGTAGATCAGATCTCGGATCTAGGTTTTACCATCACTAAGGACCTCAATTTTGACAAGCATTGCGATATGATATCAAAAAGGCTCATTTCGCTATGAACAAAATATTTAGAGGCTTGATAACGAAGAATTCCTCTGTGCTTGTCGAAGCCTATAGTTACAACGTATGTAAGGCCTGAACTCGAATACGGAGCGCCAGTTTTCAATCCGTTTAAACTGAAGAATATAAGCAAAATAGAAAAAGTTCAGAACTGTTTCACGAGAAAATTGATGATAAGAATGCACGGTTTCATCCCGTATGAGCAGATATGACTTCATCTGACAGGAATGAAATCTTTGCTCTCGAAGCTTTGGCTCATAGAAGGGAAACGAATGATTTACTTCTGCATAAAATCCTTTTTTACCCTGAGTTCGGTCTTAATTCGCATGATTTTGTTACCTTGAGAGTTTCCAGCACACTGGGAGGTGTGATCAAATCCCAACGTTGTTCAACTAATCTAAACTGCAGACACCATTTCTTCTTCAACAGAACAGCTCCAACGCTTGAAAGTCTCAGTGCGATTGAGACTGTCCCACGCAACTTCAACTCTCAAAAACTTCGTCCGCAAAAACCCGGGGCCTAGAAGATTGGCAACTGATCCGGGTTAAGTGGTTGGAGATATTCTCTAATCATGACACTGCGCTGTTGAATTGTATCTGTATACCTTCACATAAGCTCTCGCTTGTTTAATAATAGAAGAATGGATAAAGCATTTATTAAACACTATCTATTAGTAATAGATAGACAAACACGTGCGGCAAAAGAGATCTACTACAATACACCAGAAATATGTACAATTACAAAAACAAATACAATTCAATTCTGTTTGATCGATTTTTGGATTGGGATGTCCCTGCTGGTAATGGCTGGCCTCGTCACCTTTGGAACTTCAATGCAGAGATGGTTGTCATCTGTGAGCGAGGACTGAATTTGCTGCAGATCCACTTCGTCGGGAAGATTCCACTGACGGACAAACGACCTGGAAAACGGGGAAACTCGTACAATGTGCAAACCCTTTTAATTCGCATATGGGGCACATTTGAACACTTTCTAGCAGAGACGGAGACCAAGCTATGCTTGCTTGATTTTCATGGCATGTTGATCAGGGCTGTGCGTAATTACGAATTACGGTTTACGATTTACGAATTACGGGCGTTTTCGGCAATTTTTTTACGATTTACGATTTACGAAATTTGGGACCAAAATCGTAAGGAATCGTAACAAATCGTAATAAAACGTGAAAACGCGGTTAAATGAGCAATTCCAATCTGCGGTCTAGTACAAATATAAATTCAACACTTTCAATACGACGCAACTTCAACACTTTCAAATTTGACACGCCCCTAATATTTGATTACTCTTCAAATTTTTAATTTTCGGTGAACCCGTACCCGTGCGTGCCCGGCCGGTCGAAGCCAGCAGTAGGTCAGTCATGGAGAACTATAATTGTTGATAACGAGCTTTAGGAATGACCAATCGCTTCCCTTCTCACTCTGACGGACCCAAACTTATTATTTGGTTCCAACCTTTTCTTGCCCCAAGCCGAGCCAGGTCGGTAGCTTCACAGCTATTTACTTCCATGGAATGCTCTTGTCACATGATGAACACCAGGGACGCAGACCTTTGGTGGAGCTGCAGTCTATATCGGACCAAAATTTCGGTCCGCAGTTACAGACAATCGCTGTTGCAACACTTACTGCAAACAGAATCATGCTGTGACCGCGATGCGTTCCCCATTGGAGGTTGGCGCCAACTCGGTGCACCTATGTTACAGCATGTGGCACCCAGTTTGCGCCAGCATTCAACAGTGAAACGCAAAGTCTCTTCCGGTTCCATGCCAACGTTACACTTCGTTGCAGAATTTTGCGGAGATTTCAAAAACAACCTTCCCCACGCATTCATCTTTAGCGGTTAAAAAGATACAAACAAAAAAGTGGAACTTCGTGAATTCAAATCTGCCGTAATTTCATTTCTGCCGTAATCCGTAATTTCAGAATTTGGTTTGAAATATTTCCAAGAAATTATGGCTGCAGAGTCTCCTACTTTTTTCAAAGAAGTTTTCAAATGTTTTGATGAGGAGCAAATTCTGAACGCAAAAGAAAAGAAGATGAAGAACCTAATTTTTGAAAGCGCAGATTTAGAGTGAGCCCTCACCCTTTTGCATTTCAAAATCCTAAACAACCTTCACCACTCATACATCCGTCTCCATCTCAACAAACTTACGCTTATGGGGAGGAACGCTTATAACTCCGTTCAGAGCAACGCTTTACAAATACAGAGAGCAGACTCGTTTTCTGCGTCAAGAAGTGGTTTTGTAAATGTATATATTCAAAGGGAAATGTATATCCCCTTTGAAATGGCCACCTTATCCAAGCATCCTTCCTTAAAAGGTTAAGGCTAAAACTATCCAACCGTAAATTTTTTCTCATCACAGTGTTGCCCTCCTTGGCTTCAACTGAACTGTGTTTGGTAGAGCGATGATTCCCTATGCTTTTGTATTCAAAAGTTGTACGAAACCTGGCACAGGTGTGGTGGTACTTAAATACACTGTTCGCGATAAAGATCGATTTTCTGTTTTTTTGCCTATCTTGAAACCGGTCCCATTCTGATTCCAGTGATGCTTCTAAAATTGTACAAAACCTTCTGGGAATGGGGTTATGGTTCCTCAAAAATTGAGCTAGGAAGGCATGGTGGACGAGTTGTCCGAGGCTTGTAACTTCCGTCTTTTGCAGCCAATGTATGCGAGCTGACCTGAGTAAAGAGAGAAGTTGAAAATGAAGGGAAGAAAGGCGCTTTTGATCGGAAGCCATCGCTCATCTCACGATCTCGAGTGTTCATTTGTTCACATCGAGGGGCGGAAAGGGGCGGGACTTGCCCACAGCTGCGGGGTTTGCCCACTTTTCTAAGCCATTTTGCGGCTCCTGGGTAGCTTTTCGTCCCGTTTTTTCGACGTTGTTCTGCTTCTGAGAGCCACGAGAAGCGTTTGTCATGAAAAATTCGAGGACGAAGTTTATATCGAACAGTGCCTTTAAATAAACTTAGAGTTTCCATTTTGTCTATTAAAGTCGTTCCTACCACGCGTATGTGTACTGAATATTTATTCAAGTGCTGCTCTAAAAATGTCACTTTGAAACCCAACCTCCAACCTCCTTCGATATGGAGACACCTCATCACTGAAATGCTACAGTGTTTCCACATCGAATGAGGTTTGGGTCATGTGTGGGCTTATTACTCATTATCAGTTACGATTTACGAATTACGATTTACGAATTACGAGGAATTTCAAAAATTACGATTTACGATTTACGACATTATAAAATTCAGTTACGCACAGCCCTGATGTTGATCGAATCCACACCGTGGGTGTGGCTATGGAGCAGTTCGGCTGGCACATGCGCCGCGCGCGACGGAAAAACGCTGCGCGCGTCGTCGTCCTTGGGGCGAGCTAATCGAGCGCCAACTGGTTTTTTTAGAGTCCAGGTTAACGCGCCCCAAAGAAGACGACGCATGGCGCGTTTTTCCGTCACGCGCGGCGCATGTGCCAGCCGAACTGCTCCTTAGCCACACCCGCGGTGCGGATTCGATCGACATGCCGATTTTCGTCGCCCACAAATCACAGCTATGCATTTAGCAACCAGGAATTTTCACCCCGATCGAGTTGTTTTTCACTCAAGAGGTCTTGACGCTTCACGAAAATCCTCTTCTGAATACGTTCACAATTTGATTCGGAACATAATACAAATTCAATCGCAATTACTGGAGGAGCCGGGGTCACGTTCTGTCCTTGTCGGAAGAAAACTGGTCCGCATTTGCAAACAACCGCCGTTGCAGGGCGGAATGCGATGATAATCGCGCTGGGACAAAAATTGTCGTGCCCGAACTACGTATCCCATGTTTCGAAGTGTAATTTGTTTCCGTTAATCGTCTACGCGCGTATGCTGCAACTCATTCACCCCCCCCCCCCCCACACTTTCTCGTTGTCTCTCCCGTCGCTCGCACAAACGCGCGAAGGAACAGTAAGTTTGGCTCCAAATCAGTCTCACCTAAACTATCAGGGGTTGTCTGCAACTGCGTAAAGAAATATAGCACCAAGAGCAGCTTGGCTGCTGACTCTGGTAAGGTGAATAAATATCAGGAGCCTTATTCGAAAGTTTACACTCGACCCTCAATCTCAAACGATCGATCTTGGATCGTATGTACCCGAAATTCCGCTTTTACTGACATTCGATTTCAGCCATTTTCGGAAGTACAATTTTTCAACTTCTCAATAATCTAATATGGGTTCTCAATCAGACCACTAACTGATAGAAGATTCCTCGCCTTTCACCTATCAAACATGCAATGAAAGCTAGCATAATAGGCCAACGGTAAACAAGGGGGCACACAGCCTACCGAGAGCTAGGTCCCTAAATCCGTACCCGAATACGCCCCACCCCTTCATTTTTTTACCTTCGCCTTCCTTACGTGATCGACGTATGGATTTTCCGAGATTTCTACTTCAAATATCGAACTATGCGATAGGTTTATCGTAAATCCGCTTTGAAGCTATCAGCACATACAACGTCCTGTAGGAATTGCAAAACATGAACTAGTCAAAAAAAACCTCGGAAACCCAAAACCGATCCGAAACCCGGCCAACTACCCAGACTACGCGAACAATGTACGTTAGAGCGCACCTACTAAAATAGCCGCATACTATAATTGGGCAAAACGGGGGAAATTTTCGAATAAATATGCAAAGACTGAATTTTATGAATTTTGAAATCTTGCATTGACTCGAAATTGATTTTTTTTCGAATATTCGAGTAGATTCGAAATTCAGAGTTTCGCGTTTTGAATGAAATCTAGAATCTAATTTTTCAATTTTTCCCCAGATGGGGCGTCGGATCAGTGGGTCTACATGGTAGTTTGGTAGAGTGTGCTTTCAGATCTATTAGGAAAAAAATTTCAAGAAAATAATGATTGTGCAGTTTGGTTATTCGAAATTCCGAACGATTAAAATATGCTCAAACTGAAGTATTCGAATTTCAAACATTATTCGAAAGTCTGTTTTGAGAATTACTCGAATTCCGGACATTGTTCGAAGGTCTGCTCTTAAAATACTCGAATTTCAAAAATTAATCGAAACCGCTTCTTAAAAAAGTATTTGAATTTCGAATATTATTCGAAACCACTTCTTCTGAAGTCATGGAAATGCGCATAGTATTCACAAACCAAAACCTTCGAATTTCGAATGATTCAGATATGCTCAAACTGAAATATTCGAATTTCAAAAATTATTCGAAAGTCTGTTTCGAAATCATTCGGATTTCGGATATTATCCGAAGGTCTGCTCTTGAAATATTCGAGTAATTATTCGAGGTCGCTTTTTCTGGAGTATTGGAAATTCGCAAACCAAAACTTTCGAATTTTAAATGAATAGAAATTCGAAAAATTGTGGTGCGCGCGAAGCGCGCACCAGATTTGGTTTTGAATTGGCCCCGCGCGCAACCCGTTTTTCGAAATCTCAATTCAGAGTGAACGAAGAAATAAGCACTAAATTGCATTAAAAAGAGCGCAAAAAGTTGGTATAGTAACCCAGAAATGGTTTGGAATGGTTTACTGGCTTTCGAGTAAAAAGTGAAAGACCGCGCGTTTTTGTTGTTAATCTCCTTTTTTTCAGACGGCGTTCAGGATCTTGCGGGTACACTTGAAATTGAGCTAGGGAGCTCATTTTTGGACAGGAGGCTGGAAATGGATGCAGGTCGCTTCTATTCCATTTTGAACTTGATACCTCAACTTTGAAGGGTACCCCAAAATCGTGGGTTTACATACTAAATTAGCCGTGGAGCACGAAAACTGCTTTTTTCTGCTACTGCTGTGGAGACCGAAGTGTGTGGGTGAATCTGCATCCAATCAACACAGGTCGTCGGAGATGAGTACTGAACTTGTCAGATTTCGTGTTCATGACACGTCATCGATCGATAATCAATATTATCGATTTTCACACTTTTGCACAAATTGCGGCAAGGAGTGGTGATTGCTGATGGGATTGATTTTCTTGGTTCGAGAATTTCGCTCAGACATTATCTATAAATACCAATCAATAATATTGATTTTTTCGCCCGTTGCACAAAATGCCGCAATGATTTTTGATTGTTGATGGCTCTAAGTCACTTGTTTGGGAAATTCTTCTCATCATGCAACATCCAATATTTAACTAGATTTTCTTCAATTATCGATAGTATTGAGTTCTCACATAATGCACAAAATGCGGCAATGAGTGGTATTTTTCACTGTTTTGGGTCATAAGTTTTAAAAGTTGTTCTCATAAGACAATGTCGTCTGTTAGATGTTTCATCATTCCAAAATGGAAATCGCTGAGCAAAACTGAAGTTAGAAAGGGAACCTTCGGGAAAAACATGCGAAATTTCTGAAAATTTAGCTTCCTGGCAAAAGTAACGATTTGGTAATGGTGAAAAAAGCTTCAAAAATATCTTGAAATATCTTAAAAAATGATTTGGCGTAAAATGGCCTGGAAATGTAAAAAAGCTAGGAAATGAAATGAAATAACCAAAAAATGCGATTTGGTGGTCGATCATTTCACAAGCTTCTCCGTTAAACTTATCAAAACGAAATCAAGCACGCAACGGTAACATTGAGCCATTTTTGAAAGCTGTATTAAGGGAATCAGCATAGGTGAGCTAGGCGAACTCCATTCTATATCGTGCTTGATTTCGTGTTGATAACGGAAAAGCTTGTGAAATGATCGACCACCAAATCGCATTTTTTGGTTATTTCACTTCATTTCCTAGCTTTTTTACATTTCCAGGCCAATTTACGCCAAATCATTTTTTAAGATATTTCAAGATATTTTTGAAGCTTTTTTCACCATTACCAAATCGTTACTTTTGCCAGGAAGCTAAATTTTCAGATCATACGTATAGTTTTAAAACATAAAATTCGGTTCGAAGTATACTGCATATGTATTTACCTGACAGAATAGCCGGAATCATCCTTGACCTCTTGTTTGCCCTCCACAGTCAGGACCTGGCCGTCGATATTCACCTTCAGCTCCTCAGGTTTGAATCTGGACACGTCCAAAGAAATTGTCAGCTTCTTCTCGTCATCGGTAACCTGAATAAAAGGAGTGCAAATGAAAAAATTCAAACAAGCAGAGCGTTGCCAAAAACTCCACTTACCTTCTCCAGCTGGCCAATCATTTCACTCTCCAACTCCTGCTGAGCACGTTGAAGAGGTCGAAGGGCCCTCTCCAAATCGAGGATTTCATTGAAGAAACTGTCAGCAATACGCGGGAACACGGTCCTTCTGCGTGGAATCACGAACAGCTCCATAGTACGTAGAGAGACTCTCGATATGCTAAATCTGTTGTACCCGAGCCGCTTATATATCGCATCGGGCATTCACCCTCGTGAACCTTCGCGAACATTCCCCGTCTCTGCGTCTCGCCCTGTCGCACTCTCATCCTTCCCGTCCGATAATGTTTTCGTGTTTTGCAGAAGGAGAACGAAAGCGCTGGAGCGCGTGGAAGACTCCAGTATGTTCTCCGTCCTGACTCAGCCCTCCATTACTCACACCATTGTAATCCGCTTTGCGCCCATTCAAATTTGACATTCTCTTTTCCATATCTAAGGAATCCAATGGGCAAATCCAATTAATGGCAGGTTTTGGGACGAAGGCTATTTTTGGCTTTTCTGCAGCGAAGTGCTCATATAATTGTTGTGACAAATGCCCTTTACTGCCGTGTTTACCAGATTTCGCAGCAAGTGAAAAATCGTTATCATGGAAAAGAGGCGCATATTAATGCCTGGATTTCCGGCTCCCTTTCATCTTTATTCCTTAGTTCGACCAAATAAACCAGTAGATTTTGCGATAGAGGTGGGAAGATGGTACGCTAAGCGCAATGACGTTAACGGGCTAACGCGGTATTTTTGGGAAATTAACGCTTAAAGGCAGTGTTCACTATGATATTCGTCCCCGATTTTTTCTCATAAAGCAATGCGTTGGCCTCCGAGCGTTACCAAATTTACGAAGAAACAGCGATAAACGCATTAAATCTTCGTAAAACAGTGACATTATTCTATAACATGGACTAGTTGTCCGATTGGATGAACATGTACATGGTGGTTCATCGATGGAAAATTGGGTCAATATAAAATAAAACAATATTTTAGGGAAAATAGTATTAGTTAGGGCCCTAAGGAAAGAACGAAGCAACAGTGAGTAAAGAATCGCAAAGGACCGGTCCACAAAAGATTTCATCGTCACAACAAACGCTTCCTGTGATACTTAAAAAGTGGGGTGATACTTAAAGGCAGTGTCCACGATAAAATCCATGTCTGATTTTTTGGTGGAGATCGGCAGCTGCGGTGCCTAGCGCAACTCTAACGTTGAAAAAAAAACTAAGAAAAATGAGCTTGGAACGGTCCCCCACGGCCCCAAAGTTGGACGCCCGTCAGCTCGTCACACCTAGATGCACTTTCCACGCCCACTGACGTGAACAAATGAATGCTCGAGATTGTGAGATGAGCGATGGTTTCCGATTAATAGCCCCGTTCTTCCCTTCATTCTCAACTTCTCTCTTTACTCAGGTCAGCTCGCATACATCGGCTGCAAAAGACGGAAATTACAAGCCTCGGACAACTCGTCCACCATGCTTCCCTAGCTCAATTTTTGAAGGACCATAACTCCGTTCCTAGAAGGTCTTGTACGATTCTAAAAACATCATTGGAATCAGCATGGGACCGTCTTCAAGATAGGCGGAAAAGCAGAAAAACGATTCTTATCGTGAACACTGCCTTTAAGGATTTCCAGTACTTCTGGTACGTTTTTCTCAATTTCTACGTCATTTTAGTTCTACCTGGGGGCCACTCAATCAATATGGCAAATAATCTCAAAATTGAAGATTATCGTGAACGCTGCCTTTAACGGAAAAGTCTTGGTCATGTTAATTTAGTTCGTTAGTTGTAGTGGAATTACGGAACTGGTTGATATGGGTCCTCTGATGATTTTTGATTCTCGCTGTGGTCAGTTAATCGTTCTTTTCATTTTTTAACGAAAAGAAAAGTTAACGGGTTAACACGGTTTTTCTTCAAAAACTAAGGATAAACGGAAGAACATTTTCCATTAGCGTTTACCCCTAGTACATAATGTATCCGAACAGTGTTGAAAAGGTTTCTGTGTGATTACATTGATACACTCTCCCTCTGCCTTCGTTTTGTTCTTTCATGGCCTGAGCCATCTGTACCCAGTTTTTCTCAATAATAAATTAGGTGTTGGCCTATCAAGCGGGCAAACAGGACTCAAGGTATAGTTCATAGTGGTCAGGGGCGTGCGAAAATTTTCGAGACAAAAAAAAGAAAATGTTTCAGTTTCAAAACCTAAAAATACTTGGGAGAGTTTCCTTTCAACAAATACATAGCATCCTCCGGAAAGACGATTTAAGTGTCAGTATCTTATGTTTTGAACAAAGTCGTTGTCTGTGAAGTTGGACTTGATGTTGAAATCAAAAAAGTGCGATTTTCGCGATCAGTCAAACAGATTTTAGGCACAGGCTTAGCTTAGGTTGCTAGGATGAGTCCGGGCGGAGTAAGCAGCGGAACGGTTGGTTATGGCAAAATACAACAGTGATAAGGAGATTTTGGCATGATAAGCCCGATAAGCCTTGCGTCGACAGGCTCAAAATGAGGGAGCTAGGCTATTTTTGAGTGGTCGCTTCACAAATGAAAGATTCAACATCTGTGAATGAGGTCATTCCATGGAAGAATGTTTCACAACACGTTTTTGTAAACCTTTTCTTGTTTGGTAGTGTTATCAGTGTTAGGATCCAGTCACACAATAGCAAGCTGCACAATTTTGCCCTACACAAAGCGATAATATGTACCAAGTGGAAATTTCGAAATGTCCATTCTCCTCAGGAGAATATTTGTAAGGACTTTGATACTCCAAATAAAGTCCTTGTAGCAATTAATGGAGAAACAGTGCAGTTATTCAATTCATCCGTGTCGTATTCAGAGATTTTCCTGAGAATATTGCAGATTAGCTTAGAACCGGGTGTGAATAATCAATGCGCAGTTTCACGAAGACGCTAGGGAAAAAACTGCCATTTAGTAAATTCAGAGGTGTTGAAGCGAAACCGATTAGTCGTTTCCCTTGAGCTTTCGTGTCCCTCATCCTTTTTCCTATATATCTGTCCATAACTTTTTTCTTTTCAGCATTTTTTCTTTCTTGCTCTTGGCTAATTGTCCCGGCTACTCGCATGGTTTTAGCAAGAATTTATTCTGTGTTTTAATTTTCATTACGTGGGTGTAATAATTATTTATCTGCGTCAATAAAGAAAAAGATGTGCAAACCGCTGATGTGCAAAATATTTGAATTTACGAGTCTAAAATCTGGCAGTTTCCGGAACTGAATTTTTGCTTTTTGTATTCCCTTCTTCTAAATATGTGGTCAAATTTTCATTACTCGAATTTGGCTCATTTTGGAAGAGTTTTTTGGATTTCTCTTCCGTTCGATGGGATTGAAAACTATAGAGAATTAAATTGGGGAAAAAATCCATCGATTTGAAATTTATGTTCATTTTCAAGAGTATTTTACTCTTTTTTTTAGGTGACTCGCTCAATCGGTAATTTTTTCGAATACCGAATTGTAGATGGGAAACCTGCTTGGCATATATTAGTGAAAAAAGTTGTTTTAAACCACTTTCCGGTGTTTTACATATTCATTAATAAAAACCTGTCTGCTCAGGCTATTAAAAATTCTGTCCCTTGTACTCAATTGGAATTCATCCTCTTTTTTGGATGCCTTAATTATAACTTAAGAGCAGTTAGAGGGCTATTTGGGGTCACGCTGTGAAAAGGGCGCAGCGAAAATTTTTTCCAAATTTTAGGAAATTTCCGAGGATTTCTCGGACCTATCATTAATCTACCGGGATTCTTCACCCCTCTTCGCAGCTAGTTGCAGATGTTGTAATTAGTTGAGAATGGAGCTGCAGACAGTTGCAACCAATTAGCGAACTGTTGACAACTCAGGCCTAAAAGAACTTGTAGAATGGTGGAGGTACGTATACTGCGAAAAACACTTGAATGGAGGATTAACCTCTCAATTCAGCATTGCTCCTTGTGAATCATTGCGATTGTCTGTCCTTTCCCTCCATCTGATCGCTTGCGACTGTCGCACTGCGACTGCCGCGAAGGGGCGTGACGAGGTGTTTACGCGAGGAACAAGAGGAGAACGGAGAGAACGAACATTCTAGAAGGCCCTGGATTCACAGCCACGCTCCGCTATATAAGCAGCCATAGTGCGTATGCTCAGCCTCGCATTCTAGCCTCACGTCTCATGTTCACTCTGTGCTAAGCCTCAGCTGCAAGGCTGCAGCCAGTCTGTCTCTGTTCTTTGTGTGTCTTCCATTCCTTATCTAGTAAGCGGGCATGTAACCGAATGTTCTAGAGAGGAATGAAAAGTCTCCTAAGTTGCCATACATCTCGTATGCTCATTGTCCTGTCATTATTTTCAATTTTCCTCAGTTGCTGGTTTATCGTCAGTTTAGGGTATGCTATCCTGACCAAACAGAAGCCACTGAATCCTGGTGGCTGGACGAATTTTGTTGCTGCGGTCGCGTCGGCGCGGTTTTCTCATTAGAGCGCGTTAATCTCCCACCTGCTTTCTTCAGTTTCATTCAAGTGAAACCACTTTCAGTGTGCATTTCTAATGTTACTGCGGTAACTTCTTATTCACTGGCGTCTTAATTCGAGAGCCTCGATTTATTTCAGGTGATTTGCTCTGGGAAGTCCACAGATGTTCGTTTCGCTGAATTTATACGATCATACCGTCAAAGGTTTTTCTAAAATCTGGCGCTGACGAACTTAAATTTTTACTGCTGAATATTCAAAAAAACAAAACATTAATTTTGTAATGTTTCATGCTTACCAGGGGAGCTGGTGATGCTGTGTTTTCTACTTTTCTTGTCCTTGACAAAATCGAACTCTCCAATCAGAAATCATAACAGGGGAAATTGCCATAACTGATGCCAGACTAGATTTCTTCGAATTCGTAATAGAATCCATCGGGGAAAACGAAATGTTCAACTTTTGTCGATCAATTTGTTTACGGTCGATGGCAATTTTGCTTTAATGGAATCGTAGAATTATACTCCCGCATCGTTTATGGAAACTTTCCCCTGTGGCTTTGAAACAGGTAATCACATGAGGCTCAAGGTATTCCGAGATGGACGCGAAAAAATGATAGATCAGGTAATGAGCACCCGAAAGAAACCTTAGAAACAAGTTTTCAGCCCAATCCGAGACGATTTTTTTGAACATCCTGAAAATTGCCATCCGCGTACTCCTTTTATCTACTCAAAGCTATGAAAATGGCCACTTTTAGAAATCTTCTGTAAATCTCTGAGACATTTAGGGGATTCGGAAACGGATTATCAATGTTGTGTTCATTACCTACAACTATCAGCACATGATTTTATAAAAACCCACGGCAACTGTAAGGTAAGCTTTATGAGAGCCGAATAGAGAAGCATTATTTGCCCCTCATTCAGGGAACCGCGGCCTAGCTGCGATACCGTTATCATGGGATCAAATTAGTTCTTCCTCCATTTCCACAACTGTTTATTTTCAAAAGCAGCAACTCCGTGTTTATATGAGGCAGCTGCATTGCAGCTCCCTTTCAAACGATACAGATCATGCAGTTTCCTCTATGGAAGCCAACCGTTTTGTATTGTCTTCCAAATCTGATCAATTACTTCAACCAGTGATTATTACATTATATGTTCAAGTGGCTGTGTTACGTTCACCATTTCGATCAAGCCCCCCCCCAGCAGTGGATAATGTAAAAACAACTGACAATATCTATGAAGGTGTATATCCTACATATTCAAAGCTACAAAACACATTGTGAAGTTTTATTACTCAAATACGGTTCAAATGGCTTCTGTTTCCTCCAGTTGTTGTCAGATTGGTGCGTCTCTTTCTGGAAAAAATACATTAACGCACTTATTAACGATAATCATTTAGCTGAAGGTCATAAATGTTTTAAGCAGCTACTCATTAAAAAAACTCACACTTGTATAAAAGTTGATGGCACGCGAAACGTTTTTTTTAGGAGAGTAGCGGCTACATCCGCAATATACCCATTTCGAAAACTCGTATCGCATTAAAGTTGCAAAAGGTCCTAATGTGATATTTAAGACAAGTCTGTCAGGAAAAGGTGCCAATCCTATGTAAAGGATCTCACCGTTTCATCATCTGGCTGCAGATCTGCTCGGCAAACCTGACACTTCTTCGATAAAAAACGGTTCGTATGCAAGAATGAAACCAAAATTACCATCGACTGAGGAAATTGATCGAATAAAGTTAAGCATTCCGTTTTCCTCGATGGATTTTATTCAAGGACAAGGAAAGTAGAATACATAGCATTTCCAGCTCCCTTGGTAAATAAAAAATATTGCGAAATCAATGTTTATTGTTTTTTCGAATATTGAGCAGAAAAAAAGTAAGTTCGTAAGCGACAGATTTTAGAAAAACCTCTGAGAATGCTCAGTTGGGCATCAATAAGTATAGCGAAACGGCTTCCCAGTGCAAATCACGTGAAATAAATAGAGGCATACCGAATTAAGACGCCAGTAAATAAGAAGTTAGAGCAGTAACATAAGAAATGCACACTAAAAGTGGTTTCACTTGAATGAGACTGAAGAAAGCAGGTGGGAGAATAACGCGCTCTAATGAGAAAACCGCGCCGACGCGACCGCAGCAACAAAATTTGTCCAGTCACCAGGACAGTAACCGAAACACAGAGGAAAATGGTTCGAGCACCGTAATCAAAACTCAGCCGTAAATTATATTGCGTAGTGTGTAATTGCACCGAATACACCAAAATCTTTAATTCACGCCTAATTTGATTTTTTTCGCAGCACCGTCTAGATTCGGACGTAAGTCAGCACTGTGGTGTTTGGATGAACGAAATAACGCATTTTACGTCTATTTCTTCTCGTTTACGTTGCAAATTGACTGTGGTAAAAATGTGTGGCACGTACGAGCGCATTGCGTTAAACTGAATCAGGGTGGTGGCCATCGTGTATCAACACTCCTGAGGAGGCGGGAGAAACGGGGGAGGAGCGAGGATCCTGATTGGACGCAACAGCCGGGGGCCGGAGCTAGCCCGTGTTGCGTCAAATCAGGAACCTTGCTCCTCCCCCGTTTCTCCCCCCTCCCCAGGAGTGTTGATACACGATGGCCACCACCCACTGAATCACAAAACATGCTTGGTGGAATCAGAGAACGGCCTGCGATTGGGGTAAGCACTTCTATCAAAAGCAATGTCTGGCTCACAAAAAGAAACACGCCATGTCGTATTAGAATCGTCGCAAATTGTGAGGGAAATCGGTCCCTTCAGGCCGTGGTGACGTCTTTTTATCACTTTCACCCACTCGAACTTCTTATTTCAATTTTCGGCAAAGCTACGACCTCGAAGATTTTCGGCGAGCGAAGCTGTTGACCACAATTTTGGAAAAAATTGAAAACTTTCTACGACCTTCCCCCTCGACAAATGGACATCAGCATTGTATCAGCACACCGAATAATCCCTGATTAGAAATTTCGACTGAATTCTGATACTTTGCCCCAACTACCGTATACCCACCGTAACGTACAATTTCACGACGGCCTCTGCAGAAACAGCAATCTCTGTTCTTATCAGAGGGCGACTACTACCTCATTTTCGCGTATTAAGTGGTTTGGAGGAAATTCCTTCTTCTCAAAATTTTTTTCGAGGCCCCCTCAAAATTTTCATTTTTGTTGAAAGAATTTCCAAAGTTTTCGTCCCCCATTGGGCCGAGTCGCAACCCTGCTCAACCTAGCTGAAACGTTGAAACAAGGAATCATTCGGCAATTAGGATCCCCCCTGGATAATATCCTCCAATCTCTCCTAGCCTCGCCCGAAAATGATAAGAAATCTCATTTCTGTGCAATTCATTTCTTGACTGGGTCGTAATTTCTATCCTCACTGATGCAATCTCACTGTTCATCCCCCACAGCAACCGAGTCAAGGCGTGAACTACAAAACAAAAAGAAACCCTTTTTCCTGGGAATTCATAGCTGTTTGGTGACATGGAGGTGGTAGAACGTGCTGCACTGCGAAAAAAAAACCAAATTAGGCGTGAATTAAAGATTTTGGTGTATTCGGTGCAATTACACACGACACAATATAATTTACGGCTGAGTTTTGATTACGGTGCTCGAACCATTTTTCTGTGTTTCGGTTACTGTGTCACCAGGATTTAGTGGCTTCTCTGACCAAACCACGTGCGTAGCATTCCACATTTAGATCTCCCCAGGAGTTATTCGAAAAAAAAACATTGAACGAAAGATTTTCGAAAATCTTTCGTTTTGTTTGTGGAACGTATGACTTTCGAAAATTGTCAAGATTCTGATTTTTTTCCGAAAGTCGTTCAGAATTCCGGATCATTTCGAGTTTTGTTCGAAGTTTAGGATTCTTTTCGACACTCCGAAATTTCGTGTATTTTTTTTTCGGGTTCGAGCTTAACACTTTATTCACAACGCTCAGTCAGAATATTCAACGCGTGTTCGATTTCTACTCATGTCGCGCGAATGTATAGCCTTTCTCTCTTATTTCCAGCAGTTTGAAGCAGGGCTGTGCGGAAATCTTTTTCAAGATTTTCGGAAACGGGAAAAGTGGTGAAAAATCGGTTGCCGGAAATGGAAGCGGAAGATATCATAAATTTATCTCACGTTTTGTCTCTGCTCATTGCGACTGGTATTCTCATTCAATACTCGATTGTTTCATTCGATGAACCAATATTCAGTCAAAATAAAGTCACTGCGAAGCAATTTACGGTTCCGTGTCAGCGCTTCTCAGGTAAAACTAGTTGTCCAGAATCGGACGAATAGTTGTTGAGAATCGGTTGACAATCGAAAAGTTGTTCAGAAAGTTGATAGAAGTTGTCGAGAATTCTGAGATTCGCAGTATCTGTCGAGAATTGCGGCCGATTTGTTCAGAATTTCAGAGAGAGTTGCCGAGAATTCGTGCAGATTTCTCGACAACTCCTTTCGAAATTGAGATTATATTTCGAATATGTCGAAAATTTCCCGATAATTTAGGACATCACTTCAGAACTCTCTTTACACCACTTTATTCAATCATTCCGACTGCTGTTTCTGTTCTTTTCTTTTCATGTGGGTCCTCTGTGGTTTTTTTCTTCTTTTCTCCATTCTTCTAACTGGTTATCAATTATAATATATATCACCGACTTCTTGAATTTCAAACTAGCTTCTTTTTTAAATTTTCATCTTCTCGAAATAGCGGACATACCGAAACATGGGATTTTCTAGTTGAAGAATTTTGAAAGTTTACGAGCTTTCAAGTACTGATCTTTTTTTCCATGATTGGTAGTTGCGGCAGTCGTATTTAAAATAGAATAATTAAGAAGTTACCCAAGAAGTATCAGAACAACGTTTGAAATTAAGATATTCTAATAAACCTCGAATGATTCAGTTCTGACCGAAATTTACAACTCTAAACCTTGCGATGGTTGTTTATCATTACATAAATGTACAATATGTGGACTTCCGGCGGGTCCACACCTGAAGCCAGCGGTTTGGCCGCTGGCTGCAGGTGTGGACCCGCTGAGAGTCCACATTTTGCAAAGTCTGGGTCACGAGAGTAGGATATTTTGGGATAGGGGCTCTCTACACATAAAGGGAGGACTTGTTCCGTCTTTCCAGTTGGGCATGTCACGCGACTCAATGCAAGCGAAGTGGTCCCGAGTGGAATTAGGGCCGCGAAACGCGAGACAAGTCCTCTCTCGGTGTGTAGAGAGCACCTGTCCCGGATATTTGAGTTTATCGGGGTCTGTTTACCTTCCATACAAACTTCCACCGCCTAAGATGACGGCTGAACCCCGCTACAGTATAATGGTTGACACCTTTCTCAGGTGAAGTCCAGCCGGAAGTCGACTATTTTGAAAACTAGGAGCCACGAGAGTAGAATATATGAGTCCAGCGTGGTCGATTTACCTTGTATTCAAATCTTCACCGCCTAAGATGGAGGCTAAACACCGCTACAGTATAACGGCTCACACCTTTCTCAGGTGCGGTCTCGCCGGAAGTCGATAATTTTGAAAACTAGCAGCCAAGAGAGTAAGATATTTGAGTCCAGCGTGGTCAATTTACTATCTATCTCTCAGAGTACTTCCGAAGACCACTACACTGACACTGGTGCTGGGCAAGGCCAATAGCGGCCCATGTTGAACGATCTTGTAGACCCACAGCATATACGATGCACAGTTTGCCTCTGCCAAACGTCGACGAAGGGAGCCAAGTTGGGAAATCGGTTAACTGAGTGGTGTGAAACCATCTTCGTAAGCTTCACCTTCCGCCGACCGTTGTAATCATCGGTTAAGCAGGAGCTCGAATTTTTGGGTAAGTGCGTACAGTTGTGTAGTGTAAAAAGTGTGTTAACTGTCGAGAGTCGGGCATCGTCGAGAATTGGGCGAAAAGTTGTCCAGAATTCTCTAGGGTCTGCGAAAGTTGTCCAGCATTCGTACGCCTGCAGGACATCTTTCGTCTGATTCTCGACAACTAGTTTTACCTGAGTTCTAGAAATCCAAAGAGGCGGTTTTGTAATTTAGTCAGTGTATGCCTTGACCGCCCCTTGAAATGGTGTACAGAAGAGGTGTGCTGTAATTGTCGTTTGGAAATTGCAGTTTGCCGCCCGTTTTACGAGTTTGCCGTTGTCGTTTGCGGAACTTTTTCGTCTCCGCACACCCCTAGTGTATAGCCTGGTCCCCAGATAGTAGTTTAAGCGGTTCCAGGTGTTGAAGAACGCGGGCGCCTGCGTTGCGTCTTCAACGCTGATTAGAAGTCAATTTTACGATTCTAAGCGACGCCTTTTCCTTGAACTTGGATAGCGTGTTGAAGCAAACAACACATGACTGAATTTTGAGGGTAGTAGACGAATACTCTACGGCTAGATTAGGAAAGTTCTCTTGTAAATGAAACAAACGAGCTCGTGATCACCTCCACCTGTCTCCGCCGAGACCGCTTTCTGCAGGATAGGTTGTACGTGCATAAAAAACTACTTCGATTTCCATTGGGTCTGTAACGATAAAGAAATGAAGAAGTGGAATAAAGAGGGAAGGGTTCACGAAATCATCCATTCTCAGACAAAAGGTTCATTTTTAGGCAAAGAATCCTCAAGAGACGTTCTGCCACGACCATTTCGTGCTAGTGTTTCATGTGGTCCAAATTTCGGGATCCCAAACTTCGTGAATGATCTCAGCCAAGCTCAGGTATTCGCTTGAACACGAGGGGTCAGATGTAAATTTCAGAGTCTCATGATATCCTCGACAATCTTTGCCCAGACCCAGTACCATAAATCGTATGGCACTATTTTAAAACGTTTCCGGGCTCAAAAACTTGGAAACGGATGCGGAATGGAAAAACCCAAAAAAACACCGGAAATACGGAAACGGAATTTGGGAAGGAACAGTTCCGCACACACCCCTGACCGATCACTCCGCAGCTTGTTTCGCTCGGAGTCCTAGCAAGAAAGACCTCTTATTCCTCGGTCCCAAGCACAACTTATTTGAGCGGGCGAGTTGTTCGCTCACACCCAAGACAACTAGGCCCGAGGAATAACGAAACAGAGTGAACCTAGGGCAACTTAGGGCTAGACGAGCGTTTCCAAAATCGAGCGATGTCTCGAAAAATCAGATTTCGAACCAACGAAACCTGAACAATTCGTTCGAAAAAAAAAAGAACAAACGAATATCGAAAAAGAAATCGTTCGACGCAATTCGAACGAACGAAATTTGAGAAATTTGGTTCGACAAATTATCTAACGAACGAAATTTGAAAAATCGTCTAGAAAATTTTGAACGAACGAAAAGAATTTCTTTAAGGCAGTGTTCACGATGGAAAAAAGGGCGGCGGCCAGATGGTACCCCTCGGTGGGCACGCGTTGCGTATTGCGTCGCGGCATACCATAACTCGGTTATTTGGTCATTTCCCTTCAACGAGATGTTTCGAAAGTGCCTACCACTCATATGATAGGATTGCATGAAGTTGGCTCATAAAAGCAAACGTCTACCGCTAACTTGAGAACAACTTCTTTTGCCGGCTGATTTCTGTGAATGTGGTAGGTCTAATTAAGATCGTTTAAAATTTCTATATTTCGGGTAAATGTGATATGATGGAATGTCCTAGCATGCAATGACGGTTCTCAAGCTTCTTTCAGAGTTCGATCGCCGCGCGGCGCGATGGGGTGATAAATATGAGCATCGATCGAGATCGCGTCGCACGTCGATCTGTATTCAAAGCATGTAATCGCGGCGATCAGCGATCGTACTCTGAAAGAGGCCTTAAGCTAAGCTGCAGTCGCTTTATTTGTGTTGACTCTACGCTGCCATGATGAGTCGACGGTATAATGTGGGGTCGCTGCCAGCAATTTGAAAACACTGCAGACCCCTATAGGCAGAGCGGGAGAGGTAGAGAAAGACGGAGGATCATAAAGGCTCAGTACACCCTCAGATACGCGTTTTGTGGTTTAAATTCAGTTGTGTAGCAGACCCCTCCTGTATAACGTGTTCCAAGTTTGAGATTTAAATTCCTATAAATAAGCTAGATTTAAGCGACCACCACGCCCCCCCCTTCTTCCAGATTTTCGAACTCAGAGACGACTAGAGGGATGGATGCGTGTTTTAGTTCTTTACTCCATTGCCGGTTTGTCGCACAGAGACTGCGAATGAAGAAAAATGCAGGCTTAAAGGCAGTGGTCGCGATCAAATATGCTTGTCGTCTTTTTCTTTCTAAACCCTTTTCTGGGTCTCGAGAAGTAGGACCTATAAGAAAAAATCCCGAAAAAAAAACACTTTTTTGGGCGGAATTTGAAGCCTGAACTTTCTTGTCTTTTGATGGTAGACGAGCGCACTCCACATCATCGGCATCGATAACTTCTTATGTCAAGAAGATCAGTGGGCTTTAAATTGAATTTCAATCATTGAATATCGACTGGAGTGCTTTCTTTCATTGCTCAACTGTTTTTGTTAGGTAAATTTGCATTTATTTCTTCCTCTGGATGTCGATGATTTTTGACTGATCGGCATGAGACCGCGATCTTTTTCGTCATCGCTGTGCACGTGTGCACGAACTGGCTTCTTTGGGCCCTAAAAACTCTAATTCTAGCCCGTTTTTCACCGCGGTACCTTCATAGTTTTTCAGCTGTTTTTGATCTACGCTTATTTTTGTAGTTTTTTTCGGCAACGTTTTTCATCGTGACCAATGCCTTTAAGACAACTGGTCCACCAAATATTACCCTCAAAATTAGGCCATTTTTTGAAGAAACATGACTCCGTTCGTGGGGGCCTTGAGCGATTCTAGAAATACGATTGAGATCAGCGTGTGATTTTCTCCAAGGTAAGCTTAAAAACCGAAAAATGATTTTCTGGGTGTTCTGTGTCTTTGAGCTCCGCATGCGTATGCGATGGAATTTTGTTGATCTGGGTCCGAAGTAGAGAATCCGCTTGTATCCAGATGGTTTCCGACGGTTGACTATAGTCTTGTGCTTATAGTAAGTACTTTTCCTGACCTTAGGAGAGCATAGGTAGAATGCGAATTGAGAACATGAACTGATCCTCTGCATCTGAAAAGTTAGGAGGAGCAGTCAGGGGCAGCTTCACGGGGAAATGTAGGTGGTTCTGAATGAGGGTTTTTGGGGGCTACTGCATTACAGGAAACTAATGCATCATATGATTGAAATTTCAGGACAGGGCGTTTCTCATAAGACTGTTTTCCGATTGTTTCCTAATCAAACCGTTCATCGAATTTCTGAGAACTTTTTATTTTCAACATCCAAGTAGGCGCATTACTCAAAGACAAGTGATTTATCCTGTATCTGTTCAATAAAAGGTACTGATTTAGACATCTTGTTGGAGGGAGAGTCTCCACTCGGTCTTGCCGTTGGCTGTCACACTAGCCTTTTCACGCGCTGTCGAATTAAAGGCGAGAAAGTGGTCGGAATTACCTCTCAGCAAGAGCCCGATATGGGAGGCCGGTTGTTGGAGAACTCACACCCATCCCCAAATTCTCATCCACCTAAGGCATCTTTCATAGTCCTCACCGCTAGCGCGGCACGCGCGTGATGCGCGGGACGGGACGAGCGGTGGACTATGAAACTTTTCACCGCGCGGCACGCGCGGGACGAGCGGAAAGCCACTGTGAAATCTCCAGCGGCACCGCCATGGCGGTGCGGGGAAAAGTCGGGCCTCAACTGGGACTTGTACAGAAATTTCTGGCTTGCATTTGCGTATGCGGTGGCGCAGGATAGTCCCAGAATTATTCATGTTGGAGTGGACTCAAATCGAGAAGCAATTATCGATTGAAACGGTAAAACCGCCACGGCGGTGTGGGCTGCGCCGCTATGGCGGTGCTGATGGACTATGAAAGTTCTTACCGTGCCGCGTGGTAAGAACTTCCATAGTCCACCGCCCCTCCCGCGCGTCACGCGCATGCCGCGCTTGCGGTGAGGACTATGAAAGATGCCTAAACTTCGCAAACCTCGCAAAAAGTCAGAGTTCCTCTCCCCTTTCCAAACCAAAGAAACAAGTTGCCTGGGGGATTGAGAATCCACACAAAGTAAGATTTTTAACACGCCTTATTTTGCATGTATGTATAGAGTAGTTACCTAATAACGCGGCGGGTGTGAGTTCTCACAGAATCATGGCTCGCCATGAGATTGAGTAGTTTAGCCAGTATGTCTGGGATTGCTCTGAGTTGCAGTACAAACGGTGGCTATCTGGTTCTCTGACTAGTTATAAATTTTTCCCAGTAAAGGTGTGAAGCATTCTCCAATCACCCACTAGGGGTCGGATTCCACTGTTCGGCGGAAACCTAGCCTCTACGCTCTCCTTACACGCAACTAGCATAAAGCAGATATAACGTGTTTTCAGATATTGATCTGTGGTAATTTGACAGCGTACGCGCGCATACAAGCAGCATTAGCGGCCATCTTCCTGAACCGTACACATAACTAGCCATTGATGTTAGATAATTAACCTTGTCATGCGATGTATACGCCGTATGTGTTATCGTTTATCGTATGCCGAGTCGTATTGGCTATTTGCAACTTCAATCTCCCTAACGGGGTTTTAGTGTTCTTTCTGCGATCAATAAATCGATCAGTAATGGACTTGTGGCAAGTGCCGCGTGTGATGAACCGCATGATGTACGATGCGATGCGGGACTTCGAACGAGCTGAGAGAAGTATGTTCCCATATTGGAGAGATGCTGATCATTCTGTACTTCATGTGGCCAATGACTCTCAGCAGGTGAGAAACGCAGAATCATGTATAAAGCATTTTTCTCACTGTTAAATCCTCTGTATTTTTAGCTGGTTGATGATGACAAGAAATTCGCAGTCTCTCTGGATGTGTCGCAGTTCCACCCTGAAGAGTTGAAGGTGCACCTGGATGGACGTGAACTAACGATTGAGGGCAAGCAGGAGCACAAGTCGGATAACAGCTTCATTCACAGGTAGGATTCCTTACCCGCAGATTTTCTTCTGTTTTTAATATTAAATTTGAAACGTCTGAATTCTCTAAGTGAAGATGTGTATTTCCAGAACAGTGAAGTAAAGTCGGCATGTGTCTTATTGCTACTTTTAGCATCATTGACGATGGGCGTAACCTCGGTGCGCGTATGTATAACATGTGTTGGTACACCGGGTTTGTGCCAACCAGGGCTGTGCGTAATTACGAATCACAGGCGTTTTTGGCATTTCTTTTACGATTTACGAAATTTTGCCCCAAAGCCGTAACAAATCGTTAAAATGCGGTTGAGCGGACAAAGTACGTAGGTTTGCGGTCTAGAGCAGAAACAAATTTAACACTTCTTTCACATTCCTGATAGTCGAATATTCTTTCCAATTCAACATTTCGGTCAAGCCTTACCCTGGCATTCCCACTCTGGAGTAGTCAGGAGTTGGTCGCTCAAGACGAAATACAATTTTTGATAACGAGATTCGAATGTGACCGACCGCTCCGCTTCTCATACTGACCGGCGCAAACTTATTGGGTGCCAACCTTTCCTTGCTCCGTATGCGAGCCTGGGCGGAATCGGAGCGAATTTCTGTCCCGCAGTTGCAGACAATCGCTGTTGCAGCCCGCAGCTCAAACCCTCACAACGAAACTACTATTAGTCAGTTTGGCCATTTCAAATGGAGTGCACTATTCTAGAGCTGATGCCGTAGTTAAAGGCAGTGTCCACGATAAAAACCATGTCTGATTTTTTGGTGGAGATCGCCAGCTGCGGGGCCTAGTGCAACCCTAACGTTGAAAAAACTGAGAAAGTTGAGCATGGAACGGTCCCCTACGGCCCCAAAGTTGGACACCCGTCAGCTCGTCACACCCGGATGCACTTTCCACGCCCACCGAAGTGAACAAATGAATGCTCGAGATTGTGAGATGAGCAATGGTTTCCTATTAATAGCCCCGTTTTTCCCTTCATTCTCAACTTTTCTCTTTACTCAGGTCAGCTCGCATATATCGGCTGCAAAAGACGGCAGTTACAAGCCTCGGACAACTCGTCCACCATGTTTCCTTACCTCAATATTTGAGGGACCATAACTCCGTTCCCAGAAGGTCTTGTACGATTCCAAAAACATCATTGGAATCAGCATGGGACGAACGATTCTTATCGTGAACACTGCCTTTAAAGTATGAATACGCCCTTCGCAGCTGCCTAAAATCGCTCTGAAAAAGTTGTAGGCGTTTTCCAAAGCCATGCGACAGGCTAAGGTTACCACAAATCAGGAAAATTTTTGTAGTGTTTCTTCTAACTTTCAGTTGCTCAAACTTGACTGTATGGGTGGGTAATCTAGGGAGCTGAAGACGAATCTGTAGTCCGCTTGTCGAAGTTCTGAGGTGTATTGTGGGTTACGGTAGGTAGCATGCTACTTAAGGGCCAAAACCTACCTGAGTAATTAGAAAATCTACAGGTGAACAGTATTCAGCTCGACGACTAATCCCGCGTAAAGACTCGACAGATTACTGTAGATGCGGTGTTTATACTACCGTATAAACACCGCATATACCGTAGTCTGCCGAAAATCGATAAACGGACCTCAAATTCGTGCTCAGCACTCCAAATAACCCCTAACCCACAGAGAAACAATTTGACCGTTTATATATGTATGTAGTAGTGACCCGGAAATCGTTGAAAGTCGCGTTTCCTCAAAAATTCCATCGATTGAAAGCTTGGAACGAATTTAGGTGAAAATTTTGGAAAATCGACAAATAAACCTCAGTTTCGTGATCAGCAACCCAATGAACCCCCATGGGGGAGTTTGAAGTCAATCTGAAGCATTTCTCTCAAACGATTTCAGAACCCTCTAATTGATAGAGGTAAATCAACGATCCGTACAAGCAGAATACGCTAGCACTCCATGCTGAGTTCGAAGAATTTTCGTACACCCAAACTAAGATCACTGAGGGTTTTTGGAAGGTACGACAGGTACGGGAATCAGGAGAAAAACGCCTATAACATTTACAGGGTTATTTCAGGCAGTTGCGAGTAGCATATTTGAACTCTGCTTCGAAAAAAATGGTTCTAAAAATAGACATTTTATTTGGAAGGCCAGGCTGACTTTGTTAGTATGACTTATTATTAATCATTATCAGCTACGAATTACGAGGAATTTGAAAAATTACGATTTACGAAACCACAAAATTCAGTGACGCACAGCCCTGGTGCCAACACACGATTAGGAACGCAAAATATCAGTCAATGCGATTACTATTCTTTGACTCCATCCGAATCGAGCTTTTTCAATGCAGAACGAATACGTTCCGTACGGTCCAGCACAAGCAGCTTATCCACATTCTCGTAGTTATAATGCACGCGCGAAATTTTTATAAAACGGGGTGCATCTGGAAAACGAGGCAAAAAAACGTCCAATGCATTTAATCATTTGGCGTGTGTAGATTTTTGGTTTCTTAAAGCGCTGTCATATCCTTATATCAAATTGTTACCTAGTTATGTGCTTTATGGGCTGCAGTTCCTCAAAATAATATCGCTTTGTTTTTGATGAAATTTATTTTTTGCGATATTTTCTCGAGAACGTCGCGCGCGGCTAAATGCGGCGAAACTTGAGCAGTAATTAAACGAGTAATAAATAGATGATGGTGCAGATTAAGTTGTCAAAACATCCATTGAATACGCTTGACCACTGACTAAAAGCGGACTAGTGTTGCAAAAACCACGGGTTTTTAAATGAGTAGTTTCGATAGATGGACCGCCACAAACCTCGGCATTGTCTCACCTGCACCTAATTCATAAAGAAAGCAAAGAGATTGCTGCTGTGATACAATTACAACCCGAAGTTTCGCCACTTTCTGCCACGCGCGGCGTTCTCTAGAAACGATAGCAAAAATAATTTCCTTCATAAACAAAGCAATCTCAGAAAACATTGGCCCATAAAGCACATCACTAGGTAGCTCTTTCGGCTGTGAGTATGATAGCGTTATCAGAATCCAGGAAAGTCTGTATTCAAAAAGTGACATGCATCGAAAGTTTTTGGCCAAGTTTGCCAGATGCTTGCCGTTCTTACAAAGCATGGCCCGGGTATTGTATGTTCTGCCACACCGCTGTCGTCTGCGTTACTGAATCGACTATTTGGAGCTGGTATCATTGGAGACTGACCAAGAGAGGCGCCGAAATCTATGGAAATATAGGGATAACTAGTGATCTTTCAAGGTTTTTTTTTATCAGGGGGAGGGGTTCGGCGTAAATGGGAAGAGCCCCAACGCTGTCTCAACCACATTTTTTGTTTCAGCGCTCAAGACACCAACAGGGTTAGGTGCGCCAGGAAATTCTATTTTGACGGACGCGTAAAATCAAAACACCATGTTGTATAGAATGAACTGACGCCACATACTACTGAAATTGTTCTGTTTCAGAGCGTTTGTTCGCAAGTGGGTTCTTCCGGAAAATGTGGATCTCGATGCTGTTCGTACTCAGCTCAGCGACAAAGGCCATCTGTGCGTTGAGGCTCCAAAAAGTAGTGGTGAACAGTCTCAGAGAAGGAACATCCCAATCATGGCTGCACCGAAGTCGAAGAACTAGATCGACGGATATCTTAATCTCTAATCTCGTTTAACGTTTATTCCGGTTCCAATGGGTACATTTCGCTGTTCTCGATATCCGTGTTAAGCTTCCATTGTATTACCGTAGTTAGAATGCTTGGTAGTTTCTCATGTTGTTCGTAATAAATAAATATTTGTTGTTTTGGTTTTATCACTATCGCATTCAACGAATTTTCGGGGAAAAGGGATATAGCTGATCCTTATGAAGTGTCAACGAGAGTTTCCATGATTGGTGCAGATGGATTCCTGCTACCTGTATTTAGGTGTCGGCAGAATTAAGGGTTAGTTAGCCAGTCACAGCCTACGGATATAGTGGGAACTTTTCGAAAACCGGGTCGTTGACTGGGGTACGGCACATGTTCTCCGCGGTAAATTCCGGAATCTACTGTTAATTTTGATTACATTTTGAGTTCATATCGTAGGGGCTTCCTATTCGTTTCCAGAAATCAAGCCCTGGCGTCGTGAATATTTTTCTGGACGGACACTTTCAGGCAAAACACTGATTTCCCACCCAGTATGGAAAGCGAATTCAGGATGGAATGCGTTGAATTACGCAGGGTTTCGGCGTTCCGATTTCCCTATTCACCAAAATAGTCTCCAGTTTCCGAAATTGAAGAAATTGCTTAATCCGGATGAAACCCTCATCACAACATTTTTGGCGATGGCCACGTTCGGCAGACGCATTACAAGGCTGGCGTGATAGGCAAACACCGTGAAAGTGGGCGGAAGAAACATCAAACATTTCATCGAAGCGTTTTCTCCTTGATTTCGCTTTCTAGGCTTGCAGGCACTGAGTGCGTCTACAGCCGAGAAAACTGTGCCGATTCCCTAGAATCGCTTGGTTTTTCGAAGGAAATAGTTCTTACAATCGTTTAACGTCACGCGCGGCGAAACTTCTAGAAGTATTTGTACAAGTAATGAAAGAGCAATCTTCAGGCTTTCTCCATAAATTAGGCGCAGGTGAGAGAACTTCAAGGTTTGTGTTGGTTGAATTTCCGAAATCCTTCATTCAAAGAGTCCAGGGTTTTCCGAACAAAACTCCGATTTTTCAGGTAGCCCTTAAATGTTGCATAAAGGATTCCGAAAATTCAACCAAAAAAAACCTTGAGATTCCGTCACCTGCACCTAGCTATGAAGAAAGTATATAGCTTGCTCTTCCATTACTTGTACAAATACTGCTCGAAGTTTCGCCGCAATGCGCCGCCGCGACGTTTTTGAAAAACGTTTGCAGAAACTATTTCCTTCAAAAACCAAGCGATTTTAGGGAACTTCGCCCTATAAGTCACATAATTAGGTAGCAATTTGACCTGTGAATATGATAGCGTTTTCGGAATTCAAAAAAGTCTCCATTCAAAAAATAGCCAGATGCTCCCGTTTTTACAAAGCTTAGCGCGAGTATTGTATTTGAACTTGCTTGATCCATCTTGAAGTGTTTCCATTCTTTTTCACCATCCGACTGATTGCACACTGATTGTAATCACTTTCATCCAAGATACCTCTGCTGTGTCCCTCTAGGCTTCACCTAACAATTTACTGCCCTCAAGACTTCCACTTTTTAGGCGAACGTCTTGTAGTTTGCAAACGCCTTTTTCATTCATTTGATAAGCTCCCAGAGTGAAAAAGCCACTAACGGTCAGAATCTACCCATCCTCACTACCCGGATGTTTGCTTGACCAACGTAAATAGTTCTTATGCGAACATGGATACGTGACGCGTGTCCCGTCGTTCTTATCAGACGGAGTGTTTTGATAAGTAACAGGTGAATCATGCGATGCGATGAATCAAACGCAATCAATGCCCTTGTCGCAGTTTCTCCTGAATCGAAAAAGCAGCGAGTAAAGTGTCCAGACGAGACGGTCCGAACACGCGGTCGACGCACTCGTCGAGCTGCCTTTGCAAAGGCATTTTAAACACGAGCCTTCCCTCACTGAAAACAGCTGACTAGGGGCTATTCACTATTTAGCGTCTAATATTCCTTCCGTTGAGAATACAGCTATGATCTAGCTGCGCAATCGCGTTCAGTCAGCAAAGTCTCATTACCACAATCGTAGAAGTGAAGCGGTTATTTTGAGAATGATTTCTTCATTTTCATAAGGCTCATTCATAGCTGGTCGCTTTGACTTGTAGTCGAAGCCAACAATACTGCCGCGATCTGAAATCGCTCCGTGCCGCGACTTGAAATCGATTTCAAAACGCTCGGGCGGACGTAAATTCGAGTGAAATAGACGGAAAATTGCGAACCAAGCCACGGGTAGAGTTTTGGACAGTTTGCAAACAAAAAATGGTTCTAAAAGAGGTTGGGGTGGAATTTGCTAGAACAGCAACATAAAACTAATGCTAATGTTCTTAGTTGCTCGAAGCCGACATGAAATGTAATTTTTCGGTATCCTCAATACATTTTCTTATCTCTCTCATCGTAAATGTTTGATAAATACTTGTTCTTCCCTTTTACATGCCGTGTTTTATGCGAGTGAACTGAGTAAACTCCAAATACCCTGCGGTACCGATTGCCACAAGGGCATGAAATGATGATATCAGCTGCATTTCCATATCAGACCGACCGATTCAGGCTCTCAAATGAAAATTGCAAAATATTTTGTGGCTTTGTGACGATCGGTACCGCACGGTATTTTTCGTCCAGTAGTGAACTGTGACGACTGCAATTTTGCGCCACATACGAAAGATTGCGGAGTAGTCGCTTCGACTAGACGAATCGCTTCCATCATGGAAGCGACGCGACTAGTCGAAGCGACCTAAGAAAATCAACCAAGTGGCTTCGACCAGCTATGAAATACCCCAGTCGCTCGGCAATCGCGGCTGAATCTGCAAACTGTTCCTAACCGTCACGATTCAGTGTAAGATCTGTTGGGGCGATGGTTTTTGTAACTGTTGGCTGCGCCGCGACTAGTCGAAGCGACCTGCTATGAATGAACCTGTAGATGAATTTAAAAAAAAACAACCGCTTCGCTTCTAAGATTGTGATAATGAGGACTAAACGCGATTGCGCAGATGAACTATAAGTATGTAGGCGTATTTCTTATAAGTTGCTGTAATATTTTTGGGGGAAATCTATTTTTGTTTATTGCGGATTGTTCAATCTCATTGTTTCTAAGTTTGGGATTATTTTAATGAAATTGGACCGCCGTGAGAGAAACTTTTTATCCATTTTCTTATTTCATAGTTTTTTTCGCTTTTCGGGATGCTCATTCTCAACAAAACTATTCTTAGTTTTGGGTTCAAAACATTATTGTAAAAATAAGAGGAAAAAACTAACAGAAAGCATTTCAACGCGTAGTTCAAAAAACCATAGCGGATAATATTTTTCCCAGAGGCCGATACATTTGTTCCAAACTCATACAACTCTTTCAGCTTATAAAAAGAAACACCTGTAAGTAGATTGACAGCAATATCAGACAAATAGTTGATAATACCTCAGCCAGCTGTCGGAGGTCATGCAAAGGTCGTCCACTTTGCGACGGCCGCCCGACACGCACGTCGACCGCGTGGGCAACAGCCTCATTCAGACAGACTTGTCTCACAACCACAAAACGGGAAAATTAATTGAGAATCTCGAACTCTGTATTGCACCATACAAGCAGTGCTTCAAAAAGTAAGTGTCTTGCACAAAAAAAAAACGAGCGACACAAGGGAAGTGGTGTGAACGAGCCATGAGTTTGGAATCCATCTTTCAGCGATGCTTGCAGCTTGTGCAGGGCCAATGGATTGATTCGATCAGCTGGCCGAGAGAGGAGGTTGAGCTGTTGAAGAGGCGAGATTTCCTCAAAACCAGCCGCAGTGTGATGCGCGCTATCCGGTTGGACAGCCGACTGGCTGGTCATCGATTACACCGAGTCGGAATCTCTGGAAACACCGTCTTTCTACAGGTGATGCCTTCACTTTTCATAGAATTTTTCGCTTTCTACCGGTCAGATGCATACATTTTTGGAAGTGAGGGTCCATAGAAATTATTTATTGGAACTTAAGCATTTTCACCCTAGATTTGAAGCCGTTCAAATCAAAGTAGACACTTTTCAGCCCATGCCAGACATTTTTCATCTTTAACATATATATTTTTTCATTTAATTGCGATTTCTCTCTTACCAGGAAGGTTTTGATATGCATATAATGGAATCGCCTTATTGCGTGGTATACGGTACCAGCGGCGTCGGCTTCGCCGGCATATTGGGTATAAGGCAAATAACTCGGTGCTTTCTTTCTTCCTGCGCCGGCCCATAAACTGGTTTAGGCGGCAACACTTAAACCATGGGAAATCACAAAGCATTCCAAACCTTGCTACGCCCGTTTACCTCCTTATCTGTACCGTGACACACCGGTCGTTCTTCCGTTTTATAAGATCCTGAACTGGCCTCTGATTTATCTTAATTTTTGTCATGATAAGGACAACCGCTGTTTGGAATTTACTAAACGTTTTCATGATCAACCGACCCCCTGCTACTTTTATTGCCAAATGAAGTAGAATGATGTTTGTGTTTCATAGATGCAGATTTTGATTAACTCTTATTTTCATCGTATATAAACCCGATTTAGAAAAGTTAGTGCATATAAACAGCTAAGCAGTTGAATTGAGTGGTGAAGGGTAGGGGACCTGAAGAAAGGAGTGGTGTACGCTCTCTTTTAGACGCACATAGTGATTCTGAAGTAATGCGCTCTCTCTCTCTCTCTCTTGAGTCTCACACGTTTTCTGCGGCGTCCAACGCCTCCTTTTGGGTCTCACACACTTCCTACGGCGCGATCTCCCTCGGGTCTCACACATTTTATGCGGCGCCCCTAGCACTCCGCGGGTCCCGCACCCTTCCTCCGGCGCCCGGCGCTCTCCGCACTTGGTTCCCGCACACTTTCTACGGCGCCCGGCGCACTCTCACTCGGGTTCCGCACACTTTCTACGGCGTCCGGCGCACTCTCACTCGGGTCCCGCACACTTTCTACGGCGTCCGGCGCACTCTCACTCGGGTCCCGCACACTTTCTACGGCGTCCGGCGCACTCTCACTCGGGTCCCGCACACTTTCTACGGCGTCCGGCGCCCTCCCACTTGGGTCCCGCACACATTATACGGCGTCCTGCGCACTCTCACTCGGGTCCCGCACACTTTCTATGGCGTCCGGCACACTCTCACTCGGGTCCTGCACACTTTCTACGGCGTCCGGCGCACTCTCACTCGGGTCCCGCACACTTTATACGGCGTCCTGCGCACTCCCACTTGAAACCCGCCCACTTCCTACGGCGCCCTGCGCACTCCCACTTGGATCCCGCACACTTTCTACAGCGTCCTGCGCACTCCCACTTGGGTCCCGCACACTTCCTACGGCGTTCAGCGCACTCCCACTTGGGTCCCGCACACTTCCTACGGCGTTCAGCGCACTCCCACTTGGGTCCCGCACACTTTATACGGCGTCCTGCGCACTCCCACTTGGATCCCGCACACTTTATACGGCGTCCTGCGCACTCCCACTTGGATCCCGCACACTTTCTACGACGTCCTGCGCATTCCCACGTGAAACCCGCCCACTTCCTACGGCGCCCTGCGCACTCCCACTTGGATCCCGCACACTTTCTACGGCGTCCGGCGCTCTACCACTTGGATCCCGCACACTTTCTATGGCGTGCGGCGCTCTCCCACTTGGATTTCGCACACGTTCTATGGCGTCCGGCGCACTCCCACTTGGGTCCCGCACACTTTCTACGGCGTTCGGCGCACTTCCACTTGGGTCGCGCATACTTTATACGGCGTCCTGCGCACTCTCACTCGGGTCCCGCACACTTTCTATGGCGTCCGGCACACTCTCACTCGGGTCCTGCACACTTTCTACGGCGTCCGGCGCACTCTCACTCGGGTCCCGCACACTTTATACGGCGTCCTGCGCACTCCCACTTGGATCCCGCACACTTTCTACGGCGTCTAGCGCACTAGCATTTGGGTCCCGTACATTTTCTACGGCGCCCTGCGCACTCCCGCTTGGGTCCCGCACACATCCTACGGCGTCTGGCGCACTACAATTCGGGTCCCGTACCCTTCCTATGATGTACTGCGCATCACTTCTAAGGTCCTGCACCCTTACCCTGACGTCCTGCACACTTTCTGAGCCCATCCCCGTTAGGTTGCCCGCCTTGAAAGGCAAGCCGAATAAACGGTCAAACAAACACACAGAGAAACGCACACATACATACATTTGGGTCCCTCACACTTTCTACGGCGTTTTGCGCACTCTGATTTGGGTCCCACACACTTTCTACGGCGTTCTGCGCACACCCATTTGGGTCCCACACACGTTCTACGGCGTCTTGCGCACTCCCATTTGGGTCCCGCACACTTTCTACGGCGTTCTGTGGCGCACTTCTGAGTCACACCGTGAGGCGTTCCAAAAAGTACTTCCGAGATCCCGCCGTATTGATTGAAGCGTTGCGCCGTCAAATCCTGAGCGAAAGCCTATCTGTAACGGTGTTTATTTCACTAGTTCATTTTTACGAATGAGTAGACGTCGGATGGTTTATAATAACATGTTTACGTGTTTTTGTCTTTTTTGACCCTCAATTTTGAGGTTCCGCAAAAATTGAGCTACCAACTTCGAAATTTGACAGGAGCTAGGTGCAAACATGACCAGCTCCCTGGCCAAAAATGAGCTCTCTAGCTCAACGATAAGTGTTCCAACAAGATCGTGAACGCCAACTGAAAAAAAAGGAGATGAACATTTTTTCAACCAAAATGACGCGGTTTTGACACTTTTTCTCGAATCTCAGGTAACCATTCCAGACCATTTTTTGAACAGTTATTCAGCTTTCTAAAGTATATTAAATGCAAAAAGAACGGTCTTCTTACGTTTACTCTGGACCCTGATACTGAGATCAGGGGGTTGCGCGAAGGAGAATCAAAACCAAATCTGGTGAGCGCTTCGCGCTCACCACAATACACACACACACGCACACACAAATTTACCAAAATATATATAGTAGGATATGTATGATCTAGTTCCGCAATCGCGTTCAGTCCGCAAAGTCTCATTATCACAATCGTAGAAGCAAAGCGGTTGTTTGAGAATGATTCTAGGTGATTTTTTCAAAAACAACCGCTTCGCTTCTACGATTGTGATAATGAGGACTGAACGCGATTGCGGAACTGAACTATACATCACGTTGCTCTTGTTCGATTCAGTGAATCGGCAAGTGTTCCTTAGAATGTACAACTCTTCTATAATAATTTTTATGTTTTTGAATATTTAATGCCTTTTTATGGCATGCTATACGATATACATCACATCGCTCTTGTGGCGAAAGCAAGGCCGGGATCATACTTGTAGCGACGAGCGACACGACGCAATGTTTACCATCAATATCGACCGACAACTCATAAGTCTGCTCTGCACTATCGCGGTCGCGCGTCGCGGCAAGTATAATACCGGCCTTACACTCTCGCCCGGAAAGCGAAACGATGCAGGTTCGAATCCTGCCTTACCACTAAGTTTCGTGTTCTGCTTTCTATGATATCTCCTATATGTTAGGCCCCGGTCAGACTTCGTCGAAAAACCTGCTGAGTCCGACTGAGTCCGAATGAGTCCGGGGTGGAAAAACCTGCTGAGTCCCACTGAGTCCGGTTGCCCCCACCGCCAACCAACTCCTCTGCGAAACACGCAATTGATAATGACGATTATCACTTCAGCTGTGAATCGGAACGTGTTTGGTGGCTGATTTTTCTTGTTTTTAACACGTCTGAATCTGATTTCCGTATCAGCAGTACGTGGGGCAGAGCGCAGACGGCGAGAGTCGAGATGCGGCGGGACTCGGCAGGTCGCAGTCGGCCGAAAAAAATGCACCCAAATCACGTGAAAAGCACCTATATCGACCGGGTGGGGGAGGATGATTTCGGTGGGACTCAGTGGGACTCAGTAGGACCCAGTCGGTGCATTGGCCCCGCCCTTGTACGCATGAGAAATATCAGTATCGACCGGGGGGATTGCGGTGGGCATCAAACGGTCGCAGTCGGACTCAGTGGGTTGATTTTTTTGCACCCGTCTTCCACGAATTCGATGCGTATCGACCCGGTGGGACTCAGTAGATCCACCGACTATGACGGGGGCCTTAAGTGTGGAAAGATCCGCAGATTGTCACCAGCTTCCAAACCTTTGTTGTCATTTTTACTTCCTTATTCCACTTGGAAATGACGAAAGCCCACGTTCTTGCAAAAAAAAACTTTTCCGTCGTGAACGCCGTGTTTGGTTTTTTCTTCTCAATCCAATGTTTGAACCAATTGGAGATAGTTGGCAAAGCTTGAGGCCTCAATGCTGCGTATTCATAATGCTATAGCCTCTTGAAAACCGCTTCATGGTCTGAAAAGACGTTTTCCCGGTCGATCATCTAGCACGAGGAGCAGAAGCGCCACTACAGGCCCCGGCAAATCTAAAATTCCATATTCATTTCGAGAAATCCTCGCGTTCAAACGTGTGTATCAGAAGCTTCCTATTTTTATAGGATTCCTGACCCTGAAAAGGCCAAAAGAAATACAGTTCACTTCCGCACTGCCGTTCAGTCCGCCAAGTGCACGCTGATTGCGAAATCGTGCTGCGGTGCGGTTGCGAGTATCCTCAGACAGGGATGTGGGATCACCCGGGCGGTGGGATCACCTGGGCACCAAAGCCGAAAAGCGCCCGGGTGATCCCACATCCTTGTCTGAGGATGCTCGCAGCCGCGCCGCAGCACGATTTCGCAATCAGCGTGCACTTTGCGCACTGAACGGCAGTGCGGAGGTGAACTGTAAGCAACCTAAGAAGTTACAGAGGCTGAACCCTTTCAGACGTCCAGCATTTCCGACATTTGTGTATTACCCAAGACATACCGGACAGACGTTGAAAAGATGAAGGTGAATGCTCCGTGATTTCCAAACGAGTTTTTCTCCGGGATTTGTGTGTTTTGGGTGGCCTTTTTGCGATATATCACAACCTGGTGAGACTGTTTGCGCAAAATAGTGAAAAACTAAACTTGAACACGGTTTTTGGCGCGTATACTGCCTTAGGGAATCTTGAGAACGAAATTTTGCGTATTGCACAGAGTTTCGCTCGAATTTCGGGCCAGATTGGCGTGAAATAGAGAGCAAAATGGAAGTCGCTCTGTTTCGGATATTTTCGTTCAAATAGTGATTTTCTTAGGCCTGTTTCAGAGTACAATAGCCCTGCTATGCGAGGCATGATAACCATGACTATCGATCGGGATAGCACCGCATGTCGATCAGCATTGGAAGTTTGCTACTGTGCTTCTCTGGGCCAAATTCCGGTCCGCAATTGCGTCTCGACGCGCTTTGCGGCCGCACGCATTCGAGTCAGAAGGGTTTCCAGCACCGCAGCCGCCGATCTGTTGACTCTAGGTGGGTTTTAGAAACTGGAAAGTAAACAGAATTGGAGAAAACTGTATAAAAAAGCCATGTCGAATCGACTTTGGGACTGGAAACTCGACTAAACTCGACTGACTCCAGCGCGTGCGGCCGCAAAGCGTGTCGAGACGCAATTGCGGACCGGAATTTGGCCCAGATAAGCACAATATCGCAGCGATCAGCGGCGAAAGTGTAAAACTGGCCTTAGGCCTGTTTTAGGGTTCGATCGCCGTGCGATTCGATAGCATGAGAATCAGAAAATCGATCGTTATCGCATCGCACGTCGATTCTCATTCGAAGCATACCATTGCAGATATCGGCGATGAAACTCTTAAAGGCAAGGTCTGGTCAAATTTAGACACTACCGAAATTTGGGTTAAATATATTGGGCTGGTCTAGCTGAACATCGTCTGAACGTTTCACGAACTCTGAGTCCTTAGTTCTGGAGAAAACAGCCTCAAAGTCACGGATTACGGTATTCACAGCATAATAATCATGGCTGGAATGACCGATAATTACACAGCGCTGTTGAAGAATGCGTGGACAACCGCTAAAATATGGACGATGGACACACTTTTCCGACTTTTCTGGATCATCGGCTAACGGAAGTGGCTGGAATAACTTGAAGAAGACCGGTTTTTACGCAGTTTTCGCATGTTCCTTGGGACTACCTGTAGCAAGAGCACCGATTTAGCGGGAAATCTCAAAATCGAAATTCTGCCCGGACCCTGCCTTCAAAACCCCCTTAGGCACTGGAGTGAAGCACCTAATTCGTGATTCAGTACTGATTGGCAGTTCTCGGAACGTTGTGCGGCAAAATCGAAATCAGCATTTCAAAGTTATTCAGACGAGTTCCCACAAGAACAAGAGGAACTCAGTTTAGAATATGGTATCCAAGACCACTATGAGAGTTCATTCTAGCACTGTAAGGGCTGGTTCGAAATATGTTTGGATCACAACGCATCTGCTTTTAGGCTTTTAAGTCGGAATGGAGGACTGGATAGAGGAGTATTTGTTTGATTTTATTTATGTTTTCCCCCAAATCGTCCGGGTAATTCTTTTTTATTTCAATTAATTTGTTTCTTATTTATTAAATTAATTTTTTCGTGTTTTTTATTTCATTTTGTTTATTTATTTTGAGAATTCTTTTCTGCTTTGCCATCTTTTACGTTTTCGGAACAATTTTGCGAAAAAATATGCTCAATATCTTTTGATAAAAATTCGATTAGGCTTTTTCTGTTCAGCCTTCCAAATCGGATTCGGTGCAACTATGGAGCTTACACACACTGTTCCCGAACAGTTGGCGGCAGATTTTCTCTCTATCATTCGAGGAAGTCTTCTACACGTTTCCATCATGCTCCTATCATCATCCGAAGCTCTTCGTGCTTGTAGTAGCTATTTTCGTGGGTGTTTTCCATTGTTTTTTTTTCAGTTTTCATTAAACTTTCACTCGCTTTGAAATTTTAAATGCAAAAATCTAGCGAAAAAATTCAACGCTCAGCTAAATTTGGTAGAAGCTCGGAGGAACAGAGGGAATGAGGATCGCGTTGGCCTTAAAGTGTTCACAAGATAATCACGGGTCTCCCATGTGAAGGGAGGAGGGGGGAGACTGAACGTAATGGGAGTTCTGAGGGGCATCTCACCGCGAAGAGGTCCGGGAAAGGGAAAACATTTCAGAACATGCAATCGAATGCCTCTCCTTCTGTGGCAGCGAAAAAAGGTGGGGAGAATACACCCCTCCCATGCCGATGTGATCTACTGTTCCCTTCCTTCTCGCACCTATATATGTACTCTATACCGTATGAACTTTTTTGGATAGTAATTTTGGTTTTCAAATTTTATTTCATGCAACACCATTATTCCTAACTACAGGCCGTATACATGTGTACTGAAAGTTGACATTTAGAAAGGAGAACAATATCCACGAATTTCCATTTTCGAGGTGCATCGAGATAGTGGCGAAAGTAAGGAATACAGGTATGTTAATTCCTTGAACTTTTCAAAGTTAGGACAAACAGGATTATGACCGCCTAGTTAGTGTATTCCATCTCTGAAACAACCCTTAAAGGCACTGTTCGCGATGAACTTCATCCTCGAATTTTCCATGACAAACGCTTTTCGTGGCTCTCAGAAGCAGAACAGTGTCGAAAAAACGGGACGAAAAGCTACCCAGGAGCCCCAAAACGGCTTAGAAAAGTGGGAAAACCCCGCCATTGTGGACAAGTCCCGCCTCTTCCCGCCCCTCGACGTGAACAAAGGAACACTCGAAATCGTGAGTTGAGACGGAAGTTACAAGCCTCGGACAACTCGTCCACCATTTTAACTAGCTCAATTTTTGAGGTACCATAACCCCATTCCCAGAAGGTCTTGTACGATTCCAGAAGCATCATTGGAATCAGAATGGGACCGGTTTCAAGATAGGCAAAAAAAACAGAAAAGCGATTTTTATCGCGAACAGTGCCTTTAATCTTGTTAGGAAGAAGTTCAACCACCTTCCATAACCCTAATACTTGGAATCATTGACCTACCGTCCACGGAAGAATTTAATTTACAACAGAACTAGACGAATCTGTGTAGCTAATGTTTATCCGATTGAGACTGTCCGCCCACGCGGTCGGCGGGCGTTTTGATCGGTCGTCGCTTAGGCACTTTCCGGACCTGTGAATCGATTAGCCGAAATATCAGACGAATAGTGAGTGATATACCAGTCAGCTGTATCTCATTCATGGGTAGGCTCGTACAAAAAAGGCCTTCCTAACGAGCGCTCGACACGCACGCCGGCCGCGTGAACGGACCGTCTTTTTCGGAGAACCTTTACATATTTGGGTCACAACCTAGGTTTAGCAGCTTAATGGTATCAGATTATGGGGCGGTGGGGAGCGCCACTCTCCAGTCTCGGGCCATCTTTTGATTACCTGAGACTTTTTAAATTCCTGACGTGGATGTGCAACGTTATATACCTGACTTTCTCCAAGAAGTTGGAGCCGATATTCTATTCTGCGAAGCGAAATCTAGACGTGAAAGCGATTTTATAGCCCCATTGTTGGAACAAGCCCTTGATTGTCCGTGTTAGAGTCCATCAAGGGCCTGCCCTGTCACTGTTGCTTATCATACTCTGCATGGACATGATCAGCCGGAATATACAGAAACCGCACTCATGGTCGCTACTCTACGTTGACGATGCTATTTTGGAAGCTTAAACGAGGGATGAATAGGAAAGTCAGGTGCAGCTCTGGAAAGATTGCTTGCAACGTTTTGTACTGCGGCTGAGCATAGCTAAGACTGAATACATGGAATGTGGCGCCCAAGTGGATGCTGGATCAATCAAAATTGATGACGCTGACCTAATGTGCTTCTCTGGGCCAAACTCCGATACGAAATCGCGTCTCGACACGCTTTGCGGCCGCGCGCTTTCGAGCCGGAAGAGTTTCCAGCGCCGCAGCCGCCGATCTGTTACAGTTGACCGCAATGTTAAAAGGACATGGTGAGGTTGCGGAATCGCACTAAAACTACGGTAGAATCTGGCACTTTGCCAGATTTCGTCATCGATCGGCGCCAACCAACGTCTCTCTGCTCACGAGAATATCAGCTGTGGCGCCGATCGATGAAGAAATCTGGCAGTGCCAGATTCTACCGTAGTTTTAGTGCGAGTCCGCAACCGCACCATGTCTTTTTAACATTGCGGTCAAATGTAACTCTAGGTGGTTTTTGGAAACTGGAAACTAAACAAAATTAGAAAAAACTGTATAAAAAAGCCACATTGAGTCGGCTTTGGCGCTGGAAACTCGACTGACTCGAACGCGTGCGGCCGTGAAGCGGGTCGAGACGCAATAGCGGACCGGAATTTGGCCTAGAGATACAGTTAATAAAGTGAATTGCTTCACATATTTCGGCTCCAAAATCACCTCAACAGGCGATGTGTAGGAAATTCAAGGACACGTAACGGCCGCTCGGATAAAATGAAAAGCAACTAAGGGTGTCACGCGCGTTAAAAAGGTTCCACTCCGTCTCCAGTCAAAAATTTAGTCCGGGAACATACTTCCCGCGACCAGCGACAGCGATAGTGCACATCAGGCATACCGATTTTCGGTCGATATGGATGGTAAACATTGCGTCGCGTCGCTCGTCGCTGGAAGTATGATCGGTCATTGGGTATCAGTCTGAGGAATCGAGCCACGAATGATGCTGTGCGTGCCACCTTCGGAGTTGCACCAATATCTGTAAAGATGAAGGTAGCCCGGCTGAGATTGTTTCGACATGTTCAACGAAAAGACGCAAGTTCCGCGGCGAAAACTGCACTCACTATGGAGGGGGCTGGTGTTAGGCCACGAGGTAGACCAAAAACGCTCTTGCTCGATCGCGTAAAAACCCTTCGTGGCTGAAGCACGCCCTCTGAGAGACGCAGCTGACAAGAATGTGTGGAGGACAAGAACGAAACAAGCGAACTACATCAACGTGGAAGAAACCCTAGTAAGAAAAAGAAGATTCTCGGAACATGCTCCCAAAGATCTTCCGCAGGATGTGGATTTTAGACGAAATTAATGTGTAAGTGCGCACCGCTTTCTCAGTACAACAGTGCAAGATGGAATTAAGTTCATTTGCTTCAACTTTTCTGTTGTATCTAAACCCAACCGCTGTAGTAGAAGGCACAAGGCCCCGTAGCCCGAACAATGTGGGCGTGTACTGATTACATACATGGTGCGCAGAAGAAATAGCTGAAATACAGAAAAAAATGATGCAGACCATCTATAAGCACTAGGAGGTGGTCGCCTTTCTGGCGAGCACTACCGCTGCCCGCCCTCTCACGGTTTGGCGTCATGAGACGACCACCCGGACTTCTATCTCGTTCTAGTAAAAGCATGTACAATAAGCCAAGAGGTTAAGTTATTTTCTACAGAACTTGCGGCGGTTTTCTCTTTCTTCGACCGCTAGGATGTGGGGAACGAAGATCTGGTCTAAAGACTGTTTAGTGTTAGTAATTTCAACCCATTCATTTGTATTAAGAACAATTCCATTCAGACTCGCTGTGGAATCCAGCACCGTCTTTGACGAAGTACCGCTTGAGAACGCTATACTTGGTTGCGGAATGCACAACTTGCACATTTACGACAGGAGTATAGTAATGGGGTCAATACCATACTGGAACATCACACTCGGCGAGGTTACCAACTTTGTTAAGCTTGGAATCTAATATTTCTCCATAGTATGAAAAAGATTGCAATTTTCTCAGCCCCACCTAAAGGTGTCATTTTGGCATTTTAGACGTATCACATTTTTCGAAGCATTTGCGCGACAGCAGAAAGTTAGATTCCTCCCACACCTTTCTCTTTCCGAGTTTAGAGAAGGCTGGTGAAGGTTTTCTCCACATTACATTAGAGGCACAGGTCACCCAAAAAATTATTTCCCAGATATTATGCTCATCTTGGAGAGAGCCACTCTCCAATCACAATGGTATCTCTGAAATCGTCCAAGACCCCCTACGAACCGAGATATGGCTCCTTGAAAATGCTTGCATTTTGAGGGCGAAAATTTGGTGGACGAGTTGTCTGAGGCCCGTATTTCTCTTCATTCGCAATCGCTGCACGAGAGCAAGACAGGACGAAGAGATAGACCAGCAATGGACTGAAGAACGACGACTTGTTGGAATTCATCCATCCATCAAGCCGCTATCGAGTTCGAAAATCTGGTTGGGGGTCGGGCCTGTGGTGGTGAGCGAAGGGGGTCGGGCCTGTGGTGGCCGCTTATATCTCGCTTATTTGGAAAAATTGAGATCTCGCATCTGGCACGAGTTATATAGGAGGGGTCTACTACACAATTACACGAAAATCTCAAAATTCATATCTGAGGGTGTACTGTGCCTTTGAAGCCACAGTCCAAGCTCAGAATCGATTTTCCGTTTTTCAGCCTATCTTGGAGGAAATTTCACGCTGATCACAATGGTGTCTCCAGAATCGCTCAGAACTCACTACGAACTGAGTTACGGCTCCTTAAAATTTTTGAATTTGAACTGGTACATAGAAGTTGGCGGACGAGTTGTCTCGAGCCTGTATTTTCTCGTTATTCGCAGCCATCATTCTGAGTCAGGTCACGATATGAAGTCAGACCGAAAACAAAAGGAAGAACATAGATTTTGAACAAAATCATTCGCGCGTCTCTTCCCTATTGAGATCGGAAACCTGCCAGTGGGCGTTGCCCATTTTTTCTTTCAAGGGGGCGTGGTCGACTTTTTCCTAGTCTTTTCTCGCTTATTTGAGCGAACTAAGATTTCGCGCTTGGCAGGGTTGCTATAGACGGCGACCGGACCAAAATATCAAAAATTACCTCTGAGCTTGGACTGTGCCCTTAACTATTATAGAATCATGAATAATTTCAGGTTAAAGGCAGTGTTCACCATAATCTTCGATTTTTAGATTATTCGCTATATTGATTAAGTGGCCCCCCGGGTAGAACTAAAATGACGTAGAAATTGAGAAAAACGCACCAGAAGCACAGAACTTCTCATGTATCAGCCCGCCTCTTAAGTATCACAGGAAGTGTTTGTTGTGACAATGAATCTTTTGTGGACCCGTCCTTTGCAATTCTCTACTCTCTATAGCTCCGTTCTTTCCTTAGGTTCCTAACTAATCCTGCTTTGCCTAAAATATTCTTCTACTTTCGGTTGATATAATTTGCCACCGGTGGCAACCACCATAAACATGTTCATCCAACTGGACAACTAGTCCTTGTTATAGAATAATGTCACTGAAATACGACGTTTTAATGCGTTTCTCGCCAATTCTTCGTAATTTTGGTAACACTTGGAGGCCAACGCATTGTTTTATGTAAAAAACTCGGGGACGAAAATCACCATGAACACTGCCCCTAAGTTAGTTGATGCCAGTTGTGCAGTGGTCTGTCTCATATCTCTAGGAAGCCGCAACGCACCTATAATCTCGCTATCTGAGGGGCGGAGCGGTTGTTTCTTCATTTCTACCATTGCGTTTTCTCAAAAGCAGCTGCTCGGGGCCTATTGTGAAGATATCAGCGTCGAGGTTACCGAAAATTATGTAGGAGATGGACGATAGTTACTACAAAAAATTTCTAGCTTTCTGTCTAGACGGGTATCTTCATACATTTTCAGGAGACCTTCACCCTGCAGCGAAACGACATTGTGGACGATTCCAATGAAAAATGCAGTCGTTTTCCAATCGCCATTGATTCGGGTTTGTTGAATAGAAAAAACCAATTGTGGAGGACCTTCAGACCCATTTTCAGTAACTAAAAACTAGTGTTTTGTTTTTGGACTTCAAAAATTTAAAAATTTCCAGCTCAAACTTTGTCCAGAGGGGTTATTGGGGGCGCTGAACATGAATATAAGCTCCGTTTTCCGTTTCTCGGAAGATTAGTGTAAGTTAAAGTAGGAAAAGTATCATTTGTCTACAGTAACCTACCGTAATTTTTCTAAAAAGCTGGAAATGGACTGCATTCGATTTTCTACCATTGCAAGAAATTGTGTTTTTGTAGTTTTTGATCTACCCAGGTGCATTACGGAAATGAGGCGAACTTCGGAATTTTTTCTTTTCATTCCCCCCCCCCCCCACAGCATTCAACAGGCCATTGTTTGAAAATCCAGTTTGCGCTGGATTTAGTTCCTCATATGGTATTAAGTTCTGCTCAAAATCTCTCTTCTTCCTAAATTTGAATTCGCAACTGGTTCAAGTTTCTATAATTTTCGGAATCCCAGAAATTCAACGCTATCTGTTAATGTCTTAAGAATTGTGAAGTTTCAGATGAACAGATATTCGCTCGTCTACGCGATGACCATTCATTGGTAGTGTACAACCCGAAGACGAAAAGATGGTCGCCGTACTTCCTATCTCCAGGATCACATCTAAGTGTAATTATCTGCGCTTAGCACATGAAATTTAGCAAAAAGCACCCAAAAATTTTCAGCTTGACTCCTTGAATGTGCGTGGCCTTCATGAGACATTTGGACGGGCCGGTCACAGAATGGGAGCTATCGAATCTCCCCTCACCGTATACTCAGATGGACCTGTAGTTGTCGCTAGGATGAAGCATAATAGGAGACATTTCTTCTATCGAATCACCTTCGGTAAATCATTTGAAGTTCGATGAGCACAAAAACTGTCTCAAGCCTCATCCATAAAACTCTAATATTGATTTCGCACAACTATTTCTATTACATATATCTTGATCAGCCAACGGCTTTGGGGCACGCAACTCCATAAATAGACCTCTTGAACAGTGTTTCATCTCACAGTTTCTATTTTGTAACTGAAGTATCGACCATTTTTTCAAACGATAGTTTTTCAGGTTTTTTACGTACTGAAAAAGCTGAAAACGACTATCATTAGATAGGACAATGTTCATAATGCCTTACTGTAAAGTCTAGTGCCCTAAAGTCGTTGGGCAATAAGGATATGAGGGAATACGTAACCTTGAAAATTTTGCGAAAAATGCAAAATTTTATCCTTTTTTAAATAATTCACGTGAATGGCATATGCGAAGCCTGTATACTTACCCAGGATGAATTTTCCACCAAATTTTTTTGCTAAATTCTCGGTCATTCCTATGCCCGTAGTCATGAGCGATTTACACCTGAGGTAAGAGTAAATGTAACTCGGATTCTCTGTGTTTCCTGCGCTCTCTATTTCGCTTCTCCACCGATGAGCCATAGAGTGCAACCTCTACCACTAGTCGGTGAAAAATGTATGCATTTGGGATAGCAATTGCGAACATCAAAGGCATCGTACGCGCAGAAAACCGTATATTATTTTTCATGTTTTGTGTAGCTTGGCCTCTCTAGTAAACGAAAATGTCGAAGGGGCCCATGAAAAACCTTCCTTTGTAAAGAAAAGTCAATCGGAACACATTGTAAATTCGAATTTGAATTTCGCGCCAAAATCCTTTTTGAAGTTTTCTGCTTTTGGAGGCCTAGTCACTGTCATTTTCAGAGTTTTTCTGCATGTGGAGTTCCTGCCGTAACTATTTTTCATGTTGTCTTACGGTCGCACCTACATTCTAGGAAAAAGTGCTAGATGACTGGTGAGAATTGGTGGCGAATCTTAACCTTTGACGCCTTCCAACCTCATTGTCCAACGTTTTTGATGCGCCAAAGTTTACCAGTATGGTGTACCGGGCTCAATCATGAAATTGAGCCTGAAAATGAAAATTGATTTCCAGCGCGATCGATGCCTTTAAGGAGCGGTCTCAAGCCTAGTTTTGACTGCATCGCTGCTGTTTTTTATCGAAGCGATTTCACACCCGCTGCTGCAGTGATGTAGCAGCGGCAGCGATTCTGTTCATAGTGCATAGCCTCACGGATGATCGAAGAAATTCAACCAATCAGTGAAATTAATGGCTGGTAGTTATCAATAACGCGTTTTGACTCGTAAACACTGATATTGTCATGTGAAAGGGTCAACGTTCACTAGACGAAACGTGTCATTAGCTGGCAATCGCTCCATCGCTGCCATAATGGCAGCCATGGAGCGATGATCAGCGATCATTGAGAATCGCTCTTCAAGCAGCGATGCAGTAAAACATAGTATTTCGTCGCCGCGACCCAGCGATATAGGACATTTGCCACGAAGCGATCACAATTGGAGCGGCTTTTCATTACGCGCGATGAAAAAGGAACAGTTGTCCCTCGCACGGCCGCAGCGACCACCTGCAGTCAAAACTAGACTTCAGAAAACTCTTACGATTTCTGTAGCGATCCGCAATCCCCCCCAGCAAAAAAAAACTAGAGTAGTCCAAAAACAATAATCCTTAGGTGAGGTTCGAGCAGTGTTACATTCAAAGTTCTGTAATTGTAAGAAGAAACGTACTTCCACTGTGATAATGCTCAGATCATGACCGATGTGAATTCCATTGTGAACGGCGTGGATGGGCGCTTTTCTCTGGTGGTATTGACCAAATGTTTTACACAATCGTAGGAGAGAACACCCTGGTCGTCGTGGGTATTCGAGCTATTGCCATTGCTCCACTACAGGTGAGATCTATTCTTTCCTACTCCATATCTTGAAGCAGATTCGACATATGATTACCGAGAACCATATGATCAACCTGTTCAGCCACCTACACTTGTCGAATGCGCGCTGATGTCTCTGCAAGACCAACACTGCAAGAAAGACGCTAGCGGAGCTCGTACTGGTGGGCTAACACCGGAGCAAATTAAAGAACTGATCGGTTATCGCGGATCTTCCCTGATTCCAGTATAGTCTGCTCTCATATTCCAGTCAACTTTAAGGTCTATCGCTTTTTGTTGGCACCTTTACAGTTAAAGGCAATGTTCATGATAGAAACCGTCTTCGATTTTTCACCGGAAATCGAAAGGTGTGGGGCTCTGAGCACAGGCAATGTCAAGAAAACGACTACAAAGCTCCTAATTAGCCCTAAATGGTCCTGAACTTCTGCGTGAAGCGCGATCCCAGCCCACTCCCCTAAACGGCCACTGATCGAAACGAGCAACTGAAAAATTGATTTGGAGAAAAAAAAACAATATTCAAATGGGGTGATAGCCGTTGAGAGGACTGGGCGAGGATTGCGCTTTGCACTGAAGTTCAAGGCCGTGCAGGGCTATTTGGGGCTCTTTTTATCCGATTTTTCGACGTTGCCGTTGCCATAGGCCCCAAACCTTTCGAATTTCGGTGAAAACCCGGAAAAGGTTTTATCGCGGACACTGCATTTAAAGGCAGTGTTTACGATAAGAATCGTTTTTCTGCTTTTCCGCCTATCTTGAATTGGGCTAGGGAAGCATGGTGGACGAGTGGTCCGAGGCTTGTAACTTCCGTCTTTTGCAGCCGGTGTATGTTAGCTGACCTGAGTAAAGAGAGAAGTTGAGAATGAAGGGAAGAACGGGGCTATTAATCGGAAACCATAGCTCATCTCACAATCTCGAGCATTCATTTGTTCACGTCGGTGGACGTGGAAAAGGCATCTGGGGTGTGACGAGCTGACGGGTGTCCAACTTTGGGGCCGTAGGGGACCGCTCCGAGCTCATTTTTCTTAGTTTTTTCAACGTTAGGGTTGCGCTAGGTCCCGCAGCTGCCGATCTCCACCAAAAAATCAGACATGGTTTTCATCGTGGACACTGCCTTTAAGTACACCATGCATCACAAATAATCATTCTATTCACATCACGGTGGGACATCGCGTCAAAACGTGTTTTTATTCAATGTTTGATTATGTGACTTTGAGGCAGCGTTCACGATGAAAAAATTGGCCGTTTTTTGGCGAAAAAAGCTCAAGCTTTGGGCCCCTCTAAGAAGAGTAACAACCAAAATACCGCAAAACCGCTAGGAAGTTTGTGAAAATCTCGTGGACCAGCCCACCCATTGGATCACCTCGCCCACGTCATATAACAGTTGTCCAGCGTTCGTTTTACCAGAGGAACAGTTGCCAAATTTGAAATATTTTTTTTATCGCGTAAGATTCTGAAATCCAAGCATGTGCTTTGGCCCATCTTATTTATTAAGAGTTTCGGCGCAAGAAGCAGAAAACAAACCCGCTTGTCTAAGAATTTTGAAGCGCGAAACCATTTCCGACGTTAGGTTTGACGCTTTGTTCGGAGTCCCCCGAACATAATTAAATATTTAAGAGGTTCTCTCAGAAGTTTTTCTCCGGTATTTGAGATTTTTGAGGGGATTTGCCTGTATTAACCTGTTCTCCGTGGTGTAAACCATACAAAAACGTCGAAAACTAGAACACGGTTCTTTATCGTGAACACTGCTCTAATGTTCAATGTGCTAATGTGCAACTATGTTCAAAGATAGCTTAAGTAAATGTTGTACAGCATCTCTCAGCTTGACTTCCTCATTGCTCAATTCTTCGAATCCTGTCGTTTTCAGAACAGTTATCTGATGGTTTTAGTAATTGAACTGCAGCGATTTCAGAGAATCAATAAAATGATTTCCAGCATGTTCGGAAACTGAAGGGTTAAATGCCGCAACGAGAGAGCAGCGGGAGAGGGCCGCAGATCCAAGATGATATGAAAATCCTACCAAAAAGCATTTTCCAGTTCCAGAAAAGTTCTCTCGGCACTGTGCAAAATAGCACTGAGTTTTTGCACGCGAATGATGGCCAAACACCACATCCCTCCTTTGGGGGACATTCATACTCGTAAACGCTAGCGCGTCGGGTGAAGGCATACGCAGTCTGGTGGCGAAAATTGTGCCACAATAATGGGGAGTATAGGGCAGGCACGATGCTGAGTAGCCGTCCTTTATCCTTCAACATGTCGGTGCGGCTTTTGCCGCTCGACTATGCGTAAGTCTGTAGAATATGGTTAGCCTGACGCTCCTTTTCGTTCCATCATCAATTTCATTCCGCTCCTTAAAAATTAATTGCAGCACTATCCTCTGTCACCGTACTAAAGAACGCATGGATAGAATTCGCTTGCACGGCACAGTTCAGGCCAAATCATCCCGCTCCACAATAGCGTCGCAGCTGGGGTATTCATACTCTCCGTAAGCGTGTCACGTGCGTGACGCTCATGGAAAGTATTCATACTCTAACGCCACGCCCGCGCTCGACGCCCGAGGAGTACGAATAGCTCCTCAAGAGAGGCGGAGACACTTCGGCTGGTCAGTGACCAACCTCGAGGTGATCGTGCGGCTACGACCAGCGAAACGTACCGCCGATCTCGAAGCCGAATTCCGGTCCGCATGTGCGGACAACGGCTGTTACATCACGCAATTGGATGATAATTGTGGTGTGACCACTTGGTCACGGCACGAATCACCTTTCTCCAAGCACGATTATCATCGCGTCGCGTGCTGCAACAGCCGTAAGCCGCAGTTGCGAACCGGAACTTAGAACCGAAAACGACAGTATGTGCTTACCCCATGGAAAACCTGCGCAAAAATGCATCCGATTCGACAAGCTGTAGCCCATCCCGTTAATACGAACAAAAATGTGTAAATTCAGTCATCACCTGGTAAGCACCAGGATTCAGATCGAGCGACGAGGGTCCAATACATTGATAAAAAAGAATTTCAACAAATACACTCCGGAGCTACTCCTTGAGCTGCTACTACTCAACTTGAACTCCTATCCCAGATATCATTTCTCTTATTCAGTAAGCACGGTAAAACCCATATAAAGGCCGATAAAACACGAAAAGGATCTCAACCGCCAAGACTACGCACCCTCAAAATTAAATGAACACCCTATTTGATCAGGATTTCCAAGATTCTGGTATCAATCAGATCAAAGGAATAACGGGAAGCTAAAAGTCAAATTAGATCGCAGCTTCCCAAGTTTTTTTTGAGCATTGATCGTTGTTCTATAGTTCACTCTACCAAAAGTTTCTCATGAAAAGGCGAAGTAAAAGCGGTGGGTGGTTGGAAATCAATATCATTGCGGCACAACCGCTCTTCCTCAACCTGGGCGGAATTCATGAACGCGTGTAGCTGGTGTAGACCACAGTCATTGTTGTTCGAACAAACCGTCGCCGCCGGTTGAGGCTGCCCCGATCGATTCGTATGGAAAACATGTAAGGTGGAGGTCGAGAAAACGCCCGGCGTGGCCGGCCGCGGCTAATCGATATAAAATATGAGAAATGAAATAATGGATATCACTCATATTTTATTTTATCTCACGTGCATATCAGTCGTGCCGGCCACTTCACGCGTTTTTTCTCATTCCTTCTCATCCATATCTTTCATACTTATCGACGGGACTGGCTACAGCCGATCGGCCAACTATGATAGGGGGCGTAGGGGCAGAAGCAAAATCGTCAGCACCTTTGAGGATTACCCTGAATAAGCGGAAGACAAATAACCAATCGCGCCCGTGGCCAACCCAGCTATGAGGCTGGGGCAACTGAGGGTTTGCTCGGCAATGAAAACTTCTGCCCTCACGTGTTAATCATCAAGGGTGCCGACGTCTTTACCCCTACCCCAACCACACGTTCTTTAAATCGGCCCCCGGTGGCGAAAGTGTTACAAAGAGCCTGACGTTTCGAACAAATAGTCGTTTCCGAAGGCCTGAAAATGCCTAAAACTATAACCTGTGAAAAATTGTTCCTTGCACTGATCACTGGAACCCTCTTATGATTGCGTGGCCTGAACACTCTCCCAAATATACAAAATGAAGCACTGATCATAACTTATTATTTCATTTTATCACTGAATAAAGCATGATGAGTAGCACGTCCTACTAGCATATAATTCCATATTATTCTTGGTTGAACATGCGTCCTGCGGAGGAGGTGAATTTCGGCCTTGCTCGAGGCTGGTACGAGGTTGTCCACGTGCGCTCCGAAGTAGCGCCAGTGATGACCTAAAACCCTAGCCGGCTTTGCAGTGGTTAAAGTAGGACATACTCAAGTCCAAAAATTTAGCAGCAAAACGCACATTAGAAAATTGCGCCAGTGCAAAAAGTTTCTGGTGTTTACAGCCAACCGTGATAGCAATAAAAATACTTTGCTACTCATAAACCCAAACCTCACCTTATCAACATCTCTAGTTGACACAGCTTCCACGTTTTCCGTGCTTTTTAGAACGACAGATGGGCCATGAGTTTGTAGAGAACGCTTCTGCTCCGTCTTGTCACAAACAATGCGGCAAGCTCCTCTGAGAAGATCGTGAGTCTTCTGCGGAACCGGGGGCTGAAAGCCGAAGGGAACTCAAGAATAATCATACACATTGTAGCACTTATTATTCTAAAAAGAGAACTATATGAACGCCTCAGAAATTTACATGTTTTCAGACTAGCTGCAAAAGATGGTGCATCCTCAAGAACCACAAGCTAGTAGCTCAATACAGCTCATAAGACTTCGCGTAACTTCATTCTGTCATATGATTCCTCTACTTAGAAAGTCCATGGGACAGGAGGAGATGGGAGTACGGAGCGGGGTTATTCCCTTCTTCTGCCAATCGGCAACGTCCTAGAGGCCTCCGCCGGTTGAGCGATTGAGTAACTAAGCACGCCCCGTACTCCCATCTCCCCCTGTACCAAGTCCATAGATGGGCAGTGACCAATCCGAAAAAAAACAGCATACTGGGGAACCTGGCGATTTCTGTGCAGCTAGAGTGCTTTCAATAACATCTGTAAAAGACCTTGTCTTGCTCACCATCATGAACAAATGGGAAATTGACCACTGCAGATTTTTTTCGTCCCGCTTCTCCAGACAGACGCTTCTTTCGTCCCGCTATATAAACAGAACGACTGGAAGGAAACCACTTACCTCGGTAAATGATTCCATTTCAGTGTCGTCGAAATTCGGCTGCGGAGGGACGTTGCACACCGGGGGATAGAGACGAAGACCTTGAAACAGTACGTACCAACTTATGCAGCATTGCGCAAAACATCTACATAGGAGTTGCGACGATTTTTCAACTGATTACGTGGTCACCACTAGTCTGCGCGCACGAAAGAATCCCTGTATTCGAAATTCCACCACGAAATGAAAACGGAGGAAGATTCTTATTTCTTTCTTTTGTCTCTAACCCTCAAATTCGCCGCATCATTACAAGGTGGCTGGAAAGTTCCCGCACGTTATCAGATAGCGTTACAGGTTGAGCAAGCCACTTGTGAGTCATAAAATCGACTCACTTTAAAAACCAGAAGTTTCATCAGAACAATGAGACCAAACTTAACCACGGAGAGGTACAATAAATGTTCGAAAATGCTTTAAAAAACCTTTCACTTGCCAGAAAAAAGTACTTCAAGCACAGGTGATAGCCTCTTTGAGAACTCCGATCGACTGAAATGCTCATTCTAAGCATGGAGAGCGGGTAATAGCATTTCCCAGAGCGGGGTCGGCCAGAGCACCACTTCGACCGGAGCATTATGATAATATCTCAGGAATCCTACTTTGGCACACTATCAGTCACGGATGGACAGTTGAGCCAAATGGAGATCTCAAAGGGGCTATCACCAACGTCTAGAGTGGTTGATGCCAAAAACTACTCAGGCAGGGTACAGATTCCATTTCAAAACGAGTTTTTCGAACAATTTCTAGCCATACCAGGGTACGGCGCCGGGTTTTGATATCCACACCGGAGTCCTAAGCTGCGCAAGGGTGGACAGCAGGGATAAGCGGAATAAAAATATGAATTTTCGGAAATCGATTTTCTGGCTTTGAAACGAATTTTTCTCGGGTTTCAGAAATCGGGCGCAAAACGCCTGAAAATGCGCGGAAATGCGGTTTTCGGCATGCGGAACGAAGAATGCCAAAAAGGCGCGAATCTGCGGGTTTCGGAACGCGAAACGTGGAATTCCGCTCATCTCTGGTGGAGAGGAGTAAGAGCTCCGTCGGGAGACCAAGTGAACCATTCCGACCGTAGGTAGGATCACTGTTGAAAATTCTTTTTTTTTGCAAAGAGTTCGATAATACCGTCCAATTAACACGAAATCTTGTTCTAATTCACTTATCGTAAAGGTCAAAATTGTGGTTCTCCTACGGTTGCATATGAATCACATAGGTTCTGAGCGTATATTCGTGATGGTTGGGTATTATATTTTAAAAGGCTTCAGATTGGAAGTTATTGGACCGGGCAGTAGTGAAGAGTGAAGGCGATGAAGCGATAGGAGAGTCTTCACTATGATTAAAATCTTTACTATAGTCAAGTTATTCACAAACGCAGGCAACTTCGTGTATTCCATTAAAAAACACCTCGTCCGTGATCTGAATCACTGTTAATGTCGTTTTTTGGAAAAGTTGCTCTTCTTTGAATTCTACATCTTTTAGGATAAATTGTTTATCTTCTTTGAATTTTACAACAAAAAACAGATAGTTAACGCTTCCGAGGGGGGTCTGAGAAAATCGCCAAAAATCTGACCTATTAACGATTCTGAGAGGGGTCTGCGAAAATCGCTAAAATTTTGCTCTTGGAGGGAGGTCTGAGTGAATTTCGCCTTGTCCACACCTCGAGCCGTACCCTGATGAAGACCTACAGACCAAGAAAGTTCACCTGCAGTTTTTGTTTTCCAAAAACATGGATACTGAAGTGCTACTATACTGATGATACTGCGAAGCTATAGTACAGCGCATTTATTCAACTGCCCGAGGGAACCTAAAACACTATCTACAAAGGATTTGTGAACGAATCCAACCTTGGTCGCCAAGTTCCTGAACTTGTGATAAGGAGCAAGAGTCAAGCAGACACTTGTACCGTACCTCGACGAAGCTATGTACCCACCTTGTTGACCACAATTGTCGTTAAAATGTCCAAAATACCCCACTCCAGAAGAAGATTCTTTCAACAGTTTTGGGACTAAAATTCTTCGAAAAGTTCTGTACCTATAATTTCATTTATCTATGTATTTTCTGTCGAAACCACTGCACGCCTTAGCCTACTGACAAGCCACGATGAGTTTCAAATTAAATTCAATTGAGAAAATCTCCCAAACTTTTCATTTGGACCAAAAATTTACCCCCCCCCCTAATTCCAAGTTTAACGTTCCCCTAACTGCCCGACCCTTGCCCCAGCTTCGACATTTATACTTTTGGGTGTGCTGCCAATTATTTATATATAGCAACCAGCGGAAACTGAGTGAAAATAAAGAATCACCGTTCTGAACACTTCCTCCTTCTTCACAATCCGTAATAAGAGACCCGTCTAGAGAGCAGCCTCCAGATGCTGACAACTGCTTGCTAGTCATCTTCTCTTGAAATACAAATGTCATTTCAAATGCGCATTAGTTTCACATAAGTCTCAAAGTCAGCTCAATGGCAATCCTACCGGGTAGATGCTGGCGATCAGCAGAATAGTCCTGATGGGAATGTTTGGCTGAGTACTCTTTCCTCATTTGAGACCTGAATTTTTATCTAAAGTAGAAATCATAACGAAAACCAAGGCAAGATCCTTCCATATAATATCAAAATAAGAAGGGAGCAATTCACCGCAATTTAAGTTTCCGAAAAATTGAAGGCAGTGTTCACGATAAATTCCACTTCCGATATCTCCACGGTTTACGAAAGGTCTGGTGCCCTATATAGCAAGGCATGCTCAAAAAGAACACGAAAGACGCGTTTTTGAGCCAAAATGGGCCCTCCCTTGTTTACGTTGATTTTTGAGCGTGGAGGAAATGACCGCGAGAAGGATGATACCTATCAGTGCAATGAAGCGATCAGCTCACTCATCAGCACTTCCTTCACTTAATCAATCCTGAAATCTGAATCTTCATTTGTTCATTTCGAGGGGGCGGATCTGGGGCGCGGGGTGTGTCTGGGGCCCCAATACGCTTGTTTGCAGCCGTTATTTTTCCGCTCCTGGCTCGTTTTCTACCGTTGTTTCGATACTGGGAGCCTAGGATCCTTCTCTCCTATCATTTCACTAAGGGAAAGTCAACGAGGATGATCATCGTGAATGCTGCCTTTAATAGCAAAATCGTCTCTCCATGCACACAAATAATATCCAACTTACGAGTTAGACACAGGCTTTGATACAGAGTCTATATGGAGTGATTCTATCCCCGCACGACGAGCAACATCACTTGTAAATTGAGGTCCTTGAGAAGAAATAGCAACATTGATATTGACTGGATAAAACATCTCTTGTGGAAAAATACTAATGAACAGGGGTGCGCGGCAAAGGAATTCAAAATTTCGGCAAACGGCAACGGCAAACCCCAAAAATGACCGGCAAACGGCAAAACGTCAAAATCTGTTTTGTGAAATAATACACCAACACTTGCCTAGTCATGTCGTATTCCATGCTATATCTGCCAGTTACTATGGGCCTGGCGTTTTAGTAGCCTCTAAAGAAGAAAAATCCCATGTATCAAAAGCTACTTGAAAGTTTCAGGTGATCAGGAGTCACATAACAATGTCAACAAGGTTGTGAGCTTTAGATAATTCTGTTAATTCCTCCCCACTAATTGAAGTTCCCGTTGAAATCAATGCTAGAGATCCGAAAGATGGGCGTCTTTTTGAGCAGTGCAAAGTGTGATAGACCAGCAAATGATTATTTATGATGGGCTTGCGGCCAACGCGATCCAGCCTAGTCGATCCGGGGACGATCAGCAAACCGTAAGCAAGCTTAATGCAATGGGTTTGAGATCCAAAGACTGTGGCCGATACTGGTACGACATTCAGGTGAGAATACGCGATGATTGGTCCATTGATGGCGATTAACAATCCACACCGCGATCAGCAGCTCGCGGTTTAGGTTATCACCGGAGTCAATTCCAGTTTTGTCAGTAGCAAATAGTAGGCTTAAGGTTCTCAATTTCGCTTACTTCAAACTACGTATGAATGGTTTTCCTTGTGATGCTACATTAGTGGAGTAAAACTAGTCTAGTTGAATGCAGCGCTCACGATAGAAACAGCCTTCGAATTTTCACCGGAAATCAAGCTTCGAGGGGCATGCTGATCGAAAACACAGATTGAGAGGCACTTAAAGACAGTTCGGCTGGTACATGCGACGGATGGCCGCTGCGCTCACAATGTCGCTGGAGCACCGCGTGCAGTGCGTTTAGCCAGCCGGACAGCTCTTGGGCGCGTCCCTTTCGGTGTAATTGGCCTAGAAGCCGGCACGAGGCCAATTACAACAACAATGTCGGCTAAAAGCGAGCAATACAATGTTCTATAAAGTCCCGAAATCTGCATGTGATGTGCCCGCCCCACCCACCTCCCCTGCGGCGACCGAGGAGGTGGGTGTGGCGAGCACACCACATGTCGTACGTTCGTGCCGTGGCAGTGTGGAGGAAAGAAGATCACCTCCGTGCAAACCGACGTCAATCCCTCCGCGGAGAGGGTTTTTGTCATGGGAGAGGTGCTGGCTGGCTGCAGCTCTCCTGAGGATTCTTCTACAAATGGCCGGCGTCGAAAGGAATCCAGGACCCGCGAAGAAGAAGAAGTACCCATGTGCCACATGCGGCAGAGATGTCAATTGGTATGGAACCAGCGTCCAATGTTTTGGATGCGAAAGGTGGGTGCACTTCTCTTGTTCGGGTCTCAGTTCTGTGAGGCACCACGATTCTTCCTTTCGTTGTATTGTGTGCTCCGCCTCCAGTAACTCAAATTCCTCATCTACCAAACGCCCTTTATCTATTGTACACATCAATCTAAACGGCCTTCGGACCAAGCTTTCTGAATTATCTCTCTTTGCCCGTACTCATCACCCGGATGTTATCATGGTCCAGGAGACCAAACTCTCTCCCTCTGCTACCTCTAGACATCCAAACATCCCGAGCTATACTGCATATCATACTCCTAGGTCATCTCAAGGAGGCGGAGTCTCTACTTTTGTTCTGTCCTCTCTTCCCTCTCACATTATTCCAAACACTCCAGTGGATGGCACTCTCGAGTACATCCCCATCCATCTACCTCTTAAAACACCACTTTCTCTTTTTAATATATATATCCCTCCTTCTACCTCTTGTCCCTCAACACACAATCCTATCCCCCTTCTCAAGCAGCTGTATGACTGCTCTCTATCTCCCTCAATTGTCTTTGCGGGTGACTTCAATGCGCACACGTTCTGCTCGTCGCTTGATTCTGATGCCAGAGGAGGTGACGTCGAAGAATGGGCGGAGGAGTGCGATCTGGTTATCTTAAACGATGGCCAGCCCACTCGTCTCCCTGCCAACGGCCGATCATCTAGCCCAGACATCTCCCTCGTCTCTTCCAATCTCTCTAATGCCTGCTCTTGGTCGACATCCACAACTCTTTCCAGCGATCACATCCCTGTCTTTGTCGATATTGATCTCTCTAACTCTCTTGCTCCCTATACAGGTGTTCGTCATCGTTCTTATCTTAATTTAGGCCTAGCAGACTGGAGCCTGTTCAATGAGGTTGCAGTCCGCCAAGCGGCTGATTATCCGTGGAATGGCGATGTACACCAGAAGGAGCGCCACCTATCTGATGCTATCTTGAAGGCTATGAAAGCTGCGATCCCTGAAGGCCGCGTTAAGACCTTCTTTCCCAATGTCACCAGGGAAACACTGCAGAAGATAAGGACAAGGGACGCAAAGAGAGCCGCAAATCATCTTGACCCAGACATTGCCCAGCTGGATAATGAGATCAGGATGGACCTTGATAGGCACAAGAAAGAATCTTGGGAAAAGTTCACTGAGAAGATGAACTTCAGAAATGATGCAGCAGCAACGTGGAAGGCCTTGAAAAGGATCTCCGGAAAGTTCACCTCCGCCGACAATTCCACGATTGAGTTTGAAGGTGAGTCTTCAAATCAGGGAATGAGGCCGCAAATGCTCTTGGGAAGCACTTTTTCATCACTAGAACCAAAAGAGAGAAGCAGAACAGAATAACTGTACGGGAACTCTGTAAGTTGCCTCTCATGGATGTAGATGATGCAGTCACGCCTGCACAGGTCGAGAAGGCAATAAAGGAGATGAGCAACTCGGAAGGCATTAGGGCCAGACGGTTTGAGCCCTGCAGTCCTGAAGAGACTGCCCAGTGATCTACTGCCCTTTATTGCTGACGTCATAAATACATCGTTTCGTACATGTATTTTACCCCAAAATTGGAAAGTGGCTCGTGTTATTCCACTGCCGAAGCCGGGAAAGTCACCATCCACGGCTAAAGGGTACCGGCCGATCAGTCTGCTCTCACCCATCGCCAAAATTGCCGAAAAACTGGTTGTGGAGGAGCTTGCCGAGCATAACAGCCAACAGCAGCACCAACATGGTTTCCGTAAATTACATTCCACCACTACGGCCTTGTTGGAAATTGTGAGCTATGTGCTGGACGGCTTCAATGCCATCAAACCCCAACGTACTGTTGGTGTGGCCTCGACTTAACAAAGGCATTTGATACTGTCAATCTAGGCCTACTATCAGAGAGTCTGTTGAAGTCTACCATCAAGCCATGGCAGAAGCGGTGGATAACTGCCTTCACTAAAGGACGTCGGGCAAATGTGCTATTCCAGGGACATGTTTCCAATAGCATCCCCATCGCCGCTGGTGTCCCTCAAGGAGGAGTTTTATCGCCTGCACTTTTCAGTTTATATCTAGAAGGTCTGCCCGTTCCCCTCAAGACATCAAGGTCGTTGCATACGCGGATGATATTACTATTCTGTGCCGAGATCGCGACATTAAGGTAGCCACCAGTAAGATCAATGACTACTTGATCGAATTGAAATGTTTCTTCGATCGCAAAATGCTCACAGTCTCTGCCTCCAAATCGTCCGTCACCGTCTTTTCCACTGATAATGCAGAGCACAGTGCCCATCCTATGGTGAAATGGGACGGAACTCAATTGCAGGCCACCCGATTCCCCAAGCTGCTTGGACTCGTGTTGGATCCTTCGTTGAAGTTTCATAAGAACACTGAGCAGAAGCAAGCCACAGTGAAAACAAGACTCAACGTCCTTCGTGCTCTCGGTGGAACGTCCTGGGGATGCAATAAAGAAACGATCCTGACCACGTATAAGGCTATTGTGCAACCCGCCTTGGTGTATGCTGCGCCAGTCTGGCAGCACATCGTGTCGGACGCCTCTTGGTCCAAGCTGCAGCGCGTCCAAAATTGTGCTCTGCGAATTGCAACAGGCTGTTCTAAAAGCTCTCCAATAGAGCACTTACATGCCGAAGCTCGCATATTGCCAGTTAGAGACCACTACCAACTCCAGGCGCAACAAATGTACATTAACATCGTGAAGCAGCCGAATCATCCTTCGCGAGGAGTACTAAACCCGGTGAGAGAGAGAGATGTATCAGAAAGCCTTTCGCTGATGCTCCGTCGAAAGTAGATGTGCAGAGATGGACCGAAGCACAACAAGAACGCCTCCGTCTCTTGCGCGCGGAGCATACCCGATTCGTGAAGGAACACTTGAGCAGAGTTGCCATAAACCCCATCCTGGGAGTCGCACCTCCAAAGGTCTCCGAGACAGAGATGGAACTTGGCAGGCGTGCCAGGTGCACCCTTGCATCGTTACGCTGTGGACACTCCCCCATGCTTATGTCATACTTGCATAGGATTGACAACAGCAAACCTGACGAGTGTCCTGATTGCGGTAGTCAAGGGCATACTACTGCGCACCTGTTCAATTGCCCGAAAAGACCGACTACTTTGACGACAATGGATCTGTGGACGAACCCAGTGCTAGTGGCCGAGTTTCTGAACCTATGACAGAACCCCTCTCTGTGGCTGCAAAGAAGAAGAAGAAGACATTCGAGTTTCAGAGCCGTATCATTCTATCGGTTGCTCGTCTCAAGTCGGTTTTCAACACTGTTGTTGCAATGAGCCTCAGACCCTTCAATCTCTGGCGAAAAGTTGAATGCGGTTTTAAAGACAGTGGTCACGATGAAAAACGTTATCGAAAAAACACAAAAATCAGCCTGGATCAAAAGCAGCTGAAAAACTATGAGGGGAAGCGCGGTGAAAACGGACTAGAATTAGAGTTTCTAGGGCCCAAATAAGCCATTTCGTGCACACGTGCACAGCGCCGACCAACAAGATCGCAGCCCCATGCCGAGCAGTCAAAAATCATCGACATTCAGAGGATGAAATGAATGCAAATTTTCCTAATAAAAATAGTTGAACAATGAAAGAAAGCACTCCAGTCAATGTTCAATGATTGAAATTTAATTTCAAGCCCACTGATCTTCTTGATATAAGAGGTCATCGATGCCGATGATGTGGAGTGGGCTCGTCTACCATCAAAAGACAAGGAGTATATCTACCAAGCAAAGCAATAAACGACCACGCAACGCTCACCTTATCTGCGCTGAGCCAGAGTAGTATTGAGCGCCCTACGCTGCAGATGCAGAGGGTGATCAGATGGCGCTCGACATGAAGACGTTGAGATCACAATCTACAGAGGTCAAGAAACGGGGCGAGCTCAGCTGTCATGGCTAAACACTCATCTTTTCTGTTCATTTAAGGATTTTTAGCGGTTATCCAGAACGCCTCTGAAGTTTTGCGCGCTGCGGTTTGTGGCTCCCGTGCAAGAATCCTGAAGGTCACCTCAAACTCCATGTTCTCATGACATAGTCTCCGGTGGGCCCCCAGAGGTGTGGCCGTGTTGGACTTCCTCAAACCAGCGATATGTTCCTTTACACGCGTGCTCAGAGTACGACCAGTTTCCCCGATATATTCATCCTGGCAGAGGCCACACTTTATGACGTATACTACCCCTGATGTCATACAGTCCCCCTCCCGACCTGACGGGCATACCACGCAATCGGGGGTGGCACAACAACGATCGTACAGCCAATTGCGGATCAGTTGACGCTTCAGGTTAGGGGGAGGAACTTCGACCAACCTTACAGCAGCTTTAAAGGCATCGTACACGATGAAAACCATGTTTGAGTTTTTGGTGTTTTCGTGTTGCTGTATCCCTATAGTGACCAACTGTTGCAAAAGGACCCCTCAAAAACGTCTTCTAAAGAAAAAACCATTTTAAGAACACTCAAAACAAATTTGAAGTTCGCGCTCACGTCAACTTAGGATAGTTGCGCGGAGAACGCAAGGAACAGTTTTACAATTCGTTCCATGACGCAGCGTCGGAAGCAATTCAACGGGGACGCGGTTCAGGTGAGCGATCGATTTTCCCTTTTCTTTTTTCGCCTTTCATCAACCTGCTGCGTCCAGTGCTGCCAGCTGCTTTCGATCGATGTCGAATTCGAAATCGACTGGCGTGTGCATTGCGCCCTACGACACGTCAAGGCACGCCCGTCGTCAGCAACCCAGGAGTTTTGTTATTTGTAACAACGGATCGACCCCAAGGCCGGCCCCCCAAACCCAGGAAGCCTTTTTGAGGTGAGCGAATCTTCACTCAGAGACGGTTTTGGAACTCTAAACTTTCTGAGTGACATTGTCATGGCCACTAGCCCGAATGAACGCATAAACCCAAATACGGTTTTCATCGTGTACGATGCCTTTAAGGCTACATTTCCGCAGAGCCGAACGAATCTCAGAGCTGAAAGCGTCAGAAACAAATGGGTGCACCGTCAGCTGCTCGAACTTCGCGCATCCCAGTGGTTTTGGGTTTGCACCGATGCTGATAGCCATTGGAAATAGCGATTTCGCGTGCCAACTCTACTGAGTTGGTTTTTCCTTCGCAGTCAGATGAAACCATTTTAGCGGTGCTGAACAGATTTCTGACCACTGCCTGTTTTGTTTTGAGTGGATGCGCAGAGAGCGAGTGAACCAAAATGTTTTCGTAGCTAGGTTTGCGATAGACGAAGGCGATTGGCCGAAACGTCAACCAAATAAAGTGATTGACGTCTTGGTCCTGGCTCTACTAACAACTAACACTACTAACATTCAACTATGCCAAGATTCAGTGACAGTCGTACTTGGTCTATAAAATACAAGGACTTTCGGGCTTCAAATTTAGCCCAAAACAGTGGTTTTTTCGCAATTTTCTCTTATAGGTCCTACTACTCGAGACCCAGAAAAGAGTTTAGAGAGAAAAAGACGAAAAGCATATTTGATCGCGACCACTGCCTTTAATCGTTGCCTCGGAGGATTTTCCATTTTCTCATCTTTATAGCATTTCTTAACAAACTCGGCTCTGTCACAGAGTAAACCCTTCACTCCAGCTAATGATCTCGGAACCGAAATAGTTATTGAACACTGCTTTTGCTGAACGCTGTGGAGATTGCTCAATTTTGAAAAAGCCGGACAAAGTATATGTTTGCAGAAATGATCAATATCCTGTCCCAATTATTACCATCAGCCCACCAACCGAAGATTAGCGGACCAATTTACACGAGTTCTCAACTGGTTCATATGTCTAAAGAAAACTGTTTTAACACTACAACTTTGATATCACTTGTTTGTTGTAATCGGTTTGCTTCTGAAAAAGATTTTTTTCAGTTTCGGCATTTTTAAGGGGTTAAGAATTTGATGATTAAGAATCGCTGACCAAAACAGAAGCTGCGGTGAGGGCAAATCCTGTTGTTTTAACGTATTTTCGCCGATATTTTGCCGCTCTAGACGAAAATTTCGGCAAACGGCAAACCCCAAAATTGGCCGGCAAACGGCGATTGCCGCACACCCCTGCTAATGAACGATGACTCACTTTCCCTGATCGGAAAGGAAGATACGTGAGAGTTGAAGCCAGAGGAAGGAACATCTCCGCCACTGAAACAAAATGGGTAAGACTAAAGCCATGTTTTGACTGCATCGCTGCTGTTTTTCATCGCAGCGATTTTGCACCCGTTGCTGCAGCGATATGGCAGCGGCAGCGATTTCGTTCATAATGCATAGCCTCACGGATGGTCAAAGAAATTCATCCAATGTGTAAAATTAATGGCTGGCGGTCATCAATAACACGCTTGGACTCGTGAACACTGATCTTGTCTTGTGAAAGGGTCAATGCTCACTAGACGAAACGTGTCATTCGCTCCATCGCTGCCATAACGGCTGCGATTGAGCGATGATCAGCGACAATCGAGAATCGCTCCTCCAGCAGCGAAGCAGTAAACCATAGGTTTTCGTCGCCGCGACCCAGCGATGTAGGACGCTTGCCCCGCAGCGATCACAATTGGAGCGCCTTTCCATCACGCGCGATGAAAAAGGAACATTTGTCCCTCGCATGGCTGCAGCGACCACCTGCAGTCAAAACATGGCTTGAGGCTGCATCCGCTGATATGTTGAAAGACGAGCAATGAACAATTCTCGAATTTGCACTAAAAAATCCCGAGTCGTTGGCTCGGTCCGTGGTGCAGCTACGATCTCTTTGATCTCTTCCCGCGCGGATGCCATACAATGAGATCACCCATTCATACCATCACCAGAGGTATGAGCTGTACACTATTCCATGCGCTGTAAGAATTTACATGTGTGCAAATTTTCATCTTAACTGGTCCCCGCTTTCTAAAGTTATGACCTCTCAAAGTACGCAAAAACGTTCTCCACCACCGCCTCCGTCCGTCGAAATCCATTTTTTGGAAGGCTTGGACCAACTCGCTTGATGCCGAAAATAATTGGGAGAACTCACCATAATGACTTCTGCCCCCCCCCCCCAACGGGCGGTTCAAACTCGGAAACCGGCCTCTCAAGATAAGTTGGTAAAAATGACGGGTTTTTTCGTTATCAATGATTGTTTTCTTAGAGACTCCATAAAATACTTTGCTCTCTAGGGTGGTGTACTCTAAGGGTGGTGGCCATCGTGTATCAACACCCCTGAGGAGGCGGGAGAAACGAGGGAGGAGCGAGGTTCCTGATTGGACGCAACACGGAGCTAGCCCTGTTGCGTCCAATAAGGAACCTCGGCCTCCCCCGTCTCTCCCGCCTACTCGGGGGTGTTGATACACGATGGCCACCACCCGTACTCTAAACGTCCGGCTCGGCAGAGGACGTTGTGCGTGAGGGATGTTTTTGAGGGCGGCGCGTGTTTGTACCATGTGCACCAAAGATAAGAAGGCGTCGCAGGAGGTGCTGAAGTGTCGGCAGGACCCCAGTATGGTTGTGCAGGACGTCGCAGATTGTGTGCAGGACCCCCGTAGTAGTGTAAATGGCGTCGCAGAATGTGTGCAGGACCTCAGTCGGAGTGTGCAGGACCTCAGTAGGAGTGTGCAGGACATCAGGGGACGTGTGCAGGACCCCAGGAGGGTTGTGCAGGACGTCGCAGAATGTGTGCAGGACATCATAGGACGTGTGCACGACCCCAGTAGGGATGTGCAGGACGTCGTATAATGTGTACAGGACTTCAGTAGGAGTGTGCAGGACATTATGGGACGTATGCAGGATCCCAGTAGGGGTGTGTAGGACGGAGTAGAATGTGTGCAAGACCTCAGTAGAAGTGTGCAGGACATCATGAAACGTGTGCAGGACCCTACTAGAGGTGTGAAGAACGTCGTAGAATGTGTGCACGAAATCATGGAATGTGTGCAGGACATAATGGAACGTGGGCGAGACTCCAGTAGGGATGGGCAGGACGTCGTATAATGTGTACAGGACTTCAGTAGGGGTGTGCAGGACATCATGGAACGTGCGCAGGACCTCAGTAGGAGTGTGCAGGACATAATCGAACGTGGGCAGGATCCTAATAGAGGTGTGCAGGACGTCGTAGTATGTGTGCAGGACTTCAGTAGGAGTGCGCAGGACATAATGGAACGTGGGCAAGACCACAGTAGAGGTGTGCAGGACGTCTTATAACGTGTACAGGACCCCAGTAGGAGTGTGCTGGGCCTCAGTAAGAGTGCGCAGGACATCATTGTTTATATGAGAGCTCTATGGAAATCCTTCGACTGGTAGCCTTACCAATCGGTGGTTCTTTTCACTTGTCTTGAGGAGTGGTTGCCCCCCACCCGTCTAAGATAGTACCCTGACTCTGTGCAATTGGGTCATTTGAAAACTCATTTCTTCATTTTCTCGACTTTTATATTCAAAAAGTATATACAGGTTTATATTTTGCCACCGGCACAAAATTCTCACGGAAGTGGTTTTTTTTTGAAAGAGTTTTCCATGAGTAGGCCCAAAATATCGTGTTATCTTTATCACCGGTGAGGCTCTTTCCCTAACCCCTAATGTGTTCAGCTTCAGCCGCTCACCTCCGGAGAAAGATGGTGTGTGAATGAGAAAATACCGCTCTAAATTTCTTTCATACCCTACCCTTTATCAATTGGGTATCATCAATTTTGTTTACCGTGAGAACTTTGTGCCGATGGCAATTTATAATCGCCTGAAGTACTCGCACAAATAATGCGCTTCTCGCGCTCGGAATTTGAGTACATTCGGTGCATTTGCATGCGAGCGGGAGACGGAAAGCGATAGGCAGTGTGCGTGGCATGATATCGAACACCCGCTCGGGTTCGCAACTGCGCTCCGATACGACTTTCGCGCTGCAATGAGAACGAATCGTTGGCGTCTTCGGTCACTTACCACCCCACGACGGCGCGGCAGCCTCCGTCTCGCGCGATGGGTGCTGCGTCAGAGAAAGAGAGTCAGCGCGCAGAGACGGAGTGCGTCCAGCAGCTCGGCTGCCGAACGAGCCCGCCGCCAGCAGCTCGTCGACGTTATGGATGCAAACGCTTCTTCGGAAAGTTTGGTGGATGATTTCGTAAATACTTTCACGTGAGGGGCTGACATCAGTTGCTCTCATCGATTGGTCAATGTAGTGACCGGCAACTCACATCATTTCTCAACAAAAATCTCGAACAATTGAGGCTGAGCTCCACAAAGTTCTGCAAAAGGGTGTCGCTTTTTGAACACCATTTGTTATTGCAAGAGAGCGAAAATAAAACTTCAAAAGTTCCAAGCGAGTGCAACCTTGAAGACTTGGGACGACGACTTTGCTACAACTTTATGTAGATAGGTTGAATAGCTCTTGCTCATCTGCATTTCGTAGTTTTGATCCCAAGGGATGCTCGTGATATTCTATGCTAGTTACGAGTTTACCGCGTTTCCTGGCAAGTATTTTATTTTATTTTTTTAAGTTCTCCACTTATAGTACGACTTGAGAAAAAATTCTTCCTTTTTCGTAACTCGAAGATTAAAATATTCGACTTGATTCATTCATTTAATCAGTGATACGGTCGTTTTGATTGAGTAAGGTGACCATATTTTATTTGAGCACTCATTCATTCCATGAACCTAAAACTTATATCGTTGGTGGAAGCTAGGCCTCCGCAGTAGAAAATCAAGCACTCCGATTGTATGTAAATTAGTACTCAGGTTTATAGTTAAAATTATATAATATTAGATACGAATTGTTTGCCTATTGTCTCAAACAACTAGCAACTCTGTGGCTCTTTACTGAAAGATACGTAGAGATTTAATTGTTCGAATCATCTTTGAATATACAATTTTTATGCTTATTTATTAAATGAAATATATAATTAGAGGGAAAATCAAGAAAAGGGAAAATAAAATAAAAATAATGGGAACAAAAAGAAAAAGAACGAGCAGGAAAGAAAAGAAGAAGAGGATGAAGAAGTAAGTTGAAGGAAGAGAAGAAAAAGCGAAAAAGATGAATATGGAGAACAACCAACCAAATCAGAAAGGAAAAGAAAGGAAAATATGAATATGTAGGTGGAAGAAAAGGAGAAGTAGCGGAAAAAGATGTTGAAGAAAATGAAAAAGAAGAAAAAAGCCAAGGGAAAATATAGAGAAAAGGAGGAAGAGAAAAGGAAAGATGAAGGAGAAGTGATTGAAGAAATTGATGACGGTGTTACAACAAAAAGTGGGCTCAAAATAAGAAAAGTCTAGTATTTAAGTGTAAATACAAACCAGTAAACATAGTAAATGGTGATGGCGTTCTACTTCACTGGATTGACACAAGATAAGAACACGAAAAACATTCGAGTTCAACCAAAGTTTCACAACGCGTAACTGTCTACTTAAATCCCTCTTCTTGTCCTTAAATCTTATACAGCACTCTGATTCCTTTCTTTTCTTGTTTTTCCTTTTTTCCTGTAATCAATTTCTTGTTATTATTCTTTCTCTTCTTCTTCCTTACTTCTTTTTTTTCCTTTCTTTTAACCTTCCTTTCTTACTTACTTACTTACTTTCTATCATTCTTTCTTTCTTTCTCTCTTCCATCCTTCCTTCCATCCATCCTTCCTTCCATCATTCATTCCTAGTGTTATTTTCTCCACTTTCATCTTCTTCTTTTCTCTTTCTGCTCTGCTACGTCAAAATCTTATTTCTCCTTCTGTCTTCCTCTTCTTTACATCTTCTTCTCTCCATATTATTTCTTCCATCACTTTTTTTCTTTGTCTTCACCTCTTTTTTGCCTTCTTCGTCATTTCTTTTCAATTTTCGGTTTTCCTCTTTTTCTACTCATATTATTTCTCTAATGCTTCTTTTTTGCCTTCAACTTCTTCATCATGTCTGATCCTTTTGCCTCTCTCTCTTTGATTATCCGTCTCAAATGTTCTCTTTTTGTTTTTCGACTTTTTCCTACAACTTCTTAATTTTTCCCTTTATTCCTCCGTTGTTGACTCTGGACGTTACAGTCGTTCTCGGAGCCAAATTCCGGTTCGCTTTTGCGGACAACGTCTGTTCCATTACACAACAGAATGATTATCGTGCTGGGACCACTTGGTCCCAACACGATTCACCTTTTCTCCCAGCATGATTATCACGCGTCGCGTGGCGCAAAATCCGTAGTCCTCAATCGCGGACCGGAAGTTGGGTCCGAGAACGACAGTATATTTATCTGCATCATGAAACTAAAAAAATTGTCCTTTATATAGTCACCTATGCGAACAGGTTAAAGGAAAGAAGAAAAGGAGAATCAGGAAGGATAAGAACAACAGAAAAAAAAGAAAGACGACGAAACGGGTTAACAAAAAGAAGAAGTAGTAGAGAAAGAAGAGCAGGAATAAGGAGAACGACGTAGAGGACTAGAAAAAAGGGAGAGAAAAAGAGAACAAGATGAGGAGATTGAAGGAAAACAAGTGTATAAAAGATGTGTAGGGAAAGAGAGGAGCAAAAAAGAGAATTGAGAGATGAGTGAAGCAACGATGGGGTAAATATAAAGGAAAAAGGAGGGAACGAAGAAAAAGATGAATATGAAATAAGATTAAGAGGAAGGAGGACAAGAGAAGACGAGAATAGTGAAACTAGAAGAAGTAGATGTTGAAGAAGATGCGTAATTCAAAAAAGAACGATGACAAGAGAAAAGGAAGAAAGAGGAAGTGACAAGGAAAACAAAAAGCAAAGCAAACAGAAGTTACCAAGTCATGTTGAAGAGAAATGAAGTGAATGGCAAGGTGTCATGAAGGTTTTATTGAATTCAAATGTTCACTAGGTTCGTATCTTGTTTCAATAGTCGAATTTAATACTGTCCACTATTCTTTGTGCATGTTCAATAAAAAAATGAGCTTATTAAATTTGCTAAAGCTTTTCAAAGATTGCTGGTGATGCAGTTTTTTAACAAAGCCTTTCGAGATGATTTGAAAATATTTTCGAATGCACATTTCAGCATTGTGACGGATAGACGTCTCTCCTCTTCAAATTATTATTACATATCTTTGTTGTTTCCAAACATTTTTCAAAGTAGAGGCATTCTGTTTGTTATAGTATTACCTTCAACATCCCGTCGTGTTCCATAATTTCCGTAAATAGCATTATGATAAGTACAAATCAACTTCTTGTGCTTTTGTTCCCCGTTAAAGAAGGAAATGGAACGGCAATGCCTACTTAATTTGCAGTGCAACGATGGAATTTTGAAAAACTGCATTCCTGACTCGAATAAATATTTTGTAGAATAAAAAGCACACAGCTGGATGCCTTAATCTTCTGTTTTAATAGGAGGAAAATAGCTAGGTGGCTGTCGGCCTCCTCTGTAGATGGCCACGGTACAAGCCTTCCGGCAGTATCCTCGAAACCGTACCTCAAACCGCCGGAATTCAATTAAGGAAAAGCATTTTTAAACCATTGTGTCTAGATAACCATGGCAGAAGAGCATTTTTTTTGAATCAGTTGAAGTTTGATGGGAAATCTGAAATAATTTCTCCAATTTCACCTCGGACAATCCCGGATAAAGTGAGATTTTCAAATGCTCAACAATTTTGTTACAAGATTGGTATCGCACGATTGCTACCACGGATCTCAGTTAAAAGCCAGTATTTTGTTGGAACAAAAAACTAGTGATGAAAAGAGGAATATCTTTTCGGAGGGTTTTGATAGTTACTGTATTTGGGAGACCTGTCTCTTGAACAGCTTTTTTTGAGAAATGATTCTTCTTTTTCCCAATAAAGCTTTTTCAGTTTCCTCTGTTTATCGCGACAAAACATTTTTCTCACAACCAAGTAGAGAAAACAAGACATTGACTACGATGAAATTCAAAAACAACAAAGAGCGTTAAAGTTCGAAGTTCTTTTTTATACTTACCGCTTTATTTACTATCCGTCTTGTGACTCCCTTCTAATATGTGTTTCCCTTCTAAATCCCTCCATAACTCATCGCGTGTCATTTGACAACTTTACAATTCCAGCTATCTTGAGAGCCTCCCCCTGTACGGTATGACGAAATAGAGCCGCCGTCGCCCGCAGCTGGCAGCCTTCCACTCTGTCTGCGAAGAGACACGAGACGACGAGGGTGCCAGCCGCGCTCGACACCGTTTCGCAACAGCCGCCGCTCGGTCGGGTGGTAAGTGCCCCGTAATCAATTGTTGGAGACGAATTTCAGCACAAATTTCATGTTTTCAATGTTTCAAGATCCTGTGCCTATGTTTTATTTTCACTCATACGTCTTCTTAAGCGTTCGTGTCATGGTTTAGTCCAGGCAATTGGGGTTTTACCTTTGTTTAGCAGAGGAAAAACCGATGTTGTCTGCCCATTTTCGGGGTTTAATCCAATGTTGGACCTATTAGTGTCAGAAATTATCAAGTTACATGAAACTGAGTCGCAAACCATGGTCATATTTCCGGATTTGGTTTTAGTTTCCCAACAGATCGTTCAGGCTAACTCTAACTCACTGATTAATGAATTTTCGGTACTGATTTACATCCACTGTAAGGCTGCTTTGTCGAACGGCTGCCTGGCCGCAGTCACACTATGACAGTTCATGTGAACGAGAGCCAAATTTTCACGCACGTAATGAGTTTACAAGATGTTCCATTCAATCGACACTTCTGCGAGTTTCTACTGGAGAAATGTTAATTGGAATTCCATCGATTGACTTCTGGAACACACCCTCGATTTTTTTTATAAATGAAATAGAATTCTACTATCAGGTACCCGATACCGCTATCAACCTGTGGGAACTATTCGAAATGGGGGGGGCACTCAAGATTCAAGCCAGAAATGAAATGAATCGCCGATCTATAACCCTGTCGGTGCTATGTGGGAAGGGGGGGGCACTGTTGTATCGCACTTGGCCACGCCCATTTTTCCGTGCCGCAATGACTCTCCTGATTTTGGCAGGGGAGGGAAACCCCGGGTAGGTGCTCAAATTTAGTGCGGCACAGTAAAATGGGCGTGGCCAAGTCTATCGCGCCATAGTGCCCCCCCCCTTCCCACATAGCACCACTCTATCAATCGAAGTATTTTTATAGAATTTCATCAACAACAATGATTGATAGTAGCATCAAGCATCTTTTGTCAGGTTTTCCATTCATTTCTGAGGGAAAATCTTGGTCCCCCCCACGTCAAGGATAGTCCCAACCAGTGTTGTATATACGCTAGGAACATTACGACTGATTGCGTTACCAAGTGGTAGTTTTTTTTTTCAGGCATAAGGTTGGAACCAAGGGTAGCTTATCTTCATTATGTTTACCATGATATATCCGGCTATTCGACTGGGTGTGTATTTTTCATGGGGGAGTAAGCCGCATCTCCACTGTGATATCGCAAACAAAGTAACGATGCAGGTGCCTGGTTGAAAGTATAATTGCGGGGTTCAAAAAATCATATTTGCTTCTGTGGTAGCGGGCATACTGCTTAGGATGCGGTTTACTCCCCTAAAGGCCAATTAGTGGAGAAGTGTTGACAATAATCAGTTATTACAGAATGCAGAATGTGGTGCATGCCTCGTATAGGCAACGTAGCTGGCGAAGGACAGCACTTTCACTCATTGGAATACGACGATATGGAGGTTAACTTTATGTGAATAATACGCTTTTCTCTCTCACTTTGTCAAATGACTTTGCTGGATGTATCAAGCAGTTGATTATAGTAAGCAGTTCAGATTTGCCCTTGACACTCTTGGGTTTGGTCACAAGGAGCTGAAGAGCGCTTGGAGACCGGAACTTCCGACTACAGGGTGGGGTATGAATCAAATATTTCTATTGTAAGAAGATTGACGTTCTGATTAACCATTTTCAGCGTCTTTGTGCCTCTTCGAAGCTCGGACAAGCAGCGTTTGGCGACCCTCAGGCAGTTAGCCGATGATCGTATGTGGTGGAGACCGCACGTCTTCAGAACTTTGCAGAAGGCGCTGTGAGTTTTTTAAACCTGTATTGTGCTGTTGATGGGACCCCACCATAACATGAAGATTTCCAGGCTGGATATTCGTCCGTTTAAACACAGCATCGTCGATGGTGAACATCAATGACTTCCAGCTGATGTAGGTTATCTTCTTTTTACTGGCGTGGGACGGCATCCGTTGCTGTCATTTTTATACCTTTAGCATCTATTTCAGCATCGTGCGAAGAAGCCGTGCCTGGAGTCCGAGATGTCAAGAATTTCGATTCCGTGATGGGCGTCAATTGTTACCCCATCTCCAGAATTTGATTGTTCTGACGGTTGTGCAAGTGTTATGTAGTTCGTTTCCTTTGATACCATGTTCAGGAGTTATCATCTGGCACACTTCTATACCCCAACCTCCAGATATGTTGGTGCAAAGGAATTAGTTTATTGCGAGGCTGCGAAAGGGGAGCTATTCCGAGCGTTTCACGGGATTGCAAAAAAAAGAAAACTTCCAAAAAACCTCTTCCTTCAACATTCCTGGAAATCTGCCCTCTGAAAAACGCCCATCGGTGCTCCGTTTCTTACTTGAACCTGCGCGCTTAGCCTCTGGAGAAGCCCCAAGTGAGACGGTAGTAGGAAATTCGACAAAAATAGGCGAGAGGAGTTTTCAGGAGGAACCGAGCGGTTTTCGAAAACGTTCGGTATATTAATCCCAATTTTATTTTAATGAAACGATGAATTTCTCATTTTCCGTGGAATCATGTCTTTTTGGTATCTCTGGAAACGCAAGAATGGAATGTGCCTATGGAAAATTGCTTTTTTGCTTTGCTTTTGAACCATATCCTCATTTCACTGTTCAGGCTTTTTGTCTTTGACCTTATGTCCAGCTTGTGGCCTGTTTAGCCGTATTTCCTGCTGTTGAGCAGCAAATATGAAAAAAGATTTACAGAACAGTTCCAGAGAAAATGCTGAGTTAATGGTCATCGCAGTCCAAAAACAACGAATGGCGATTAAAAAAGCTAGTACGTTAGTGAATCTGGGGGTCCGAGCGCAATAAGCCGGCAAACGTTAAAAAATGTGAGCAATGAAATGAGTAAATCCTGAAAGAAACGTTTAAAATAAAAATGTGAGCAAGGAAATGAGTAAATCCTTAAAAAAAAAAACGGGGTCATTTAGGGGTCTCATAACAACCAAAGTTAGGAAATACGCGGTTAGGTCAAGCTACTTCAGTCATTGTGACATTATCGACATTGCTGTCTTTCTGATAGGAAACCGGTTAGTGCAAAAATTGTTTAAATGATTGTAACCAGTTTTTAAACAAGTATCGTCGATCACTGCTCGAGAGATCGCCGCGTCGAACACATGGGGCACGCACGCAAGCGAGGAGGTAGTGATAGGATCATTATCTTCTCGCTTGCGTGCGTGCCACATGTGTTCGACGCGGCGCTCTCTCGACCAGTGATCGACCATATCTTATGCTGTTGCTTTATTTTTTTATTATATTGATTGCCGTCTATGTTCTAAACTTGAAACTAGTGTACTCAAAACGGTTATATGGTAATGGAACATGAATTTCCTGTTGTTCTGTGATTGTTATCAGTATTTTAAGAGAGATTCTATCATAAAGACTATTTTGTATGTGTTCGTTGCATTAAGAAACTAATATCTGGGCCTATGTTACGATTCGAGGCGAGCAGGTAAGGTAAAATCTCGCCAGCGTGCAGTGGTTCGTTAATATACTATGAACAAGTCGTATTATGCGACTATAATTGACGGAAAGTCCTAGGAATCGAAGAGGATAGTGGAGGGTTCCCTTTGCCCTGTAACGAAGCGAGGGGTGATCTGCAGGGGCAATACGGGCTCACCAGCAGTGTGCTTCCGCGGTGCGACCGCTCGCGCCAAGCGGGACTCCCTCTCCACCTCTCAGGCACTCGGGGGGACGGCCCGCCACACTTTTGAGGCCGAGTCGGCGATCCCCTGACCTTGAGCGAGTCGTTCGGCCATCCGCGCCCGTTCTCGACCGCAACGCAGGTTCGTCGACCGCGACGCGTCGACGAACATCGGCCGTTGCAGCCATCCGCGCCCCTACACAGAGAATCGTTATCACTTACCCACTAGCCCACGTCGGTCTTTTGGCGTGATTGTTTCCTATCATGCTATTTGTTCTGTCATACATACATCTCATTTGTTTTTACTTAAATGGTTGTATTTTGTCCTTTTTTCTCTAGCTAGAACCACCATTGCACTTATAACCAAACCATTTTCGATTAGATACTCGCTATGCTGTTTGTTATGGACCCGCAAAAATTGAACAATAGAAGTTTATACAAAAATAGTGCAATATTCAAGAACATTTCAAGGGTTTCTTTACAGTGAAAACAAAATGGTTTTGACATTCAATCTAGTGCCTTCAAACAGCATTAATTAACGCGAAACCTCGCACAGTGCCTCCGCTTACCCTCGATGTTTTCATGTTTGAAAATATAGCGTTTTAGATAGAATATCACAAGCTATTTCTTTTCAATGTAAAGAAAAGCAATTGAAACGCTCTTACATATTGTGCTATTTTTAAAAAAAATTCTTCTACTGATCACTTTTGCTTCAATCGCGAAAATTCCAGCAACAGTACCGTCCCGGGTGATTGATCATCTTTCAAAATCTTGAAAGCCATTTTTTCGCATTTTTGATTTTCGGGCAAATTTATCATTCTTATCTCGTGTGTTGAGATGGGGTCCACGTGGTATCGGTAATTGTGTTGGGCAGCGCACTTATTTCTCGTTTTTCGATTTGTTGAGATCGTTATCGAGGCGACTTGATCGAAGCGATTCAAAAGAAGTCATTACTTTCAATTTCGGTAATCGTCCTTGCGGTCATCCGTGGCTGAAACCTCTTTGTGAGTGATTTCTTGAGACGAAGGATTTGAGTTTTTTTTTGAGTCGAAGGAGTTTTTAGAAACAGATAGCATGAAACTAACACTTTGACTTCAGAGTTCCTCTTGGACGTCACGGTACTTGGTGAATACGAACTCAAAAGGAATGTGGTCTTCAAGAAGGCTAACTCCAGGTCAATATTGAATCCCTTTCGCACTTCAGAGGACGATTTTTTATCAAATTCGTGATAGCTTCTACATGTCACTGGGCAGTCGCGAATCTGACCGCGCAAATGCTATCGAGGATTCAGAGGAGCAGAAATTGTACTGGCAATCTGAGCTTCACGTGGGATTAGAAAAGGCCTTGTAAGTCATCTCTGTGCTTTCGATGAAAGATGGTGAGGAAATTGTTAAAAGCAATGCTTTCAGAAAAAACATTCGCGGTTTCAAATACGATGGAAAGTGGATAAGTGGATTCCCAACTCGGTACGTTTTCTTCAAGAAAGGGAATTCATTGCTCGTGGCGATCTCAGTTAATTGCTCACATTCCAGTTCCGTGGTAAGGCATCATCGTCGGATTGGATTTACAAGGCCGTCGTCTGTACAACTATTACAGTTCGGTAAGTTTTCTTATAACAGAGCCCCTTAATTGTTCAAGTCGAGTTTATTGCCTATATTCCAGCTCGATGGTAAACATTCGTCACTCGGATACATTCAAGTGCCAGGCGCATGCGAATTCGCGGAGGGTGCCGGACGTATTAGAAAATTTATAAGTGTTTATGTGTTTTTTGCTGGGTAAAACCCGTCAACGGCTGGCTCGGACGACAAAGGATACAGAAAATCCAAATGGCTGTCGTCTTACGTCTTCTGAGAAAGCTGTTGATTTATTTTTGCCTCGGGCATTTGGTTTGCTTCCTTACTCACAATCTTCATGGTGTTACCGCACCGTAGGCTCTCTGTTTGGTGTTCATAGGGTGTATTTAGCATTATCTGCTAGTTTCGCGTAGCGCTTCTTGAACGTAGGCAACACCAGTTTCTTTGAGATTTTAGTTTTGGCAGTGTTCTTCGGGAAATCAGTCTGAATTTTCAGCGGAGATCGAGATGTATGGTGCTTATTTCACCTGCAAGATTGGAAAGACGGCTAAGAGCTAGCCTCAATATCCCATCACGGCCCTAACCTTCAATCTACCGCGCTGATTCCTTTCAACGACTGACGATCAGAGTGTACAACTGAAAAACCAACTCGAAGAATGCAACCGATTATGAAAAGGGGGAATGTCAAGATATGTCGAGCAGAGTAGATTTCATCTTTCTGGATATTTACTGCTTTCTCAGAGTCAGTTTTCAGTTCTGCACCTTCATCGGTAGCCGTTGAAGGGAATAGGGGTGGCGGGAGTTTAACTATCAAAGATAGTGTCATTATAAGTTTTTAAGGGCTTATTCTTTGCAGTTTTCCCAACTTTCAGGTGAAAGTTGTCCTAGAGATCTCGATTCCCGCTGGAAATTCAGACGTGATTTTGTCGTGGGCACTTTTTGTTGTTGTTTTTACCTTTTTCCTCCTTGTTGTGTTTTACCGGTTTAATTTTACTGGTTCATCACGTGTTTGGTAACGGTGACAAGTACTCACAATGTTCTCCTCTGTTTACAGAAGACAATATTTCTTTGAGATTCACGTCTATTGGCCTCTCTGATTATGTTCCGCAGTCGAAATTTTTCTTTGTTATTTCAATCTGGCTCCTCAATCCAACAGTTTGTTGAATTTTATTGCTGCCTCAGAAGCCTATTTTTCAAGATTTTATTTGGGTGATTTCTATTCATCCTTGACCTCTGAAGGTCTTCCTTTTCTGTTATTGAATGGAGCGACGTAGCCGTTGCCGAATAATCTATGTTTTTTTTTTGTTGTGTGCCCGGTGTTTTTCGAATATTTTATTTGTTTGGACAAGTAGAAAAATAAATGTATGGATCTGTTAAGATTTTCGGATTTTGGTACCCTTGGGCTCGCTTTTACTCAGATTTTTGACTGCCCTTTTATGGGTTTCAGGCCGCTTTTGGTAAGTTTTCGATCCGATGGACGACAGGTTTCCGCCCATTTTGAACAGATTTGAGCCCGGGTTCGGATAGGTTTGGGGTGGGTTTTGGTACGATTTCGACCAGTTTTCCGATCGCTTTGAGGTAGATTTTGAGTCGCTTTTGATTAGGTTTCAATCCGCTGTACGACAGGATTACGTCAGGTTTTGGCCAGGTTTGAGCCCGGTTTTGGGCAGATTTCAGTCCGCTTTGTGACAGATTTGCGACCGGTAATGAGTAGGAAATCGTTTGTCAGTGGACAGTTTTTGAGCCGCTTATGGACAAATTTTGGGCCGCTCAGGGGCTGGGGACGGACGGATTTCAGCGGAGGACGCCGATGCGCGCACCTTTTGACATCGATGCGCTGATCGGAGGCGCGGCTCGGCGGCCAATGGTGCGGCGGCCGTAGCCCCCGAGTGCCTGAGCTCCTACTCCCTGGCCGCGGCTGATCAGCCTCGCGAGATTGAGCCCGCCCCCGAGCGCGAGAAGCGCATTTCGTGTGTGAGTATGATCTAGTTCCGCAATCATGTTCAGTCCGCAAAGTCTCATTATCACAATCGTAGAAGCGAAGCGATTGTTTTGAGAATGATTCTAGTTGATTCTTTCAAAAACAACCGCTTCGCTTCTAAGATTGTGATTAATGAGGACTGAACGCGATTGCGGAACTGAACTATATATGCCTTGTATCTTATCTGTAGGAAGCCGCGTAGCAACTATTATCTTGCAGTCTTAGCAGCGGAGCGGTTCTTTCTTCATTTCTACCACTATGTTTTCTGAAAAAAAACCTTGACTTTTAGAGATTGACGATATTGTAGGAGGGAAACCCTTGGAAAAAGTTGTGAACCTTCCAAAAGTTAGGCTCCGCAGAAGAGGTGAAGGACTTGGCATTGCTCCTAAATGTCGTTAAATTATTTCATTAGATTTGGCTATCAAACTGATTTTCTAAATGTAGTGAAATTGTTGAATTGATTTGGCTGTTGTTGTTGGTATATGCAGACAACATAATCATTAAATGTAGTGAAATTGTTGCAAACGGATTTGGCAAGAGCTCTATGAATTATCAGAGTCAAATCACCGGTCAGAAGGGGTTTTTCATGGAGCGCATATTGAATCAAATGAGAACAAGAACAAGTCTAGCAACAAAAACGTTTCCATACAATTTGAACCGTGAAAGCGTCGAGGACACGAAGACATAGCGTCAGTAGCTAATAAATTGTGTTGAATTTCGTTTTCGTGATTTTTATCTAAACGGTGAGGGAAGGTCGAGTACCCTAGTGGGAGCTACACTAAACAGGCAGAATAACATTCGAAAACTTGATTTCTAGCCCATAAGGCCACATCTCGTTTGGCAAAGTTAATTGAGAAGTAGCTTTTTCTTTTTGTCTTTATTTGCTCGCCGGAGGACCTTCTGACGGGTGATTTGACTCTGATAAATCAAAGAGCACCTGCCAAATCCATTTGCATCTACTTCACTACATTTAATGATCATGTTGTCTGCGTATACCACCAAAAGCCAAATCGATTCAACAATTTCACTACATTTAGAAAATCAGTTTGATAGCCAAATCTAATGGAACAATTTCACGACATTTTAGAGCAATGCCAAATCCTTAACCTTTTCTGCGGAGCCCAACTTTCAGAAATCGCCCTTTAGAGCACGGCGCGTGTTCGTTCCATGCGCACCATCGATAAGAAGGCGTCGCAGGGTGTGCTGAAGTGTCGGTTGACTATGCGAGACCGTAATAGGAGTATGCAGGACGTCATGGAATGTGTGCAGGAGCCCAGTAGGAGTGTGCAGGATATAATTTGACCTGTGAAGGATCCCTATAGGGGTGTGCAGGACCTCAGTAGGAGTGTGCAGGACATAATTTGACCTGCGCAGGACCCCAGTAAGGGTGTGCAGGACGTCGTAGAATATGTGCAGGACCTCAGTAGGAGTGTGCAGGGCATCATGGGACATGGGTAAATCCTATACTAGGAGATATACCGCCCCCCATCTGCACCTCAGAGTCTCAACTCGGAAGAAGGGCGAGATGCACGCGCGCATCATTACGCTGTGGTCACTCTACAATGCTAATGTCTTATGTCAGCAAGATTGACAGCAGCAAACCTGATGTGTGCCCGGACTGCGGTACCGTCGGCCATGATACGGCACATTTATTTAACTGTCCGGAGAGACCTACCACGCTGACACCAATGGACCTATGGACGAATCCACTACTGGTCGCCCAGTTCCTCCGCCTATGACAAAATCCTCTATGTGGCTGCAAAGAAGAAGAAGAAGATGGGACATGGGCAGGACCCCAGTAGAGGTGTGCAGGACGTCGCAGAATTTGTGCAGGACCTCAGTAGGAGTGTGCAGGACATCATGGAGCGTTTGCAGAACCCCAGAAGGTGTGTGCACGACATCATGGAGCGTGTGCAGGACACCAGCAGTGATGAGAAGGACGTCATGCAATGTGTGCAGGACATCAAGGAACTTGTGCAGGACCCCAGTAGTGGTGTGCAGGACATCATGGAGCGTTTGCAGAACCCCAGAAGGTGTGTGCACGACATCATGGAGCGTGTGCAGAACCCCAGTAGGGATGAGCAGGACGTCATGGAATTTGTGCAGTGTCTCGTCGTTCTGACCGACGACCGACATCGACAAGAGAAAATGAGAGATATCATTTCAAACATTGTTGATAAACAACACAGGGTAACTGTGAGCTATATAAACACCACAGCTGAGTGAGGTTGACTTCTTCGGCTGCTTCCCTGACGAGCTTCGGTACTCGTCACCACTCAAGCTCCTGGTCAACTATCAGTTATCGCTCGTGTCCACCTATCGCTCAACGCTCCTGGCCAACTATCGCTCAACGGTCGTGGACAACTATCACTGGTGCTCCTGGTCCTCTATCACTGGTGCTGGACAACTATCACTAGTGCTCCCGGTCATCTATCACTAGTGCTCCTGATCAACTATCACTTATTGCTCGTGGTCTACTATCTCTAGTGCTCGTGGCTATATTGGTGGCTCGTTCTGGTATACTGCTCGAGACGAAGCCTATCTCTGAGGATCCCAGTTCGGTGAGACTTCTCTCAATCATCGTTTCCTGTTAGCGCATACTCAGCAACAGGCCGTATCAGCGTCGGTGACCGCAAAAAGAAACCACTGAACCACCAACAACCCCACCCCTACGGTTGCCGCTCGCTTATGGTGCATCGGCCGGGAATGAGGATCCTCTGTTAGGATTGGTCTCCATGCATGCCGAAGTGTGATGCCTCCTTCCACAGGTCAGGCATCCTCTGCTGTTGCAATCTCTTGCGACGTGGTTTGCTCGTCCGCAATTTATGCACAGTCTATTATTGGTCAAGTGTGACAATCGTTCGGCTCGTCTGACCGTCCTGCAATCTTCGGAATTGTGATTGTTCCTCCTGCAGTAGATTCTCGATGTCGGTGTTGTGTTCTGACGTCTGAATGATGGATTTGCCCTGTCGCGTTGTGCCGGATAGTTCCTATCATTTGTTGACGTATTATTGATGATGGACTGTAATCTTGCTACTTCCTCTTCGGTGCTTATGATCGCTTCCAGGTCCTCGTTTAGTCTATCCCAAGTCCAATCATCGATTGTGGAAAGCTTGCTCCGTTGGATCAGGGCTTTCCTCTGGATAGTGGCATTGAACTTCCTGAATAGTGTGGTCAATAGCCATTTGTGATCAATGCTTTGACCTTTGTGTGCTAGCTGTGCCAATGTCGTAGATGCTTCATCGAGCAGCTTCCTTTGTGCTGGAATGGAATCATCATTGGCCTTGAGTTCCTCCAGGTGTTTGAATAGCTCCTCCACGGCAAGATCTTTCCTGGAATACTTCTTCAGTAGCCAGTTGATTACTAGCTCATAGTGGTCTTCCGTGAAGGGAAATCTTTCAGCTCCAATTTTGGGTTCTCCTTCGAGGCTATTGAGTAAATGCCCATACTTGGCTACCGCTGAAATGGGTTGATCGTGAACCATAGCTTTGAAGTTACTCCAAAAACGATCCCATTCTTGGACTTTTCCCGTGAATGTTGGGGTCTTTGGTGGTCTAACATCTGTCTGGAACATCGTGGTGAGGATGCCAGTTGGCTGCGGTGTGCTTTGTTCTTGGTCTTGAGCACTTCGCGCTTTCAAGTTGTTCAAGAATTCATTAGCTGCAGCTACTTGTGACCATGCATCTTCTATTCTGTTCTCACAATCCCTCGCTTCGGATTCCTGTTTGTCCTCATCCAGATTGTCAAACGTTATCGCTAGTGACTCAATTGCATCCTCGAGCAAACGCTTGCTTCCTTTGATCCGGTGTATCCACTGCCAAAGATCGGTTCTTCCGTCGTTGGGTTCTTCCAATTGTTGCTCTAGTGCGGTCGACGCCTTGTGAGTTTTGTTTTCATCGATCGCATCAGCATCGCCATTGTGCTCGGGAAGTTTAGTGACGTGCTGCTGACTCTTCTTTTGTTTCTGTAGGCCGATGCACCATAAGCGAGCGGCAACCGTAGGGGTGGGGTTGTTGGTGGTTCAGTGGTTTCTTTTTCAATTATTTCGGATGTAGAGAAAGCTTTCCCACAAGTAAGACTGCACAAACCGGACAAGGACGCGATCAGATGTCTTTGGCTCAAGGACCCGACTCGTCCGCCAGAAGGACAGAATTTGGTCATCTACCGGTTCACAAGGATCACATTTGGACTCAATGCTTCCCCCTTCCTGCTGTCGGCTAAAATCAAATTTCACCTAGAAAATGAGAAAGAAACCGAGTTAGCCAAAGAGATCAACACGAATCTCTACGTGGACAACTTGTTCTTGACGGCGGAGACCACGGAAGAGGCCGTCAGGAAGTACAAGAAATCGAAGGAAATATTTGAGGAACTGAATATGAATCTTAGAGAGTTTCTGTCGAATGACAAGATACTTATGAAGACCATCCTCCAAAAAGACAGAGCAACGTCGGAGGACTCCAAGGTGTTGGGTACGCGTTGGATAGCCGAGAAAGATGTGCTGCAAGTTTACTGTAACTTCACGCAACCACAGAAGGTCACAAAGAGAATTGTCCTAGGTCAACTAGCAGCAGTCTACGATCCGTTGGGATGGATGGCTCCATTACTGATACGGAGTAAAGCGTACTTCCAGGCTTTATGGAAAAAGGAATACACGTGGGACCAAGAACTGACAGTGAAGGACAAAGATGAATGGAAATCGCTCACACAACCAGCCGGAGGTTTTCAAAAATTGCTGAAGAGACGACTCACACAAGCTGGTAAAAATCATAGGCTGGTAGCATGCTCCGATGCAAGCAAAATATCTATGGCAACTGCAGTGTACATCACTCATGGAGACAATCAGGGATTGCTGACAGCAAAAACCAAACTGCCTTCGGTCAAGACACAACACACAATGCCGAAGCTAGAGTTAAATGCAATCACAATGGCGGCGAGATTAGCTCTCACATCATTCGATGAGCTCAAGGAGACAATCTCAATCGAGGAAGTTGTGATCTTATCAGACTCAGAAATCGCACTCAGCTGGATCCGTAAACAGGAAGAAAAGTTGAACGCAGGAGCTCTGGTAACGAATCGCATCAAGGAACTCCGAAGAATAACGGATAGGTTCAAACAGGAGAGAATCCAATTGATATTCGGTTATATCAACACGAAAGTGAATCCAGCCGATTGCGCAACAAGAGGTCTCACAGCGCAAGAGCTAATGAGCCATCAGTGGTGGAGTGGACCATCATTCATCGCGAAAGATATGTCTCTATGGCCAGAGGAAACTCAGTTCTTCTCAATTCAAGACATAAAGCCAGAAGAGATGGTATACGTGATACAGGAGGAGAACGAAGAGAAAATGGTACATTGGGACAGATACAGTTCACTCTCCAAGCTGATTCGTATTTATGGATATGTAACACGATTCATACGTCGAATCACAAGGAAATGGACCAAGGAGAGAATGCAAAGGTCACAGGAAATGCTCAGTATAAGACCAGACGAGTCAATCGATTGGAGTACAACAGTGCTAAGCGGAAACGAGATCAGGATGGCTCGCCAGTTACTGCTGAAGCTACATCAAAAGGAGGAATTTTCAATAGGAATTCCACATCAATGGAAGAACCTCAATGTCGTCAGAGATGCTAAAGATGGAGTACTGAAATGCTACGGTCGACTTGGGAATAGTCAGTTGACTGAGGAGGCCAAAACTCCAATCCTGATCAAGCCGAAAACAAGACTAGCAGATTTGATAATCCGAAATGATCATGGAGAGCTACACAGATCAATTCCGGCTACAATGGCAAAAGTGAGGGGGCGATATTGGATACCGGCATTACGTCACCCGGTTAAACGACAAATCAGGCAATGCCTGAGGTGTCAGCGGTTCAACAACCTACCGTACATGTACCCCACTTGCGACAATGTACCTGAAAGGAGAGTAGTCAGGAGTATACCGTTCCAGCACATAGGAGTCGACTCCTTCGGACTCCTCAAGATAAAGGGAAATACGGATACGGTGAAAGCCTATGGAAGCATATTCACTTGCACAACAACCAGGCTGATGCATCTGGAGCTCGTAGGAGACAACACAACAACGTCATTTCTTCAAGCTCTGCGCTGCTTCATTGCAAGAAGGGGAGTTCCGAATTCGATTACCAGTGACAACGCCCCCACATTCATACTAGGAAGTGAAGTGGTGAATCGAGCGACCGAGATCGCAGAAGCCATCGAAGGAGTAATACAATACGCATCAAACCAGGAGATCGACTGGAGAAGAATCACACCCTTCGCGCCCTGGAAAGGAGGGTTTTACGAAATGATGATTCAATCAGTCAAACACAGTCTGTATAAGTCCATAGGAACCAAAATATTGGACTCGGAGGAGATGCGAACAACACTGGCAGAAATCGAAGCTATCTTGAATAGCAGGCCGCTCACGTATTTGGACTCTGACTTCGATAATGTGGTCACGATCAGACCAATAGACTTCATCCAGAGTTCAATAAAGCTGTCACAGGAATACAATTTTATAGACGATGATGATTACAACACGCCACAAGAAGAGCTTCAACTGAAGACTCGGAAAGAGGTGACGGCAGCGTTCATATCTTCTGTATACAGAATCGAGAAGTTCTGGAAGCTATGGCATGAACAATATATAAAAGGACTTCGGGAGACGCATAAACTTACAATAGACAACAAGAGGCGCTCCAACCATATCCCTCGCGTGGGGGAGGTCGTGCTAGTAATCGATCCCATCCTAGCACGGAATAACTGGAAGATGGGCAGGGTCACGCATATGGAAACAGCAGGTGAAGGCAGAATCAGGGAGGTCTCTCTGAGAATGCCAGGAGGAGGACAAATCCGGCGACCGCCCAACCTACTCGTACCATTGGAGATTCCAGAAACGGAGGGTGAGGATATTCATGCAAACGACCTAGATGGAGGACAAGAGTCTGTTAGAGAAGAAGGAACCCCGCCGGAGGGGGCAAAGGAGATCCCGGAAACTAACTCATCTGGTCGTCCGCAGAGGAGGACAAGAAACAATTATCCCTATGATCCAGAAGAATATGAAGTGTATTCGGCTCAGCTCAATGAGGATGTTATGCTTGTCGATAAACGGATCGAGGAACGAGTTCCGGACGAAGGTCGAATCAGAGTTCCGGATAAAAGTAGAATGGAAACAAGAAAACAGCTATATAAACACCACAGCTGAGTGAGGTTGACTTCTTCGGCTGCTTCCCTGACGAGCTTCGGTACTCGTCACCACTCAAGCTCCTGGTCAACTATCAGTTATCGCTGGTGGTCAACTATCGCTCATCGCTCCTGGCCACCTATCGCTCAACGCTCGTGGAGAGTTATCACTGGTGCTCCTGGTCATCTATTACTAGTGCTGGTCAACTGTCACTAGTGCTCCTAGTCATCTATCACTAGTGCTTGTGGTCAACTGTCACTTATTGCTCGTGGTAGACTATCTCTAGTGCTCGTGGCTATATTGGTGGCCCGTTCTGGTATACTGCTCGAGACGAGGCCTATCTCTGAGGATCACAGTTCGGTGAGACTTCTCTCAATCATCGTTTCCTGTTAGCGCATACTCAGCAACAGGCCGTATCAGCGTCGGTGACCGCAAAAAGAAACCACTGAACCACCAACAACCCCACCCCTACGGTTGCCGCTCGCTTATGCAGGACATCAAGGAACTTGTGCAGGACCCCAGTAGCGGTGTGCAGTACATTATGGAACGTGTGCAGGATCCCAGTAGGTGTGTGCATGACGTCATGGAGCGTGTACAGGACCCCGGTAGGGGTGTGCAGGACATTATGGAACGTGTGCAGGACACCAGCAGTGATGTGAAGGACGTCATGGAATGAGTGCAGGACATCAAGGAACTTGTGCAGGACCCCAGTAGCGGTGTGCAGTACATTATGGAACATGTGCAGGATCCCAGTAGGTGTGTGCATGACGTCATGGAGCGTGTACAGGACCCCGGTAGGGGTGTGCAGGACATTATGGAACGTGTGCAGGACACCAGCAGTGATGTGAAGGACGTCATGGAATGAGTGCAGGACATCAAGGAACTTGTGCAGGACCCCAGTAGCGGTGTGCACGACATCATGGAGCGTGTGCAGAACCCCGGTAGGGATGAGCAGGACGTCATGGAATATGTGCAGGACCTCAGTAAAGTAAAAATGTGCAGGACATCATGGAACGTGTGCAGGATCCCAGTATGGATGAGAAGGACGTCATGAAATGTGTGCGCGACCCCAGTAGGCGTGTGTTATTGATGATCTGTTCACTTTGAGCTTCTAATAAGCTGTTGAGATTGGTCTCGTGAGTTCTCCTAATGCGCCAGCCGGCCCCCGGTGGTTAATCACTTTCGGCAAAGAGGGGACCGCCACTACTGAAATCTCGACAAGGTACCCTCTATAAAACGTCGAAATTCACATCATTCGAGGCGCGCGCGTCGCCTCGGTCTCCGTCTGCCCTACGCTATCTCACTGTCTCTAACCTCCTCTCCGCACCAGCGCGCGTAGGAACCAAGTGAATTTCGCCGTTTTATAGCCTATGGGCACAAAACTGGCTGCCATACGCCGGGCACGGGAGGGTAACGTCCCGTTCCTCCGCCCGCCGTTTCATGAATACGGCGACAGGGCCCATATTCATAAACGATTTACCTGCAAGGAGAGGTTAAATGTTTCTAGGATTCTCTGCAACTCCTGTGTTCTATGCGTCTGTCTCGCTTCTCCGCAGAGGACCGAAACAGACGCGTAGAGCACAGAATTCGCAGATCCCGAGTCTCCTTTGTAAAATGTCGGGTATGAAACTAGTTAGGGGGGGGGCACTCAAGATTTATAATGAAATCATTGATATGCAACCTTTTTAACATGTTTCAAACACGCGGTACGACACGCTTAACACGTTTTTAACGCGATTAACACGTTTCTATTCTATCACGTGTTGCCGTGGAGAAAACCTCCATTTCTCTGAATGAATCTTGAGTGCCCCCCCCCAAATAGTATCAATCCAAATGTCGTAATTCTCACGACTCATGGCGCGAGCGGCGCGGGCGATTCTGCTCCCTCCGTCTGTCATGCGCTCTCTCACCAACTCTAACCGCCGCTCCGCTCCAGCACGCGTTGAAACCATAAGAATTTCGCGCAGGGTTGGGCAGGCTTGCAAGCGGTCGCAACGGAGGGTCGTGAAACTTTGGGAAATTTCTCGAAAAAATTGGAAATTGGGGTGGGGCGAGTTTTTTTTTGTAAAATTTTGGGAAAAACTGCAGTTTATCTTTAAACAACTCGGAAGGGTATATAAAGTTCATATCCGCAATCGCGTTCAGTCCGCAAGGTCTCATTATCACAATCGTAGAAGCGAAGCGGTTGATTTGAGAATGATTTCCCCATTTTCGTAGTTGATTTTTTTTAAACAACCGCTTCGCTTCTACGATTGTGATAATGAGACTTGCGGACTGAACGCGATCGCGGAGCTACAGTTGACCGCAATGTTAAAAGGACATGGTGCGGTTGCGGACTCGCACTAAAACTACGGTAGAATCTGGCACTTTGCCAGATTCTACCGTAGTTTTAGTGCGAGTCCGCAACCGCACCATGTCCTTTTAACATTGCGGTCAACAGCAGATCATATGTATTGGGGAGGAGCTGCATCGGGACCACTTCTTCATCTTAAAGGGGAGGGTCGTAAAAATCTTGGCCATGAAAATTTTTCATACCCAGGGGGGGAGGTTCGTGAAAATTTTGGTCACCAAGAGGGGTCGTAAAATTTTGGTCACCGGTCGCAACGGCCAGCTCAACCCCGATTTCGCAGTTTTATAGCCTTTAACAGTAATTATTACCTCGCAAGTAAATTTATTCTTGAATACGGGCTCAGGTTCCTTGATTCCAATCCCTCCACTCGCTAGTTAGAGGCAGTGTTCAAGATAATCTTCAGTTTTGAGATTATTCGCTATATTGATTTAGTGGCCCACGTGTAGAACTAAAATGACGTAGAAATTGAGAAAAACGCACCAGTAAAACACGAAATCCTCAAGTATCACTCAGCCTTTCAAGTATCACAGGAAGTGTTTGTTGTGACAATGAAATCTTTTGTAGACCCGTCGTTTGCAATTATTTACTCTCTATCGCTCTGTTCTTTCCTTAGGGCCCTAACTAATCCTGCTTTGCATAAAATATTCTTCTATTTTCGATTGACCCAATTTTCCAAGGGTGACAACCATCATGAACATGTTCATCCAACCGGACAACCAGTCCACGTTATAGAATAATGTCACTGAAATACGACGTTTTAATGCGTTTCTCGATGTTCCTTCGTAGTTTTGGTAACACTTGGAGGCCAACGCATTATTTTATGTGAAAAATTTGGGTACGAAAATCATCGTGAACACTGCCTTCAACACTGCGAGTTTCTTTGAGCACAGACAACTCGGAAAGTACAACGTCATGGCCTATATGGTAATCAAGTCTTTACTAATAATCAAAAAGCTAACAGCGACCCGACGGCTGCACACTTTAAAAACACAAAGTTTAATACAGAATATCCTCACCACGGGACCCGATTCTCTGTAGAATTTCTAAGCTCGGAGACGGTCGCTTGTAGTGGAATGGTGACGGCAGAATAGGATGAAATGGTTGTGGGTGAAGCAGAGCATGGTTTGTCTCCTTTGTCATTATTGTCCAGGAAAAACGAAAAGTCCCCTTCGTGTAATTTCCTTCGCAGTTCTGTAACTAGTAAAACAAATGAAGATTCCATCAAAACTAAATCAAAACTGCCCACCAGATACTTTGGTACTGTGTTCGGAGGCCTTCCTCAATGCATCAGAAATCAGTGAAGGCAAGTTCCTTTCCTGCCGTTTCAAAGCGACCTGAAAATTACACTCACAACGAATCCCTGCTCAGAAGAGAAAAACTCAAACTATACACAAAATATTCTTAATAAAGTGAACGATTGAAGATATTTGCCTTAATTTTAGCGAACGAAGCTGAAACTGACCATCGTCTCTAAATAAGCTTTGTACTGTTTCGCAAGATTTAGAAACACGTCGATAGCGTCCTCGCAGATCTTCACGTCAGCTTCAAACAGAGCCTAGAAAGCAAAGAGGCAACAAATGAGCTGAGATAAACAATCCTTATGTGCAGAGGAAAATAAATGTGCACCTTTTTCACAGCTTAAGATGGGTAGCTATCTGAGGTCATATTTCGCTCCCCATGAGGGGTCCAATGCCTTTGGATATATCGGGAAACGTTTCAAATCTACATGAGAAAATCTCTCCGATTCCCCCCCCCCCCCAGGGATAGGAACTACGGCCCCCGTCAGAGCTGGTCGATCGACTGAGTCCCAATCGGTCGATACGCACCGAAACAGTGACAGCTTGCGTCCACAATCCGCCCGGTCAATACTGGTGTTCCACGGGCAGGGTCGGCAGGGTCAGTGCACCCGAGGTCGGTTTTTCTGCTCCGGACTCAGTCGGTTTTCTCGATCAAGTCTGACGGGGGCCTGCCAGGTAAACATTCTGACCTGAAATGGCTGCTGAACCCAAATGTGAAAGAGTCCAAAATTGGTTGCCTTCACCAATACTAGGAATCTCTCCGTCGGATTGCGATTGTCGACCGGACATATTCTGCTGAACATTTGCCAAGACAAACCAGCTGATCATTTTTTCAAGGGTATTATAATTGTTTGCGTATTAGCTTAATAAAAAATAAACTATCAATAGCCTTCTTCCTAACTGAATAGAGCCGGGAAGTGTCTCGTCGTTCTGACCGACGACCGACATCGACAAGAGAAAATGAGAGAATGATATCATTTCAAACATTGTTGATAAACAACACAGGGTAACTGTGAGCAATATAAACACCACAGCTGAGTGAAGTTGACTTCTTCGGCTGCTTCCCTGACGAGCTTCGGTACTCGTCACCACTCAAGCTCCTGGTCAACTATCAGTTATCGCTGGTGGTCAACTATCGCTCATCGCTCCTGGCCACCTATCGCTCAACACTCGTGGATAGTTATCACTGGTGCTCCTGGTCATCTATCACTAGTGCTGGTCAACTGTCACTAGTGCTCCTAGTCATCTATCACTAGTGCTACCGGTCATCTATCACTAGTGCTTGTGGTCAACTGTCACTTATTGCTCGTGGTCGACTATCTCTAGTGCTCGTGGCTATATTGGTGGCCCGTTCTGGTATACTGCTCGAGACGAAGCCTATCTCTGAGGATCACAGTTCGGTGAGACTTCTCTCAATCATCGTTTCCTGTTAGCGTATACTCAGCAACAGGCCGTATCAGCGTCGGTGACCGCGAAAAGAAACCACTGAACCACCAACAACCCCACCCCTACGGTTGCCGCTCGCTTATGGTGCATCGGCCTACAGAAACAAAAGAAGAGTCAGCAGCACGTCACTAAACTTCCTGAGCACAATGGCGATGCTGATGCGATCGATGAAAACAAAACTCACAAAGGCGTTGACCGCACTAGAGCAACAATTGGAGGAACCCAACGACGGAAGAGCCGATCTTGGGCAGTGAATACACCGGATCAAAGGAAGCAAGCGTTTGCTCGAGGACGCGATTGAGTCACTAGCGATAGCGTTTGACAATCTAGACGAGGACAAGCAGGAATCCGAAGCAAGGGATTGTGAGAACAGAATAGAAGATGCATGGTCACAAGTAGCTGCAGTTACTGACGAGCTTCGGTACTCGTCACCACTCAAGCTCCTGGTCAACTATCAGTTATCGCTGGTGGTCAACTATCGCTCATCGCTCCTGGCCACCTATCGCTCAACGCTCGTGGATAGTTATCACTGGTGCTCCTGGTCATCTATCACTAGTGCTGGTCAACTGTCACTAGTGCTCCTAGTCATCTATCACTAGTGCTTGTGGTCAACTGTCACTTGTTGCTCGTGGTCGACTATCTCTAGTGCTCGTGGCTATATTGGTGGCCCGTTCTGGTATACTGCTCGAGACGAAGCCTATCTCTGAGGATCACAGTTCGGTGAGACTTCTCTCAATCATCGTTTCCTGTTAGCGCATACTCAGCAACAGGCCGTATCAGCGTCGGTGACCGCGAAAAGAAACCACTGAACCACCAACAACCCCACCCCTACGGTTGCCGCTCGCTAAGGAAGACTGTAACAATAAAGTTCGTCTGAAGAAAGAGTCGAAAGGAACTTTATTGCCTATTGAAAAAATTCTAATGAAAAATTACCTTTCTCCCATGTCATGTGTACTTCGAATTATTATATCACCTTTGAAATTAGAACACCCTTACACTTGCAACATTTTAGAAGGGCTCTTATTGTTGAAATGTTTAATTACCCAGCTTTGAGATATCTGGTGTCTGTGGTTGGTCAGTCTCAAATGGCAATGAGCAAGGACGATTTTTTGAACGTAGCGAATGGTTTGGACGTCGAGCGGGCCGTCCGTTTTGTGTACTTCGCTTGCATATCTACCGGGTGGGCCAACGATTGAGTAAAGAGGGCCCACCACAGTAACACTTCTGAATTCGTTTTGTACTCTTTACTCACATGTAGATCGGGTAGGACTCCGGCCTATTGTGCAACTATGGCGGGCCACAACCGCCATGCAAAGTAGGGAATGTCAAATAGCCGCTGATGATGGAAGAGCAGGGGCCGTATGCAAGAACGCGCCGGTTGGGGCTGGGACAGTGCAGTCGGCGCCTCCTAAGATCGACGTTGCTCACAAGACAAGACACGTCTATCGTAGTTGGTTACAAGTTAAGTCACGTATGTCGTGCCCTCTCGCTGTGCCCTAGCTGCCCCAGCTAGGAACTTGGAGCGGCTGGGGACAGCGAGAAAGACTGTTGTGGCACGACAGACGTGTCTTAACTTGTCACCAACTACGATAGACTTGTCCTGTCTTGTGAGCAACGGAGATCTTCAAAGGCGCCGACTGCACTGCCCCTGCCCCAACCGGCGCGTTCTTGCATACGGCCCCAGCAGTCCCACTTCCAACGGCCGCAAACGCATTTGATACACAGACTGCGAACAATGACGACGTGATATAAGAACCGATCCAAGCACAGCGAACCACCCTGTTTAGGCTATTTACTGATGGATCATGCAGTCGGCGGCCGCAGATGATCTTAAAGGCAGCGTTCACGATGATGATCATCGTTGACTTTCCGCAGCGAAATGATAGGCGAGAAGGACCCTAGGCTCCCAGTGTCGAAAGAACGGTAGAAAACGAGCCAGGAGTAACAAAATAATGGCTGCAAACAAGCGTTTTTGTGTACCAGAACCGCCCCGTGCTCCAGATCCGCCCCCTCGAAATGAACGAATGGAGACTCGGATTACAGGAATGATCAAGTGAAGAAAGTGCTGATCTTCTTTTTCTTCTTTGAAGCCGCAGGAAGGTGTTGGTCAAATGTTCAAGAAACGGGCGACTGAAACCGGATTCGTCCACAAACCCATTGATGTCGGAGTGGTAGGCCTCTTTGGGCAATCAAATAGGTGCTCAGTTGTGTGGCCACGTCTACCACAGTACGGGCACTCGTCAGGCTTACTGCGATCGATCTTATGCAAATATGACATCAGCATAGGGGAATGACCGCAGCGTAACGAGGCAAGGGTACTTCTAGCCCGCCTACCGAGTTCCATCTCGGTGTTGCTGACTGAGGTTGGTACGACTCCAAATATGGGATAGACGGCCATCCTACTCAAGTGATCCCTGACGAACTTGGTAGGCTCCGCACGTAAAAGACGCAGACGATCCAGTTGGGAGTCCGTCCATCTTTGTATATTGACTTTTTTCGGGAGCATCCGCAAAAGGCCTTCTGATATGCCTCTCTCACGAGATTCATGATCCTTCTTAATGGGTGGTCAGGCTGCTTGACAATGTTAATAGCCAGTTTCTGCGCTTGGAGTTGGCAGTGCTCCTTAACCGGCAGAATTCGGGCTTCAGCATGAAGATGTTCCACTGAGGTGCTTTTAGCACACCCTGTGGCAATCCGAAGAGCAGCATTTTGGACTCGCTGCATCTTTGTCCACGATGAATCCGATATTATGTCTTGCCATACCGGTGCTGCATACTTTAACGCCGGCTGCAATATTGCCTTGTAGGTTGTCAAAATTGTCTCCTTGCTACTTCCCCACGGCGTTCCTCCCAGAGCTCGTAGGACGTTGAGCTTTGCTTTCACTGTAGCCTGTTTCTGCTCAGTATTCTTGTGTAACCTCAACGAAGAATCCAATACTAGGCCGAGCAGCTTAGGGAAACGTGCGGCAGGCAAACGAGTTCACAAATGGGGTTCCCAGATCACAACGGGGTGAGCACAGCGTTCATTAGGGTCAGTAGAGAAAACTGATACAGATGATTTAGCGGCAGAGACAGTGAGCATCATATCATTGAGAAAGCTCTTCAGAACGATGAGGTAGCTATTGATCTTGCGTGCAGCTATATTAATGTCTGTCTCAGCACAGGATGGTGATGTCATCCGCATACGCAACGACTTTGATGTCACTTGGGGGGGGGGCAAATCTTCCAGGTAAAGACTGAACAGAGCAGGCGATATGACTCTTCTTTGAGGGGCACCGGCAGCGATCGGGATGCTATTAGAGACATGTCCCTGAAACAGCACTTTTGCTCGGCGCCCTTTGATGACAGCTGTAATCCATCGCTTCTGCCAAGGCGGGATGGTGGACCTCAATAGCTTCTCAGACAGTATGCCCAAGTTGACAGAATCAAAAGCTTTCGTGAGGTCCAGGGCTACTCCAACAGTGCGTTGAGGTTTTCTGGCGTTGAAGCCATCCAAGCAGCGCCGTGAAGGTAGAGTGCAATTTGCGGAATCCATGCTGGTGCTGCTGATTGTTATTATGCTCGGCCAGCTACTTGACGTCCAATTTCTCAGCAACCTTTGCGATTGGTGATAAAAGACTTATTGGCCTGTATCCCTTAGCCGTGGATGGCGATTTACCTGGCTTGGGCAACGGAACGACGCTTACCATTTTCCAGTCTTGGGGTACGATGCACGTGCGAAAGGATGTGTTGATGACGTCAGCCAGGATTGCATAATCTCACTCGGCAGTTTCTTAAAGACCGCTGGACTACTGCCTTCCGGCCCTACAGCCTTCGAGTTGCGCATCTCTTTAATCAACTTTTTAATCTGCGCGGGCGTCACAGCTTCTGCTTCACTCATGAGCGGCAACTTACAGAGCTTTCTTACAGTCACTCGATTCTGTTTCCTCTCTTAGCCTGAGTTATGAAAAAATTCTTTCCGTGAGCAGTTGCAGCCTCCTTTCCCAATTTGAAAACTCCATTCTCAAACTCGATCGTGGAATAGTTGGTGGAGGTGCTCTTGCCCGAGATCTTCTTTAGAACTTTCCAAGTTGATGCTCCGTCACTCTTGAAATTCATCTCCGTGAATTTCTCCCAACACTCCTTCCTGTGTTTGTCCAGATCTCGCTTAATCTCGCTATCCAGCTTAGCGATTGTCGGATCCAGGTGATCTGCGACTCTCTCTGCATCCATTGTCCTTATCATCTCTAACATTTCCCTGGTGACATTGGGAAAGAAGGTCTTAACTCGGCCCTCCGGAATGGCTGCTTTCATGGCCTTGCGAATCGCGTCGGCCAAGTGACGTTCTTTCTGGTGCACGTTTCCATTCCATGGGTAGTCAGCCACATGGCGAAGTGCTACCTCCCTGAACAAGCGCCAGTCTACAAGGCAAAGATTAAGATAAGACCTTTGACGGATTTCTGAATAAGGAGCCAGAGAATTAGAGAGATCGACATGGACAAAGACGGGGATATGATCACTGGACAGAGTTGTAACGGTCGACCAAGAGCAGGCGCTGGAGTGATTAGATGATACAAGAGAGATGTCTGGACAAGCAGTATGGAGCGGTGTGCGAATATTACGGTGATGTGGATCAGATGACAGAAGTGGGTGGTAGGGATGAGCGGTATTCTTGACTATGCCGATGTGGATCTGTTGAGACTGCAGATGGCAGTGCTGTTTGACAAGAAGTATTGCACATTCTTGATGAAGATGTGTTATGGGTGTTGACCTTGGGCAGCCAGTGATGACACGTAGTGCAGAGTTCTGTACACGTTGAAGCTTCTTCCAGGACGTCTCCGACAGATGTCTGGTCCATATAGGAGCTCCATATTCCAGTGTTGGCTGTATTATGGCCTTATAAGTTGTGCGTGAAACTTCCCTTGTGCATCGGCATAGTTAGCATCCGAGCGGCAACAGCTAACACGCGAAATAACATCCTCCGCGGCCTGGCGGTGCCACCTGGGGTAGCACAAAGGAAGTTTTACGCACAACTTATAAGGCCATGATACAGCCAACATTGGAATATGGAGCTCCTATATGGACCAGACATCTGTCGGAGACGTCCTGAAATAAGCTTCAACGTGTACAGAACTCTGCACTACGTGTCATCACTGGCTGCCCAAGGTCAACAACCATTTCACATCTTCATCAAGAATGTGCAATACTTCCTGTCAAACAGCACTGCCAACTGCAGTCTCAACAGTTCCACATCGGCATAGTCAAGAATACCGCACATCCCAACCACCCACTTCTGTCATCTGATCCACATCACCGCAATATTCGCACACCGCTCCATACTGCTAATTCTACATTGGATCGTCAAAAGATGGGCCACCTCTGAGCTCACACGAAGGAGGCTACAGCAAATCGAGCACACTAGATTTGTGTCTGAGTGCCTGTCCTGTGCCCCTTCCAACTCGATCCTTGGTGTTGTGCCTCCTACGGTTGATGAAAGTGAGGAAGAACTGCCCAGGCGCTCCCGCGTCACTCTGGCGGGTCTACGATGCGGTCACTCTTCATACCTTAGAGCCTACGTACACAGGATCGACAAGTCGGTCCCAGATAAATGTCCTGACTGTCACATACTGGGCATGATTCATTGCATTTGTTTTCATGCTCTGCCAGACCTACTTCTCTGTCTGCTCGTGATATGTGGAACAAGCCGTGCGATGTGGCCACCTTTCTACGCCTTGACTTACTTACTTACTTGACTTAATCGGTTGGCTTTCGCCTGACGCGGTCATTCCGCATCTTCACCGAGGTGTGCCGTCCTAGTAGTCAGCCGTGTCCATTTTTCACGGTCTTCAGCCACAATTTGAACACATTCCATCCAGCTGTCACTATTCCATTTCCTGCGAAACGAAACATCGCGCCTGAACTGTCTTTCGATGCCGAGTGAACTTAAATCCTCTTTAACCACATCCGTCCAGAACTTTCGCCTACGCCCAGGTGGCCGTTTCCTGACAGGATTTGGAAGCATTTTTAAAGCGTGTTGTACGAGACGATCCGGCGTTCTTCTTAGTATATGCCCGAGCAGTCGAAGTCGACTTTCCATTGCTGCTTGAGATGGCGTTAGGAGATGCTGGCACCTCCCTCGTGTCAAGCGTTGATGTACTGCGTCGATTTCCTTGTAAAGGTCTTCGTTATGGCATACACGCGGCCAGAAATATCCAAGCAAACGCCTAAAAAGCTTCCTCTCCGTGCAATCCAACCTTTCCATCTGCGTTTTCGGTGCTGCCCACGTCTCCGAACCGTACATCATGATAGGGCGAATAGCGGATAGGTAGACGCGCAACTTGACTTCCTTCGCGATGGTGGTAGACCACAAACACTTGGTTAGAGAATTGAATGCAGACGTAGCTTTCGCACATCGTTGTCGAATATCCGCTGCATAACTACCATCGTTCTTCAGCAAACAGCCCAAATAACAGAAATCGTCCACCAGTTCGATACGTTGTCCGTCCACACAAACTCCAGTTGAAGGCCTCTGAGAGACCCACATCTGCTTGCATTTGTCGGGACGAAGACGAAGTCCATAGGCTGCGGCATACTTCGAAACGAGGTTCACAATCCTTTGCAGTTTTGCGTTGTTTTCAGCGAATAACACAATGTCGTCGGCGTACTCCAGGTCGACAAGGGAGAGTCCTGATGGTGTTAGGATCACATCCGCAGGAAACTGTTCTGCAACTCTACGCATGATGTCATCAACGGCGAAGTTGAAAAGAAAAGGTCCTGCAACGGCTCCTTGCCTTACTCCTGTTTTCACCTCGAAAGCTGACGTAAATCCGACAGGTCTACGCCTATAAGAAATAACTCCACTGTGGCTGATAAGAAGAATTGATTGATTGATTTATTACACAGCAGAACCGTGTCAGAGACAACAACAGAAATAAAGACCCAAACGGCAATTAAGAGACTAAAAGCACTAAAGTCAGTCGAACAACAATAGACAAATGGACCAACTGACTATTAGGCATACACCGGCACCATGAAGAAAATAGATCTTACAAACATTACTCCTGGGACAACAGATAACTCTCAAGTGTCTTTTTGAATTCACTGAGATTCCCCACTACCAAACCTGACCGAAGCAGTTTATTGAATTCAGACCCCGCCCTATTGACACAGAAAAGCTGTCGTACATTCCGCCTGGCCCCAATGAGGCCCAATTTCACCGATGCTCCCCTAGTGGTTGATGGTCTAAGGTTGAACAGCCGGCTAGCCTTGATACCAGCGCTCCAATGAATGATCTTATACATCATTATCATATCAAACCTTCTTCTCCTGTGCTCTAAAGTGGTTAGGCCCAATTTAGCGTTCCTGGTGACATGGCACACGTTACCATCAGTCTGAAACCACGATGTCCTGAAGAAAACTCTACGTGTAAAAGTATTTTGGACTTCCTCAAGCGCGTCGATGGATCCTTTTTTGCATGGATTGAAAACTACCGTACCATACTCCATAAGTGGACGTACATACGTTTTATACACCTCGGTCAGCACGTTTGCATGAGTAGTTGATAGTGCTCGAAACGCGCTGTGCATCATCCTATTAGCCGTGGACGCGACCTGGAGGCAGTGATCATCGAAATTAAGATCATCCTTGATAAGAAAACCAAGGTCCTTAATCTCGCTGACCTCGCTAAACTGCAAACCGTCGATAGTATAGAAGCCACTAATTCGCCTCTTACCGAGCTTCATCACTTTAGTCTTTTCGCTTGAAAGCGGCAATTTCCATTCATTTGACCATTTGGCTACATCATTAAGAGCTTTTTGCAAACACTTCGAGTCTTCCATTGTCAAAATAGGTTTATACAACTTAAAGTCATCAGCGAATGCCGAACAGCCGACATTGTTCAAGGATATAATCGAGGGAAGCTCATACGTATAAATATTGAAGAGTGTTGGTGAAAGCACTCTCCCCTGGGGATCACCACTAAGGACTGCAAAGGAAGAGGAGAACGTACTATTAAGCCTGACCCTGAGAGTTCTGCCCGTAAGAAAAGCACGAAACCAAGCCACTGGAGTGCTCCTCTAGATGGGCCATAATTCTTCTTTTCATTACTTTTTCAAAAAGCCTCGCAAAGATAGACGTGATACTGATGGGCCGGTAATTGTTGGGATCGGAAAACGGCTTCTTCTTCGGTATAGGAGTCACAAAAGATGTACGCCATCTGCTCCACGCATAAAACTCAAATTGAAAATGTATGATAGTGGCCCAACTATGGTATTAATGACCTTTTTAATGAAACACAATGGTAAGTGATCCGGTGTGTCGGAAAACGAATTAGGCCATTTGGCAATTCACCCGGGAGAAACCAAACAGAGTCAGGCATAACAGGAAAAAGCGAGGGACTAACACGCTCATCCGAGCCAGTGTCATCAAGGAATGCCTTCATAAACACACTCGCCAGAAGTTGAGCCTTTTGGGCATCATCCAAGAAGAAGAAGATGTCTGGGCTACAGGATCGGCCGTTGGCCGGGAGACGAGTGGGCCAAGCGGAATGTACGACAGCACTTCTTTGTCAATAGGGCAGGGTCTGAATTCAATAAACTACTTCGGTCATGTTTGGTAGTGGGGAAACTCAGGGAATTCAAAAAGACACTTGAGAGTTATCTGTTGTCCCAGGAGTAACGTTAGTAAGACCTCTTTTCTTCATTGTGCAGGTGTATGCCTAATAGTCAGTTGATCCATTTGTCTATTGTTGTTCGACTGATTTTAGTGCTTTTAGTCTCTTAATTGCCGTTTAGGTATTTATTTCTGTTGTTGTCTTTGACACGGTTCTACCGTGTAATAAATAAATAAATAAATAAATAAATAAATCAATCAATCGTTGAGAATGACCAGATCGCACTCCTTCGCCCATTCTTCGACGTCTTCTCCTCTAGCGTCAGTGTCAAGCGACGAGCATAATGTATGAGCATTGAAATCGCCTGCGAAGAGAACAGAGGGTGAAAGGGAGCAGTCGTACAACTGCTTGAGTGAGGGAATAGGGTCATAAGATTGGGGACAGGACGTGGTAGGAGGGATATAGATATTAAAGAGATATAGGTGGTTTAAGAGGGAGATGGATAGATAGGTACTCAAGAGTACCGTCCTTTGGTGTGTTTGGTATGATATGAGAGGGTAGATTTGTGATAGGGAAGTGCTGATAGGTGAGCTGATCGCTTCATTGCACTGATAGGTATCATCCTTCTAGCGGTCAGTTCCTCCACGATCAAAAATCAACGTAAACAAAGGAGGACCTACCTTGGCTCATAAACGCGGCTTTCGCGTCCTTTTCAAGCGTGCTTCGCTATATAAGGCACCAGACCTTCTTAGAACCGTGGAGATATTGAAAGTGAGATTTATCGCGAACACTGTCTTTAAACTTCTCCAAAAATAATTAATTCCCAAACAGGGTGTAGTTGAATGAACAAACTCCAAATCAGTGCAAAAAGAGGAAAAACGAAAAAAATTCAAGTGAAATGACGGAGAGAGGATGAAAGGGGTAAATACGAAGAAAAAAAGAAGTGAAGAAGAAAAAACGGAGATGAAGAAAAGAAGACTACAAGGAAGTCGAATAGAAGAATAGGAAGAAGACGGAGAAAAAAAGATGATGGCGGAGCAGAGAAGTGTAAGAGGAAGTAACGAGATGAAAGTGAAGGAAAGAACACTAGAAGGAAGGAAGGAAGGAAGGAAGGAAGGAAGGAAGGAAGGAAGAAAGAAAGAAAGAAAGAAAGAAAGAAAGAAAGAAAGAAAGAAAGAAAGAAAGAAAAAGAAGAAAATGATGGCACGAAAAAAAGAAGAGAAAAAGCAACAAGAAAGAGGAGGGAAAAGAAAGTGAATTTATTAAATAATGGATAAAGACGAAGAAAAAAAATAGAAGAAAAATTCTATTCTTCATTATCAAATAAGGTTGAAGATGAAGAAGAAACTTTTGTTGAACCTGAGTGTTCATCAAGTTCTAACCTTGCTTCAACCCATTGAAGTCAAATGTCGGGTATTGATGTGGATGGATCGCAGGCCACCAGATTGCCGTTCAAGCGTAGGGCAATGTAGACCAAACCGATAGTCATAGGCTCCGCCCACAATATGGTGAGTGGTCGCGCGCGAATGTCCGTATAAGAAGGGATGTGTACGAGGAAGGGACTCTAGTTTTTATTATTTGGGTCTCGCCTTCTCCCCCTTCTGGGTTTCCTTAGTGGAATTGGTCTCTCTCTTTAGGCATCCTTGGTGGGTTGCAGGGAATCAACTTGGTGGACTGCATTTGCCAACATCCGTCATTTGTCATCTCTTCATTGCCTCACGGGACGTTTGATCGGGCGGTTTTTCCTCAATCGCATCAATACCCTCATTCACGATACTGTGTTTTACTTGATTGCATTTTATTCTTCACTGTTTGTACAAGTTTGTTTTCGCATAAAGAATATACCTAATTGTGCTCTGGTGTGGACCGTGTTGACGCACGACCTATCTCTACACATTTGTTGTACATGGGGGCCGAACCAAAACACTCTTAACGTATAAACTTTATCGAAAAAAAAACTCACACTCTCCTATCGATCGCCTTTAATTGTGGGTGCAGAGGAGGCCGCGAAGAAGGAAGTGGCTGCAGGGTCCGAGTAATCGATTGATCTCTCATTTTGCTCTTTCATTTGCCCGTGTGTTCGAACTCGCGTTTTTTCTCGTGTGTTGTTTGATAAGGGTCACTCCGAGGCTATCACAGAGCAAGGGCCTTCGTTGTGATTAAAGAAGTACACCGCTAAAGAGAAGGAGCGGTTGGATTGAGGCCGGTGCTTTGTGATAGCCGGTGATCAAGGAATTTTTCGAGAAGACTGATTGCTTTCGTTGCAGATCGGTATGTCGCCCATGGACGAGAATGTGGTCAGCATGGACAACGACGAACCCGAGGTGAGGTTTGATACTTCTATACCCATCGATCAGGAACCGGGGATAGGATCAGCCATAGTAGGGTTGCATGAGTTGCAGCAAAAAGTTAGTAAGATTCTTAGTGAGTCAAAAATTGGGAAGGAAAAAAATGGGAAGTAGAGAAGGAGATAGCCAAGGTGGTTGGGCAGGTACAGGACAGTTTGAGGGCAAATAGTTCGCGAGATTTGTTGAAAGAGGTGGCGATCATGTTAAGGCAGAGGGGTATAGAAACAGTAGATGACTGGAGGAGCTATATAATGACCATGGAAAGGGATGGTGAAATAATTGCAAGTCTTTGTGATATATTGAACACTGATGTATTGCAGGTCAAAGAAGAAGTGGCCGCATTGCGACAGAAAGCCACGAGTGGGCCAACCAACGATCACGGTGGGTTAGAAGTTCTCACTGCTTCCTCAGATACGCAGAGAGTTGGGACTCAATTTGAGACTTTGCAGGCGCCGATGTATTCGACTGGTCGGCCATCTGCCGAAGCCTGGAGGAGACGTTCGCTGGAGTCGACGGCGACAGTGCCAGCCCTGGAAAACACAGGTACGGCTAGTTCAGAACAGTTCACTCAATATTTGAGATCGGCGGCGTGTGTGAGCCCTGGAGTGTTTAGGGGTGAGAAGAAAGAAAACTTCAAAGAGTTTATTAGGAGATTCAAGAGGAAGTACGAAATGGTCATAGGATGTGAAGCAACCCTCGTTGACATATTGGGTGATGATCATCTAGGTGGAAAGGCAAAGAATGTTTTCATGACCCTCCCCGTGGAAGTGAAAGAGAGGGGCTTCGATTCAGTAGTGCGTGAGCTGTCCAGGTTGTTAGCCAACGATTCCACAGCGGGAAGGTTGAGAGCTCTGACTGAATTGAGGAATCTCAGGATACGCCCAAACCAGGAGGTATCGGAATTCTGCGTGGCATTGGAGAGGCTGGGAAGGGAAGCAAACCCAGGGTGCTCTACACAGGACCGCTCGTTGGAATACGCACAAATCTTGCTGGACAACCTTTGTGGATGGCCAGAGCATTTCCAACTGGTGGGGGCACTGCATAGGGTGGAGGCAAGGAAGGCATATGAGGAAGTGAAGCAGCTGGCACTTAGTATAGAACAGTCCAAACGCATGATGTTAGCGAATTCGAGAAGACCGAGCGGACCGCAGTGGAGAAATAGGGCATCTGTGTACGGTGATGATAGGAGCGGTAGCAACGCGGCACAGGGAACGATGTCACAAGCGAATAGAGCTGGTGCTCAAAACTTTGGAGCTAGTTCAGCCCACAGTGGTGCGAGGCCTGGAAATACAACTGGGTCGCGAGATAACGGAACTCATAATGTCCAGGGTGGTGGTACGGTAAGACAAGGTGGGCCAAGTGCAAGCAATGCGGGCAGGAAGTGTTACAACTGCTCCAGGTATGGACACATAGGGAAAGACTGTCCTCAGCGCTCAAGGGTTAACCAAGTTGCGCAGAGGCAACAGGAAGGGACGAGTGGTATTCAAGAAACAGTGTCGAGTATTATAAGTCAAGTTAGAAGTTCGGGTGTAACAACCAGAGAGGAAGGGTTAGTGGAAACGGAGCTGGTCGGTAAACGGGTTCTAGCATCTCTGAAGTTGTTGGGAGTGAAAGAGCAAGCATTATTGGATACCGGATCAATGGTCAGTATAGTTCCCGTGGAAACCTTAGCGGAAGCGCAGAAGCGAGGACTGGATGTTGATTCCTTAACCGTGGTTAGTAAAGAAAGGTTAACACCGGTTTACGACGCATCAGGAAACAGAATGGAATTTCTTGGAGCGGTATTCATGGAAGTGGAGTTGGAAGGAGGAGCGTTAGCCAGAGTCGCTTTTCACATAGCCCCAAAGAAGGGACAGGAGTTGCTGCTGGGAACCAATGCATTAAGCAAGTTAGGGGTAAAGATGTGCATCGGTGGTGAGGAAAACAGCGTGGTAAGTCTAATCGGAGAATGGAAAGGGAACAATGAGGTGGTCGTCGCAGGCCGGATTTACGTACCTCCGAGAGAAACAGCAATCTTGGATGTGAAGTGTCTGGGGGAGAAAGATGGTATTGTGGAGCGAGTGATTTGGCCAAGCAAAGAAGGGATTGAGGCAGGAGTGTATAAAATCCGGGAGCAGCGCACATGTATTCCCGTATTCAATAAGGAGGACACACCCATGCTGTTGAAAGAAGGTGAAAGCATAGGTCGTTGGGGAACCGACAAGTGGCACGAGAAATGGGAAGAGTTGAATCCCTTGGTTTCCGCGGATGGAGAGAATGAGCTGCTTGGAGAGGAGAGAATGGAAAAGTTGGGTGAATTCATCAAGGGTAACTCGGAGAATAACCAAATGGATGACGAGATTTGGAAGTTGTTACACAAGTATGCAGACACCTTTTCAGTTTCGGATAAGGAACTGAGTCAAACGGAGTTGGTACATATGACCATAGATACGGGGGATAGTGCTCCAGTAAAAATGAAGGCTAGACCAGTACCAATGGGAGTGAGATCGAAGTTGCGGGTGCTGCTGATGGATTTGCTGGAGAGAAAGGTAATTGAGCACAGCAAATCGGAGTGGGCATTCCCGATCGTTCTAGTAGAAAAGAAAGATGGGTCCATCCGATTGTGTGTAGATTATAGGGAATTGAATAAAAGAATAAAACTGGATGCTTACCCACTCCCTAGTATAGAGAGTGTGCTGCAGAGTTTATCAGGCAAGAAGTTCTTTTCGACGTTGGATCTCTGTAGTGGGTATTGGCAAATACCGTTGGCAGAAGACGCGAAGGAAAAGTCCGCATTCGTGACGCCGGAGGGATTATTTCAATTTCGAGTCACGCCGTTTGGATTGAGTACGAGTCCTCCGGTGTTCCAAAGGTTAATGGACACTGTTTTGGGAGACTTGCTGGGATCGGAGGTATTTTGTTATATCGACGATATAATGGTCTGTACCGCTTCAAAAGAACGACATCTTGAGTTACTCGAGGAGGTATTTTCGCGCATGAGAAAGGCTGGGCTACGATTGAAAGCCCAAAAGTGTTACCTGCTCAAAAGGAAGGTTTCGTTTCTGGGCCATATAATTGACGGTAGCGGGGTACATATGGACCCGGAAAAAATTGAAGCAGTAAGGAAATACCCCACGCCACGGAACACCAAGGAACTCAGAACTTTCCTCGGCATGGCGTCGTTCTACAGGAAGTTCTGTTTGGGTTTTTCGAAACACGCAGGATGCCTGTTCAGTCTAACCTCTCCTAAAACAAAGTGGGCATGGGAAAAGGAGCATGTAGAGGCTTTCGATAAAATGAAAGAAATGGTAGTGACCGCACCTGTACTTAAGCAGCCCGATATTGAGGGCGCGTAGTGGAAGTAGGCCGTTTGTTATCTGCACGGATGCATCGACGATTGGTTTGGGAGCTGTATTGTCCCAGGAAGGTGATGATGGACAAATACACCCGATATTTTTCGCATCTAAAAGCCTCAGCAGAGCGGAGAGGAGATACCATGTGACCGACTTGGAGGCCCTAGCAGTGCTTTTCGCGGTTAGGCGGTTTCATATGTTTGTATACGGGCTGCCGACGGTCATAATGACGGACCATCAACCGCTGACGGCCTTATTCAAGAGAACGAATGTATCACCTCGCATCCTACGGTGGTCTTTGGAGTTGCAAAGATACAATTTGGAAATACGATATGTAAAAGGGAAGGCAAACACGGTAGCTGATGCATTGAGTAGGAGCATTCCGCTAGGCAGGGAAGAGTTGGAGTCTCTGGAGGGCCTGAATGAAGCGGTGGTGAATGCCATAAGCGTGGGAGAGGAGAGCAAATGGATGAAAGAGTTGAGGAAGGATGATCAGATGAGAGAAATCGTGGAATGGGTGGAACGAAATGATGTAGACAGGGTAGTGAGACTCCCAGGAGAAAAACGACTGCTCAGAGTGGCAGATTTTGCTATCGAGGGTGGAGAGCTAAGGTTGTATCTGGAAAGTGGGCAATCGGTCATGGTGGTGCCAAAATCAAGTAGATATGAATTGTTTCATGAGGCGCACTCGGGCATATTCGCGGGCCATTTCAGTGCGCATAAGCTTCTGAATAGATTGCGGAAAGAAGTATATTGGCCCGGGATGGCTCAAGACGTACATAAATGGTCAAAAGAGTGCCAGAGGTGCTTCGTCAGCAATCCTCGGCCGCAGATGATTCCCCCCTTGAAGCCGATCACAACTTCGAGACCCTTTGAGATCATCGGGGTAGATGTATTGGAGTTAGGGCCCACGAAAATGGGTAATAGGTACGCTGTTACGGTAGTAGACCATTTTTCAAAGTATGCGGCAGCGTATCCTGTACCAGACAAATCAGCGGAGACCATCGCTCGTGCGGTCTTTGTGAAATGGATAGCGGAGGGGTGTAGGTGGCCAGCCGCTATATTGTCGGATAAGGGTACCGAGTTTGTGAACCGAGTCATGGAGGAGATCACCAAGATCACCAAAATTTCTCAGATAACAACGAAGGGTTACAACCCTCGAGAGAATGGCATTACGGAAAGGTTGAATGGCACTATAGTATCCATGTTAAGAAGGACGACGGTAATCCCGACGGAGTGGGATTCGCGAATACCATTTTGCATAATGGCGTATAATATGATGCCGCATGGGGCAACAGGAGAAAGTCCCTATTTTATTCTCCACGGGATTGACCCTGTATTTCCTTCGGAAATCATACCTAATGCCGGTGTAACGTGGTATTCCATGGATCGCTCGCTGGACGAGTATAAAGCTGAAATTCTGCAAGCAATAGCTGAGGCTCATGAGCGGGTTAAGGAGTATAATGATCGAGTAAGGGAGCAGATGAAAAGGAGATATGACGAGGAGAACAAAGTGGAGAGTAAAGTATATCCTAAAGTAGGGGATAGAGTGTACGTCATGTCACCAAACGAAAAAGCGAAGAAATCACATCCCAAGCTAGCATGTGAATGGGCGGGGCCATTTCGTGTACTTCAGACAAGTGATAACTCTGCTCTTGTAACAAGGATAGGTGAAAATAGAGAGCCAATAAGAATTCAGTTCGATAAGTTAAGGGTGGTTCCCTCTACGATAACGAGTGAGAGATTGGACACCGAGTGTGAGAGAGGGAGAAGAGGTAGAAAACCAAAAGTGAAAGTTGGTTCAATAAAAAGCACGTTTTTCAGCGGAGCCGTGATTCGAAGTGTCGCGGACAGAGGTCACATCCAGTTCGTGTGTCTGGACGAATGTTTCGCGAAGGCGACTTTAGGGGATATTCGTGGAATCCCTTTTCCTGGAGCGTACGCACGACGCCCGTTCGGTGATGTGTGGGAGGCTTGGAAGGCGGCCTCGATCTTCATAAGGACAGATATCGATGTCGCGGAAAAAATCCGTCTGCACAGGGATCACAGTGTCATCCTGGACGCCGAAGCACTGAAAAATATTCTCCGACTTGCGTACGAGCTGTGTACGGATTGGACCGAGTTTATCTGCGTGAACACGGCTGTCAGCAAGCATCCAGCCATCCTGAATAACTGCATTCAGGACTTCTACAAGATCGCGTTCACACAACTCAAGGAGGAACTCAAGGATGAGAGCAGAGCGTTGAGACAACGCAAGCAGGGACCCATAGGATTGGCTGCGCCGGAGACTGCTCACCTGATGGAGAAGGATGGCCCTAGAGGGGGTCTCATCACGAAAGTGACAACGACATTTCCGCAGCTTAAGCAAGCATTGGCCGAATGGAGCAGTTTTGGCACGTGGATAATTGTGTTCCCGGTGGAAAACTACGGTGAGCAGGCGGTAATGGAGGACATTATCAGGCTGGTGAAGAAGCAGCTGGAAGAAGGAGGGAGGATTGTGACCGCTTGGACACCAGTTGCTGCCCATACTAGGGAAAAATGGATCTCGATGACTAAGCTGTGGCGCACGTTGGACTCTGCATTTGCGAAGTTTGCAGGGAATAGCCAAATGGCGATGACGGCGAGTAATCTGCTGATCGACGGCAAAGTTTACGTGGAGGCAGGGAGTCCAGAATCCTCAGGACACTATTTCAGGCCGTATCCTGGAATCGCGGCGGCAAAACAGCTGTATGAGTGCATTCGCCGGAGTGCGGTGCAAATGAATCTACCACCCCTGGCTCAAGAACGCTCGGTGAGGGCACCGACTCAGGAGAGGGGGGGATTGTCGGGTATTGATGTGGATGGATCGCAGGCCACCAGATTGCCGTTCAAGCGTAGGGCAATGTAGACCAAACCGATAGTCATAGGCTCCGCCCACAATATGGTGAGTGGTCGCGCGCGAATGTCCGTATAAGAAGGGATGTGTACGAGGAAGGGACTCTAGTTTTTATTATTTGGGTCTCGCCTTCTCCCCCTTCTGGGTTTCCTTAGTGGAATTGGTCTCTCTCTTTAGGCATCCTTGGTGGGTTGCAGGGAAATCAACTTGGTGGACTGCATTTGCCAACATCCGTCATTTGTCATCTCTTCATTGCCTCACGGGACGTTTGATCGGGCGGTTTTTCCTCAATCGCATCAATACCCTCATTCACGATACTGTGTTTTACTTGATTGCATTTTATTCTTCACTGTTTGTACAAGTTTGTTTTCGCATAAAGAATATACCTAATTGTGCTCTGGTGTGGACCGTGTTGACGCACGACCTATCTCTACACATTTGTTGTACACAAATGCTATCTCCATTTACTGTGCTTATCTGAGCCAAATTCCGGTCCGCAATTGCGTCTCGACACACTTTGCGGCCGCACGCTCCCAAGTCAGAAGAGCTTCCAGCGCCGCAGCCGCCTATCTGCTGACTCTAGGTGGGTTTTGGAGACCGGAAACTAAGACGAATCGGAGAAAATTATATAAAAAGCCACATCGAGTCGGCTTTGGAGTCGGAAACCCGAATGACTCGTGCAGCAGCAAAGCGTGTCGAGACGCAATTGCGGACCGGAATTTGGCCTAGATAAGCACAGTATGTACTGTGAATACTGGTTTGGATTTATACCCACATACTAGAGTTGCTTTAATTTAGACCAAACTTTTTCTGTTTTGACATCGTCATCAATTCCTTGAATCACTTCTTCTTCTTCTTCATCTTTTCCTTCCCCCTCTTCCTTTCTTTCTCCACATTTTCTTTTTTTTCGTTCTCCTTCATTTTCTTCAACATCTCCCTTTCCGTTACTCATCCTTTCATTCAAACCCTTCATCTTCTTCCTCTTCTCTTCTTTTATTTCAGTCGTTTTTCCTCATCTTTTTCTTTCTTTCAGTTTTCCATCTCTTTCGTCAACCTTCTTCCCCTTCATCTTATTCTTTAGTCTTCTTCTTCTTCTTTCTCCTCATCCCTTCTTTTTTTATCCCATTATTTTTCTCTTATTTTCCCTTTTCAGGTTTTTTCCCTCTAATTATGTAATTTCGCATGAACCAGGGAGACATTCCTTTAATGAACAGATATAAATTAACATCCCGTGATAGTTTAAACGAGGAGGGGGGGGGGTGAGATTCCTTTGAGATTTCGGTTTGAAGAGGTATTGGAATACGATTATATTACATGGAAGGACCCCAAACAAAAAAAATTGGGATACAATGGAGATTTAGAAAATCAGAATAAATAAGCATAAAACTATATTGACCGATGATTTTAAACGACTAAAATCTTCTCAGCGGGGAGCAACCTAGTTCCTATGGATATGAGTTGCTTGAAAATAAACGCCGAAAGAATTCGTATCTAATATTATTTCATTTTGCAAATAAAAATGAAATTTTCAGATATTTACTATTTTACATACACATTTTTGGCACATGGCTAATTTTTTTTAGCGTGAGAGTCTCGCTTCACGTTGAAGATATAAGCGTTAGCTTCATGGAATGAATACTTAAATAAAATGTAAGTGTTGTCAATTCAATCGAACAAAACGACCGTATCACTCACTATCTGAATGAATAAATCGATTCGAATCTTCGAAATGCGTGGAAGAGAGGTTTTTAGTCACGCTACGAGGGGAGGAACTGTCTAGAATATGTACCTTCCGGGAGACGCTGTAAACTCCCAAGTAGAAAGGAACATCGGGATCTCTTCTCTGTAGACCGAAACTCAGAATAACTAAGCCATTCGACCAACATAGTGTTTTCTAAAAGTTACTCCTCTTCTAGGGTCCTCTTCAAGTGGTCACGTGATATTCAAAATAATTACGAAATTCTCCGTCAAAGTCGCTGTCTCATCCTTGTATTGTACCCATCACACAGAGGAGCGGCTGGCGGCGGGCTTGTTCGGCAGCCGGGCCGCTGACCACTCTCCGTCTCTGCGCGCTGACTCTCTTTCTGCTGCCGAGATGTCGTACGTTCGTGCCGTGGCAGTGTGGAGGAAAGAAGATCGCCTCCGTGCAAACCGACGTCAACCCCTCCGAGAAGAGGGTTTTTGTCATGGGAGAGGTGCTGGTCGGCCGCAGCTCTCCTGAGGATTTTGACCTTTGGACGAATCCTGTGAAGGCCGCCCAGTTCCTCAACCTATGACAAAAACCACTTTGAGGCTGCAGAAGAAGAAGAAGACTCTCTTTCTCTGCCGCTGCACTCATCGCGCGAGAGAGAGGCCGTCGCGCCGCCGCGGGGTGGTAAGTGACCGAAGACGAAAAACAGACTATCGAAGTGGTATTTGTAAACTTATCCTGAGAACAAGCTTACTGCCCACCACAGAAAACAGGAAGCACTAATAGCACAAAACACTCTAGGCGAACAAACACCGTTGTGAACGCACTCCTGCTCAACAGGAACTGAAATTGATTACCTCATATTCCGCGAGCGTGAGCACGTCTTCTTGTCCCTCAACAAGGACCTTAGATTTGAGATTGAGTCGGTCTACGAACTCTGCCACGATTGCATCAATAGCCAGATTACAATCCTTCACAGTTTTCGGAGAGCTGGCACCAGAGACGGACATTGGGACCTGAAACCAATGATGTTGATCTCCCAAGTGCTCTCCACGGTCCTGGTCCATATTCAACGGCAGTTAAATACAGTACTTGCAAAATACATTGACCAGACAATGAAGTTATGTATGACCACCAAGAACGAATATGAGGCTGTGGAGAAGGCATTCCTCGGGTAAAATTCACAGAACTGTCAGTGAGTAATCGAGACGGCGTGAGGATATTAAGAACAGTCGCATAGCCGAGGTCCGTCATTTCGAGCCTGCCGAAAAAAGGCTTATCGGGCTTATCATGTCAAAATCTCCTTATCGCTGTCATATTTTGCCATGACCGACCTCTCCGCTGCTGCTCCGCCCGGACTCATCAGAGCAAGCTTGGCTTTACGTCGTCTCACTCCTTTCGAGAAGCCACTACTCAGAACGTCGGAGGGCCGTGTGCCCGGGAATTTCCGACCAATGGCGAGCGGCGGGGGCCATGTTTTGCGAGCGGAGAATCATCAGGCGCGAGGCGGGGGCGCCACCAAATTTCGTTAGCTCGGTCCTGCAGGGAAAATTCGAAACAGAGGAAAATATGTTCGCTCAGGCAAATCATATTACACGTTGAACGCTAGAATCAAACCCGTGCCACATACGGAGCACAATTTTATGATAAGTTCACAGCAGGCAGCCTCGAGTAAGTACTTACATCATCGCGCACTTCGCGCGGTGGCAGTAAGGTAAGTTCCCCAGTCTATCGATTAGACTTGAATGGGACACCCACCATGGGGTTTCGAAAATTTTGGAGAAAGGTAGAGCACCCGCCCAGGGTGTGGGAGGGATGGTTCCCGCAGATCGTTATACAAGGAATCAATCACTTAAGCGATGACACCGTGGAAATAATCTGCCCGGGCCCCGCGCCCTTTCGCTTGAATGTCCGGGCTTCGCGCCCATTATGAGTCATGGGGCTGGGGCGGGGACCTGTTGGGCGCCAGGCGCGGAGGGGGGCCCCGCCTCGCTGAGTGGTGGGTACGGGGACGCGGCCCTCCGACGTTCTGAGTAAATCCTGATGACTGGACAAATTTTGTTGCTGCGGCCGCGTCGGCGCGGTTTTCTCATTAGAGCGCGTTGATCTCCCACCTGCTTTCTTTAGTTTCATTCAAGTGAAACCACTTTTAGTGTGCATTTCTTATCTTGCTGCGGTAACTTCTTATTCACTGGCGTCTTAATTCGATATGCCTCGATTTATTTCAGGTGATTTGCACTGGGAAGTCTACAGATGTTCGTTTCGCTGAATTTATACGATCATACCGTGTGACTGACCTCACTGCGTTTTCATTTCTAGAGCTTAACTTTATTTTGTTTTCTGAAAATCGTTGTATAGTGGTCTGCGTAATTAGTGTTTGTTTGTTTTTCTCTCACGTTTGCCTTACGCATTCGTAATAAACTTATACTTATTATTTATTTATGCGCAGTTGAGCATTCTCAAAGGTTTTTCTAAAATCTGGCGCTGACGAACTTAAATTTTTACTGCTGAATATTCGAAAAAATACAACATTAATTTCGTAATGTTTCATGCTTACCAGGGGAGCTGGTGATGCTGTGTTTTCTACTTTCCTTGTCCTTGACAAAATCGAACTCTCCAATCAGAAATCATAACAGGGGAAATTGCCATAACTGATGCCAGACTAGATTTCTTCGAATTCGTAATAGAATCCATCGGGGAAAACGAAATGTTCAACTTTAGTCGATCAATTTTTTTACGGTCGATGGTAATTTTGCTATCATGGATTCGTAGAATTATACTCTCGCTTCGTTTATGGAAACATTCCCCTGTGGCTTCGAAACAGGTAACCACATGAGGCTCAAGGCATTCCGAGATGGACGCGAAAAAATGATAGATCAGGTAATGAGCACCCAAAAGAACCCTAGAAAAAAGTTTTCAGCCCAATCCGAGACGATTTTTTTTGAACATCCTGAAAATTGCCATCCGCGTACTCCTTTTATCTACTCAAAGCTATGAAAATGGCCACTTTTAGAAATCTCCTGTAAATCTCTGAGACATTTAGAGGATTCGGAAACGGATTATCAATGTTGTGTTCATTACCTACAACTATCAGCACATGGTTTTATAAAAACCCACGGCAACTGTAAGGTAAGCTCTACGAGAGCCGATGCAAAGAAGACCTGGAGCATTTTTAAGCGGTTATCTGGGAAGAAAATGGCAGCGGATCGCAACATGCTTGAGTTCCCGTCAGGGAAATTCGAGTCCGGATTTAAGGCTACATGTCGACTTGGAAAACACTTTGCTTCAGCGACGTCCCGCCGTGATCGTTCCAACAGGCTCACTCTCCGGTCTATAAGGAAGCTCAGCCGAAAAGATGTACCTGCCATAACTGCCTCTGAGATGTCTTCCCTCATCAAGTCCATGAAGAACTCGCGAGCCGAGGGACCCGACGGTGTGTCAGCCGTCCATCTCAAGCACTTGCCGGAAGAGTTCCTTGAATTACTTTGTGACCTAGTCTACTCGTCATTCAGCACAGGTGTCATCCCCGCTAGATGGAAGCAAGCAATTGTTCTTCCGATCCTCAAGCCTGGCAAACCAGAAGATTAAGCAACTTCGCATCGACCGATCTCCCTTTGTCCCCTATTGCTAAGTTAGCGGAGAAATTCATCAACCCGCACCCCAAGAAGCATTACGACATAACGTGCATCAACATGGCTTCAAGAAGGCCCACTCTACCATTACGGCACTCACGTCCATCACAGAACACATAATTGCTGGCTTCAACATGAAACCTCCAGCTGGTAGAAGTATTGTCGTGGCGGTTGACTTAACCGCTGCCTTCGATAACGTCAGTATTCCGCTGCTGTCCAAATCGATCCTGGACTCTACTATTCCTGACTGGTGCAAAAGATGGACAGATAACTTTGTCAAAAATCGTTCCATTCGTGTGAAATTTGATGGACACTTATCGAAGTCTGTGCCCCTGAAGGCATGCGTTTCACAAGGAGGAGTTCTATCTCCCAGCCTATCTTTCTTTGTATCTATCTGATGTGCCGAAGCCGTCGTCAAACATCCACTTATTTCTATATGCGGATGACATCACTATTATTTGTACTGACCCTGTCATCGATCGAGCCACTGCTGAGATGAATAAATACCTCGTCAGTCTGGCCAAGTTCCTTGAATCGAAGCAGGTAAAAGTCTCTCCTACCAAGTCCAGCGTCACTTTGTGCACTACAGCGACTGCCGAACAGAAGCTGCATCCCAAGATTCTTTGGGAAGGAAGTATGCTGCCCTTATCAAAACACCCTCGTCTACTTGGTGTATTCCTGGACCCGTCACTGCGTTTTCACGAAAACACACGTATTCGAGCTGCTGCTGCCAACACACGTAACAACATTCTACGTTCGCTGGCAGGCACTACATGGGGCAGCTCTAAGGAAATTTTGCGAACCACCTACAGGGCTATGGTGCAGCCGGTGCTGGAATATGGAGCCCCAATATGGTCAAGACACCTGTCGGAAGCCTCTTGGAGCAAACTTCAGCGTGCACAGAACACTGCTCTACGCGTGATCACTGGATGCCCTAGATCCACACCGGTATCTCATCTACATCAAGAGTGTTCGCTGCTTCCTGCAAAGCAGCATTGTCAACTCCAGTCGCAACAGTTCCATGTTGGCATTGTAAGGAATTCCACGCACTCTAATTTCCCATTACTGTCATCTGGTCCCCATTTCCGACATATTCGCTCGCCACTTCATGCTGCAGTCTCTGTCTTGGATCGTCAACGTTGGGCGACGTCGGAGCTCAATCGCGTCAGACTACTGCAAATGGAGCACACCCGATTCGTCAGAGAATACCTCTCCAGTGCTCCCCTAAATCCAATTCTTGGTGACGTGCCACCCCCGATCGATGACAGCGAAACGGACCTACCCAGACGTACACGCGTCATCCTGGCAGGTCTACGATGTGGACACTCCCCACACCTCAAGGCCTTCGTCCATAAGATCGACTCATCGATCCCCGACGAATGTCCTGACTGCCACAACCCAGGGCACGATTCATTTCATTTATTTTCATGTCCTGCAAGGCCGACTTCTCTAACAGTTGTGGATATGTGGACGAACCCGTGCGATATGGCTGCCTTTTTACACCTATAAGGAGAAGCTCTATGTGGCCGATAAGAAGAAGAAGAAGACGAGAGCCGAATAGAGAAGCATTATTTGCCCCTCATTCAGGGAACCGCGGCCTAGCTGTCTTCTTCTTCTTCTTTGCAGCCGCAGGAAGGTTTCTGTCAAAGGTTCAAGAAACGGGCGACTGAAACCGGATTCGTCCACAAATCCATTGTTGTAAGAGTGGTAGGCCTCTTTGAGCATTCGAATAGGTGTTCAGTTGTGTGGCCACGGCTACCACAGTCCGGGCACTCGTCCGGCTTACTGCGATCGATCTTATGCAAGAATGACATCAGCATAGGGGAATGACCGCAGCGTAACGAGGCAAGGGTACTCCTAGCCCGCCTACCGAGTTCCATCTCAGTGTCGCTGACTATGGGTAGTGCGACCCCCAATATGGGATTGACGGTCATCCTACTCAAGTGATCCCTGACGAACTTGGTGTGCTCCGCACGCAAAAGACGCAGACGATCCAGTTGGGAGTCCGTCCATCTTTGTATATTAACTTTCTCGGGAGCATCCGCAAAAGGCCTTCTGATATGTCTCTCTCTCTCACGGGATTCATGATCCTTCTTAATGGGTGGTCAGGCTGCTTGGCAATGTTAATAACCAGTTGCTGCGCTTGGAGTTGGCAGTGCTCCTTAACTGGCAGAATTCGGGCTTCAGCATGAAGATGTTCCACTGGGGTGCTTTTAGCACACCCTGTGGCAATCCGAAAAGCAGCATTTTGGACTCGCTGCATCTTTGTCCACGATGAATCCGATATCATGTGCTGCCATACCGGTGCAGCGTACTCCAACGCCGGCTGCAATATTGCCTTGTAGGTGGTCAAAATTGTCTCCTTGCTACTTCCCCACGACGTTCCTCCCAGAGCTCGTAGGACGTTGAGCTTTGCTTTCCCTGTACCCTGTTTCTGCTCAGTATTCTTGTGGAACTTCAACGAAGGATCCAATACTAGGCCGAGCAGCTTAGAAAAACGTGCAGCAGGCAGACGAGCTTCTTCCCAATTCACAACGGTGTGAGCGCAGTGTTCCTTAGGGTCAGTGGAGAAAACTGATACAGATGATTTAGCGGCAGAGACAGTGAGCATCATATCATCGAGAAAGTTCTTCGGAACGATGAGGTAACTATTGATCTTGCGTGCAGCTGCATTAATGTCTCTGTCCCGGCACAAGATGGTGATGTCATCCGCATACGCAACGACTTTGATGTCACTTGGGGGGACGGGCAAATCTTCCAGGTACAGACTGAACAGTGCAAGCGATATGACTCCTCCTTGAGGGACACCGGCAGCGATCGGGATGCTATTAGAGACATGTCCCTGAAACAGCACTTTTGCTCGGCGCCCTTTGATGAGTGGTGTAATCCATCGCTTCTGCCAAGGCGTGATGGTGGACCTCAATAGCTTCTCAGACAGTATGCCCAAGTTGACAGTGTCAAATGCCTTCGTGAGGTCCAGGGCTACTCCAACAGTGCGTTGAGGCTTGGTGGCGTTGAAGCCATCCAAAACATAGCTCACAATCTCCAGCAGCGCCGTGGTGGTAGAGTGTAATTTTCGGAATCCATGCTGGTGCTGCTGATTGTTATTATGCTCGGCAAGCTCCTTGACGACCAGTTTCTCAGCGACCTTTGCGATTGGTGATAACAGACGTATTGGCCTGTATCCCTTAGCCGTCGATGGTGATTTACCTGCCTTAGGCAACGGAACGACGCTTGCCATTTTCTAGTCTTGGGGTACGGTGCACGTGCGAAAGGATGTGTTGATGACGTCAGCCAGGATTGGCATAATCTCAGTCGGCAGTTTCTTCAAGATCGCTGGACTAATGCCATCCGGTCCTACAGCCTTCGAGTTGCGCATCTCTTTTACCACCTTTTCAATCTGAGCGGGCGTCACTGCTTCTGCTTCATTCATGAGTGGCACCTTACAGAGCTCTCTTACGGTCACTCGATTTTGTTTCCCTCTCTTAGCCTGAGTTGTGAAAAAATTCTTTCCGAGAGCGGTTGCAGCCTCCTTTCCCGATTTGAAGACTCCATTCTCGAACTCGATCGTAGAGTAGTTGGTGGAGGTGCTCTTGCCCGAGATCTTCTTTAGAACTTTCCAAGTTGACGCTGCATCCCTCTTGAAATCCATCTTCTCCGTGAATTTCACCCAACACTCATTCTTGTGCTTGTCCAGATCTCGCTTAATCTCGCTATCCAGCTCAGCAATGGTCGGATCCAGGTGATCTGCCACTCTCTTTGCATCCCTTGTCCTTATCTTCTCCAAGATTTCCCTGGTGACATTGGGAAAGAAGGTCTTGACTCGGCCTTCCGGAATGGCGGCTTTCATTGCCTTGCGAATCGCGTCCGTCAAGTGACGCTCTTTCTGGTGCACGTTTTCATTCCATGGGTAGTAGACAATGTCAGCGAATATTCGGAAAACGAATATTCGGCCGAATAAACGAATATTCGAATAATTCGATTATTCGGAGAATGTATTTTTCGAATAATTCGTTTATTCGAATATTCGGAGAAGTAATTTTTTCGAATAATTCGTTTATTCGAATATTCGGAGAAGTCAATTTTTCGAATAATTCGTTTATTCGAATTTTCGGAGAAGTCAATTTTTCGAATAATTCGTTTATTCGAATATTCGAAAGAGTCAATTTTTCGAATTATTCGTTTATTCGAATATTCGAAAATTTTTATTCGTTTGATATCCTCTAGAGGGCGCTCGGGGGCTGCTGCCGAGTTTGTGACGCTCGGATGAGTCCCCGACGGGCACTCGGCTGGTGCCCCCCGAATGTCCGAGTGCTCAGACAGCGGGACGGGTGAAGGGCGGGGGAAAAAGGGGGTACCGGTGCAAACGCGGTAGTGATTTCAGGGCGGAGTCAATTTCTCGGTGCAAAGGCGGGGGATGATTGAATGCCCGCACAACTCCCGTTGAACCGCGGGGCTGTTCACTGCAGAATACACGTCTAATTTCACGTCTTAGGTGTTGAAATTTCACGTAAACGCATGAACTTATCATTTTCGCATTAATTTGACTTTGAAATCTTTTTCCTTTGACTTTCATTGAGCTCACTTTGCCTGCATACTCATTTTTGGATTCTACCCTCCAAGTTTACACAATGAAAAAACGTCAAACTGAGTCAGCTTCAACCAATCTCTTGCATTTTTTCGACGACAACGCTCTCGATCAAGTTCGCATTCACACATCGGTATATTTTGTAAACTTTTCAGCTGAAAAACATGGACCGAAAGCCTCCAAGAGCCAATGCCGCTGCAACGTCGCGCCACTTGGGGACGCACAGAACAGAAGCAAGACAAAATCCGCCTGTATGTTAACCACTTTGAAAGATTTCAGTAGGTGGCATTGCAAAGTACTCGGGCTCAATATTTTCAGTTTCGCTCAAGAAGGAGCTCTTGGAGAAGCGTATGGAGATGCAACGAGCAGCGAAGCTGAGGGCTGGTGCCAACGAAGGCGAGGTAGAAATGGACGAAATGGAGCTGACAGGTATGCGTAGACGCAGATACCTAAGTGGACGTGCGTTAATGAGAACTTACAATAGGGAAAAAGTTTTGAGCTATTTTTTAGGCTTGAAGCTGAGGTACGACTACGACACGGATAGAAATAAATGGATCCCAGATAAGGTAAGCTCTACCTCGTAATTTGCTTCGTAAACCGAAATAAACGTTGAAAATTGTCAATACTTTAGCGCTCCACAAAGCGAGCCACACGTCGAACGAAGTCGAAGTCGTCGATTGAGGGAAGCCGAATCTTTATTTCACTTAAACCTGCAAACTTTACAATCGTGCCCATGGTAGCCCATGTCTTTTTCCTCGCTTTTGCGTAATTATAGTGATCTCCTCATGGCATTATTATAGTGATCTCCCTATAGAATTGGTATAGTGATCTCATAGAGAATATATATAATAGAATTCTATTTGCCTATTTGTTAATTTAGTTGTTATTAATAAATTTGTGGGTTTGTCTGAAAAATGCGATGAATGATGAATGGAAATACTGAATACTTCTCAATTAGGTAGCATTTTCGTTTCAGTCTGGGTGGTCGTGACTCAAAGTTAGCGTTTTCAGGCAAAATTTATAGTTATTATCCGAATCCCAACGAATGAAAGCGGATAATGCCATTAATAAGCATGCAGAAACGGCAAAACATATTAGGAGTAATAAAGTATGACCGAATATATGGTAGAAGTACACATAAGTGCTGTAAATAAGCAGATCAATAAATAAAACGAACGAAAGGTCAAGCCGTAGTAGATGGAATACCCGGTTGCACCGCGGGAGTACTGTCGGGTGCATGGCGGGGGTTGTGCGGTTGCATGGCGGAGGTGGTGCAGTGCGAAGGCGGGGGAAATTCGAGACAAAGGCAATGTGTCTGGTCCCACCCACCGACATTGCCCGCGCTGCACCCGTCCCGCTGTCTGAGTGGTGGCTTAATCCTCGCAGACGCCTCGGTCATCGGGACTCACGCGTCAAATAAACTGCGTGTAGTGTAGGCGCACGCAACACACGCGCAAATTCTCTGATTTCTCCGACACTGGCAGCGGACTCCTACAGGAGTCGGCTGGGAGTCCTAGTCTCCCCTGCAACAGGAGTCCTGATTTTCCCCTGTAGGAGTCCTGTGATACTCCTGGGGTGGAATTCACGAAACGATAACCACGTTCTAGCCATGGTTTGAGGCTAATCAATTCGCACACGATGTGCTTAACCATGGTTACGCTAGCCATTGTTAAAACGTGGCTAGGGTTTCGTGAATTCCACCCCTGTAGGAGTCCTATTATTCTCCTGTAGGAGACCGGAACTTGTACGGTAGCTTGGAGGGAATTTCAAATAACGTTTGCTGGAATTAAGCCAAAACCGCCTTGTTCTCGAATTTCTTTTAAATCGAAGCATGATTTTTACACTTCTTCGTTGACGATTTTGTCAACGGCAAAAATTAGTGTAGGGCATTAAGCCCCATTACATTCCTCCCTCACTTTTCATCAAGGAGAAAATTCGGCTCCTAAGCACCCCAATCAATCAATGAGAGGGGCGCCTCTGTGAACCTGCATGGGCGAATCAGCTCTCCACCCCATGCACACGCGTATCGTACACCGCGCGGGTTCGATCAATGGTTCAACGTGCGCGTTCCAGGACAACTACCGGAGCTGTTTAGTCCTGTAGGAGACCCAGTGGAAGCGATGCGGCAGCATGTCCTGTAGGAGACCGCTTCGCTCTAGTTCGGTCTCCCACAGGACAAAACAGCTCCTGTAGGAGACCGCGATCGTAGTTTTCTCCCGTAGGACTCCGCTGCCAGTGTCGGAGCCGAGGCGTCTGCGAGGATTAAGCCGTGTCTGGTTAAGCCTCTTTCACACTTGCCCGACCGACGTCGGTCGACTCGATATTGGATGTGCAATATCTATCTACCCTATCCTGTCCACATTATCCATCTTGACTTATCAAGTCTTATAACGAGTCGTCCGACGTCGGCCGGCAAACTATGAAAGGGGCTTTAGCATTATTCGTCTGAGAGGTTTGCGAGATCATTACCGAAGGAATATCGGACATTCTTATGCCCAGTAGTTTTGCCGGTGCTATGTGGGAAGGGGGCGCCACTATGGCGCGATGGACTTAGCCGCGCCCATTTTACTGTGCCGCACTAAATTTGAGCACTTACCCAGGGTTTCCTTCGGGACAGGGTCTCTCTACACACCGAGGGAGGAGTTGTCCCGTCTTTTGCGGCTCTAATTCCACTCGGGACCACTTCGCTTGCATTGAGTAGCGTGGCATTTCGAACTGCAAAAAGGGGACAACTCCTCCCCCGGTGTGTAGAGAGACCCTGTCCCTTTCCTTCCTCTGCCAAAATCAGGAGTCATTGCGGCACGGAAAAATGGGCGTGGCCAAGTGAGATATGACAGTGCCCCCCCCCTTCCCACATAGCACCGTTTTGCCTTCTCTACAAACCCAACTGAAGAAGCTCTCAAAAACATTCCGCTCACAGACTTGGTACCCTGATCGGAAAGTTTCAAAAGCTCTAGACATTCTTAAACAAGGCTGCAAGCTGTGGAAGCCTTCAAAAACAAAATGCACAATCCTATCGTTCTCGAATGCTGATGAATGATTACCTCACCACTGAAGCTTTCAGGAAAGTTTGGGAAAAGGAAATGCCACAAAAGTTGAATGCGATTTGAATTTCGCGGCTAGTAAAAACGTGCGCGTCGGCCTGGTGCGTGCTAAACCCCATCGATACCCTGCCATGCTTTTTTTCTTGGCCCGCCGTTTGCACTCCCATTTCATTTTCATTTCGCTCTTTTTCTTCCTTGTTTATCTCTGTGGGTGCCTTAATATATTTTTTCATTAGATTTTGGAGTGTCGAGATTTGAATTAAGATGCATAAGTCGTTGGTCCCTTCATTGGCTAGCTTCTAGGTCATTTACGAGGTTCAGGGCCTGTGATTCTACTGCTACTCGTGTTTGGGACGTAACGATAACACCAGGTTCAACACTTTTCGTGCGCGTCAGCACCCGTGAATAATAAAACAAAAAAAAACGAATGGAAAAACATTAAAGCAGACCCATCAGCAAACAAAAGGAAATCTAGGCCCTACTAGAGCCAATAAACGGTTCCTTTTGCAGACGCCGGTCCATTTGCCTTTTGAAAATACCGAAAGAACTAGGGATTGTGTCTAAAAATCACCCATCCCATGCGGGCAGTCGCGTTGCGGCGTCGCATTGCGTCGCACTCTTCACTGCAAAGTATTTTCTCGCCTGTATTCGATATTGCCTCAACTGCTCACAGTGTAGTGCATATTTTCTATAATATAAGCGAGTACGCTTACGAACACCGCTGAACTAGCACAGAAACAGGAACGCTGCATGGAATCGGCGTGAGGACATTTGGCTTTCGAGAAAATAATAGGAACTGCAACCAAGGTTTTCTCTGAAAATAGAGGCAAGCTTCGAACTTTCAAGCAAGCTCAAGCGGTTGCAGTCTCGCAGGACAATGGCGGGGATCTAAAATCCCAAAAAAACTCATGGTTTGAGGGACGTGAAAAAGTCTAACCGGAACTGAAAATGTCGGGTATGGCCTTGAATGTAGAGACTAAGTTCAATCTCTTGAGTTTTTCCAGTCAGGAGAGTAGTGGTAAATGCAAAAACTACAAAAACAAAGGGAAAAGTAACAAAAGTTGAAGCTTTTTCCTGGAAGTTCCGGCTTTCGAAATGGGTAAGAAAATTCACTGATGGTAGGACGTAAAACTCTTCTGTCCTTTTCTCGAGAACTTTGGTTGCCTAGGTAGGAACATAGCTGTTTGGCGAATAGGACAACGGCCTGCTGGATAGACTTAGTATCCGAGTCGATCCTTCTCGTATATCCGACCGGATATCCCAGATTCGGACACCAAGTGGCTAGTTAGTCAGAGTAGAAGTTTTTTTGTATAGTTGCTTTGCATACTTCTTACTAGCTAGTCAGCCGGAATCAAACCTGTGTATGGATAACACTGCACCTCGAAACGAAGATATAGTAACTGAAGATTTGTTTAAATATTTTCATTAATATGCATATATGAAGCTTGAAGTGTGTATGTTCACATGCTGCAACAGCAGTGAAGTACCGCTGTTTGTCAATCATGGGTGTTTTCAAAGGCTTATCTGAATTGATCCATTGTCCGAAAATTTGATGAAACGCATTATCTGAATCCAACCAATTTCCGGTAAATTTAAAATCGGCATTATCCAAATCGATCCATTATCCGAAGAATTATCTTCGGATAATAAATATACTTCTGGACCCTGTGTTTAAGTATACCATCACGTCTACAGTATAGTATATTATAACAGTATTGTTATCAAATAAACTGGGCACTATACTATAGCCTTTTGCACCCCGAGGACTGCATAGGCGTAACCTCGACATGGGTGCAAAATTTTTCTCGGACAATCTCATGTGTTGTTTGAACCGGCTATGTATTTTCGAAATTCATTCAGCCAAAGTAGGGTTTCCAAACAATGAGCTCGTGCTGGGAGAAAGCTTAATTTTCTGCGTGAATATTGTGATTCAGCAAGCTTGTAAGTATACATCACAATTGAGGAGGCCAATAATGCCTAGCAGGACCATCGTATTCCGCTTTTTTTCGCACTCAACCAAAGAGCGTAAAGATGGTTACACTAAGCTATGGTACATCGTAATAATCTAGGTAAGGTGACTATTCGCCGATGGAATTCACATGACAAGGTGAGAGGTATCGCTGGCCGGAAGACAGATTCTCGAAATTCTTACTGCTCTTATTTCTCAAGTTCACCAATTCATCCAGTCGTTTACAGTTTCTTATAAAAAGAACAAGTATCGTGCGATTTAAGCTTTTGTCCAACGATGAATTGAGAAAAGGCACGAGAAAGCACTGCAGCGACGAGAAAGCGCGCTGCAATGCGACGCCGCAACGCGACCGCCCGCATGGGATGGGTGATTTTTAGACACGATCAGAACTAGGCACCAAGAGCCTTTTACTGAAGCGCAGATATTCCAGTCTCCCTCGATTTGTGAAAAAAATTTCGCCATAAGCGAGATCTAGCCTGAGAGAAGCTGAGTTTGAACCCCTGACCTGTAGTATTAGAACGTCTCAAGGTGAAGAATTCAGTGTTTGGTGTGGGGGAACTGTAGAACACCCAGGTTATATTAACCCTCAAACTATTGGCTTAAGCGTCCTTCACAGTCTGCCGGATGTTGCCGTCCGACACGTTTTAAAGGCGTCGGCATAGTGGAAAGTCTGCGAGCGAGCGAGCGAATGTGGGCGTGGCCTTGAAAATTCTGCGGCGCAGTCGCAGGCATCCCCGCAGAGTGTGATTTGGATTAGAGCGCGAATGTTGATCGATTGGAGCGCGGAAGTCAATCATCTATTTTCGTCTCGTTATTTCGCAGGATGGGCTGCAGCTGTCTGAAATAATTTCCCTGAATGATTTCAAGTGTTCCATATTTCCTGCGTTCTGTGCTCATTTCCCAAATTACTGTGCGGAAATAGTTGTGAAGATCACTCAGGTTTTGAAAAATGGAATGAACGATACCGCTATCGGAAATCGAGCTATTTCAACAGAAATTCTCTGAAAACAATAAGTGATAACACTGTCTGACATCTGCTATCAACATAAATTTCATATTTCATGGATGAATCCTGAGTGCTACATGGGCGGAATTCTACACAGGTTTCCATGGGCGGAAAATTTGTGTGAAAATCAAACGCAAGACAGTGAAATGAGATCTGATTAAGAATTGCTCCACTGAGATGCCTGCAAACGGGATATTTAACAAATGATAGACCGAAATTTATCCATATCCATTTCATGAGGCCTCATATACCATCATTAATTACTATGGTTGGTACAAAATCTTGGAACGCACCCCAGAAAAGAAACTGAAGCTGAAACTAAGTGCAAAACAAGTTGGAGGTGGGGCACTCAGGATTTACCCACAAAAATGAAAAGATTAATTCATGAAAATGAAAGATTCTTCCGTTATTAGATATTTGATAGCGTTGTTATAGGTAATTTCCTAAGAAAATTCATGAAATTAGATCGATTTCCGAGATCAGTATCATTCATTTCTCCTTTAATCCTGAGTGCCAACCTGCAAAATAGTTTAGCACTCTGAAAATATAGCAGAAAGAAGGAATGAGAACAAGGAAGAGAGAAGGGGGTCGAAATCGTGGACATTCAAATAGAGGATGGTAATGGAGCACAAGTATTTGCAACGGAGCGCGAAACTTGGCAGCAACTCGCAAAATCGCTTGAAAATCACAATCGTCTCGCAATTTCGCAACGGGCTTCGCCGCGAAATTGCGATTTCCGCGACGGGCAAGACACTCTGCGCCCCCCCCCCCTCCGTCGCAGCCTATGCGGTGCGGTCGCGTGCGCGGTCGAACTGCGTAGTGCTCCCCACCCTTCATCGTTTCTCGCAAAATCGCTCGCTCGCAGATTTTCCACTCTGCCGACGCCTTAAGAGTGCGGCAGTGCGAGGGAAGCTGAGGTGACAAACCGTTAGTTCCGACTCTCCAGTACGAAACATGAGGCGAAACCAACATGTTTTGACCCATCATAACTTGCTCCGAGGTTTTGTCAATGATTTCACCGCTGTGCGACGTCGGTCGGCCGATATCGCAGTGCGAGCCGCACCGACACCGCAGCCCTATTTTATAAGTTACTGAACGGCGTCGTCCGGCAGACTGTGAAAGGCGCTTTACACTCGAACGCTAACGTCGGACGGGTGTAGGACATATCCTCTTGTTCCCAGCCAGATTCACTCTGTTCCCTCGCGCGCTTGTGCGGAGCGAGGGTAGAGACAGCACGAAACTGTGGGGAGAAGGAGACGCAGCGTATGCTCGCAGACGCACGCGACCTACGGAATTAATGCACACACGGAAACGGGATATGGCGCGGCCCTTCGTGTGGCAGCCGAACGCGGCGCGCTATTGCCACCCGGACGCTACCGTATGCTCGCCGCGCCATCGGGCTGCGACCGGTCACGCGAAACCGTGCGGAGTGGTCCATCAAGTGACATTGGAGCGAGTTCTGTGGTGGAAAGGCTGACCCATCAATAATGAAGGATGCACGGTAATCGATCTCTCTAATCATCTTCCAGTACGGACACTCTCTAGTTGGCAAGGTGCCATCTCTTGAGCTTCGCGTCAGAAAAGAACGCGAAACGTGTTTCTGGGAGATTTTTTGGTTTAGAGTTGATTTAACTGAGTCGGATTGCACCCAAAACTTCTCTATATACAGTAAATTGAATTGAGAAAGTTTGTCTTAGTTTTTCATGTGGTACTGTAAGAATTTCGTTTTTCATTCTCTGTTATTCGAATAGAGGGAAAGTTCAAATCTTCATTACCTTTACTATCATTGTTGACTTATTAGTTATTAGTATTAGTACAATTATTATAGTCAATTAGTGTTATCATGTGAGCACTGCATTACATTATTGTTATGAAGTGCAGGAATACTTTGAAAAATAATTTCTATATAGTGTTCTATACTACCTAAAAACTATATGTTGCTATTTCACGCTATCCTATCCTTTATCGTAGTATAGTAATCTATGCTATATTATCTTTCCATATAATAATATTATACTGTTCTATACCAATTTATCCTCTAATACAGTAGCGGTCATAAATCTATTGACATGGCTTTTTCGCATATAATGTTTTTATACAAATCTTGGGCTGGTCTTGTCGAAACTTGCTGAAACCTTAATATGCTATGAGGCATCACAACTCTTGATTTACACATACACGGGATTAAGTTTGAGGGTGCAATTTTTAAATTAAGAATTTAGTTATCATTTTTTGGTATGATTTCAAGTTAGCACTATTCCCACAAAACATGGCTATTTCAATTCCAAACACGTTACAGTTATTCACCATTTGAAGACCCTCTACATCCGTTGTAAAACCTTGTAAAAGATTAATTTCTATCAGTTTTTTTAAAAATAATTTTAAAATGAATTTATGTGATATTGCACCTAATAAATATCCTTCTTCTTCTTCTTCTGCAGCCTCGAAGTGGTTTTTGTCATAGGTTGAGGAACTGGGCGGCCTTGATAGGATTCGTCCAAAGGTCCATTGTGGTCAAGGAGGTAGGTCTCTTCGGGCACATGAACAAGTGCGCCGTGTCGTGTCCGGGAGCACCACAGTCCGGGCGTGCGTCTGGTCGGCTGCTGTCGATCTTGTTGACGTAAGACATGAGCAGTATAGAGTGACCACAGCGCAGCGAGGCAAGAGCACATCTGGCTCGTCTGCCGAGTTGAGACTCGGACTCGCAAACCCGAGGCGGCACTGCTCCCAAGATAGGGTTCACAGCCGCCTTCGTTAGATATCCTCGAACAAACTGGGTGTGCTCCTCACGCAGAAGACGAAGCCTTTCTATGTTGGAGTCGGCCCATCTCTGTGCATCAACTTTACTAGGAGCATCGGCGAACGGCGTCCTAATCGACCTCTCTCTTATGGGCTTCATGATTCTCTTCGTTGGATGATTCGGCTGTCTCAGAACATTAATATACATCTGCTGGGCCTGGAGTTCACAATGCTCCTTGACCGGCAATATGCAGGCCTCCGGGTGAAGATGTTCTATAGGGGAGCTCCTTGCACAACCGGTAGCAATTCTAAGCGCAGCATTCTGTACACGCTGCAGCTTATTCCAGGAGCTGTCAGACACCAGGTGCTGCCACACCGGTGCCGCATATTCCAGAGCCGGCTGAAGTATTGCTCTGTAGGTTCTCAATATTGTCTCCCGGCTGCTTCCCCATGATGTTCCTCCGAGAGCTCTCAAGATATTAAGCCTAGCCTTGACTGTTTGTTTCTGTTCCGCGTTTTTATGGAACTTTGGTGACGGATCAAGAATAAGGCCAAGCAGCTTGGGGAATTTGGCTGCTGGCAACAGGTCACCATCCCATTTGACATCTGGATGGGCACTGTGTTCCTTGGTGTTTGTTGTGAACACTGAAACAGAGGATTTTGCAGCAGAGACTGTGAGCATCATTTTATCGAGGACGAGCTTCAACTCGACGAGATAGGCGCTGATCTTGTTAGCGGCTATTTGCAGGTCACGGTCCTGGCACATGATGGTGATGTCGTCGGCATACATAACAATCTTTACATCATTGGGAGGCTCGGGGATGTCCTCAAGATACAGGCTAAATAGGGCAGGGGACAACACTCCGCCTTGCGGAACACCGGCTATTGGAATGCTATCGGATACGTGATTCTGGAACAGAACCTTAGCCCGGCGGCCTTTCGTGAAAGCTGCAATCCATCGCTTCTGCCATGATGGTAGCGACGACTTGAGCAGTTTCTCGGACAGCAGTCCCAAGTTAACAGAGTCGAACGCTTTGCTCAGGTCGAGGGCGACGGCCACCGTTCTCAGGGGCTTTCTCATGTTGAACCCATCGACCGCAAAGCTCACGATCTCCAATAGAGCAGTAGTAGTAGAGTGAAGTTTCCTGAACCCATGCTGATGCTGCTGTCGCTCATTTTGATCAGCCAGGTCCGTCACGATCAACTTTTCAGCTAATTTAGCGACGGGCGATAACAGGCTTATTGGTCGAAAGCCTTTCGCCGTGCTTTGGGACTTGCCTGGCTTTGGCAACGGTATCACATTGGCTGTCTTCCAAGCTTGGGGTAGAGTGCAGGTTCGGAAAGAAGTGTTAATGATATCTGCAAGCATCGGTAGAAGTTCCGTGGGAAGCTTCTTCAGGATGGCTGGGGAGATACCGTCAGGTCCGATAGCCTTCGAATTCCGCATTTCTTTGATAGCCTTCTCAACTTGTGTGAGAGTAAAGGCCTCAGAAGCGTTCATGAGCGGCAACCGGCTCAGTCCTCTAACCGTGACTCTGTTTTGCACGCCTCGCTTGGTGCGTGTGATGAAAAAGTTCTTGCCGAGTGCGTAAGCAGCCGCTTTCCCTGATTTGAAGATGTTCTTCTCAAACTCAATAGCGGAGCTCATCGGGGGAGCGGACTTTCCGGAAATTTTCCTCAAGACTTTCCACGTCGTAGTTCCGTCCGCCTTGAAATTCAGCTTTTCAGTGAACTTCTCCCAGCATTCCTTCTTGTTCTTATCCAGATCCTGCTTGATCTCATTATCCAGCACGGCAATCTCCGGGTCTAGATGATCTGCCGCTCTCTTCTCATCTCTGGTTCTTATCTTCTGCAGTATTTCCCTGCTGACATTTGGAAAAAGGGTCTTGACACGACCCTCAGGAATTGCTGCTTTCATGGCCTTGCGGATGGCACTTGTTAGATGGCCCTCTTTCTGATGAACATCACCATTCCATGGATAGTCGACCGCATGGCGGAGTGCAACATCTCTGAACAGGGTCCAGTCTGCTAGGCCTAAATTAAGATAAGTACGATGACGAAAACCAGAGTAAGGGGCAAGAGAGTCAGAGAGATCAATACAGACAAAGGCGGGAATGTGATCACTGGAGAGAGTTGTGGATGTGGACCACGTGCAAGCATTGGAAAGATTGGATGACACAAGATAGATATCTGGGCTAGAAGGTCGGCCGTTGGCAGGGAGATGAGTGGGCTGGTCATCATTGAGGATAACCAGGTCACACTCCTCAGCCCACTCTTCGACATCTTCCCCTCTGGCGTCAGAATCAAGAGCGGAATAGAACGTGTGAGCATTGAAGTTACCCGCAAAGACAGCTGAAGGGGCGAGTGAGCAGTCGTGCAACTGCTTAAGGAGCGGTAAGGGGTTGTAAGAGGGGAGACAAGATGTTATAGGAGGAATGTAGATGTTAAATAGAGATAAAGAGGTTTTGAGGGGGAGGTGGACAGGAATGTACTCGAGAGTACCGTCCTTAGGAGTATTGGGAATAATATGAGAAGGTAAGGCAGATTGCACAAAAGTAGACACTCCGCCCCCAAGAGCAGACCTTGGCATGTGATAGGCGGTGTATCCCGGAATGTTAGGCTGGGGGTAAGTGGTAGAAGGAGAGAGCTTGGTTTCTTGAACCATGATAACATCCGGGTGATGAGAACGTGCGAATAGAGAGAGTTCAGATAACTTATTGCGAAGGCCATTGAGATTAATGTGAACAATGGAGAGGGGGCGGTTGGTAATTGAGGAATCAGAGTTGCTGGGGGCAGAGCATGGAACACAACGAAAGGATGAGTCATGATGCCTCACAGAACTGAGGCCCGAACAGGAGAAGTGCACCCACCTTTGGCATCCGAAGCACTGGACACTTGTTTTATACCAGGTAACATCCTTGCCGCACGTGGCGCATAGGTACTTCTGCGCTGGACCTGGATTCCTCTGGACGCCGGCCCTATGAGTGAAATCATCAGGAGAGCTGCGGCCGACCAGCACCTCTCCCATGACAAAAACCCTCTTCTCGGAGGGGTTGACGTCGGTTTGCACGGAGGCGATCTTCTTTCCTCCACACTGCCACGGCACGAACGTACGACATCTCGGCAGCATAAATATCCTTCGTTGACGTTATTGATAATGATAAATAAATTCCATATTCGAAAACTGCACTATCAAAAGTTCATCTTGTGTATGTGTGAAGCAAGAGTTGTGATGCCTCTTAGCATACTAAAGTTGGACCAAGCCAAGATATGTATAAAACATTATTAGCGAAAAGGCCGTGTCAATAGATTTATGACCCCTACTATATGAACAACTAGATATATGTACACAAACACTCAATATTATGTATTTTCAAACAAAATATTCCAATGCAACTATGTACAAACAATTATTATTATTGTTATTATTATTAGTCTTGGCATCACTAATACAATCACCAGTTACTGAGCATCACGAAAGTGCAATCAAATAGTAGTTCCAGTTACATTTCTCGACATGTACATATATACAATACATCTATATTCTTCTTTGACGATCGCGCACACGGAGATGTCTCTTCTCGTTCGGGTTCTGAAATGGATCTGGGGAGGGCCAGATTTCGAAAAGAATGGCAGAAGGGAAGCAAAGCCGAAAACGAACTGCAGAGAATTATTAATCATGATTCCTAGAGATCATGATAAGCCTTCTCTCAGCACGCTGATGGCTACTGATCTGGGTGGGAGGGGTAGCGATAAGGAAGGATAGAGAAGGCAGAATAAGAAAAACAATCCTAAAACCCACAAAACCTCTATGAATCCAACTTACCTGTGTTCCTTATTATGTAGCAGTAGTAGTTTAGCGGAGCGAATGTAGTAGTAGTTTAGCGGAGCGACTTCTACGGGGTCCTAGACCCAATTCTGCCTGAGCCGGCAACGTCTTCTGGTGACTCGAGGCCACCTTCCAGGTCCGGCTCCGAAAAGCCGGCTGAGGCATACTGTGAGGTGAGAAGCCAAACTTTGTTGCTGACCCTGATATCGCCAGCACCCTCGGGAGCTCCGATTCTACTCCCCCGCATTGTGCCATAGTGCCCCCCCCCCCCGCTGTGAAAGCACCCCTAGGTCAATCTAAAGCTTGAAATTCGCCAGGAGTCTAATTATATCTAAGAAAACTTCATTGATCTCAGCTTTTCTCAAGTATGCTATCTATAGCCATTGTGTCTGTCTCGTTCCTTAAAGGTGCTAGAGGAGATGATTGCTGTGAATTTCAGTTTGTCATCGAGGACTCTTGCTAAGGAACATGGCTGACGCAGGAGGGTTCGTATTTCATTGAAACGTTTCGATCGGTCAAATCTCGTGAATTCTATGTAATTTTTGCAGAGATGAAATCAAGATCCCATCGGCGGCCGCTCCACCGGTCATGGACGTGCAGGCTGCGTTGAAGGCTGTCCTCCGTTCTGCTAATTTTGCCGATGGACTCTCGAAGGGTCTCCACGAAGCAGCCAAGGCCCTTGACAAGTGAGTTCTTCTTCTCAGACAAGGTGGCGGTTACTCGGCGGGGCAATGTCGGTTGCCCCTCCCTGGTCATCCAGCGTATAACCGATACTCATCTTCCGTACAACCGCACAGACACGTGGGTGGTTATTCGGCGGGGAACGTAGGTTGCTCCGCTGGAGCACCCGCGGAGCAACCTATCTTTCACCGCCGTTCAACCGATCTGACACCGCTGTACAACCGAACCAGGTTGCCGATCACGCGTTTTTCAATACATCCTGGGTATTCCCGAGTCCGCAGAGGGGACCCTTGGGGCATCCATAACGGGGTCCCCACAAAAGACGTGCTCCCGCCACCACGGTCACCGCTGCGGCGGGAGCACCTCTTTACAAAACGTTTTTTAGCAGCCGGGATTCTGTGTTACCGTAACCCCATTCGCCGTGGAGCGCGTTATGATATCATCGAGCGCCAGCGTCGCACCTAAGTGGTATTTTAGACTGAGATCAGCCACGGGGAGTGTTTTTGTTTCAAAACTGAGGGTATTTATCATCTACATTGTATTCTTAGGTATTTAGAGCGCATTTCCGTGTTTTTCTTGCTTGTATCCCTTCACTCAAAAAGCTGTGTTCTTTTGAATTGCTTGCTGGTCCACCGTTTCTTATTCTCTAGGGGTCCATCTCGTCAGCAACTGATTGTTGGGCCCAAGATAAATGACAGGCGTGGATGTTGAGATGAAAAATTGATATTGCTTAGCAGTAACGCTAAGCACGATACCGGACTAATTCAAACGATGATTACCTTACCAAAAATGTGAATGCGCGCAGCACTAGAAAAACGAGCTTGCTGAAAATCTTTCACAGTCATGGTTTCTATTGCAGACCAAACTTTTTTATCAAACAAAGGTTCAGATATGGTGTTAAAGTGCAGCTGCACCCGGACCACGAAACTTGTAAGCAAATGTAGGGAGGAGAACATTCCGATTAAGCATATGTCCGGGCATTCCTTATTGTGGTGAGAACTCGACATTCGGAAAGCACGTTCTTGTGATGAGATATGCGATCGTGAATGGTCAATCGTAGTGAACGTATGTACGACTTCTCTGTCATGATGCAGTTCTTTTTCAGTCACGAAGAGTGAAAAGTAGTGACTAGAGGTAGCGGAAAAAATCACTACAGCATTGACATGTTGAAAACAACTGCGTTTACATGAAAGAAGGTATCAGCCATATGTGTTTCTCAAGGTGCACCTATATATAGCACATAGATATCGTGAGAAACAGAGCAAATTGGAAAGCAATCGACAGCACAACTTCAGGTAACAGTCATACACAAAAGAAAACTCGGCTGATCTCAGTCTAAAATACCACTTAGGTGCGACGCTGGCGCTCGATGATATCATTACGCGCTCCACGGCGAATGGGGTTACGGTAACACAGAATCCCGGCTGCTAAAAAACGTTTTGTCACCTCTTTGGTGGGGTGCACTCCCTAAGCCGTGATGAGCCCCCTCTTCTCGGCGAGAAAAATTATCCTCCGCCTTACGGTGGATCTTCTGGAAGTTGACTCGAGGCCACCTTCCTGGTCCGGCTCCGAAGAGCCGACTGAGGCACACTGTGATCTTCTGGAAGTTGACTCGAGGCCACCTTCCGGGTCCGGCTCCGAAGAGCCGACTGAGGCACACTGTGAGATTAGGAGCCTTTTATACCCGTCTCATTATTAATACTTTCGTCAAATGTTGACGGCGGCACCCGTCTTCTTGTCTGAGTTACGGAACGTGTCACATATTTGACGGTAGAGCACGTCCTCGCCGTTGCACCGTCAGCCCGTTTTCTACCGCCAAATAACCGTCCCGGTGTTTTGAAATTCTCTGAATCTGCGGTGCAACCGACAATTCGACTCCTCCCCGTTTTTGCTCCCGCCGTTGCACCGATAAGCCCTTTTCCCCCGCTGAACAACCGTGAGCGTGTCTGAGTGGTTTTCGTCCGTTTTTTTTTTCGATGGCACACATAAACGGAGTATTTGATCTCTCAATGATCTGTTCTCTACCTGTCGTGTGCAATATAATTAGACCGACTTGCCACATCCACATTGTCTTTGCATTGCTGGGTGCCAAAGGAAGCCAACAAGGACACTGAGGGCGGCTTGGTAAGTCGCCCAACTGAGTGATGCCAGAAAGTCGCCCGCTCTAGACGCAGGGGCTTACCCTCGATAAAACGTATTTCACATTATTCGAGGCGCGCGCGGTGCCTCAGCCTCCGTCTGCCCTCCGCTCTCTCACTGTCTAACCTCCGCACCAGCCTGCGTAGGAACCAAATGAATTCGCCGTTCTTCTTCTTCTTTGCAGCCACAGAGAGGGTTTGTTATAGGTTCAGAAACTCGGCCACTAGCGTAGGGATCTGGGACCCGAACAAGAGAAGTGCACCCACCTTTGGCATCCGAAACACTTGACACTGGTCCCATTCCAATTGACATTTCTATCGCATGTCGCACATGGGTACTTCTTCTTCTGAACGGGTCCTGGGTTCCTCTCGACGCCGGCTCTTTGTAGTAGGATCTTCAGGAGAGCTGCGGCCAGCCAGCACCTCTCCCATGACAAAAACCCTCTCCGCGGAGGGATTGACGTTGGTTTGCACGGAGGTGGTCTTCTTTCCTCCACACTGCCACGGCACAAACGTACGACATCTCGGCAACTACGCCGTTCTATAGCGTGCATCTCTGGGAAACTTCGGTTTCTATAGCCTAGCGAGGGTTGGATTCGTCAAAGAAGAACCGGTGACCCATGACAAGCATATTTTAATACCCGGATCCTGTGCTACCGTTGTTTTCGCTTAGCAGCGGAGCGCGATATTGTATCGTGAAATGCTAAGGCCTTAGTTACACAGCGACGGAACCAAGAATTATTGTTGCTGCGATCGGGCGCAATGGAGGTGGATGAGGATCGTGAAAATTCTGGTCGAAAAGAGAATTTGGAAACCTATGGTGGGAGCTCGTTAAAAATCGAGCTAAATTCTCATCCGCCAGGTTCGTGAAATTTCATCGACATTTTTTGACAATTTTGGTCTTTACTCAGGCAGATCGGGTACACTCAGCGTTCGACTCCCGGCTGGGGTGCTATGGCGCGATGGACTTGGCCACTCCCATTTTACTGTGCCGCACTAAATTGAGCACCTACCCGGGGTTTCCCTCCCCTGCCGAAATCAGGAGAGTCATTGCGGCACGGAAAAATGGGTGTGGCCAAGTGCGATACAACAGTGCCCCCTCCCTTCCCACATAGCACCCCGGCTGGCGTTGGAGAACGCGGACTCCAGCGTAATGGTAGGCGGGAGGAAAAGGAGAATATACTTCGCTGTGAAGCGAGAGCACGCTGCATTTTGAGGCCGCGACGCGACTCCCCGCATGGGATGGGTGATTTTTAGACACGATCGGCAGGCTGCCAGCTCAACCAAGAGATCTGAACTGGCATAGCGGGAGACCCGCATGCATTGACCGAAACATCAATAGTCATTGCACTACAGATTTTGTTATCATTTCCTACATAAAAGAAACGCACTGAGATTGAGAACTAGGAACTAATTAGGAACGCTCCTGACAGTATTCCTAATTAGTGTATATTTCGTTGCGACGGCCACATTTTCCAATACTATTTTCCTAGTGAGAGCTCCGCGCCCCAATGCCGACGCGGCTGCCGCTCGCATAAAATTTGTTCCTACTGTGTTTCAGTGTTCAGACAGTCGGATTTACCGAAACGCCGCCGACGCGGAGCTCGGTCGCTTACTCAGCCACGTCTGGCCTGGAGGGCGGGCGCTCGCCGGCCACAGAGCCTTCTCGGACGCCGACCTCTACCAAATTTTGGCCGCGGGCGCACCTTCACACGATTGTGGGTCGTAGGTTTTTCGTGATGCTTCATGACGAAGCGCGAAAGTTGTTAGGAAACAAGCCAAGAGGCCTGTTTCCTACAAATTTCGCCTGGTGGCTTGAGTCCCCCAGGCCTTCCTTCTTTTGGGCCTTCGGCGCAATGCCAAGACCTTGCTTTGCCCCTTGACGACCATGGCCGATCACCTAACCCCCCCCCCGCGTCTCATACAGCGCGGGTTTGCTCTAATCATTCAGCATGAACTCTCGTGTTGGTCGTTTGACCCTTGTTGGTCTGCGTCTGGGAGAATCGACATGGCCATCTGGCTAGGGGAGCGACCGGTCTGTGTCTCTCATCCCGCTCACTCCATGGTGCGCTCGCCGGACACGATACCGACTGTTTCAGTGGCTTCTCCGCGACAGGTGCTGCAAACTGTTTATGTGACACTATTTTTCTGCTGTTTGGGCCTGATCCCGGCATGGTTCGTAACAGTTGACCGCACCTGTCGGGGTTGCAAACTTTTGGTGTAACAATGACTGAAGGGAACAGCGCACCTGCGGGAAGGGTGGTTCCTCAACGAGGCGAGGATTACGTCCTTGTCGTAGAGCGACCGTGGGACCGCGACAACCCGGGGCGACGTGCTTGTTGTGAATATTTAAAGGAGTAACCCGCGAAGTCGATGACGAGTGCAAAACAAGTTGGGGGGGGGCACTCAGAATTCAAGTGAAAACTGTGGCGGCGCGACCGATCACCGCTATGTATGCGAAAGCCCTTAGGCATAAACTGATAGTTTCGGCAGACTTTTGGTAGTCGAGTCTGCGTCTTCCGGGAAAACGCTACGATCCAATGGCTATCCGCCAATTAATATTGCACTCGAGTCCGAGTGTTCTATGCAGGAAAGGAGTATGAGCAAAATTTATTCAAAAATAGCGAACTAGGAGAATAGGATTACAAAAGTGTAAATGAGCAGAGGAGGGCGGCAGACTCACCGTCCACCGTGCGCAGAAAAGATGAGAATGGCTTGGCCGCTCAGCGCGGGGGGCGTGGCCCAGTGCTGCGTGGTTGGGAGAAATCGATCGATCCGCGCCAGGCCGAGACTGGCACCGCCCAGCACGGACGGCGGCACCGGCCAGCACGGACCAACACGGGCGCCCAACCACGACAACGAACGGCCAGCAGGAAAAAAATCAATGTGTTAGAACATACAACGCAATAATACATCAGAAATACATAAAATAAGCAGTGGAGTACTCATATATCACATGGGGGTCCCTTAAAAAATGGGCGCTTCCACTGCGCACTTTAGAAATGGGAGCCGCGTCCGCCCCTGCCTCGACGAGATCGAACGCTGTGCGGGATCCTGATGCCGATTATACACGCTTGAAGCTGGGTCTTGCTATTCCAGGCGTCCCGTTGTTGCTGGCGTTACGTCTCGGTTCCTCTGGCGGACGTTGGAAATCCGTCAACTTTAGTTTGTCGCTGTGTTTCTTCAAAGTTGCACTCCAGAATCGCTTTGCGGCATTTTGGGTGAAGTGTCTACCAGTGATGAGATTGACCTTGTCCGCCAAAATCATAAATGGTGCATCTGCAGCGAATTCCTCCGACTTTACCGGCAACAGACAGGAAAAACGGGATCTCAGGGAAGGTCTCTGGTCGATCGTTTCTTCGATGAGGTCCCTCATGAAGTCCACTATCCTTCCCCAGCTCACATCATCTTACGGTCCTGGTATCGCTATGAATTCGGCGCCGTTGGCCACGGCCTGCACAATCCAGTACCACGCGCTGCGCTAGCGCTCGGGCTCGACATACTGTGCGGAAGTCAGCATGATTATGGCCGAAAGTTCTTCCTCGAACCATTGAGGCTCAAGCATTTCGGGAGTCACCATGAGCTTTGCCGTCATTGTGGCGGAATCGAAACAGCGTCGTACACCTTCAAAACCTTCAGGCAACAGCAAAAGGCTGCGACGGGGCTTCACGAGGCTCCAGCAATCCGTGGACCGTGGGTCAGCGTCCGCATATTTCTTCGCAACATCGCCAATCCGCGGCAGATTGTAGGGATCTCCTTTGCTTCTAGGAGGAAAGGATGCCGTAATCATTCCGGCATCGGCTGTAGCGGCAACAGCTGAATGTACGCAATGACGACGAAAAAATGATACAGCAATGCCAAGAGAACATGGAGTCACAATATCATAAGTGGTATCCAACATACGAGAAATGTGAAAATGCTCAGGAACATGTGTTTGAGCTACAACGGCAATTACTCGAGCAAGATCATAAGGAGATCGGAATGCGAACGACGTCAGTGGAGCATTCGGAAGCACGTTGCTGAGCTGTACGTTGACAGTGTAGGCGTATCTTCGTCCGTCCACTTCAAGTTCTCCAACGCACACCCAGTCTGCATCACGCACATTAGTCGAGGAAGAGAACGAGTTGCTGAAATGAATATTTTTGAAAAACATTTTATTTACACCAAAACCTAAGTTTTTCCTTCTGCCACGCTTACTGCGCGTTGTTCTCCCGTGCACCGGGATGTCATCGATCTCTTTAGGCTTTTTTATCAAGTGATCGAACTGAATTCTTCACGGTTCTTTATTCTCGCCAATCAACGTTATAAGCGCTGAATTAGAGCTGGCCTCCAACACGCGATACGGACCTGCCCAATCCATTACCAGTTTTGGATGCTGCGATTTGCCCTTTTCAGCTGGGAGTTTCATATAGACGCGATTTCCGGTCTTAAAAACAGCGCTTTTGTGCGTTCCGCACCTTTTATCGTAATTGGACTTCATCTTATCCCGATATTCCGTGGAACTTTCATTGAAGCACTCTCGTGCTACTTTCAGCCCGCATAATAGTTCCGTCTTGTACGTGTCGTAGTCGACGACGTGGGGCGACAAATGTTCCGAGGGAATAATGGCCGACGGGTATTTAGGATCGCAGCCATAGAGAAGGAAATGCGGGCTCTCACCTGTGGCCCGGTGAGGCGAAGCGTTGCAGGCGTAAACTACTGTCGGGAGAACCCTGTCCCATTCAGTTGGTACCACAGTTTTCTTTTTCAACATTCTAACATTAGTTCCGTTGACCCCTTCCGTCAACCCATTTTCCCTAGGACAATACCCCTTCGTGAACTTTTGCTCGATTCCCATGACTTTACACAAAGCTGCCACTATCTCATGCTGCCATAAAATAAGCAGTGGAGTACTCATATATCACATGGTTCTAAATTCGATCTGTCTCACCCAGAAAATTAAGTGAATGTGTTCTAGAAGTCGGAAAGTATTGTTTTCAGGCGTGAGGCCCACTTCTGTGTCCTTGCTGAGAACTGTGACGAGCCGATGTACGTGAAACTTGTAGAAGCCCTCTGCAATGAACACAACATTCCACTCATCAAAGTAGCCGATAAGAAAATCATCGGAGAATGGTGTGGCCTCTGCAAGTACGACAAGGAGGGGAAAGCCCGCAAAGTTGTCGGGTGCTCTTGTGCTGTTGTAAAAGATTACGGAAACGAGGAACTTGGCAAACAAGTGTTACAACAGTATTTTGACTCGAAAAAGTAATTGTTAATTGTTGAATAAATTGTTGATTTTTATGCTGATCGAAAAAAACAAGACGATTTCATTGCAGTATATTCTCAAGTTGTACTTCTGATTATCTCGTAGATGTTCTGAGTTGGCAATGAGACGTATGTATTTTTGAGTTATCGCTAGTCAGTCAACAATCGTTTGCTGGTGTGTGCCAAGTGATGTTTCGTGCACCCATCTCGGTAGAGGTATGCAGGCTTCTGCAGCCACAGGGACGGTCCTGTCACAGGTTCAGAATTTCGGCTGCTAGCGTAGGGTTTCCACAAATCCATTGTTATTGTAGTCGATCTCTTCAGGCAGGTAAACTGAAAATGCGAAATGCCGGACCGGACATATTGCTAGTGGGGTATGATATCATGGCATTAGACATTGACTAGCGAGACCTAGCGAAGTTTTCTCTCAAGAAAACTCACGTGCGTTAGCTTCCTGAGGCAGATTATTCTGACAAAGCAGTGCAGTCTGCATTCCGTCTATCCAAAAGTTGCTGTCGGTATGGACTCTCCTGGGCAGAATAGACTGCCGCACATTTACAGCAGGGCGTCGGGTATGAAAATGTGGGATTAAAAAGCAAAACGTAAAAAGCGAGCGGTAGGTCGTCGGTGGCTACAGACATCACATTTACGATCCCTTCCGTCTGTAATGTTCCCAAGCTATTATTCTCGCTTTACAATCACTGTCATGTTAAGAAAAAAGCACTCGCATTCTGAATGTGGTTTCCCTTGTTGACCAAGACCATGCTTTTGTTCTCAATAAATGGAATATGTCCCTGGCAGTTTATGTTTTTGTGAAGCAGTTTATGTTTGTTTATGGAAGTAAGCACAAAACGCGTTGCACGCCTCTCAAGGTACATGATTTCCTATCTGTTTTCTTCGCTGCACAAAGGCGAAGATTTCGCATGAAAAAAATGGCAAAATCTCGCTGTTCCAATCCTACCTTCTTGATGGCGTCCAGCACACTTCCACTGCGGCCCTGCTAACCTTCTATGACGCCCTGCACACTCCTCAGACCCGGGCGGTTCTGAACGGCGTCCCATCCACCACTACTAAATACCTGTTGCCTTGATTAAAGCTTAGGCATCTTTCATAGTCCTCAACGCACGCGCGGTAGGGGCGGTGCACTATGAAAGTTCTTACCGCGCGGCACGAGCGTGACGCGCGGCAAGAACTTTTATAGTCCATCAGCACCGCCATAGCGGCGCCGCCCAAAACGCCGTGGCGGTTTTACCGTTTCAATCAATTACTGCTTCTCGATTTGAGTCCACTCCAACATAAGTAATTCTGGGATTATCCTGCGCCACCTCATACGCAAATGCAAGCGAGGAATTTCTGTACAAGTCCCAGTTGAGACCCGACTTTTACCCGCACCGCCATGGCGGTGCCGCTGGAGATTTCATAGTGGCTTTCCGCTCGTCCCGCGCGGTGAAAAGTTTAATAGTCCACCGCTCGTCCCGCGCTTGCGGTGAGGACTATGAAAGGTGCCTTAGCCTTTCTAGCGCTAGACGACTCATAGAAGTTTTCATGACCCAAGTCCAAAAGTGCGCTCTACGGAGAAACTCGGTTGCCTCGAGGCGCGCGAGAGGGGGTGGTATACCTTGAGTACACGGGTTACGGTAGCTATACCATATCCCATATTACTGACAACTCATGACCCCAGATTACATATTGACAGCTCATGACCCTCGAGATTACTCTCACACAGGAGCTGGCCATCTTGTCATCGATTGCTCAGCAACACTAGATGAATTCTCTCATTAACGATTACTGGAACAATTTTTAAATTTTTAAAAATTTTCAAATTTTTGAAAACACGCAAAAAAGTCGCTCCAAAAACGAGTTATAGCAAATGAAATGTGCTGAGTTCAATGAAATGATTCTTGAAGCGTGAAAATTCCAAATTCATTCCGAAACTGAAGAGAGAAATTTTCAAAAAAATTAAATTTCGAAAAAAATCTTATCCAAAAGAGATCCAAACAAATTCATTGCGCTGAGTTTGATTGAATGTAAAGTAACAAAAATGTAAAGTCCCATGTAACATGGAACGATTTTACACTGGCGAACGCTTCGAAATTAACTTTTAAAAATTCAAAAGCGTTCTTATGAGGATGGAATATGTAACCAAACCGACTGAAAAGTAAAGGAAGTATGCGTAAATATACCCAATGGGGAAGGATTGCTCATCATCAATCATGTACCCTCTATGAAACGTCGTAATTCACTTCATTCGAGGCGCGAGCGGCGCGCGCGACGCCTCTGCCTCCGTCTGCCCCCGCTCTCTCACTGTCTCTAACCTCCGCTCCGCACCAGCGCGCGTAGGAACCATGTGAATTTCGCCGTTTTACAGCCAGTATCCGTATCATCTTAACTTTTTGAAAAACATACCTATGGACTTCTATGTGCAGCCAAACTTATTGTTAGCTCAACAGGAGACAGGTTAGTTAGTCAACATAAATTTGCGCTGTTCATTTCTCCCCGAATATTCGACGGAATCGTTTTAGACGGAACTCATTCTTTTACCATTTTATCCATTTTTTTCGTGAATTCATGAAATTTCTTGAAATTAATTCTAATAACTAGAAACTGATAAAACTGATAATTCATGAAATGGATTTTTTGAAATGTAATAATGTAATAATTCGCATGTAATAATGAAATAATCTGCATGTAATAATGTAATGATTTGCATGTAAAAATGTTATAAATTCCATGTAATAAATACTTAAACTTCTGCAATTTAACTTTCACCCAGGTAGAGCCCTAGAATACCTGATTGAAATTAAAGTGCGTTGAAACAGAACCTCGCTTGAGTTTTAAAACCATTACAGATAGATTAAGCTTGAAAAACTACCCCAGCTTCATACATCCGATGAAATTCTAGCCCATATTGGTAGAATTGACAGTGAGCCAAGAGAGGGCGTCACGATTCAATTTTGGTCGATAATGCGGATAGCACAGCCATGTGACCCCGTTTGGGTCACTGGCTTGGAAGGAGAGGGGATACGATACCATCTCGGGTGTCAATAACACAAACTACAGTATCCTACAGTATTACTAACAGTCGGCTTGCCGACAGCCGCTAGCAGGTGTACTCAAGGTCTCCCGTCCCGCGAGAGGTGATTCAGGCTGATTTTTTGGTAATCGATGAATGTCCCACCCCCCACCCACCCAAATGTTCTCAGACACTCGCTGTTGTGGGTTTGATACCAATAGGATGTCTTCCTATTTATAGACGCCGGAACATATCGGTTTAGTTGGAGGAAGATAACAGTATACACTGCCGGTTATGAGCTCGAGACTAAAAGGATATGTTCCCATAGACACTGCCGGAACATATCCGTTTAGTTGGCGGAAGGTAATAACAAACACTACCTGTTGTGATCTCGATACCAACAGGATATCTTCCTAAGGACACTGCCGGAGCATATCCGTTCAGTTGGCGGAATATATCAGCAAACACTACCTGTTGTGAGCTCGGCATCAATAGGATGTCTTCCTATTTATACACGCCGGAACTTATCGGTTTGATTGGAGGAAGATGATTTCATACATGAGGTCGATACCAACAGGATATGTTCCGCTGGACACGCGTGGTTTTGTGTCACAAATGTCCCTCCACGATGTTAGCACGAGTGGGTTAGCGTGATAGGAACGTATCGAGAGGTAAAATGTAGCAGGAAATTTAACGATACGAGTCTAGCATGTCAGCGCACTCCTCAAACTCATATCGGGATATTTGGAGTACTGCGGTCCAGCTGGAACATAGCCGCTTGGCTGAAACACATTCACTACATCGGAGAGAGATCACTATTTTATTAACAAATAGGATAACGTAGAACAACATTTCCTCTCCATTAAGCTCGTCTCAGCTCAGATATAAAAGTGGCAGTATTGCTCATTCCGGAACCAGCGAAACGTGAGCAGGGAACCTGAAGCATTTTCATGACGCCTTGCAATCGTTTTTTTTTCATTTATTCTACTGCAAGCTGGAGTGCTCATGACCTTGCAGTCATCATTGGCAGGTTGAAGCTACCATTTTTCCTATCTAATTGCAACGGTCACTCTGGAACTTAGACAGGCGGGGGGGGGGAGGAGGTCGTAAGTCGGCATCATAGGGTTGTGTTCCACGGCAAACATCGGATACAACCCATCGTTGTCTACGGAGGTTGCTGCTTATGGCAGCATATGCTGCCAACTGCTTATTGCAGCATATGCTGCCAACGTATGCTGGGATTCAACCCCTCGTTGTCGACAGTCTTTTCTGCAAACGGAGAAAGAACTTGGACTCCTAACTCTTTAGCGGTGTGAGTATGATCCTTGTCAGGGCCTGCAGCAAGGAGGCCAACCTTGTCACGGTCCACAACAAGGGCATCATCTTCGCCACGGTTCACAACGAGGAAGCATTAGTCGCGATGGGCCATCGGGACGACTCCTCAGCGTTCAAAATTGACGTCCAGAAAGGGACGGATGGTCACCTTCTGGGACCGGCCTCAAACGGCCAACTGTCCCCGTAAGTGAGCCTGGCCGCCTTATATACCCACGAAACAAAGCGACAAGACTTCAGATTTAGCTTCCGGAACGCCGCACGGAAAAGCTGTGAACAGTTTCATGTGAAGCCGTGTACTTTAAAGCGTGTAGGACCACCGGTGAGAGTGCGCAGGTTGTCGTTAAGAGTGTTCGGATCTAAAAATTTCTCCAACATACACTAGTGCGTTGGGTATGACCAGTCTCGAAATGGAATGGCGAAGTCTACCTCTTTGTGCCACAAGTGATCTTGTACCAAACAATTAATTTTGTATCTCTTCTGCTCTCAACCTCGCGCTCGAGCCTTTTTGAGAAATCCTTCTTTAGCGAAAAGCTGAATTTATAATCGATCAATGCAGTAAATCCAAACCCCCGAAAAATCACTCACTTACTCATATGTTTTTTATAAGGTTTCTTTCACAGTTAGTGGTGGTCAACGCTCAATCGCAAACAACGGTGGAGACTTTCAAATGCAGATGAACTCCAATTATATGATGTGCCCACATATTCCATATTAGATACACAATGATACCCCAGAACCGGAATTTTGATTGCAGACGTTTGACTTTTTCATTATGGCTGTCTGAGAATTGACGCCTGGAATGACATCTGAGGAATATTTTTTCGCTATCATGGAAGCCGAGCGGTTGTTTCTCTGATTCTACATTGTGTTTTCTCAGAAACAACTTTTAATGTTACACCCTCATCATAAAGTAAACTCCAAATACCGACCATGACCGATTGCTACAAGAGCATGCAATGACGATAACAGTTGCATTTCTATACCACACCTAAATTTCTCAAATTGTGGCTTTAATCTCTTCCCGTGCGGATGCCCTACAACGAGATCACCTATTCATACCGTCACCAGAGGTATGAGCTGTACACCATTCGATGCGCCGTAAGAATTTACATAGGTGTGCAAATTTTCATCTTAACTGGTCCCCGCTTTCTAAAGTTATGACCTCTCGAAGTACGCAAAAACGTTCTTCACCACCGCCTCCTCCTCCGCCTCCGCCTCACCCTCCGTCCGTCGAATTCCGAATTTCTTCATAGAAAGTGTGCAGGACATTGATGGGAGTGTGCGGACCATCAGTTGGAGTGCGCAGGACGTCATCGAAGGGGGGGGGCAGGGCATCAGAGGGTTCACTTTGAATTAACACCACCAGGCATAAATCATGTTAGAAAGGAAACTTTCAGGAAAAATAAATGAAATTCGTGAATACTTAGGTTCCTGGCAAAAGTAAAGATTTGGCATATTCATTTTTCCGGAAAAATTAGAGATATACTCAGTTAAAAGGGGAAGGTAAAGAAAACTGAAAAAAAAGGTTTTGAAATATTCTTGAGAACGATTTGGCGTAGAATAATTTGATTTAGGAAAATGTAGTGAAATAGTTGAAAGTATGATTTGGCAGTCGAAATTGAACCAACTATTGATAAGAGTTGTGCAAAACGAGAGATCGCGTTGTATGAGCTAATCCGTAGAACATATCGAAGCTAAATCACGCGTGATAAGGCAAGCAGTAAAAGCTCGTTCGGGAGCTGGAATGCCGCGGTCTTCACGTATTAAGTGAAGTAAAATCAACTGTTTGTTCCATATGACGCGTGATTTTGCTTTGATATGTTCTACGGATAAGCTCATACAATGCTATCTCTCGTTTTGCACTCTTATCAATATTTGGTTCAAACTCGACTGCCAAATCATACTTTCAACTATTTCACTACATTTCCCTAAATCAAATTATTCTACGCCAAATCGTTTCCAAGAATATTTCAAAACCTTTTTTTCATTTTTCTCTACCTTCCCCTTTTAACTGAGTATATTTCTATTTTTTCGAAAAAATGGCCATGCCAAATCTTTACTTTTGCCAGGAACCTAAACTTTCAGGAATGATTTCTTCATTCTCATAGTAGCTTTTTTTCGAAAAATAGCGGCTTTGCATCTACGGTAGTGATAATACGACTGCGAGTAGTTCGGAAGTGAAGGACAGTTTATCATAAAGCCTAGATTGCTCGGATGAGTCCGGGAGAAGAAAGCAGCAAGAGCGGTCGGTCATAGCAAAATATAACCGTGATATTAAGATTTTGACAAGATAGGCCCGATAAGCCGCAAATGCCGCGATTATCAGTAGGAAAACCAGGGGACATATTCGCCAACAACCCGCCGAGGGAATGCGAAGGGAAGCGGAAGGGATGATACCGCGCGCGGCAGAGGAACCGATCAACCCATATTATGCTATGTAGGATTAAAATGCAAACTGTGTTACGTATCGATATCACTGCGAAAAGATAAAGATTCCATCGCGAAGCGGCCATTCTTCAGTTATGCTATTCGAAAAATTCCGGCGGTCGCTGGGGAAGCCAAGGGAGGCGAGAGTTGGCCGTGGAGCGCGCGTTTTGTATTGAAATTTTACCTTATCTACCCTTCGACTACCCGGCGGGTTGATGGCGAATACGGCCCCATGAATCAGATGTCTGATTTCTAAAAGTTTAGCTTCCTGGCAAAAGTAATGATTTGGGATCCCATAAAATTCAGATTCATTACGGGAGCAAGAAACAGCAGCATGAAACCATTAGCAGTAGAACTGCAAAAAAATTTCTCGTTTCTTAAGACACGTTTTATTAATTATACCAATGTGAGTTACCAAAGGAAGGGAGGACTCAAGACCTATTGGTCTATCTCCAACATTAACATAGCAGCTGAATTATGTAGGTTGAGTACCAATGGGGTTCAAGTTTATTCTGCTGATTTTACGGATTAGTTCATTTTCAAAGTTCAGAGAAGGCCGGATGGTTTACAATAACGTGTTTACATGTTTTTACCCGTCTTGACCCTCAATTTTGAGGTTCCGCTAAAATTAAGCTTTCAACTTCAAAATTGAATAGGAGCTAGCTGCATCCATTTCCAGCCTTCTGCCGAAAAATTATCTTCCTAGCTCAATTTTAAGTAGTGCAACAAGATCGTGAACGCCGTCTGAAAAAAAGGAGATTAACAGTTTTTTGACCAAAATCACGTGGTTTTCTCCATTTTTCTTGAGTGCCAAGAAACCATTCCAAACCATTTTTTGGGTGTATACCCCAACTTTTTACGTTCTTTCCAGTGGATAAAAAAACCGCATTTCCACAGTCACTCCGAACGCCGGTTTCGTAATCGCAGAAATGCGCGTGGGCGAGTTAAAGCCAAATCTGGTGCGCGCTTGGCGCGCACCACAATGGTGTTCAGCGCGGCAAAAAACATCTCAAGACGGAGTTTGGGCAGAAACTGTTTCAATTTTTAGAATCCGCGAATACGGACATTCGGTTGTTTTTTGACATTCCGGTCATTTCCTTCTGTAAAGTTCCGAAAACCTGAAAAGGGATCTCATAATTATTAGGCGTTCGGCGCACTTCCATATGGGTACCGTGCACTTTCTACGGCATCTTGCGCAGTCCCAGTGGGGTTCCCTACATTTTCTACGGCGTCCTGCGCCTTCCCGCTGGGGTCCCGCACACTTTCTGCGGCGTCCGGCACATTCCCACTGAGGTCCCCCACATTTTCTATGGCGTCCTGAGCACTCCCACTATGGTCCCGTACACTTTCTACGGCATACTGCGCATTCCCATCGGGGTCCCGCACACTTTCTCCGGCGTCCTGCGCACTCCCACTATGTTCCCGCACACTTTCTACGGCATCCTGCGCACTCTCACTGCTGGCCCGCACACTCTCACTGCTGGCCCGCACACTTTCTGTGGCGTCCTGCGCACTCCCATTGGGGGCCGCGCACTTTCTGCGGCGTCCTGCGGGCTCAAATTCTATTCTGTAAAAAAGGGGTCTCCCAAGCAGAAGTGGTTTGGTTAGCGTTACAAATGCTTCAACAAAAAGGGAACAATAGGAAAGCGGAATGAGGAGAGTCTACGAAAAATGAACAATATCCTCCAAGAACTCTTTTCTTTTTCGAAACTTCCAAACAGCGGAAACAAACCGTTGTGGTTCTCTATGAGGAAGCGCTTTTGGCTCCATAAAGGACTTTGATTATGTGAGTGCCGATAAAATATGTATATATGCATGTGAACCTAATAGCTAACCAGTCAATTCTTCCTCGTAAAATACCACAACCGTTTGTTTCCGCTGTTTGGAAGGTTCGAAAAAGAAAACAGTCCTTGGAGGATACTGTTCATTTTCGTAGACTCTCCTCATTCCGCTTTCCTATTGTTCCCTTTGTTGAAGCATTTGTAACGCTAACCAAACCACTTCTGCTTGGGAGACCCCTTTTTACAGAATTGTTCACTTTTTCTTGATATTACGCTGTAATATCCCATGCAAGAATTTCGAACAAAGACCTCTTCATCTCCCCACTAGATCAGTCCTCTTTCTGTGGTCACAAGAATCAATGACCCAAACTGTTGTAAAACTATCTCAGAAAAATCACTCGATGTGGCTGACAAGACCGATGTTCACATGATATTAGCTAAGAAATGAATGATATCCATGATATCGTTCCACATAATTCATTCATATTGATCGCGTCAGCCACATCTGGCTACACCGGGTGTTATTTGCACCTTCCATGTTTTTCATACGTATCGAACGGGTCGGCCACGGTGATTTTCTCAACCAACTCTGACAGGGACCTTAGGCCCCGGTTATAGTTGGTCGCCCAGACGTAGCCAGCCCGGTCGATAATCATGAAAGCCTGCTGGCCTACAGCCGGATGCAGAATCTGCCTGCAGTTCTTCGCTCTCAAATGAAACTAACTTAAAACCGGGACAGTCAGAAACTACCTTCCATTCCATCTGGACTCTTTCACATCAGTGGAACAAAGCAGTTTTACATACTCATTATTTCGTTTCCGTTGCCCCATTCCTTCGCAGAACAGCCGCTTCGATTCCATGAATCTGATATGAAAAAGCTCTGCTGAGCTGCGAATGGAGATAGTTCGAGCAATTTGTTTTTGAATTTGGATGCTAATAAGCAAGTACCATTTATTGCAGAAAAAATCAGTAGGCTGGTGAAGAAGGAAGAGGGAGCACTCAAAATGGGGTTGTGTGAATGACCTTACGAAACTGAAAAGCAGCCTGGCAACATGACCTGACATGACTCACATAACATCTCAAACTTTCTGCTTGCTATGCTTGTCATCTTTACACTTTTACAAAAGTTTTGCAAGGTGTTCTCTCCTGCGCGAATTCCGGGGCATAATTTCTCGGATGGCTAGCATCGAGTCTGGGCTCCTGCTCACTCTACGGGGTGGTCTTCACAACTTTTCGGATGAGCAGCAACGGGTCCCGAACACCTGCCCACTATCCGGGTTTCCACGACGTCCCGATGACTTCATCAGAAGCTCGAAGCACTTTTCACGACGTCCCGATGACGTCATCAGAAGCCCGAAGCACTTTTGGGACTATCCTAGACGGGGGGGGGGGTCACCCACGATTTTCCCATGAAAATGAATGGAAAACCTGATAAAAGATGTTTGATGCTGCTATCAATCATTGTTGTTGATGAAGTTCTGTAGAAATACTTCGATTGATAGCGTTATAGATCGGTGGTTCATTCCATTTCTGACTTGAATCTTGAGTGCCCCCCCCCGTCTAGGATAGTCCCGCACTTCTCACGATGTCCCGATGACGTCATCAGAAGCCCGAAGCACTCTTGGAACTATCCTGAACGGGGGGGGCACCCACGACTTTCTCATGAAAATGAATGGAAACCCTGATAAAAGATGTTTGATGCTGCTATCACTCATTGTTGTTGATGAAGCTCTGTAGAAATACTTCGATTGATAGCGTTATAGATCGGTGGTTCATTCCATTTCTGACTTGAATCTTGAGTGCCCCCCCCCCGTCTAGGATAGTCCCCCCCCTCTCCCGATGTCCCGATGACGTCATCAGAAGCCCGAAGCACTCTTGGGACTATCCTAGGCGGGGGGGGGCACCCACGACTTTCTCATGAAAATGAATGGAAACCTTGATAAAAGGTGCTTGATGCTGCTATCAGTCATTGTTGTTGATGAAGTTGTGTAGAGATACTTTGATTGATAGCGTTATAGATCGGTGGTTCATTCCATTTCTGACTCGAAGCTTGAGTGCCCCGTCTAGGATAGTCCCGCACTTCTCACGATGTCCCGATGACGTCATCAGAAGCCCGAAGCACTCTTGGGACTATCCTAGACGGGGGGGGGCCCCCACGACTTTCTCAGGAAAATGAATGGAAACCTTGATAAAAGGTGCTTGATGCTGCTATCAGTCATTGTTGTTGATGAAGTTGTGTAGAAATACTTTGATTGATAGCGTTATAGATCGAAGGTGCATTCCATTTCTGACTTGAATCTTGAGTGCCCCCCCCCCGTCTGGGGTAGGCCCGCACTTTTCACGACGTCCCAATGACGTCATCAGAAACTCGAGGCACTTTTTACGACGTCCCGATGACGTCATCAGAAGCCCGAAGCATTTTTCACGACGTCCCGATGACGTCATCAGAAGCCCGAAGCACTTTCACGACGTCCCGATGACGTCATAAGAATTTCACGACGTCCCGATGACGTCGTCAGAAGCCCGAAGCACTTTTCACGACGTCCCGATGACGTCATCAGAAGCCCGAAGCACTTTTCACGACGTCCCGATGACGTCATCAGAAGCCCGAAGCACTTTCACGACGTCCCGATGACGTCATCAGAAGCCCGAAGCACTTTTCACGGCGTCCCGATGACGTCATCAGAAGCCCGAAGCACTTTCACGACGTCCCGATGACGTCATCAGAAGCCCGAAGCACTTTTCACGACGTCCCGATGACGTCATCAGAAGCCCGAAGCACTCTCACGACGTCCCCATGACCTCATCAGAAGCCCGAAGCACTCTCACGACGTCCCGATGACGTCATCAGAAGCCCGAAGCACTTTCACGACGTCCCGATGACGTCATCAGAAACCCGAAGCACCTTCACGACGTCCCGATGACGTCATCAGAAGCCAAGCACTTTTTACGACGTCCCGATGACGTCATCAGAGACCCGAAGCACTTTCACGACGTCCCGATGACGTCGTCAGAAGCCTGAAGCACTTTTCACGACGTCCCGATGACGTCATCAGGAGCCCGAAGCACTTTTCACTACGTCCCGATGACGTCATCAGAAGCCCGAAGCACTTTCGACGTCCCGATGACGTCATCAGAAGCCCGAAGCACTTTTCACGGCGTCCCGATGACGTCATTAGAAGCCCGAAGCACTTTCACGACGTCCCGATGACGTCATCAGAAGCCCGAAGCACTTTTCACGACGTCCCGATGACGTCATCAGAAGCCCGAAGCACTCTCACGACGTCCCGATGACGTCATTAGAAGCCCGAAGCACTTTTCACGACGTCCCCATGACGTCATCAGAAGCCCGAAGCACTTTCACGACGTCCCGATGACGTCATCAGAAGCCCGAAGCACTTTTCACGACGTCCCGATGACGTCATCAGAAGCCCGAAGCACTCTCACGACGTCCCGATGACGTCAACAGAAGCCCGAAGCACTTTTCACGACGTCCCGATGACGTCATCAGAAGCCCGAAGCACTCTCACGACGTCCCGATGACGTCATCAGAAGCCCGAAGCACTTTTCACGACGTCCCCATGACCTCATCAGAAGCCCGAAGCACTCTCACGACGTCCCGATGACGTCATCAGAAACTCGAGGCACTTTTCACGACGTCCCGATGACGTCATCAGAAGCCCGAAGCACTTTTCACGACGTCCCGATGACGTCATCAGAATCCCCCCTCACCTACAAATCGGTTAATTACCAGCCTACGTACCTCCTACCAACTTACCTGTCTGCCAAGTTGATTGCCTGAGACCATTGGCAGTGGCTATTAGCAGTGAGGACTGAAAAGCGTGACGGCCTACGGCCTACGGCTCACGGCCTACGGCGCACACCATGAAATTTTCTTATGCTTTCGGGCTCACAACTTTGTTATTTGTGAAGCGATTTTGCTGAAATTCGGACAGCAGGTGTCTTCTGGACCCCTTCGCTTATATCCAGAAGGAAATCTTCAGAAATTTTGTTTCAAAGATTCTATAAACTATTTTATAAAATTCTAAGTGATCACAAGGCCTAGGCAAAACCAAACCTCTCCAGCCGCTTCGCGGCTGGAGCGATTCACACCAGCCGTCTCGAACAGGGCACAAACTTTGGAGGAAGCTTATCAGTAATCGTGTTGATTTTCATTAGCTCATTTTTTAAGTTCAGTGAACGTCGGATGGTTTACAACAACATGTTTACATGTTTTCACCCGTCTTGGCCCTTAATATTGAGGTTCCGCTAAAATTGAGCTTTCAACTCCAAAATTGAATAGGAGCTAGCTGCATCCATTTCCAGCCTCCTGCCAAAAAATCAGCTTCCTAGCTCAATTTTAATTAGTGCAACAATATCGTGAACGCCGTCTGAAAAAAAGGAGATTAACAGTTTTTCGACCAAAATCACGTGGTTTTCACCATTTTTCTCCAGTGCCAAGAAACCATTCTAAACCATTGTTGGGTACATATGCCAACTTTTTACGCTCTTTCCAATGGAGAAAAAACCGCATCTCCACATTCACTCTGAAAGCCGATTCCAGAATCACAGAGTTGCGCATGGGCGAGTTAAAGCCAAATCTGGTGCGCGCTTCGCGCGCACCACAATACCTATTCCTAGGCAAGAAATAAGATGCCTAGCACCCTTATCAGGCATCCAATGTTTCATTTTTCTGCTGATATTCCGTGGCATTCGCCGCTTCCGCAAAAGTATGAATAGTGTGTCAAAACTATCATAGCAGCGGGGAAGCTTCCACCAACCAGAGACTAACGATCTATGCTGAGGTTCCGCACACGTCCCAGGATGTCCCACACACTGTGATACACTCGCAGCTAACCGTCACGGCAGCTGCGGGATGTAACTCGTCCATGCGTGCAGGGTGCTCACGGATTCTGGGGAAAGGTATTAAAACCTCCGGGAGGGTGAAGTTTGCATGTGCGTGTGGGATCCTTTACTACTTCAAAAGAATGAGAAATTCCAATTTTGGTTGCATATCCTTGCTGTAAAAGGGACGCGAAGGACGAGTTGTTTGCCTCCTTTTGAAAACACAACTCAACCGACTTCCTTGATTGAGGACCCGAGTCAAGCCCCTGTTTTCAGGAAGGTGAGGTTAAATCCAGAACACATTTGCGCATTTCAACGGATTTAGGTGCACGTTAATGAGGGAAAAAATGAGTTACTCCCCCCGCAGCCGCCGTGATGATTAGCTTCGAGTCTGTGAGACACAGGTCCTTCCCACATTGTATGACGTCCCGCACACTCCTACTGGAGTCCTGCACACATTCCATGACGTCCGGTGCACTCCTACTGGGGTCCTGCACACATTCCATAGGCTCCCGAACAATTCTACTGGAGACCTGCACACGTTCTCTAATGTCCTGTACAAGGTGCTCTTTCGGAATTGACGGCCCATTCTGGCAAGAAAGTTTTTCTAATGCAGCTACAGGATCATTTTGTCATGTTCTTGCTTCTAAACATGTAGAAGCAGAGAGCAACATGAAAAATCTGTGCAAAGAACATATAAAAAACACCCGGAAAAACCAAGTTAATTAGGTGGGTCGTCTTTTCCGAAAAAGTACCCTGTACGATCCTAGTGGAATCCTGCACACACTCGATGACGTCCTGCAGACCCCTACTGGGGTCCTGCACACGATCCCTAACATTCTGCGCAGTACTACTCTCTTCCTGCACACATTCCATGACGTTTTGAGCACTCTTGCTGGTGTCCTGCACACACTCTATGGCGTCCTGCACACCACTACTGCGGTCTTGCACACCCCTTACCTGTGGCTATCTGTAACTTTACCTCCAGTCGAATTGTTCGGAGTAGTCCATTGGTCCACCGTCCATAATAGAATTGAAGTTAAAAATGGATTGAAGGTTGAATGATTTCTCACAAACTATATCATCAGAATATCATTCATATCATGCATGAAGAGAACACGGTTTTAGTCAGCGGTTCATAGGACAACACAGTCTTCAGTTAGCGGTTCTTAAGACAACATATGCTTCAGTTAGCGGTTCATAAGACAAAACAGTTTAGGTTAGCGGTTCTCAACAGCCTCTTCTTTACACTAACACCAAACCTATAGCAAACCAATAGACCGCTCTATTGGTTGCCGTTTGGTTGTGAAGGCTTTTTTAGTTTGCTGTCCGTTGGCACTTGATAACAACTGTGATTTTTGGTATCGAACTCACAACAGCGAGTGTCTGAGTTGGTACCATTTCATCCCTGTTCTGATCGGCCATTCCAGAGATCCGCGGGAAAGCACAATTACACATACACATACTCAGACACTCGCTGTTGTGAGTTCGATACCAATAGGATGTCTTCCTATTTATACACGCCGGAATATATCGGTTTAGTTGAAGGAAGACAACAGTACACGCTGCCGGTTATGAGTTCGAGACTAGAAGGATATGTTCCCAAAGACACTGCCGGAACATATCCGTTTAGTTGGCGGAAGATAATAACAAACATTACCTGTTGTGAGCTCGATACCAACTAGATATCTTCCTATGGACACTGCCGGAGCATATCCGTTCAGTTGGCGGAATACACTGCGTTTCATATCTATAGGTCCACCTACGAATCCGTAATTTTGTGTTTCGCTCTAACTCAAATGTTCTGCAGTGGTCACCTACAAAATCAGCGTCCCCGAAAACTTCTTTGAAGAACCGTAGACGCGATTTCAGATCTGGTACAAATTTTAAGAGCTCAAAGATTGAAAAACACCCGTTTCAAAACTATAGGTCCACTAAATGAAGTCAAAGTTTTATTACGACAACCAACAGAAATCAACGATCTAGTAACTTGTCTGTCCTCCTTGTTTCAAAATAACTTCAACTAATCGCTTCGGCATGCTCTGGACCAGATTTTTGATCACGGTGGGTTCCACTGATACCCAGGCGTTGGTGATCGACTCCTTCAGCTCGTCGATTGTGGCGTACTGATTAGCGTCACTGTAAATCGTGTGCACAATGATGGCCCAGAGGTTCTTCGTAGGATTGAGATCAGGTGGACACGCAGGCCAACCGAGAACCTCTATTTTGTTCCTTGCAAGCCATGCTGACATCGACCGACTAGCATGGACAGCAGCCTTGTCGTGCATAAAAATGAAGGCCTGGCGTCGATCCCTCCGGATAAACGGCAGAAGACGATCCTCTAGAACTTTCTGGTAGTCCTCGGAGTACATACGGCACGAAACGAATGCAAGCTTGAGTTGAACAGATTCTTGGAATGCACCCCAAACCATGAGCGATCCACCACCGAAGTTGCGTCGGGATAAGACACGCGGTGGCTCCCGTAGATCACACCAGTAACCTCTTCCATCATCCGGTCCGTCCAGATTGAACTTTTTTTCGCCGCTTCAGATCACCTGAAGCTTTTGGGATAATTGGGGCCACGGAGCAGTGTATGAGCAAAATCGCCTTACTTTTGACCAATCCCTTGTGATGTTTTGGGTAGCAAACTGGAGGCGGGTCGCCTTGTTCCGTTCCATCAGTCTTGGTACAAGCTTCATTAATTCTCTACTGAGGTTTTCTCGCGACTGAACTGCCTTCCAAACCGTACTTTTTCTCGTCGAAAGCGAAAATTCGTCGTGCAAGCAGTTGAGACTCATCGTCGAGTTCGATAGAAGACGTCCGATTCTTTTTTTATAATGCTCCCATAGCAGCCTCGGACACCCTCCAGGGTTCTTCTTCCGATATCGCTCAGGATCCTCTAGGTAGTTGTTGATACAATTTTGCGATCGTCCAGGATGCTCCGCAATCCCCCTTCTCGACCATCCAGCCGCGTTGAGCGATTCCGTTGAAGATTGTTCATCCGAAGACAGGCGATTTCCACCAGACATACCATGCACGACTTTGAGGAAGTCCGTATTTAACCCCTGTTTTCCAATCTCATTTGTACTAGCAAAGAAAAGGGTATTTTCGTTCGATGGACCTATAGTTTTGAAACGGTCACAATTCTGTCTATCATTCACGGGAACCTAATAAAAATCATGGATGGGCTGGAGAATTTTTATCAGGGTTTTGAAAGATGAAAATTCCTATGGTAACGCCCACAGACCACCAAAATGTACGGCGAGCCCGGAAATTCGAAATTCTTTGGTGGACCTATAGTTATGAAACGCAGTATATAATAGCAAACACTACGTGTTGTGAGCTCGGTACCATCAGGATGTCTTCCCATATATACACGCCGGAACTTATCGGTTTGGTTTGAGGAAGATAACAGCATACACGACAGTCATGCGTTCGATACCAGCAGGATGTGTTCCGCTGCTGCTGGGCACGCGTGGTTTCGTGTCACAAATATCCCTCCACGATGTAAGCAGGAGTGGGTTCGCGTGCTAGATACGTATCGACAGATCAAATGAAGCAGGAAGTTTATCGATACGCGTCTAGCATGTCAGCGCACTCCTCAAACTCATATCGGGATATTTGTAGTACTGCGGTTCAGCTGGAACATAGTCACTTGACCGAAACACATTCAGTACATCGGAGAGAGATAACTATTTTATTTACAAATAGGGTAACGCAGAACAACATGTCCTCTCCATTAAGCTAGTCTCATCTAATATTAAAAAGTGGTGGCATTGCCCATTCCGGAAGCAGAGAAACGTGAGCAGGGAACCTGAAGCATTTTCATGACGCCTTGCAATCGTTCTTTTTGAGTTATTTCTACTGCAAGCTGGGGTGCCCATGACTATGCAGCTATCATTGGCAGGTTGAAGCCACTAATTTTTCTGACTAATCGCGCCGATCTATCTGAAACTCAGACACTCGGGGGGGGGAGGTAGTACATTGGCTCAATAGGGGTTGTATTCCATGGCAAACATCGGATACAACCCATCGTTGTCTGCGGAGGATGCTGCTAACGGCAGCATATGCTGCTAACGTATGCTGAGGTTCTACCCCTCCTTGTCGACAGCCTTTCTCGCAAAGAAAGGAAGAATTTGGACTACCACCCTCTTTAGCGGTGTGTGTATGATCTTTGTCACCGCCAGCAGCAAGGTCAACCTTGTCACGTTCCTCAACAAGGACATAATCTTCGCCACAGTCCACAACGAGGAAGCATTCTTCGCGAAAGGCCATGGAGACGACGGAATCAAACGGCCTGCTGTCCCCTCAGTGAGCCTGGCCGCCTTATACAGTGCGTTGCAAAATTATACGACATACCCCAATTTCTGCGGTTTCGAACTTCGCGTGATTCGAGGAGGCAAACGGTAAACGCAAATCGATGCAGCACTCTCGGGAGCCCCGTGGGTACGAATCCTCATAATAATTAGAGCAATTAGCAGGAAACTAGCAAAGAAAATTGTCAAAAATGACCTTTGCAAAATTATACGACATAGCTGACGTTCTCGCTGAAATTTTGATTTTAGACCATCTGTATCAGTTCGTTCATGGTAAAAACCTTAAAGGCAGTGTTCACAATGATTTTCGTTCCGGAGTTTTCAACTCAAAACAATGCGTTGGCCACCAAGTGTTACCAAAATTGCGAAGAAACGGCTTGAAACGCACTAAAACGTCTTATTTCAGTGGCAATATTCTCTGGCCTGGACTAGTTGTCCGATTGGATGAACATGTTCACAATGGTTGTCACCGGTGAAAAATTGTGTTAATCGAAAACGGAGGAATATTTTAGGTAAAACAGTATTAGTTAGGGTCCAAAGGAATGAACAGAGCAACAGAGAGTAGCGAATTCTAAAAGACGGGCCCAAAAAAGATTCCATTGTCATAACGAACAGTTCCAGTGAGAGTAGAGAGGTGGGGTGAGAGTAGAAGATTTGGTGCTCTTCTGGGGCGTTTTTCTCGATTTCTTCGTCATTTCAGTTCTACCCGGGGGCCGAACAATCGATGTTGCGATTAATCTCAAAATCGAAGATTATCGTGAACACTGCCTTTAAAGGCAGTGTTCACGATAAGAATCGCTTTTCTTCTTCTCCGCCTATTCTAAAGACGGTCCCATGCCGTCGGTTCCTTTGGATATAACCAGTCTCGAAATGGAATGAAGAAATCTACCTCTTTATGCCACAAGTGATCTTCTTGAACGAAACAATTAATTTCGTATCTCTTCTGCTCCGAAATATCACTCACTTTCTTATATTCTTATGTTTTTTATAAGGGTTCTTTCTTAGTTAGTGGTAGTGAACGCGCAATTGCAAACGGCGGACATTTTCAGATGCAGATTTCTGAAAGTTGGGCTCCGCAGAAAAGGTTAAGGATTTGGCATTGCTCCAAAATGTGGTGAAATTGTTTCATTAGATTTGGCTATCAAACTCATTTTCTAAATGTAGTGAAATCGCGGCTGCGCTCCCACGCGGCTGTGCCTACGTCTCCATGCAAGCCTTTTGCCATGGGAATGTTCTTGGAACGCACCCCAGCTCAAAGTGAGGAAGCCAGTCTATACTCTGGCGAGAGCGGCAAAAGCCGCGATTATACATATGTAGGAAAATAAGGAGTCAGATGTCCGATACCCTTTCTAGGCAAGACATCTAATCTTTCATTTCTCTGCTTTTTTTTCCTTGCAAAAGTATGAATAGGGTGTTAAAACGATCTTAACTGCGGGGAAGCTTCCCCCCCCCCAACCAGAGATTAACATAAGAACGTATCCTCTGTTTCCGAGTGTGATTTATTTGCGTTCGTTGTTGTTGTTGTTGTTGTTGCCCATCTTCCACCATAACCATTGATCCTGGATCCAAACTTCCGGTACGTAGACGGCATAATCGAAGCAAGTTTTCTAGGATCCTCTTCTTTGGAGAATCTAGGAGGCTAAAAGAACGAACCTCCTGAAAGCGTTGGCAGGAAGGAATTGGGGAGAAAGCAAAAAGCTGCTCACCTTGACCTACCGTGCCGTTGGACAATCTGTGATGTCCTACGCGTCTCCAGCCTGGAGCCCGCTCATTGCATCTTCTCATTGGGATCGGTTGCAAGCTTGTCAAAACACAGCTTTGAGGACCGCGACGGGAAGCCTGGCAATGGCAAGCACAACTCATCTGAGTAGCGAGACAGGAATCATGCCAGTTCGAGCTCAGTGAGATGCTGACACTCCAATATCGAACGGTTGCGACACTCGACTCTGGACACCCGTCGCACGACATGATGAAGGAGCCAGAACCGCCTAGACAGATTAGAAAACACGTCAGAACTGTCAAGCCAATGTTGGTGAAACCTGGTATTGCAGAGAGCAAAGAAGTTCACAAGGAGTTTGTAAAAGAGTTCTTGGGTAATCTGAACTGTCCCTTGCTGAGTGGACCGCCGCCGAAGATATCCAAGGAGGAGGAGACGTTGTCAAGACCTAGCCGAGTAGCGCTGTCTCAGCTCCGAAGTGGTTTCTACTCAAAATCGCAATGGTACCTCCATAAGATAGGAGCAGCTGATAATCCACTTTGTCCGGAATGCAGACTGGAGGAACATACAGTACCCCACAAGTTCTCATGCTCTGGAAAGCCAACGCACCTTACAATAGAAGATCTCTGGCTCAAACCAGTGGAAGTCGCCAATTTCCTGTCACTTTGATCATGCAATGATGATTCGCGTTCGTCGCGTGCGTACGCTGCGTCTCATTCTCCCCACAATTTCTCGCTGTCTCTACCTTCGCTCCGCACAAGCGCGCGAGAGAACAGAGTAAATCTGGCTCGGAAACAGAGGATAAAGGCCAACCGAACATTGCTCGGCCCGACGCGGTCACGTCACGGCTCTTGCAAACAAAAAGATGATAACCAATTGATAAAGGGTAGGGTATAAAAGAAGAGGAGAGCGGTGTGTCTTCATTGACATACCGTCCTTCTCCAGAGGTCTGCAGTTGAGGGCTTGCCTGGACTAGGAATTAGAAAAACAGCACCACCGGTGGTCAAGATATAGCAGAATCGGAATAAAAACTTAGAAAATTATAGAGCCGTGACGCGACCGCGTCGTGTCCACCAATGTTCGGTTGGCCTTTACGTTCTTATGAGATTAACGACCTATACCTAGGTTCTGCACACGTCCCAGGATGTCCTACACTAGTGCGAATATGGAGCTTCGGGGAACTGTTCTGCTCCTAAACAAATCATACGTATCGAATAAACGTGTTTAGACAGGTAATTGCAGGTGAACATGTTTTGTAACCCTTACCTGTGGCTATCTGTAGATTTACCTCCAGTCGAATTGTTCGGAGTAGTCCATTGGTCCACCGCCCATAACAGGATTGAAATTAAAAATGGATTGAAGGATGAATGATTTTTCACAAACTTTATCATTAGAGTATCATTCATATCATGCATGTGGTAAACATATGCCACACAACAGAACACGGTTTTAGTCAGCTGTTCATAGGACAGCATAGTCTTCAGTTACCGGTTCATAAGACAAAACAATTCAGGTTAGCGGTTCACGAGAGCCTCTTCTTCACACTGACACCAAACCTATAGCAAAGCAATAGACCGCTCTATTGGTTGCCGTTTGGTTTGTCAAGGCTTTTTTAGTTTGCTATTCGTTGGCGGTTGATAACAACTGTGCTTTTTGATATCGAACTCACAACAGCGAGTGTCTGAGTATAGTTCAGTTCCGCAATCGCGTTCAGTCCACATTATCACAATCGTAGAAGCGAAGCGGTTGTTTTTGAAAAATTCAACGATGAAAATGAAGAAATTGTGGTGAGCGCGAGGCGCTCACCAGATTTGGATTTGATTCGCCATCGCACAACCCCCTGATCTAAGTATCAGGGTCCGGAGTAAACGTAGGAAGACCGTTCTTTTTGCATTTAATATACTTTAGAAAGGTGAATAACTGTTCAAAAAATGGCCCGGAATGGTTACCTGAAATTCGAGAAAAAGTGTCAAAACCACGTCATTTTGGTCGAAAAATGTTAATCTCCTTTTTTTCAGTTGGCGTTCACGATCTTGTTGGAACACTTATCGTTGAGCTGGAAAGCTCATATTTGGCCAGAAAGTTGGTTATGATTGCACTTAGCTCCTGTCAAATTTTGAAGTTGGTAGCTCAATTTTTGCGGAACCTCAAAATTGAGGGTAAAGAAAGACAAAAACACGTAAACATGTTATTATAAACCATCCGACCTTTACTTATTCGTAAAAATGAACTAGTGAAATAAACACCGTTACTGATTGGCTTTTGCTCAGGATTTGACGGGGCAACGCTTCAATCAATACGGCGGGATCTCGGAAGTACTTTTTAAAACGCCGCACTGTGTGACTCAGAAGTGCGCCACAGAACGCCGTAGAAAGTGTGCGGGACCCAAATGGGAGTGCGCAAAACGCCCTAGAAAGTGTGTGGGACCCAAATGAGAGTGCGCCGGACGCCGTAGAAAGTGTGCGGGACCCAAATGAGAGTGCGCCGGACGCCGTAGAAAGTGTGCGGGACCCACGTGGGAATGCGCTGGACGCCGTAGAAAGTGTGCGGGACCCAAATGAGAGTGCGCCGGACGCCGTAGAAAGTGTGCGGGACCCACGTGGGAGTGCGCCGGACGCCGTATAAAGTGTGCGGGACCCAAATGGGTGTGCGCAGAACGCCCTAGAAAGTGTGTGGAACCCAAATGAGAGTGCGCCGAACGCCGTAGAAAGTGTGCGGGACCCAAATGAGAGTGCGCCGGACGCCGTAGAAAGTGTGCGGGACCCACGTGGGAATGCGCCGGACGCCGTAGAAAGTGTGCGGGACCCAAATGAGAGTGCGCCGGACGCCGTAGAAAGTGTGCGGGACCCACGTGGGAGTGCGCCGGACGCCGTATAAAGTGTGCGGGACCCAAATGGGTGTGCGCAGAACGCCCTAGAAAGTGTGTGGAACTCAAATGAGAGTGCGCCGAACGCCGTAGAAAGTGTGCGGGACCCAAATGAGAGTGCGCCGGACGCCGTAGAAAGTGTGCGGGACCCACGTGGGAGTGCGCCGGACGCCGTATAAAGTGTGCGGGACCCAAATGAGTGTGCGCAGAACGCCGTAGTGTGTGGGACCCAAATAGAAGCACGCCCATGCCGATCATTTTTCCGCGGGGCTACCGTAACCATTCTTGAGCAAAACATGATAACGAACGATAACATACGCTCATAACATGCGGGGTATAAAAGGACAGAGGAGCGGTATGCATTCATTCACACACCGTTCTCTTCGAGAAGCCGCCGGGAAGTGGCTGAGGAGGTCGAAATTGTGCAAACACGTTTGTTGGCTATTACGATGTGCTCATATCCAAGCTGACACTCAGAAAAATTTTGAAGGAGGGTTACGGTAGCCCTGCGGAAAAATGATCGGCGTGAGCGTGCTTGAGACCCAAATGGGTGTACGCAGAACGCCGTAGAAAGTGTGTGGGACCCAAATGAGAGTGCGTTGGACACCTTAGAAAGTTATAAAGTGTGTGGGACCCAAATGAGAGTGCGCCGGACGCCGTAGAAAGTGTGCGGGACCCAAATGGGTGTGCGCAGAACGCCGTAGTAAGTGTGTGGGACCCAAATGAGAGTGCGCCGGACGCCGTAGAAAGTGAGCGGGACCCAAATGGGCGTGCGCAGAACGCCGTAGAAAGTGTGCGGGACCCAAATGAGAGTGCGCCGGACGCCGTAGAAAGTGTGTGGTGACTGAGTGAAAGTGCGCAAGACGTCGTAGAAAGTGTGCGGGACCCAAATAGAAGCACGCCCATGCCGATCATTTTTCCGCGGGGCTACCGTAACCATTCTTGAGCAAAACATGATAACGAACGATAACACACGCTCATAACATGCGGGGTATAAAAGGACAGAGGAGCGGTATGCATTCATTCACACACCGTTCTCTTCGAGAAGCCGCCGGGAAGTGGCTGAGGAGGTCGAAATTGTGCAAACACGTTTGTTGGCTATTACGATGTGCTCATATCCAAGCTGACACTCAGAAAATTTTTGAAGGAGGGTTACGGTAGCCCTGCGGAAAAATGATCGGCGTGAGCGTGCTTGAGACCCAAATGGGTGTACGCAGAACGCCGTAGAAAGTGTGTGGGACCCAAATGAGAGTGCGTTGGACACCTTAGAAAGTTATAAAGTGTGCGGGACCCAAGTGGGAGTGCGACGGACGCCGTAGAAAGCGTGCGGGACCCAAATGGGTGTGCGCAGAACGCCGTAGTAAGTGTGTGGGACCCAAATGAGAGTGCGCCGGACGCCGTAGAAAGTGTGCGGGACCCAAATGAGAGTGCGCAGAACGCCGTAGTAAGTGTGTGGGACCCAAATGAGAGTGCGCCGGACGCCGTAGAAAGTGTGTGGTGACTGAGTGAAAGTGCGCAAGACGTCGTAGAAAATGTGCGGGACCCAAATAGAAGCACGCCCATACCGATCATTTTTCCGCAGGGCTACCGTAACCATTCTTGAGCAAAACATGATAACGAACGATAACACACGCTCATAACATGCGGGGTATAAAAGGACAGAGGAGCGGTATGCATTCATTCACACACCGTTCTCTTCGAGAAGCCGCCGGGAAGTGGCTGAGGAGGTCGAAATTGTGCAAACACGTTTGTTGGCTATTACGATGTGCTCATATCCAAGCTGACACTCAGAAAATTTTTGAAGGAGGGTTACGGTAGCCCTGCGGAAAAATGATCGGCGTGAGCGTGCTTGAGACCCAAATGGGTGTACGCAGAACGCCGTAGAAAGTGTGTGGGACCCAAATGAGAGTGCGTTGGACACCTTAGAAAGTTATGAAGTGTGCGGGACCCAAGTGGGAGTGCGCCGGACGCCGTAGAAAGTGTGCGGGACCCAAATGGGTGTGCGCAGAACGCCGTAGTAAGTGTGTGGGACCCAAATGAGAGTGCGCCGGACGCCGTAGAAAGTGAGCGGGACCCAAATGGGCGTGCGCAGAGCGCCGTAGAAAGTGTGCGGGACCCAAATGAGAGTGCGCCGGACGCCGTAGAAAGTGTGTGGTGACTGAGTGAAAGTGCGCAAGACGTCGTAGAAAGTGTGCGGGACCCAAATAGAAGCACGCCCATGCCGATCATTTTTCCGCGGGGCTACCGTAACCATTCTTGAGCAAAACATGATAACGAACGATAACACACGCTCATAACATGCGGGGTATAAAAGGACAGAGGAGCGGTATGCATTCATTCACACACCGTTCTCTTCGAGAAGCCGCCGGGAAGTGGCTGAGGAGGTCGAAATTGTGCAAACACGTTTGTTGGCTATTACGATGTGCTCATATCCAAGCTGACACTCAGAAAATTTTTGAAGGAGGGTTACGGTAGCCCTGCGGAAAAATGATCGGCGTGAGCGTGCTTGAGACCCAAATGGGTGTACGCAGAACGCCGTAGAAAGTGTGTGGGACCCAAATGAGAGTGCGTTGGACACCTTAGAAAGTTATAAAGTGTGTGGGACCCAAATGAGAGTGCGCCGGACGCCGTAGAAAGTGTGCGGGACCCAAATGGGTGTGCGCAGAACGCCGTAGTAAGTGTGTGGGACCCAAATGAGAGTGCGCCGGACGCCGTAGAAAGTGAGCGGGACCCAAATGGGCGTGCGCAGAACGCCGTAGAAAGTGTGCGGGACCCAAATGAGAGTGCGCCGGACGCCGTAGAAAGTGTGTGGTGACTGAGTGAAAGTGCGCAAGACGTCGTAGAAAGTGTGCGGGACCCAAATAGAAGCACGCCCATGCCGATCATTTTTTCCGCGGGGCTACCGTAACCATTCTTGAGCAAAACATGATAACGAACGATAACACACGCTCATAACATGCGGGGTATAAAAGGACAGAGGAGCGGTATGCATTCATTCACACACCGTTCTCTTCGAGAAGCCGCCGGGAAGTGGCTGAGGAGGTCGAAATTGTGCAAACACGTTTGTTGGCTATTACGATGTGCTCATATCCAAGCTGACACTCAGAAAATTTTTGAAGGAGGGTTACGGTAGCCCTGCGGAAAAATGATCGGCGTGAGCGTGCTTGAGACCCAAATGGGTGTACGCAGAACGCCGTAGAAAGTGTGTGGGACCCAAATGAGAGTGCGTTGGACACCTTAGAAAGTTATAAAGTGTGTGGGACCCAAATGAGAGTGCGCCGGACGCCGTAGAAAGTGTGCAGGACCCAAATGGGTGTGCGCAGAACGCCGTAGTAAGTGTGTGGGACCCAAATGAGAGTGCGCCGGACGCCGTAGAAAGTGAGCGGGACCCAAATGGGCGTGCGCAGAACGCCGTAGAAAGTGTGCGAGACCCAAATGAGAGTGCGCCGGAGGCCGTAGAAAGTGTGTGGTGACTGAGTGAAAGTGCGCAAGACGTCGTAGAAAGTGTGCAGGACCCAAATAGAAGCACGCCCATGCCGATCATTTTTCCGCGGGGCTACCGTAACCATTCTTGAGCAAAACATGATAACGAACGATAACACACGCTCATAACATGCGGGAATAAAAGGACAGAGGAGCGGTATGCATTCATTCACACACCGTTCTCTTCGAGAAGCCGCCGGGAAGTGGCTGAGGAGGTCGAAATTGTGCAAACACGTTTGTTGGCTGTTACGATGTGCTCATATCCAAGCTGACACTCAGAAAATTTTTGAAGGAGGGTTACGGTAGCCCTGCGGAAAAATGATCGGCGTGAGCGTGCTTGAGACCCAAATGGGTGTACGCAGAACGCCGTAGAAAGTGTGTGGGACCCAAATGAGAGTGCGTTGGACACCTTAGAAAGTTATAAAGTGTGCGGGACCCAAGTGGGAGTGCGACGGACGCCGTAGAAAGTGTGCGGGACCCAAATGGGTGTGCGCAGAACGCCCTAGAAAGTGTGTGAGACCCAAATGAGAGTGCGCCGGACGCCGTAGAAAGTGTGCGGGACCCAAGTGGGAGTGCGCCGGACGCCGTAGAAAGTGTGCGGGACCCAAATGGGTGTGCGCAGAACGCCCTAGAAGGTGTGTGGGACCCAAATGAGAGTGCGCCGGACGCCGTAGAAAGTGTGCGGGACCCAAATGAAAGTGCGCCGGACGCCGTAGAAAGTGTGCGGGACCCACGTGGGAATGCGCTGGACGCCGTAGAAAGTGTGCGGGACCCAAATGAGAGTGCGCCGGACGCCGTAGAAAGTGTGCGGGACCCAAATGGGTGTGCGCAGAACGCCCTAGAAAGTGTGTGGAACCCAAATGAGAGTGCGCCGGACGCCGTAGAAAGTGTGCGGGACCCAAATGAGAGTGCGCCGGACGCCGTACAAAGTGTGCGGGACCCAAATGAGAGTGCGCCGGACGCTGTAGAAAGTGTGCGGGACCCAAATGAGAGTGCGCCGGACGCCGTAGAAAGTGTGCGGGACCCAAATGAGAGTGCGCCGGACGCCGTAGAAAGTGTGCGGGACCCACGTGGGAGTGCGCCGGACGCCGTATAAAGTGTGCGGGACCCAAATGGGTGTGCGCAGAACGCCGTAGTAAGTGTGTGGGACCCAAATGAGAGTGCGCCGGACGCCGTAGAAAGTGTGCGGGACCCAAATGGGCGTGCGCAGAACGCCGTAGAAAGTGTGCGGGACCCAAATGAGAGTGCGCCGGACGCCGTAGAAAGTGTGTGGTGACTAAGTGAAAGTGCGCAAGACGTCGTAGAAAGTGTGCGGGACCCAAATAGAAGCACGCCCATGCCGATCATTTTTCCGCAGGGCTACCGTAACCATTCTTGAGCAAAACATGATAACGAACGATAACACACGCTCATAACATGCGGGGTATAAAAGGGCAGAGGAGCGGTATGCATTCATTCACTTACCGTTCTCTTCGAGAAGCCGCCGGGAAGTGGCTGAGGGGGTCGAAATTGTGCAAACACGTTTGTTGGCTATTACGATGTGCTCATATCCAAGCTGACACTCAGAAAATTTTTGAAGGAGGGTTACGGTAGCCCTGCGGAAAAATGATCGGCGTGAGCGTGCTTGAGACCCAAATGGGTGTACGCAGAACGCCGTAGAAAGTGTGTGGGACCCAAATGAGAGTGCGTTGGACACCTTAGAAAATGCCGGACTCAAATGGGTGTGCGCAGAACGCCGTATAAAGTGTGCAGGACATCAGTGGGAGTGTGCAAGATGTAACAGAATGGGGGCAGGGCAGTAATGGGAGTGTGCAGGATGACATAGAAAGTGTGCAGGACATCAGTGGGAGCGTGCAGGACTATAGTGGGAGTGTGCAGCACCTCATAGAAAGTGTGTATGACATCAGTGGAAGGGTGCAGGACATTAGTTGGAGTGTGCAGGACATTAGTGGGAGTGTGCAGCACCTCATAGAAAGTGTGTAGGACATCAGTGAAAGGGTGCAGGACATTAAAGGGAGTGTGCAGGACATTATAGAAAGTGTGCAGGACATCAGAGGGAGTGTGCAGGACATCAGTGGGCGTGTGCAGGACGTCAAAGAAAGTGTGCAGGCCATCAGTTGGAGTGCGCAGGACGTCACAGAAGGGGGGGGGCAGGACATCAGTGGGTTTACTTTCATCTAACACCACCAGGCATAAATCATGTTAGAAAGGAAACCTTTAGGAGAAATAAATGAAATTTCTGAAAGTTTAGGTTCCTGGCAAAAGTAAAGATTTGGCATGGCCATAGAATTTGACTCAGTTAAAAAGGGAAAATAAAGAAAAATGAAAAAAGGTTTTAAAATATTCCTGCGAACGATTTGGCGTAGAATAATTTGTTTTTCGGGAAATGAAGTGAAATAGTTGAAAGTATGATTTGGCATTCGAGTTTGAACCAACTATTGAAAAGGGTTGTGCAAAACGAGAGATCGCCTTGTCTGTGCTTATCCGTAGAACATATCAAAGCGAAATCACGCGTGAAATGGGAAGCGTCAAAACTTTTTCGGGAGCTGTAATGCGGCGGTCTTCACGTATTAGGTGAAGTAAAATCAACACGCGTGATTTCGCTTTGATATGATCTACGGATAAGCACAGACAAGGCGATCTCTCGTTTTCATCAAATGCAAACCACACATCTACAGGTTTTTAAAATACCTCAAAAATTGTGTAAAAGAAAACAGCAGCAGCGAAGTTGTAGGTCAGAGTGGAATACAGCGAATAGAAATAGAATATTGTTGCCCTAGGGCGAGACTCGCAGGTAACCGTCACGGCGGCTGCGGGGTGTAACTCGTCCATGTGTGCGGGGTGTCCATGGATTCTAGGGAAAGATATTGAGACCTCAGAGTGGGTGAAGCTTGCATGTGCGTGTGGGAGCCTTCACTATTTTATAAGAAAAGGAAATCCCAATTTTGGTTGCATATCCGTGCTGTAAAATGGACACGGTGCTTCCAAAAACACAACCTTAACCGCTTTCCTTGAGAAAGGACCCAAGTCAGGTCCTTTTTTTTCAGGAAGGTGAGGCTAAACCCAAAACACATTTGCGCATTTGGACGGATTTAGGTGCACGCAAATGAGGAAAAATATGAGTTACACCCCTCGCAGCCGCCGTGATGGTTAGCTTCGAGTTAGGACGAGTATATGCAAAGTTCTTGGCCTGCACCTCGGTCGACTCAGAATGGGATCAATATTGGGCCACTTGGATGAGCGCTGGGAGTCTTCTGTATGTAGGAGGTATGCTAGCGTCGATATAGTGTCGGAGGTGCGGCCGCAGATAATCAGGTGCGAACAAAGGTGCGAGCAACGCTAATGACGGGCTCCCTAATAAAAATCGTACAAACATCCTGTACTCCCTCTTGTTGTGCTTCGGTCCATCTGCGCATCTGCTCTCGAGGTAGCATCGGCGAGCAGCTTTCTGAAACATCTCGGCTCTATCCTAAGGGGGGGGGCACTCAAGTAAGTTCAGAAATGAAATGAACCACTGGCACGATGCGAGCTTGGGCGTGTTAAGTGCTCTATTGGAGAGCTTAAGGAAGATATGCAAGCTGGGCACGGACCTCATAGCACACAGTCGACTCGGATCGCCTTGTTGATTGCTGTACCCTTCTCCCAAGCCGACTCAGAAAAATCAAAACAGGTTACTTGTAATATAAATGTAACTTACTTGAGCGTCTCAAGTAACTTACATTTAAATTACATGTAACATACATTTATATTACATGTAACTTAAATTCATATTACATGTAAGTTACACTTATGTTACATGTAACTTACATTTGAATTTTCACTATGGGTGGCCATCAGGTGACGCGGACGACACGCGACGCAGAGGGCGTGTCTCAGACCACACACTACGCAAAAAAATGCTGTGCTGGGCCTTCCCTGCTGGTGTGGCAAGAAGTACCTCAAATTTGGGTAATTGAACCAACAGCAACGCCAGTCGTATACCCGACCCCGCAAGTGCGTCGTACATCCCCCTTGGAAATATCTTCTTGGCCGATTTAAGTTACTTGCGACTTATACTGTGCCATTTAAGTTAATTGTAACATATCGGAGGCGCAGTGCACAAAGTGTCCTCTCAGAAACCGAAAACAATTTACTTGTAACATATCTAAGCTGGTGTAAGTTACTTGCGACTTATCTCAAGTCATTTAAGTTACAAGTAAAACATGTCGGAGGCGCACCGCACGCAGTATCCCGCCGATATGTTACATGTAACTTAAATGACCTGATGTAAGTCGCAAGTGACTTACAACGGCTCAGATATGTTACTTGTTTTCGGCCTTTTATGTTACAAGTAACTTGTTTTCATTTTTCTGAGGAGTCGTTGGCGCAAACTCGGAGCATGTTTCCCATGTCAGGGGTCATTCATACTTCTCAACGTCAGGCCCCGGTCATAGTTGGTGCTATTTGCATCTGCATCCCCCGCACCCCCCGCTCCCCCGCACCCCCGCACCCCCAACACCCCCGCACCCCCGGTCGATACGTATGTTTAAAATGATGGAGTGAGGTTGAGAAAATCACTCGATGCATCCAACTAGATATGACGATGATTACGTGGCCAACAGGATTGCACCTGTTCAGAGAAATAGTGAAGGAGAGTATGGTGAAGTAACGGAGGTAGCAGTAAGGTTAGCTTTCTAGTGATACACAATGTTTTATCTTCGACCCGCCCACCCGGTGATTTTCTCATCCACGTATTGCATGGATATCGACCGCGTCGGATACATCGAGAGATTTTCACAACCTCACTCCATCATTTTAAACATACGTATCGACCGGGGTGCGGGGGTGTTGGGGGTGCAAAAAAACGAGATACACCGAGTGGTTTTCTCGCGCTTCACCTCACCATGTTGTTCATACGTATCGACCGGGTGGGTGCGGGGGGGTGTTGGGGGGTGCGGGGGGGGATACACCGAGTGATTTTTGCATCCCATTTCCAATGCATTCTGTGTGTATCGACCGGGCTGGAGGCGTCGGCTAATCCAACTATGACCGGGGCCTCAGCGCCCGCTCTGGGGTTTTCTTCATTTTGGTCATTACCGTGCATCAGCTTCTTTGCGTTTCACCATAATCAATTCTAGTGTCGTCGGTCAGTGGATGGGGTAGTCGTGACGCTGCTATAATTTCTTAATCATGAAGGTAGAGCGGTCGTTTTTAAACGCGGCTTGAAAATTTAGAAACGTGTTAAAATGGTTTCATATAAGTCATTTCATGATGGACTTTGAGTGCCCCCCCCACTATACTTAGTATCCGAATCACTCCATTTTGGATATCCGACCGGATATCCGAGATTCGGATAATCCGATATCAGGAAATTTGAAAACACGCATTATCTGAATCGAACCAGTATCCGGTAAATTTAAAATGGCATTATCCGAATCGATCCATTATCCGAGGAATTACCTTCGGATAACAAGTACCCCCACCGACTAGTTTCATACCGAAAATGCAATGGTAGAAGTGGAGAAACAACCGCTCACAGAACAGATAAAAGTTAAAACGCGGCTTCCTGGAAATAAGATACCATATTTCTATAGTTTCAATAACAACGGTGGCTGATAGGAGTCTCAAGGAATGTCGGTATAGAGCTTCGGGGGCGCGATAGGCTCCTAACCTAAAACAGGCCTGTTACTGTGACAAAACATGTTTACCTGTCTCAATACGTTTGATCAGTAAACCCTAAATACCGTGCGGTACCAATTGCCACAAGGGCATAAAATGATGATATCAGTTGCATTTCTATATCAGACCGGCCGGCTCAGGCTCTCAAATGAAAAATGCAAAGTATTTTATGGCTTTGTGGCAATCGGTACCGCACGTTATTTTTTGCCTAGTCGTTTGATCGAAACGTATGATTTGTTTAGGAGAAGAACGCCCCCCCCCCCGAAGCTCTGTATTCGCACTCCAGTATCAAGCATCCTTTAATGAAGATTCTTTTCATTTCTATCAAAAATCTTGGCTGCCCCCTCGCCAAGGATAGAGCCGGCTTCTCATCATAGGCGTTTTTTAGAAATCGAAACCTCGATCTGTGGAGATTTCTCTGGCCCCCGTCAGACTTGGTCGAAAAACACTAAACATTGGCTTGTAGCGGTAGGTGTTGACTGTTGATGACACTGGAGGAGAAGCATATTTGCACAAAATTCTGCAAATCAAACTTGAATTACGCAATGGGTGCGTGGTTGCGATATGGTGCCTTCGTCACATGTCCGAATTCGTTATCTACAGTGATAAATCTCCAGTGGTTGAAGATCCTCGACCTGTGTTACGGATTCGTGCGCACTTCTGCATGCATAGCCTTGTTTTCAACCATAAATTTTGTCGTTTTTTTTTTCGAAACATTGTCGGTACGAAACTAGTCGGGGAGGGGAAACTCAGGATTCAGTTGGAAAATGAATTATACCGCTTCCAGGAGTCGAAGTATTACCATGGAGTCTCCACGAAAACAATGACTGATAACGCTATCAGACATATGGTATCAGCACAAATTTTCATTTATATAGATGAATCATTCCATTTTCTTGAGTCCCCCTCCTCTCCCTTAACTAGTTTCAAGCCACAGTGTCATCAATGTCGCAGTGTATGTTTCCCGACGGGGTGTACATCTACGAAGAACGTTGTAAGAATAATTTCTCCAAAGATCAAAATGAGAGCTTATTCAGATTCACCGTTTATTGGTGATATCTCGGGGCCTATCATCCTTTTCAAGCTTAAAGTTTTTTTTTCTTATCCAGCCTGCGGCACAAGGAGATCTAATAGGGTCGTAATAAACAATCGAAGCACTCATACCGCAATGCACAACTAGGCTCTGTATAGGGATCTTCTCTGAGAAATGCAATCGTGCAGAGCTGTAGCGGTCTCACCTAGACGGTTATAAATTGCCACCGGCACAAAATTCTCACGGTAAACAAAATTGATGATACCAAATTGATAAAGGGTAGGGTATAAAAGAAATTGAGAGCGGAGTGTTTTCATTCATACACCATCTTTCTCCGGAGGTGAGCGATAGAAGCTGAAGGGGTATGGTATACTTCTGCGACACACGGTCGCGTCGCTCTGCACAGCGACAGCGACCGCCTCCCGCCCTTTAAATCTGTCGCTGTCGCAGTGCACTGCAGAGCGACAGTGGTAGCGACAGGCTATGGCACATTTGCAGTATATCAGCCCTCCGCGACACGTCGCTGCGACCCACACGCGACATATGTTCCTACGACGATAGTTGCCGTTGCTCCGATGCGGGTCCCGCCACGATTTGTGTTAGATTGCATGCCTGTCGCTCATTACAGCGACAAAGTAAACCATAGGCCGAACACACTAGGGATTAGGGAAACAGCCTCACCGGTGATAGAGATAACACGATATTGGGGCCTACTTATGGAAAACTCTGGTAAGAAAAATTACTTCACTTCCGTGAGAATTTTGTGCCGGTGGCAAATTATAATCCTGTTTTTCACCTTTTATGGAATCCCGACGCTATTAAATGAGGCTACAATCATGAAATGAGCGGTACGCTGATGAGGTTTTCATTAGATACCATTACGAAATTAGACGTAATACGTCTACCATCTCACGACAACCATTATTTTCGAGAGAGTCGCTTGATTACGAGCGCTTCAAGTACTTTTCCTTCCAGAGGAGATGCTGCTGAGCAATGCAGGACTGCTGCTGTCAATGTCGAGGGACTTCCCAACGCGTGGTGAAGTGTGCGGTATCCCGAAAATCCATTGGTAGGATCAGGAATTGGGTTACGTAATGTTCGTAGGTGTTCATCCAGCTGTCCATATAACGGTCGCGTAGTCTGTTCAACGCGGATTTTCGATCCGTGCAGTGTAGTCAATTGCGCCGGCCAAAGTTTGTTTATTCTCGGAAGCTCAAATAAGAAAAAATGAAAACAAGAGCTGTCACTGTCTCGTATACTTTCCTTGAAGGTGGTTTCGGTTGACATGCGATGCATTGAGAATCAAATACCAGGACTGACTGACGTATCCGTTTTAAATACAGCAAAGATTATATATATATATATATATATATATATATATATATATATATATATATATATATATATATATATATATATATATATATATATATATATATATATATATATATATATATATATATATATATATATATATATATATATATATATATATATATATATATATATATGTATATATATATGATATCTGTGTATAACATATTCGACGTATCGCGGACTTCATAATTGTAGGTTCATTTAAATGCGTCTGGATTCCATAGAAGGTGAGACTCCTGCGGCTCCTTTCAGTTGACATTTCTCATGGTCAGCGAGCAATCTTGCTGAGCTTTTAGTTGGACATTGCGATGCGAGTGCTTCGATTGTTTAGCTACGAACCTATTCGACCTCGATGTGCTGTACATCAATTTGTTATAGAATTTAAAAAGGGTGCTAGGCACCGAAATATCTCCAATAAACGATGAATCTCGAGAAACTCTAATTCTGATCTACGAAGAAACTACGAGTTGATACCTGACGCTTCGGGATAGAATGGTACTGCCGTAATTGGGATAGTTTCCATAAATCGATCGAGTTATTGTTGCCGGATTATCAGTGTCGTCCAATAATGCTGTTCTATTGAAAATAGTGGTTCCATCACGCATGCGAATACCCATGCGTCGTATTTGAGTCCACCCTTCCGTGTTTGCTTTGCCTGTCGGATTCGGTGTCTGGATGCTGTCGATGCTGTGATTATAGGGTTTCCCTTGACATCGATGATGATAATACAAAACATTCCATCGACTCACAACTTTAACAAATCAGTGTAAGAAGTTTTCAAAACAGAAAATAGCCCGTTTCTTCACATTTGAAATTGGTGTTATCACTCTGGCAAATACTCAGCAATAATAATACCAAAAAATGATTGTTTTTTTACCGTAATTTCAAAATGTTTCTTATCTTCATAACTCTTTTTTAGATCCTTTCATTTCAGGGGTATGCTTCCTACACACAGTAAAGAAAGAAGTTCGGGGCAGGATCTGCATCTTCTTGGCATCAACATCACAAACTGGTAGTTTTATGTTGAGCTGGCTACCATTAGGTGGACACAATTGTGTTGGATTGGAATGAAAAGTACGTTTTTTTTCAGTCCTCAATGGGTCCAGTTCGTGTCATTGTCAACAGCTATATTTGTGTTCTACATTGGATATGGCTACATGCAGGTCCGTAGTACTTCCGGTGTTTGCGCAGTAATTGACATTTTCCTTCATAGTCACCGCATCGTTTGACTTTTTGAACAGGTGTCTCACCAGACAAATATCGCATGTTGTCTTTGAACAGCCGCATTACGTTGGTCCTCTTGGCTTTCCGGAATCGTTAAACACGGGCCATCCACACCAAAAATGAAAAGAATCAGTAGACTGAGCTTACGTGGTGAAGAGGCTCATTTATTGATTCATTTTGCTTTATCTTACAATAAAGAAACATACGGAATGTATGTGAGGAAGATCAAAGCACGACAGCCTGCGCATGCAGGTAAACAACAATAAGTAACGTACGAATGGGAACACCCTGTATTCGAAGCTCTAGCAGAAGTTGCGGCCATCTGCCCCATGCAATGACCTGAGATTGAAGTGGGACAGCCTGCTCTTAAAATTTGGAAATTTTCTGGCATCAACGATTTCCGAAGACAATTTGTTCCAAATTGTCATAGAAGTTGTTCGAGTTTATCGTTTGAAGTGGTAGTTTAAGATTAAAAGCAGTGTTCACGATAGAATGAATGGGCGTGTTGGCTGTTCATTGTTTTTGATTATGATGACTGATTATGAACACTACCTTTATGCGACGAGTCGAACATTCGTATTTTTTCATTTCGTAAAAGTATGGCCATTGCTATACCTAATGACATGCTGCGGGTCGTGGCCGCATAACAGAGCGACTGCGTTCTGTAGCTCGCTTTTCTGGTATACTGTTCAAGTCGAGTCCACGAGGAGCTCAAAAAGGTCGAAACTTTCCTTCTCGGTCGCTGCAGAAGCAGTGTTAGATGGCTGTCCACAGCAAAGACGCGTAGGTAAAGTTTCTACCTCTCCGGGCTTTCCATCAGCGAAATCGATTGGAACAGATTATACCTGTCGCAGTGCACAGCATTGCGAGAGACAGCACTGATGACCAAGTTTCCCACCCTTACCAATCGATTTAGTATCCGAAATCACCCCAGGGACTAATCCACACCATATCATTAGCCAGTTTGAATTTGGCCGGTATGTAGGAAACAAACCGTCGTCATTTCAATGCAGTCAGGACGGAATGGATAACGTGAGAATTCAAGCACCCGTTTGATCACGAATTTGAAGGTATGGGTGAAAAGTAGGAGCGGGCAGTGGCCCCATATTTGCCTATCTCTAGCTTCGGTGTGGGCAATATTAGCTGGCATGAAGGCTGCCTTAAAACAGGCGTGCTCACGAAAAGTGCTGCATCTCAACATGAATATTGGTTTCAAGTATTTCGCTTGAGTCATTCGGAAAATTCGTTCCATATTATCAAGTTGTAGTTACTAGGTCCACAGCTCCGCACCTACAAACGGTGAGAAATTGTACGCAGCATAGTGAAGACTACGTTTCAGGAACTTATTTTCAAATTACCTGGCATGAAACCTTTTGGAATGTATCTAACTCTGATCCAATTCATAATCTACAGTTTTTGTGGTTGGGCGGAAGGAGTTATGTATCATGAGAGGGTGCGCAAGTGAGAAATCCAGTTCATATATTTGATATTTCAGGCAGTATTCCATCTTAAGTGCGTTTATATATTTCAGGATCCCGTTAAAAATCTATTTCTTGCTAGCTTTCTTCACCGTTGCTACCATGGGTCTCTCTAATGCTTCCGTTGGCTACCTCAACTACCCTACACAGGTGAGGATTACGACTGGAAGGCGCGGTCCACCATAGAATCGTTTTCTAGTTTTGTAAGCCTTGGAGAGAATTTCGCACTGATCACCGTGGTGTCTCCGAAAACGTTCAGAACCCACTACAAACGTGGGTTAGGACCATAGCCTCGTTGGGTGGAGCCATGTACTCCACCAACCTTGATCTCTGGGCAGGTGAAGTGGGGAATCTTCACCATTGGGAAAACCGGTGACAACCGGTGAAACGCCCCGAAAAAGAAGGAAAGTGACCCAACACTCATTCAAGTCATTTTCAAGTTAGGGTGGGAGTCACTGCCGGTCTTTCGCTGTTTGGTGAAGGTTGCTTTCGGAATCTCCATAAAATTCTCTATCGAATAGCGTTTTCAGTTTCAAAAACTACGTTTCCCTTCTACCAGCCGATTTCAGTTCATAGAGAGCATTTTTTTTTCGCCTGAAATTATCGGTTTTTCGTCCATAACCTTTTTATGCTTGGAGATAGACCTTTGGTGACGGTTGTTTTTGGAACCTAGATGGAATTCTGCGTCGACTGGTGTTTCCAGTTTGGAAAAATATTTTCTCGATCATTCAGCCTAACTCATTTTACGAAACACTGGTTTTTCGTCTGTAACTCTTCAACCGTTGAAGAAAGGGTTTTGGTGAGGGTTGTTTTTGAAATCCACGTAAAATTCTGCGTCGAATGATATATAGGGTTCCTAACTTTGCTGGCTCCATAAGCCAGCCAGATCGGTGGAGCCGAGCTCCATAGTTATCTCCATAGGGTGCTCTCGCCTCTATGGTGTAAGTAGGAGAAGCAGGCTTCTCCTGGAGCCTACAACGGGGCTCGGCTCCACCGAACTGGCTGACCTATGGGGCAAGCAAAGTTAGGAACCCGATATATCATTCGACGCAGAATTTTACGTGGATTTCAAAAACAACCTTCACCAAAACCCTATCTTCAACGGGGAAAAAGTTATAGGAAAAAAAAAACGGTTTTTCGTAAAATGAATCAGGCTGAAGGATCGAGAAAATATTTTTCCAAACTTGAAACACTAGTCGACGCAGAATTCCATCGAGATTCCGAGAACAACCTTCACCATGGGGGCTATCTTCAAGCACAAAAAAAGTTATGGACGAAAAACCGATAATTTCAGGCGAAAAAAATGCACTTTATAAACTGAAATGGGCTGGTAGGAGGGGAACGTACTTTTTGAAACTGAAAACGCTATTCTATGCAGAATTTTATGGGGATTCCGAAAACAATCTTCACCAAAGGAATATCTTTTAGGGTAAAAAAGTTATGGACGAAAATCTGATTGCTTTTGGTGAAAGAAACGTTATTTCATAAATTGAAATCGGCTGAGAAACGGGAAACGCATTTTTCTCTACATAAAAACATTATTCGACGCGAAATTCCATGGAGACTTTGGAAACAGCTCCGTTTAAAGATTCGTTTGAAAGGGCAAAATTTCATGAGCGAAGAACGGGTAGTTTTTTGAAAATCGCTTGGAAAAATTTTCCGAAAAATTTTGACTCCAAGACAGCTCACAGGAAATTTTTAATGACCTAGGCAGATCGTTTCATTAAGAATAGGGAATTTGGAAAGGAGGTCATCTAAAGAAAAAGTATTTCAAAATAATGATTAAAAAGAAAAATATACTGAATGCAAGAAAAAGAGGTTTGAGAAAACGTCAAATTTTGGAGTTGCAAGTCTATAGGGAACCTCCACCATTCCCCACTCAGTTATCCTATACAACCTTCACCTCTCGGACCGCTGTCTCCACTCCAAAGAACCTCTGGTTAGGACCCCTCAAAAATTGTGAGTCTGAACAGCGAAAATTGCGTGGGCGGGTTGTCCCGGGCTTGCTTTTTCCTTTCATTCGCAGCATTCACACTGGAGCAGACTGCAGTGTAGGGCTAAACCTATAATAAATGGAAGAAGTTGGGGTTTGACTAGAATCCAGCGCACGTATCATCCTTATTGGGAAAAGCTTGTCGGTGGAGGTTACCAATTTTTTCTTCTTACAAGGGAACCACAATAAGCCATAGTGACCATTCCAAATGAAATGTACTTTTCTAGAACCACTTTTGGACGAAAAGTCCAAAAATGACCATCGCAGCTGCCTAGACCCACTCTGAAAAAAGTTATAGACATTTTTTCTCTGATTTTCGTACTTATTGTACCCTCCAAAAAGCGCATTATTTTTACGAAAATCCGGAAACGGACCTCATAATCGTGTTCAGCGCCCAAATCTACCACACTAACCAAAGTTAGGTTGAAGGAGCATTTTCCAAACTTTGAACAGACTAACAGCGTTTTGGACTTGTACGGATTTTCGGTTGGGCGTTTATTTATACCAATTAGAGGGCTCTCGAAGCGTTTTAAAAAAATATTCCAGATTTGACTAAAAATTCGCTCTGGAGGGTTATTTGGGGTGCTGATCACGAATCTGAGGTTCATTGATCGATTTTCCAAAGTTTTCGACTGTATTCGTTCACAGATTCCCATCGGGGGAGAATTTGATGGCAAATCACAACTTTTAACAATTTCCGGAGTGCTTCTATGAAATATGCTCAAGTTATTTCCCTAGAGGTTATTTGGAGTGCTGAACACGAATCTGATGTCGGTTTATCGATTTTTGGCAGCTTACGGTAGATTACGGTAGGTATACGGTAGTTTGGTCAAAGTCTCAGATTTCTCTCAAAGTTTCCATGTGGGGGTTATTTGGGGTGCTGAATACGAATTTGATGTCCATTTATCGATTATCGGAATATTGAGGTAGGTTTTGCCTCCTAAATGGCATTTTACCTACCGTGACCTACAGTAAACCTTGAAATTGGGGCAAACAAACCCCAGATTCGTGTTCAGCACCCCAAATTACCCCTACATACATGTTTTTAGCAAAATCAGGAAAAAAATTTAAAAACACCCTAAAAATTCCTTAGGGGGTACCCTTACCTTGCCGCGAAGCTTTAAAAAAACGCTCATAACTTTTTTCAGAGTGGGTCTAGGCAGCTGCGATGGGCATTTTCGGACTTTTTGTCCGAAAATGGTTCTAGAAAAGTACATTTCATTTGGAATGGTCACTATGACTTATTGTGGTTCCCTTGTTAGAGCAGGGTTGAGCAGGCCGTTGCGACCGTTGACAAAAAATTTACGACCCCCTTGGTGAACAAAATTTTTAAGAACTCCCCCCCCTGGAATGAAGAAACGGCTACCTTTCAGAGTGGTTTGGAGATAAGTCCCATTTTATCCAAAAAAATTACGAACCCCCCTTCCTCAAAATTTTCATTTTTTTTTTTCGAAAAATTTCCGAAATCTACGACCCCCCGTTGCGACTGGTCGCAAGCCTGCCCAACCCCGTATTAGAGGGTGTGGTCGACGTTCTATTCACTTTTTCTCGCTTATTTGTGCGATTTGGAATTTCGCGCTGAACAAAGCTGCTATACACTGTGCCCGTATTATAATATCGACCCCCCTAGAGTTCCCCCTGAAGTTGAACTGCGCCTTGAATATAAACACCAGCAATCAGTGTTTTACATTAAAGTCGCATTTGGGAAACATCGTGTCTTGAGAGGGCCTATAGTGCAACCGAGCAACCTGAGAACTTCAGGTGATATTCAAATGTTGTAAACTTGTGCCTGTTTTAATCGGAGGAGTAATTATACAAGGAAAGCGATACGGATGCCTCGATTTGTGTGCGGCCGTGCTTATGAGTATAGGTGAGCATATTTAACCTTCGCGTGAAAAACATCAGCACTGTGGGTCAGAGTAAAGCTTGTTTGAGCCTTCCCTTGTGGGTGGTGAGTAGGTTCGTTAAAATTTAATATAAAAATAATTATTCCGGATGGGAGTCGTTAGATTCGGCTCAAATACGCGATGTAGATGGTAAAAATCACCGGTTATCTGGTTCTTCAAGGGGGAAGGTTTGTGGCTCCGCTATACAACGGCCCGCTTGACCCTTTTGCAAGCTCCAGGTTTTCAGGCGATCATTGGCATCATGGCCGTTACCGGATAATTTTTGTGAAAGATATGTCAGGCGCTCATAGTCACTTGGCCACTCCTCGCAGGTGAATCTGGACTCCATAGTCCTGCACCCTCGCGAAAACGACTTCCGCTTTGAATGGAGCAGGTTTCTAGAGCTTCATAAACGCTATTATACTTGGCGTTTGCTAACCGTGCCTCTTCTCATGTAAAGCCAAGTTCCAATTCACAGGAAACAGAACGTTTCAAGACGGCCCAGTAAAGGCGTCGGCATAGTGGAAAGTCTGCGAGCGAGCGAGCGAATGTGGGCGTGGCCTTGAAAATTCTGCGGCGGAGTCGCAAGCATCCCCGCAGAGTGTGATTTGGATTAGAGCGCGAATGTTGATCGACTGGAGCGCGGAAGTCAATCATCTATTTTCGTCTCGTTATTTCGCAGGATGGGCCGCAGCTGCCTGAAATTAGTCTAATACAATACCAGGGGTGTGTTTCAAGAAGGTTACCTTGGGCGGAAAATTTGTGCGAAAATCAAACGCAAGACAATGAAATGAGATCTGATGAACAATTAAGCTCCACTGAGATGCCTGCTAACGGGATATTTAACAAATGATAGACTGAAATTTATCTATATCCAATTCATGAGGCCTCATATACCATCATTAATTACTGTGGTTGGTATAAAATCCTGGAACGCACCCCAGAAAAGAAACTGAAGCTGAAATTAGGTGCAAAACTAGTTGGGGGGGCACTCAGGATTCACCCATAGAAATGAAAAGATTAATCCATGAAAATGAAAAATTCTTTCGTTATTAGATATTTGATAGCCTTTGATGTAGAGTTGGAAGCTCGATCTTTTTTATTGTCGGTAAGCTTTCGGCTCATAAAGCCGTCGTCAGACCTTAAACATTTCTTTACAAAACGTGGTTGGCAAACAAACACAATACAATGACAATACGAACCAGGGTTCCCTTCGCGTTTGGTAGTGGTTGGCTGCAAAACTCCAAGGGCGCTAAAGGAGATGCTGATGTACCACGTTTTGTAAAGAAATGTTTAAGGTCTGACGACGGCTTTATGAGCCGAAAGCATACCGACAATAAAAAAAGATCGAGCTTCCATGTCTACATCAAAGAATATCAAATAATGAAGCTCAGAGACAGCTCAATTCTTCAATATTTGATAGCGTTATCATTCGTAATTTCCTAAAAAAATTCATGAATTTAGACGTGAGTGCCAACCCCCAAAATAGTTTAGCACTCTGAAAATATAGCAGAAAGAAGGAATGAGAACAAAGGAGAGAGAAAGGGGTCGAAATCGTGGACATTTGAATAGAGGATGGTAATGGAGCACAAGTATTAGCAGTGGAGCGCGAAACTTGGCAGCAACTCGCAAAATCGCTCGAAAATCACAATCGTCTCGCAATTTCGCAGCGAGCTTCGCCGCGAAATTGCGATTTCCGCGACGGGCAAGACACTCTGCGCACCCCCCTCCGTCGCAGCCTATGCGGTGCGGTCGCGTGCGCGGTCGAACTGCGTAGTGCTCCCCACCCTTCATCATTTCTCGCAAACTCGCTCGCTCGCAGATTTTCCACTCTGCCGACGCCTTAAGGCTCTTACGACCGAAGCTGCGTTAGTTGGCTTGTCGTTTTCGCCTATGGATTACCGGTGCTGCAAAGGCGTTTGGTACTGAGGAGCAAAAATCAATTCTATGACGTTGAAGAACACACTTTATGGACTGTTTCAGGGCTCATTATGTTTACGTTGGCTGACAGTCATGTATCACCGAATTTCGATTCACGAGGATACATTATGATCTCTGGTGCTCTTTTAGCGGACGCCGTGATTGGTAACATACAGGAGAAAAATATGAAGAAATATGGTGGATCTAGCAATGAAATGGTCAGCCTTTTCGAGTTTTTAATCAAAAGTGCTCGACTAATAACAATGTTTAGGTACTATACTGCTATTCTATTGGATCAGGGTATCTATTGGTACTCACTTTCCTTTCTGGAGAATTCGAAAGCGCCTTCCGATTCTACTTGAATGTAAATTTTGAAGCACTGTTGTGAAAAAAATATTACAACTAGATTTTTTTTCAGAATCCTTGGAAGACTTATGGTTATACCCTGGTCTTTGGTTTGTTGGGATACCTCGGTGTGAATGTAGTTCTTACCCTGATCAAGGTATGTTGTTGAGAGAAGCCCATCTACTAAGTTGAGAGGGCGTATCGCAGTTTGTCGTGTCTGTGGCGGGTGGATCGTTAGCAAGCTGTAGTGCTGCTGACCCCCCGCCTAAGCGTTGATGTGCTCACTGAGGTTGAGAGAAGGGGCGATGCGTCCGCTTGATCGTTGGACACTGAAAGTGATTTCTGTAGAGTCATTAGTGTTCAATTCACTTTGAGGCGCTTCTCTGTCGACATTACTACAAGCGCAGACCCAGGCTTGGGCAGGCTTGCGACCGGTCGCAACGGGGAGTCGTAAAAGTTTTTCGAAAAAAAACCAAAATTCCGGGAGGGGGGTCATAAAATAATATGATATAAATATGAATAATATGTCCCGCTAATCTACAATGAAGCACGCGAAATGAAAATAATTTCATAAAAATGCATTAGAATAGTGTCGATGTAGTTAGATATATAGTGGAGTCCACCAAGAGTGTCTCATTTAATTATCAATAAGAAGCGCTCGGCTGGGGATCAATGTGCAAGAATCCCATACCAGCACGCTCGATACCGATTGAGCGAGAGCGGTTGTGCTGCAACGAGTTTCATGTTCTTTGGTCTCCAATCGACCGCTTTTTATTGATAAGTAAATGAGACACTCTTGGTTGACTCCACTATAAATGTGTTATTCAATGCACATTCTACGAGTTACTTATTAAAACATATTCACTTTTATTCCCCGTCTAACAATCGTTTGTAGAGAGAGTTAGACCGGCATGTACACTCTCATCTCGCACTTCTCTGTGCTGAGAAAAATCGGTCCCAACGGAAGAAAACTTTAGGAAAATGAAATGGAAATTTTCGAATTCTGAAAAAAAAAAGATCTGGAATCTACATCAAATTCTCTTTGGTTTGGTATCTTGAGGCCCGCATAACTCGCTATCTTCGTAGAGTTATTTCTTATTAAAACAACTCCCCGTTGCCACCGGCTTTGAGCCCCAGTTGCGATCCGGGCTCACGGTCGCAACGGTAATTTTTTTTTGGAAGGCTTTCATCAGAATTCTTTTTGGAACAATTCTGATTGCATGAGAGTCTTGTGTTATTAAGACTACTAACTTCCAATGAGCGTCGTCGCTTCACCTAATTTTGAAAACCCCTACAATTAGTACTAAGCCCCCTAAGCGAAGAAGGCGCTCTAATGCGTGCTCGTCGCGACCGCTCGCGCCATGTTTTGGAGAGAAATTTAAGATTTTGAAAGCAAGTTTTCAGTTCTCCCGGGTTTTTCTCGGTTCTCAACCTTTTTTGGGGTTCTTAGCCTGAAGTTTTATCTCTGAATCTTTAAATATTGCCTTGACAAATATTTAGACCAGTTTCATCGTTTCCATTTCTGTGTATGAGGTTTTCTCGCGTTTTTTAGGTCAAATCATTTTTTTAATATTTCGAGACACTTTGTTGGAATTTTCAACTATTAATTTTTCGGAAAAAATGACACATCTTTGCGTCCTGAGGGGCGTCGAATTTCGAAGAAGTTGCTTCCGAGACGACAGGCCTTACTGTGTTTTTTTTTTGCAGCTCAATTATTGAACATGATTTCTTGCGCTGTGTATTGCATCGGGACCATTTCTCCATCCCAGGGGGGAGGGGTTCGTGAAAATCTTGGTCTTCTTTTCACCTTTGCAGCCGCAGAGGTGTTTTTGTCATAGGTGCAAGAAACGGGCGACCGAAAATGGATTCAACTACAAATCCATTGTCGTTAGTGTGGTGGGCCTCTTCGGACAATCGAATAGGTGTGCTGTAGTGTGGCCAGGGTTACCACAATCCGGGCTTTCGTCAGGCTTACTGCAATCGATCTTATGCAAGTATGACATCAGCATATGGGAATCACCGCAGCCAAACGAGGCAAGGGAACATCTAGCCCGCCTACCGAGTTCCATCTCAGTGTTGCTGACTTCAGGTGGTGCGATCCCCCATATGGGGTTGACAGCCACCTTACTCAAGTGATCCCTAACGAGTCGGGTGTGCTCCGCCCGTAAAAGACGAAGACGATCCAATTGGGAGTATGTCCATCTTTGTATATTGGCTCTAAAGAGCATCCGCAAAAGGCCTTCTGATATCTCTTTTCTCACAAGATTCATAATCCTTCTTAATGGGTGATCAGGCTGCTTGACGATATTAATATCAGTTACTGCGCTTGGAGTTGACAGTGCTCCTTAACAGGCAGAATTCGGGCTTCAGCATGAAGATGTTCCACTGGGGTGCTTTTAGCACACCCTGTGGCACTCCGAAGAGCAGCATTTTGGACTCGCTGCATCTTTGTCCACGATGAATCCGATATTATGTGTTGCCATACCGGTGCTGCATACTTTAACGCCGGCTGCAAGATTGCCTTTTACGTGGTCAGGATCGTCTCCTTACTGCTTCCCCACGATGTACCGCCCAGGGCTCGTAAGACGTTGAGCTTAGCTCTAACTGTAGCCTGTTTGTGCTTAGTGTTTTAATGGAACTTCAGGGAAGATCCAATCCTAGGCCGAACAGTTTCGGGAAATGTGCAGCAGGCAAACGAGTTCACAAATGGGGTTCCCAGATCACAACGGGGTGAGCACAGCGTTCCTTAGGGTCAGTGGAGAAAACTGGTACAGATGATTTAGCGGCAGAGACAGTGAGCATCATATCATCGAGAAAGCTCTTCAAGACGATGAGGTAGCTATTGATCTTGCGTGCAGCTATATTAATGTCTGTCTCGGCACAAGATGGTGATGTCATTCGCATACGCAACGACTTTGATGTCACTTGGAGGAACGGGCAAATCTCCCAGGTAAAGACTGAACAGAGCAGGCGATATGACTCCTCCTTGGGGAACACCGGCAGCGATCGGGATGCTATTAGAGACATGTCCCTGAAACAGCACTTTTGCTCGGCGCCCTTTGATGAGTGCTGTAATCCATCGCTTCTGCCAAGGCGGGATGGTGGACCTCAATAGCTTCTCAGGCAGTATGCCCAAGTTGACAGTGTCAAACGCCTTCTTGAGCTCCAGGGCTACTCCAACAGTGCGTTGAGGCTTGGTGGCGTTGAAGCCATGCAAAACATAGCTCACAATCTCCAACAGCACCGTGGTGGTAGACTGTAGTTTGCGGAATCCATGCTGGTGCTGCTGATTGTTATTATGCTCGGCCAGCTCCTTGACGACCAGTTTCTTAGCGACCTTTGCGATTGGTGATAACAGACTTATTGGCCTGTATCCCTTAGCCGTTTATGACGATTTACCTGGCTTGGGCAACGGAACGACGCTTACCATTTTCCAGTCTTGGGGTACGATGCACATGCGAAAGGATGTGTTGATGACGTCAGCCAGGATTGGCATAATCTCAGTCGGCAGTTTCTTCAAGACCGCTGGACTAATGCAATCCGGCCCTACAGCCTTCGAGTTGCGCATCTCTTTAATCACCTTTTCAATCTGCGCGGGCGTCACAGCTTCTGCTTCACTCATGAGCGGCAACATACAGAGCTTTCTTACAGTCACTCGATTCTGTTTCCCTCTCTTAGCCTGAGTTATGGAAAAATTCTTTCCGAGAGCAGTTGCAGCCTTCTTTCCTGATTTGAAAACTCCATTCTCAAACTCGATCGTGGAATAGTTGGTGGAGGTGCTCTTGCCCGAGATCTTTTTTGGAACTTTCCAAGTTGACGCTCCATCACTCTTGAAATTCATCTTCTCCATGAATTTCTCCCAACACTCCTTCTTGTGCTTTGCCACATCTCGCTTAATCTCGCTATCCAGCTCAGCAATGGTCGGATCCAAATGATCTGCGACTCTCTCTGCATCCATTGTCCTTATCATCTCCAAAATTTCCCTGGTGACATTGGGAAAGAAGGTCTTAACTCGGCCCTCCGGAATGGTTGCTTTCATGGCCTTGCGAATCGCGTCGTCCAAGTGACGTTCTTTCTGGTGCACGTTTCCATTCCATGGGTAGTCAGCCACATGGCGAAGTGCTACCTCCCTGAACAAGCGCCAGTCTGCAAGGCAAAGATTAAGATAACACCTTTGACGGATATCTGAATAAGGAGCAAGAGAATTAGAGAGATTGACATGGACAAAGACGGGGATATGATCACTGGACAGAGTTGTAGCGGTCGACCAAGAGCAGGCGCTGGAGATATTAGATGATACAACAGAAATGTCTGGACTAGAGGATCGGCCGTTGGCCGGGAGACGAGTGGGCTGATCAACGTTAAGGATGAAGCTCCTTCACGACCATTTTCTCAGCGGCTTTGGTGATTGGTGATAAAAGACATTGGCCTGTATCTCTTCGCTGTGAATGGCGATTTACCAAACTTGGGAGCGGAATGACGCTTGCCATTTTCCAATCTTGGGGTACGATGCACGTGCGAAAGGATGTGTTGATGACGTCAGCCAGGATTGGCATAATCTCACTTGGCAGTTTCTTCAATACCGCTGGACTAATGCCATCCGGCCTTAAAGCCTTCGAGTTGCGCATCTCTTTGAACACCTTTTCAATCTGCGCGGGAGTCACAGCTTCTGTTTCATCCATGAGTGGCCACTTGCATAGCTCTCTTACAGTCGCTCGGTTCTGCTACCCTCTCTTAGCCTGAGTTATGAAATAATTCTTTCCGAGAGCAGTTGCAGCCTCCTTTCCCGATTTGAAAACTCCATTCTCGAACTCGATCCTGGAATAGTTGGTGGAGGTGCTCTCGCCTGAGATCTTCTTTAGAACTCTCCAAGTTGTTGCTCCGTCACTCTTGAAATTCATCTTCTCGGTTAATTTCTCCCAACACTCCTTCCTGTGCTTGTCCAGATCTCGCTTAATCTCGCTATCTAGCTCAGCAATGGTCGGATCTGACATTGGGAAAAAGGGTCTTAACTCAGCCCTCCGGAATGGCTGCTTTCATGACCTTGCGAATCACGTCGGTCAGGTGACGTTCTTTCTGGTGCACGTTTCCATTCCATGGGTAGTCAGCCACATGGCGAAGTGCCACCTCCCTAAACAAGCGCTAGTCTGCAAGGCAAAGATCAAGATAAGACCTTTGACGGAGACCTGAATAAGGAGCAAGAGACTCAGAGAGATCGATATGGACAAAAACGGGGATGTGATCACTGGACAGAGGTGTAGCGGTCGACCTAGAGCAGGCGCTAGAGAGATAAGAAGTTGCAAGAGAGATGTCTGGACTAGAGGAGCGGCCGTTGGCCGGGAGACGAGTGGGCTGATCTACGTTAAGGATGACCAGATCGCACTCCTCCGCCCATTCTTCGACGTCTTTTCCTCTAGCGTCAGTGTCAAGCGACGAGCAGAATTTATGAGCATTAAAATCGCCTGCGAAGACAGGAGAGGGTGAAAGGGAGCAGTCGTACAGCTGCTTGAGTGAGTAGGGTCGTAAGATTGGGGACAGGACGTGGTAGGAGAGATATAGATATTAAAAAGAGATATAGGTGTTTCAAGAGGGAGATGGATAGGTAGGGTGTTTGGTATGCCCTTGGGGGTGTTTGGTATGCGATGAGAGGGTATATTTGATAACACGAAAGTAGAAACTCCTCCGCCGAGAGGTGACCTTGGAGCATGATTAGCAGTATAGTCAGGAATGTTAGGGTGTCGAGCGGTAGCGGAAGGAGACAGCTTGGTTTCCTGAGCCATAATGACATCAGGATGATGAGTGCGTGCGAAAAGAGAGAGTTCAGTTAACTTGGCTCGAAGGCCGTTGAGGTTGATATGTACAATAGAGAGGGGGCGGTTGGAGAATGAGGAATCAGAGTTGTTGGGGGCAGAGCACAGAACACAACGGAAGGAAGGATCGTGATGCCTCTCAGAACTGACAAGGGACACCTTCGAACATAAAATGGAGTTTTGAAAAACGGTCTTTTGAGGGTTGTAGAGGAGTTAAAAAGAAACAATTTGAGATTTTAAAATTTCACTCAGTCCTCACGGGTAGATCAAAAACGATCAAAAAAGGAAAGAAACCAGAACGTTGGATTGGGAGGACGTAGCACAAATGTGAGCTATACTATGGCCTTGAAATCATCTGAAAAGGTTCTCCTAGAAGTTTGAAGATGAAATCTAGCTAGGTTCTCGAGTTATGACTTATTCATTGATCCCCTGAACAATGCTCGTTGCACTCAAACCACGGATCACTGCAATGTGATAGTCGGGGTGAGCTAACAGCACACCGTGGCTCAGTCGGTTAGGCGTTGGATTACGAAGCAATTGAAAGAAGGTTCGAATACTGTGGGTGCATTATGGCTGGTAGTAATGACATTTCTATGTGTTCAGCTTACTTGTTTTGAGTTTCAACAATGTCTCTTATTTTTTATACCTCTTTTCTTATATCGCAGAGGTAACGTGATATAAACGGAAAACGGTTCACATCAATGTTAGAAACTATAGAAATTCCGAGGTTTCGACAATTGCTAGAATATCAAGAATACCCTTACCCTTCCCCCCACATATGTTACAGAAAAACCGTCCTTAATTCGGAGAAACACTTTAGGGGACTTATTTTGATATATGACACTGGAAAAAAGTTCGGACAAAATGAAACTTCGTGGACTTGTTCCTTGATCAATGATCAATCTTTTTAGAAATAATTGTTGTAAACAGAAGTGGGTTTACCTAAACTACAAAATCCATTGAAGCAACCTAATACTTTAGCGCATGGCTCGAAGACTCAAGAAAAGTGTTTCGTTATCAATTCCAAAATTTGGAGTAGAACAGAACCACTCTTTTGAAAACGCATCTTACAAGATAACTACTTTTATTCAGCCTGGCCATTCTAGTTTAAATGTAGTTTTCTGGTGCGATTTGGACGTAGAATCCGAGTATGCTCTCCGCAGCTTCTCTGAAAAATAGAGAAGCTTTTATGAAAAGAAGTTATAGTCGTTTTTCCAAGCCTCGCGACAAGGCAAGGGTACCCATCAAGGAATTTTTAGGGTGGTTTGGAGAAAATTTTCGGATTCGGCTCAAAACTTGTATGTAGGGGTAATCTAGGGTGCTGAACACGAATCTAGAGATCGTTTTCCGAAATTCTGAGGTTTACTGTAGTTTACGGTAGTTGTCATGACATAGAGGGCCTAAACCTACCTTGATAATTTGAAAATTGACAAGTGAACATCAAATTCGTATTCAGCACCCCGAATAACCCCTGTTCAGAAATTTTGGGTCAATTCTGAGACTTTCACCCAACTACCGTATACCCACCGTAATCTACCGTAATCTGTCGAAAATCGATAAACTGACCTCAGATTCGTTATGAGCACTTTAAATAACCTCCGAAAGCGAAGTTTGAGTCCTAAATTGTTGCTCGACCTTTGGAGCCCCATGAGGTAAGAAGCTCAAGGCCATTTTTGGGGGTCACAGGTCGAATTTTTTTTCGCTCAAAATCAGCCCCAGGGGGTAATTTGGGACGCTGAACACGAATATGGGGTCCGTTTCCTGTTTTTCAGCGGATTTCGTCAGGTTAGGGTGCATTGAATGGCATTTTACCTACCGCAATGGGTTGCCCCCTGGGGCTGATTTTGAGCGAAAAAAAATTCGACCTCTGAACCCCCAAAAATGGCCTTGAGCTTCTTACCTGATTTTGAGCGGCTGATTTTGAGCGAAAAAAAATTCGACCTCTGAACCCCCAAAAATGGCCTTGAGCTTCTTACCTCTTGGGGCTCCAAAGGTCGAGCAACAATTTAGCTTTCGCATTTAGCTCAAACTTCGCTTTCGGAGGTTATTTAAAGTGCTCATAACGAATCTGAGGTCAGTTTATTGATTTTCGACAGATTACGGTAGATTACGGTGGGTATACGGTAGTTGGGTGAAAGTCTCAGAATTGACCCAAAATTTCTGAACAGGGGTTATTCGGGGTGCTGAATACGAATTTGATGTTCACTTGTCAATTTTCAAATTATCAAGGTAGGTTTAGGCCCTCTATGTCATGACAACTACCGTAAACTACAGTAAACCTCAGAATTTCGGAAAACGATCTCTAGATTCGTGTTCAGCACCCTAGATTACCCCTACATACAAGTTTTGAGCCGAATCCGAAAATTTTCTCCAAACCACCCTGAAAATTCCTTGATGGGTACTATAGTTGTGCTCGAATATTCGCAATCGAATAAACATTCGAATAAATTATTCGATTATTTATTCGATTATCGAGTAATCGAAAAATCCCGATTTTCGATTATTATTCGAAATCGAATATCGAAAAAAACAGATATTCGATCAGTATTCGAAATCGACTATCGAAAAAACCTCATATTCGATTATTATTCGAAAATCGACTATCGACACTGACAATTATTCGAACATATTCGATCTTCGAATATATTCGAATAATCTAACACAGCCATTGCGAAAATCGTAATTTTCAAATCCTCGTTAATCGTAATTCGTAACTGATGAGTAATGAGCTCAAACACAGCCTCAAACCTCATTAAATATGGAAACGCCTCAACTTCCCAGTGATGATATGTGTTTCAAAATAAATCTGTTTTCGACGAGTACTTGAAAAAATGCCTTCATCCGAGCGAGTCTCTGGTCCGCAATCGCAGAAACCCGCTATGGCAGCACGCGACACGATGACAATACTGATGGGACCACGTAGTCCCGGCACGATCAACCTTCGTCCCAGCACGACTTCATCGCATTACGTGCTGCAACAGCGTTTGTCCACAATTGCGGACCGGAATTTTCTTCTGGTAAGGGCAATACTAGTCGAAAGTGTAAATCGTCTTCTATCCAACGCTTTTTTTTTGGTTTTTAGCAAAACTTTGCGGTTTTCAAAGTTGAAACTGAAATTTGATGGAGATCCAGGATACCGACTGGGCATTTTTTAGCAGCCAAAGCTAAAGCCGCGAAAATTGATAGGGCAATTGGACCCACGACATATGCGCAAGATCAAAATAAGCACGGGAATTCTCAATAGAGCGAGATTTGTATATTTTTCCCAACCTTCGACAAGGTGCTTCTATGGCTGTCGACGATGGCTAATTTGGATTTTGTTCTTTTTTATCGATTTTTGGAAACGAAATAAAAACGAATAGGTGGCAAAATGAGTAATACTCAAAGGGGTGGAGTAAATATCAAATAGCAGCAAGTTCTGTGGCTCATACTCGTTAGGTCAGACAATGTCGAAGTAACAAATTCACGAAAAGCGAAAAAAAGCTAGGAATCACGCCTAATCCAGAAATTCTGCGAACACTATCCCCAACTCAGACAGTAGCACTGATGGAATCGCTGGCGCGTGGCGGGCCGAACAACTCCCATCTCGCTATACGACCGCTATCGTTCTAGGAGAAAGAGCGTCATTTCGAATGTATCGCGCCTCTTCACTGTGGACACCCAGCGAAGACGCGACGTAGCGTGATCGAGATCTAGCCTGATTATAACATCGCGTCGCGACGCGAATGAACTCTGAACGGGGTCTAACGAAACGCCGGCTCGTGACGCGCTGGCGTTGTATGAATAGAACCGCTGTGGGTGGCATTAGACAGCTGCTAGTGTGGAAACGATGCGTATCGATTTTGCGTGCCGCCACTCATGAACCCTGCCTCAGCGGAATATTGAAAATATTGAGCAGTTCAAAAGCTTTCGGTGTCATTCTTAAAAACTGCCTCTTCAAAGCAGAAGCGTCGCAGAACTCTGAATTCGGTTGGCCCGTAGTTAAATTAATTCATTTATTCGAAATTATTCGATTTTCGATATTCATTCATTCGAAATAGAGAATCGAGTATATTCATTCATTCGTTCATTCGAAAATTTTGAAGTCGAATTTATTCATTCATTCGTTTATTCGAAAAATTTGAAGTCGAATTTATTCATTCATTCGCTTATTCGAAAATTTTGAAGTCGAATATATTCATTCATTCATTCATTCGGTCCGTTTAGTCAAAAAGCACAACTATAATGGGTACCCTTGCCTTGTCGCGAGGCTTGGAAAAACGACTATAACTTCTTTTCATAAAAGCTTCTCTATTTTTCAGAGAAGCTGCGGAGAGCATACTCGGATTCTACGTCCAAATCGCACCAGAAAACTACATTTAAACTAGAATGGCCAGGCTGAATAAAAGTAGTTATCTTGTAAGATGCGTTTTCTAAAGAGTGGTTCTGTTCTACTCCGAATTTTGGAATTGATAACGAAACACTTTTCTTGAGTCTTCGAGCCATGCGCTAAAGTATTAGGTTGCTTCAATGGATTTTGTAGTTCAGGTAAACCCACTTCTGTTTACAACAATTATTTCTAAAAAGATTGATCATTGATCAAGGAACAAGTCCACGAAGTTTCATTTTGTCCGAACTTTTTTCCAGTGTCATATATCAAAATAAGTCCCCTAAAGTGTTTCTCCGAATTAAGGACGGTTTTTCTGTAACATATATGGGGGAGAAGGGTAAGGGTATTCTTGATATTCTAGCAATTGTCGAAACCTCGGAATTTCTATAGTTTCTAACATTGGTGTGAACCGTTCTCCGTTTATATCACGTTACCTCTGCGATATAAGAAAAGAGGTATAAAAAAAGAGACATTGTTAAAACTCAAAACAAGTAAGCTGAACACATAGAAATGTCATTACTACCAGCCATTATGCACCCACAGTATTCGAACCTTCTTTAAATTGCTTCGTAATCCAACGCCTAACCGACTGAGCCACGGTGTGCTGCTAGCTCACCCCGACTATCACATTGCAGTGATCGGTGGTTTGAGTGCAACGAGCATTGTTCAGGGGATCAATGAATAAGTCATAACTCGAGAACCTAGCTAGATTTCATCTTCAAACTTTTAGGAGAACCTTTTCAGATGATTTCAAGGCCATTGTATAGCTCACATTTGTGCTACGTCCTCCCAATCCAACGTTCTGGTTTCTTTCCTTTCTTGATCGTTTTTGATCTACCCGTGAGGACTGAGTGAAATTTTAAAATCTCAAATTGTTTCTTTTTAACTCCTCTCGAACCCTCAAAAGACCGTTTTTCAAAACTCCATTTTATGTTCGAAGGTGTCCCTTATGAGACTCGAACAGGATATATGCGCCCACCTCTGTCATCCAAGGCATTGGACACTTTCTATTCCAGGTGACATCCTTGCTGCATGTGGCGCAATACTTCTGAGCGGGTCCCAGATTACTCTCGACGTCGGCCCTTTGTAGTAGAATCTTTAGGAGAGCTGCGACCAGCCAGCACCTCTCCCATGACAAAAACCCTTCGCGGAGGGGTTGACGTCGGTTTGTTTGGAAGTGGTCTTCTTTCCTCCACACTGCCACGGCACGAACGTACGACATCTCGGCAGCAAAAATAATCTTGGTCACCAGGGGTGTGGTAAAGTTTCGGTCACCGGACGCAACGACCTGCTCAACCCTGCGTTCGTCACGCGCCGTTCAATTAGTTACTTTTAGAATCGCGTGTACCTCCTCCCGTGGCGTGTACCTTCTCTTGTTTACTGATTAGTTCTAGTGAATTATGTTTAAACTATTCAAAGTGTGCGTGCGTGCCACACATAGCGAGCGTGTGTCACAGAGTGCAGCTAGCTGTTCTGAAATAATCGGTTTTAGGTGTGCGGCGCTCTTGTTGCGGTGACTGTGACAACTCTGCGCAAGGCCCTTACTATTATTCTATCATTCATTTTGTTTTCAAAACCATTTACGATAGACTACGTTTGGGCAGGACTGGTTATTCTCCTGGCCATTTATCTCAACCTGTATAGGTACGGTTTTCCATTTTAATCATCGGAATAAACCAAACGTGCGTTGCGCTCGTCGTCCTTGGTTCGGCCGCAGAAGGTCCTCGTACGGCGACCTTTCGAAAATAAGAAAGGATATTGGATCTGGATCAGCTCCTGAGTGGGCTCCATAGGCAAAGGTCTGCCAAATCTAGCACATCGATCGAATACGGTAGCAAACCGTAACCTACCGACAGCCTCTGAAAACAAAGCGGACCTCATATTCATGCCCAATGTTCTTAATAATCTTTCTGTACAACGTTGGAGCAGAAAAAAGTCCTAGTCTAGTGGAAGATAGCCACATTTGTATTTATGCATTGAGATATCGCTATTTTTGCGAAAAGGAGCCTGTGGAAAACGTGAGATACGTAATCATTTCAGCAAGAACAAGAAAAAGTGGGATGCCGAAATCAGGAGCCTCATTACAAGACTTGTTCCCTCTTCCAAAGCAACTGTGTTCGCAAAACACGATCTGTTTATGGTTTAACGTTGTATGCTATTTATTTATTTGCTAGTAACTTTGAGTATTGACATTCAGAAAGTATTTATCATGGCGGGTGCGGGTTGTCCAGAACTTCTTTCACAGACTGTGATAATTACCCAGACGCGTATTTAACACATCATTTCGATAAGACCAATATACATTGCTTTATTGTGATTTGATAAATTGTTACGGTAATAAAGTATCTATTCGTAATCGTCAAAATGATTTACAATAGATGGGAGTTCGTATATTTGCCCGCTAACGTAAGTGAGGCGGCGACAATTCCGCCAAAGAATAAGAAGGCGAATATTCGCCAACAACGAGAAAGAATAACGGACAATGAACAATCGAACGGAAGTGTGATGCCTGTAGAATATGAAAACAGGGCAACAATTAATATGGGCAAAACTACAGAAGAGCATTTTCATTTCGTCGAACCTGCTTAAGCCCCTTTCAGTTTGCCGGCCGACGTCGGACGACTCGTTATCAAATTTGATAAGGTAAGATAGATAAGATGGGTAGGGTAGGGTAGATGGATATTACACATTCGATAACGAGTCGTCCGACGTCGGTCGGGCAAGTGTGAATGAGGCTTTAGAGGGTGCATACACCATTGAAGAAAGAGGTAGGAGGGATCTCGGAATAGCCACTAATGCACACTAAAAAATTAATTGACCAGAAGGTGCTTTGACTATATCAGCGCTTCGACACGAATTCTATCCGACATGCGATTTCTTATACGTTAGGAGTACCAGCAATAGAACCATTTTGGAACAAGAGAGAAAATGTACATTCAACCACAGCTTCTTCAAAATAAATATGATAAGCTACGTCCCGGAAATTCCGCGGATATGACTACGGTCAGCATCTAGGGAGTAGTCAAGACGCTAGATGCTCCTATACAGGTTTTCAAAATTAACAAGCCGGAGATGATGGCCGCGGTGTACGGGGCATTTCAATAGCAGAAGGAGCATCTAAGGGAGTCTCGCACGGATGCACAATAATCGCTGGCGTACCATCCTCGCCAGTATGCACCTCATACCTGAAATCAATCAATTCTAATTTAAATGAACGTTTGAACATAGCAGAAGAAAATTGCACTTTAATAGCAGTTTTCCTTGAAATAACCTTCCAAATCGAGAAAAAGCTGTGGAATCTGAAGATCGACACTTTCTACAGGTTCCTCAACACGAAACTTCAAGAAAAGCCACGTGTAGGAAGGAGTACTATATAGGCCCGATGGCGTGATTCTGCGGAAGGATAATGAAAGGGCCGAGTTGCTGGCAAGCGTTTTTGAAGAGGCTTTCACTGAGACTACCGATAGGTCGAGACATTCCGATGAAGGTGCATTTGCCGTTATGAATGACTCATGCTGGTTCTACAAGGATGAAATTTTGAATGAACTTCTACGATGGCCTAACTCTCAATCTCAAACCCCTGACGACATCCCACTTAGTTTCATTGCGACAAGCCTTTTTAGCGAGAATCCCTCAAAGCAGGCAATTTTCAAGAAGTCAACGCAAACAACGAAGTTGCTCCGCCGATTTTCGAAAGAATTTTTCTAGAGAGTTTGCTGCCGAATTGATACAATATCTAACACGATTTTGGGGCAAAAATATCTGCCTCTCCGCTGAAAGCCTAAATTTCCAAAGCTTTAGCATTTTTTTGCAGCATGAGTCTGCAGTAGAAACTTCACTTCCATTTAGGGCCTCAACTACCGGCTCATTTCACTGCCACAAGAAATGTCCTGCGGGGCGTTGAGACCAACCTAGGCGAACTTGTGTACCCCCCTGCCGACAAGAAATTTGAATGAGTAGCGTAAAATTTCACGAACTCCCTCTTACGCAATTTTGGACTGAATTTTCAGTCCAAAAAGGATTGACACCCGCCTTCCAAATTTTCACCTTCAGTCAAAACTTTCACGACTCCCGAACACCCGTTGTGACCAGGCAGAACCTCGCTAACCCTGTGCCATAAGTAAAGCGTTGTCATCAGAAGCATTCTAGTGAAACAATGTATACAAAGGCTTCAACTTATTAAAAATTGAAACTTTTGATCTCAAACGTAAAGATTCAGCAAAAAATCCTAGAAAAAAGGAGTTTAAAATCGGCATGTATCGCGAAGAGACTTCGCGTTCACTGTTGAAGGTTGGCGCGAACTCGGTGCACCTATGTTATAGCATATGGCGCCGAGTTTGCGCCAACCTTCGACAGTAAACGAGAAGTCTCTTCACGATCCATGCCGACGTTATGTAATAAATAGATAAAAAGTTGGAAAGAAAACAATGACTGTAACAAGACTCACTTATCCTCAAGAGCGAATGATGCCAGTCGCGCCATCAAGTCAAAATTGCAAATAACTGGCGGCATCTCCTGAAATGCGGAAACTGTTAACTGGCTACAAAGGAATCCCTTGCTAAAGTTTATTTTTCGATAATTCTAAAAAAGAGAATAACGTTGGACAAACCTTGGTTTGTGCCCATCCAAGCGGTGGAGAGCACGGAGGAGAGATGAGGAACTGCTTCTCAAGGGGAGGAGGTGAGAGTAACGTCGAGGATCGCCGAAGAATAACTCGCTAAACAATACTCTGGTTGAAAACTCGAAACAGAGCTTGATCGCAGTTTGAAATTACAGAGAACTTCTTGCGTACTCGCCTATCCACGTAGCCAGCTCGCGTGCCGCGCCTTCGATCGATGCAGGCAAGATCAATTGATGACGAGCGGGGTAAAGCGGGAAAATGCGTAATTTTTCGAAATCGGAGCGACCCCTGCGCCACCGTACATTTTTTCCAAAATTCATTTTCTTGCCATCCCCCCAAGGCTCGATTTCTGGGCAGTTTATATTTGATTACTAAAACTGTCAGACGCCGAAAATTCGTTCAGTAGTCAGGTTCAAGCAAAATTCGTTCAGTAGTCAGGTTCAAGCGTCTAAAACCTGAGCAATGCTACGATCCTTCCCTTTGGTGACCAAAAATATCGAGATTTTTTGAGAAGACACCTTCACCAAATTTTGATTTTTGGACCGAAATTTCTGCGACCCCCACATAGCGTTGCAGAATTTCGCAACCCCGCTTGACCCTGATACAGTGGCAAGCGGGCGTGCTGCAGGCGGTCTTGCTGTGAGTCGACTACGCACGGAGAGGACGATATGTACGTAATTTCACGGTGAACTGCGGAATTCGGGAAAAATAGTTTTCCTTCCTGGTCCTGGTTTTCGCTCACATCAACCACTCTCCCACTGACCTTATTGGCAACGACAGACCTTCCAAACACCAATAAGGTCCAGAATATGGCGCCAGGTTTGAGGCCTTAAAGGAACGGTCTGAGCTTCGCTTGTCTGGAAGGGATCGTTGGAGGGGCTAAAAGGATAAAAATCGGGAAACTGCAGGAAAATGGTCTTCTTCTTCTTTGCAGCCGCGAAGAGAGGATGAAATTTTGAATGAACTTCTACGATGGCCTAACTCTCAATCTCAAACCCCTGACGACATCCCACTTAGTTTCATTGCGACAAGCCTTTTTAGCGAGAATCCCTCAAAGCAGGCAATTTTCAAGAAGTCAACGCAAACAACGAAGTTGCTCCGCCGATTTTCGAAAGAATTTTTCTAGAGAGTTTGCTGCCGAATTGATACAATATCTAACACGATTTTGGGGCAAAAATATCTGCCTCTCCGCTGAAAGCCTAAATTTCCAAAGCTTTAGCATTTTTTTGCAGCATGAGTCTGCAGTAGAAACTTCACTTCCATTTAGGGCCTCAACTACCGGCTCATTTCACTGCCACAAGAAATGTCCTGCGGGGCGTGTTAGATATTGTATCAATTCGGCAGCAAACTCTCTAGAAAAATTCTTTCGAAAATCGGCGGAGCAACTTCGTTGTTTGCGTTGACTTCTTGAAAATTGCCTGCTTTGAGGGATTCTCGCTAAAAAGGCTTGTCGCAATGAAACTAAGTGGGATGTCGTCAGGGGTTTGAGATTGAGAGTTAGGCCATCGTAGAAGTTCATTCAAAATTTCATCCTTGTAGAACCAGCGTTGGATTCGTCCAAAGGTCTATTGTAGTTAATGTTGTAGGGTTCTTTGGACAGTTGAATAAGTGTAGGGTATTGTGGCCAGGACCATCACAGTCCGGGCAAACGTCGGGAGTGCTATTGTCGATCCTGTTCACGTAGGACTTCAGGAACGTTGAGTGTCCACAGCGCAACGAGGCTAGAGTGCATCTGGCACGTCTACTAAGCTGAGACTCAGACTCAGAAACTCGAGGCGGCACAGTACCCAGAATAGGATTAACAGCCGCTCTTTCCAGATACCCTCGAACGAACTGGGTGTGCTCATCGCGCAACAGACGGAGGCGTTCTTGATATGAATCGTGCCATCTTTGCAGATCGACTTTATCTGGAGCATCGGCAAAAGGTTTTCTGATGCCTCTCTCTCTTACAGGCTCAAGTACTCTCCAAGATGGGTGGTTGGACTGCTTGACGATGTTAATGTACAGCTGCTGGGCCTGGAGCTGACAGTGCTCCTTTACTGGTAGCACCCGTGTCTCGGCGTGTAAATGCTCGATTGGCGAACTCCTAGCACATCCGGTGGCGATCCGAAGAGCAGCGTTTTGTACACGCTGCACCTTAGTCCAGGATGAGTCCGATACTAAGTGCTGCCAAACCGGTGCCGCATATTCTAGGGCGGGCTGCAGTATAGCCTTATACGTGGTCAGAATAGTTTCCTTACTGCTGCCCCATGATGTACCTCCCAGTGCCCTTAGCACATTGAGTTTAGCTCTTACAATTGTTGCTTGCTTTTGCTCGGTGTTCTTGTGAAACTTCAGCGACGGATCGAGTATAAGGCCGAGTAGTTTGACGAAGCGAGCAGCAGGCAGGCGATCTCCACCCCAGCTGCCATCGGGATGGGCGCTGTGCTCTTTGGGGTCCGTTGTGAAAACTGATACTGAAGACTTGGCAGCTGAGACAATGAGCATCTTGTTATCGAAATAGCTTTTCAAATCAATCAGGTACTCGTTGATCTTGCTCGCGGCCACTTGTATGTCACGGTTTTGGCACATGATAGTCATATCATCAGCGTAGGCGACAACTTTAATGTCCTGGGGAGGTGCCGGAATGTCCTCTAAGTACAGATTAAACAGAGCGGGCGATAAGACTCCGCCTTGCGGAACACCTGCAGCTATGGGGATACTTTTAGAGACATGATTTTGAAACATAACTTTTGCTCGACGGCCCTTGACGAATGCTGTTATCCAACGCTTCTGCCACGGTGGAATAGAGGACTTCAGTATGTTATGCGATAGAATACCCAGGTTAACACTGTCGAATGCCTTTGTCAAGTCCAGGGCTACAGCAACGACCCTCAGGAGCTTTCTCATGTTAAAGCCGTCGACGGCACAGCCAACGATTTCCAAAAGCGCCGTCGTGGTGGAATGTAGCTTCCTAAAGCCGTGCTGGTGATGTTGTTTCTCATTATGCTGAGCCAAATCATTGACGACAAGCTTTTCAGCAACCTTGGCTAGAGTTGACAAAGGCGTTATTGGCCTGTGTCCTTTCGCTGATGACAGCGATTTACCGGGCTTAGGCAGAGGAATGACATTTGCTGTTTTCCAGTTTTGTGGCAGTGTGCAGGTTCGGAATGATGTGTTCATTAAATCAGTGAGCAGCGAGAGAAATTCACTGGGGAGCTTCTTTAGGACTGCTGGACAGATTCCGTCAGGTCCAATGGCTTTGGAATTACGCATTTCCTTTATAATCTTCTCCACCTGCGCAGAAGTGAAGGCATCAGCCGTGCCCATAAGCGGAAGGCGGCACAGCTCCCTTACTGTCTGTCACTCGGTTTTGCGGGCCACGCTTCGCACATGTTATGAAGAAGCTCTTGCCCAGAGCGTAAGCGGCATCTTGTCCTGACTTGAATACATTGTTCTCAAACTCGATAGTAGATACGGTGGCGGGTGTGGTTTTTCCGGAGAGTTTTCTCAGGATTTTCCATGTAGCAGCACCATCTGCCTTGAAGTTCAATTTTTTAGTGAACTTCTGCCACTCGTCTTTCTTGTGCCTGTCCAAGTCTTTTCTAATCTCGTCGTCAAGTTCAATGACCAAGTTCAGGAAAATGGTACTATTATTAATATTATTATTAGTTGTAGTAGCACTATTACAATGAGATTGTAATGTAATGAAAATATTAAATACTAGAATTTACTAAATAACAATGAATATGTAGGTATAATTGGAGTGAAAATCTTAAAGCACAACTAAGCACGATAACTCCCGCACAATTAATTGCACTCAATCGTCACAATAGTATTTTACGGCTGTATACAACGGCGACCCCTTTGGCCCCCGTCATAGCCGGCCGAGAGCGGCCGTCCTAGTCCAACCCGGTCGATAGGTATGAGAAGCACGCAAAACGGGAGAAATTAAAGCGATAAAAATCATCCTCAAATGATAAAAATCGCCCTATGATGTGATAAAATTTGACTCCAACTGATAAAAACCGTCTGTAATGATAAAAATCCACCTGATACGACCAAGGACGACATAGAGAAGGCTGAATTTTATTAGTGGAGGATGATTTTTATCACTTCATTTCTTCCCGTTCTGCGCGTGTCTCATAGATATCGACCGGGTGGGACTAGGACGGCCGGTTTTCGGCCGACTATAACGGGGGCCTTTCTACGGATAAATCACAAAACCGACTGACACGAAAGACAAATTTATCAATTGGTTCAAGAATGAAACTAGGTTGTAATCGATGACATTTAAGTTGAGTAAGTAAAGGGAGGGGGAAAAATAATTTGGCGAGCAATGGGTGCTATTCTGTGTCATTGCAGTACACTACGGCCACCGTAATTTAAAAAAAAAACACAAAAGAAGAGGTTGTTGGAGAACAAAGTGCTGCAATTTAGGCGGACGTAGGTAAAGAAAGTTGTGATACGGCCTAAACGGTGGAACATACTACGGTGCAAGTACACATAAATATTCATGTCCACCGATTGATGCGGATCAGTATGAGGGTGAGGTCGAAAAAAGTGCAAGTCCCGAGGTGGAGTGGGGTGAAAAAGTTGTTCTCGCTTCTATGCAGGAATGACTTTTAGAACATTTGCAGCATTTAGAGATCTACTTTTTTGGTACAATTTTTGCTGCCGAGATGTCGTACGTTCGTGCCGTGGCAAAGTGATGGAAAGAAGACCACCTCCGGGCAAACCGACGTCAATCCCTCCGCAGAGAAGATTTTTGTCATGGGAGAGGTGCTGGCTGGCCGCAGCTCTCCTGAAGATCTTACTACAAGGAGCCGAATCCAGGACCCGCTCAGAAGAAGAAGTATCCATGTGCCACATGCGACAGAGATGTCACTTGGAATGGAACCAGCGTCCAATGTTTTTGATGCCAAAAGTGGGTGCACTTCTCTTGTTCGGGTCTCAGATCTGTGAGACACCATGATTCTTCCTTCGTTGTATTGTGTGCTCCGCCTCCAGTAACTCCAATCCCTCATCTACCAACCGCCCCCTCTCTATTGTACACATCAATCTCGACGGCCTTCCCGCCAAGCTTTCTGAATTATCTCTCTTTGCCCGTACTCATCACCCGGATGTTATCATGGTTCAGGAAACCAAACTCTCTCCCTCTGCTACCTCTCGACATCCAAACATCCCGGGCTATACTGCATATCATACTCCTAGGTCATCTAAAGGAGGCGGAGTCTCCACTTTTGTTCTGTACTCTCTTCCCTCTCACATCATTCCAAACACTCCGGTGGATGGCACTCTCGAGTACATCCCCATCCATCTACCTCTAAAAACTCCACTTTCTCTTTTCAATATATACATTCCTCCCTCCACATCCTGTCCATCAACTTACAACCCCGTCCCACTTCTCAAGCAGCTGTATGACTGCTCTCTTTCTCCCTCAATTGTCTTTGTGGGTGACTTCAATGCGCACACGTTCTGCTCGTCGCTTGTTTCTGATGCTAGAGGAAATGACGTCCAAGAATGGGCGGAGGAGTGCGACCTGGTTATCCTGAAGGATGATCAGCCCACTCGTCTCCCCGCCAACGGCCGATCTTCCAGTCCAGACATCTCACTTGTCTCCTATACTCTCTAATTCCTGCTCATGGTCTACATCCACAACTCTTTCCACCGATCACATTCCGGTCTTTGTCAATATCGATCTCTCTAACTCTCTTGCTCCCTATACGGGTGTTCGTCATCGTTCTTATCCCAATTTAGGCCTTGCAGACTGGAGCCTGTTCAGGGAGGTTGCACTCCGTCAAGCGGCTGATTATCCGTGGAATGGCAATGTACACCAGAGGGAGCGCCACCTCTCGGATGCCATCCGGAAGACGATGAAAGCTGCGATCCCTGACGGTCGTGTTAAGACCTTTTTTCCCAATGTCACCAGGGAGACACTGCAGAAGATAAGGACAAGGGACGCAAAGAGAGCTGCTGGTCATCTTGACCCAGACATTGCCGAGCTGGATAATGAGATCATGATGGACCTTGACAGGCACAAGAAGGAAACTTGGGAAAAGTTCAGTGAGAAGACGAACTTCAGAAATGATGCAGCAGCAACGTGGAAGGCTTTGAAAAGGATCTCCGGAAAGTACGCCTCCGCCAACAATTCCACGATTGAATTCAAAGGTGGAGTCTTCAAACCAGGGAAGAAGGCCGCAAATGCTCTTGGGAAGCATTTTTTCATCACTAGAACAAAAAGAGAGAAGTAGAATATAATAACTGTACGGGAACTCTTTAAATTAATAATTACCCAGGTTAATTAATTACAAGTTAATAGTTACCCAGGTTTAATTACCCAAGTTTGAGGTATCGTACGATCGAGCATCCTGTCACCATGCAAGCCAAGCAGAGAGCCGAGATTCAAGAGATGATCAACGAGACTGTGAAGGATGCGATGAATGGTCTGGTCGAACAAATGGTGAAGACTATCGCAGATGCCTTGCAGCCCCTGATCCGGTCGATAACGGAAGCCGTTGGTGAGCTGACGAAGATGAGAGGAGTGGCGCCACCAGCACCTGCCGCCGGTGACGCAGTTCAGCGAGCCGTTCCGGCGGCTACGCCGCAGGTGATTCCTTCTCAGGTCGTGATTATGGGTATGGTAGAGGAGAGCAATTTGCCGGCACACAGCCGGAGGGAGGCCGACGAGAAAACAGTGAGGGCCCTGCTCGATCATCTGGAGGTCGACGCCATCCCGACGACTGTGTACCGGATGAGATCCTTTGATAAGGAGAAGAAGCGTCCGGTGAAGGTCGCCTTCGCTAATCATCACGACGCCATTCAACTACTACGCAGCAGCTATAAGCTAAAACGTTCCAGTGACTGGGAAAATGTATACGTACGCCCGTCGTACAGTTCGGAGTTGCGAGCTAAGCTCCGCGAAGCTCGCAGGTCGGACGAGGATGCGGTGGTATACAAAGGAAAGGTGATGAGCAGAAGCGAGATCCAAAGAAAGGGGGGGCCGGGTCCGCCTGCGGGGGACGAGTCTGCCTCGTCGGTCTCCACCCCTCGGGCGATCCACCCTCCCACTCGCTTCTCCCCATCACAGTGAGTGTGAGCGAGTCATCCCCAGTGGCAAAGGGTAGCCTGAACTATGTATACTTCGATTCTCGATCTATTAGGAACAAATTAGCCTCTCTGAACACACTGCTCAACTATTCGTCTCCCGATATAGTTATTATAACCGAAACCTGGCTCACTGAGGACGACCCGGACTCGCTCCTAGCACTAGATGGCTGTTATGTGGTGTATAGATGCGACCGAATATCGGGCGTTACTGGTGGTGGTGTCGCAATCGTTGTAAAGAATACTATTAGAGTTGCTCAATCCATACCCAAATCCTTTAACTTCTGTTGTGAGCTTTTGTTTCTTGATGTTGTGTTTCAATTTGGTCCCTGTTTCCGCTTGATTGCAGCTTACCGGCGGCCAGCAACGAGTAGTGAGGACTCTCTCCAATTGTTAGAGACTGTAGCTGACTGGTGTACGGTGCAATTCCCTTCCATAGTCGTTGGTGATTTCAATTATACGTGTTCTTCTGGAGATTCCGGTATGCTATTTAATGCTTCATTCGATAATTTTCTTACCAGTTCTGGTCTATCATGTCTGAATTTTGAGCCCACTCACGGGCGCAATGTCCTGGATTTGATCTTATGCAATGACCTCACTTTAATTACTGATTGGGAGGTTCAGCCAAATTTCTCTACAAGCGACCACTGTAGCATAGCCTTTGAAATCGCATGTCAACCTGATGTTCCCAAAACAGCTCGTAATTTTGATTTTCGCAGAGCCAATTGGGACCAAGTAAATCTCTGGTTGATAGGAACAAACTGGGATGAACTCTTTTGCACGTGCCGCAATATAAACGAGGTGTATGATGCCTTCATTTCCTATGTCCACCTTGTAATAGGGAAATGTGTTCCACTTCGGAAACATGGCACTAAGACCAAAAACCTTCCACCGCACCTGCAACGCTTGGCCGCTAAAAAGCACTTCCTCTGGCGTGACCGCTTTCAGCCTGGTGGGAGCGTTGCCTTCAGCAAATGTGCTAGGGATTTCGAAAAAGAATGGCAAACGGTTTGCCAAAAACCGCGAAAAACGCCTTATTTTCTCGGGAAATCGAAAAAACTTCTTCAAGTACATACATGAATGCAAAGATGAAAACGCGTAGGGGTATCACATCTCTGAAAGATGAAGGGGGCGAAATCATTATCGATGATCAACAAAAATGCGAAATGTTCGCGGAATATTTCTTTAAGGTATTTACTAACGACAACGGTGCGACTCCACTATCCCCCCCCCCGATGTTACCAGAAATTGTGCTCCGTCCCTATCAGCTGCGAGGTTGTAATGGGTGCCATAAAAAAGCTCAATGACAAGATTTCGCTCACCCCGGACTCGGTGCCCTCGTACTGCATCAAAAGGGCCGCTAACGGGTTATGTTGCCCTCTCTCGTGCATATTCAAACATAGTCTTGCTCTTGGAACGCTTCCGTCCGCATGGAATACTGCGATTGTAACCCCGCTTCTGAAAAAGGCACCAGCTGTTCAGGTCTCGAACTATCGGCCCATCAGTTTAACCTCATCAGTATGCAAAGTTCTCGAAATCATTATCAAAGATTGTGTTCTCTCCCATCTTGCGTCGAATGACCTCCTCAGCCCGGCGCAATATGGTTTTCTGCCTGGTAGATCAACGCTATCTCAGCTGGTATCCTCGTTCCACGACTGGTGTTCGGCTGTGAACGAAAGCTACCAAACTGATGTTGTGTACATAGACTATGCTAAAGCTTTTGATACAGTCAGTCATCAAAAGCTACTTCTGAAACTTCAAGGCTACGGCATTTCTGGTGACATTTTAAAATGGTTGAATTCCTTTCTGACACCTCTTGACTTCATAGTAAAAATTGGCAACTTTTGTTCTCATCCTTGCCCAATCGTCAGCGCTGTTCCCCAGGGTAGCGTTCTGGGTCCTTTGCTTTTCCTCATTTATGTGAACGACATTTCTGACGGATTGTCGAGCACATGCAAGCTTTTTGCTGATGATCTGAAGATATATCGTCCCCTTCGCAACCCCGCCATCGATTTTCACGAGCTTCAGTGTGACCTGAACCGGCTTTCTAATTGGTCCAAGCTATGGCAGCTAAAAATATCTGAAGAAAAATGTAGCTTGTTCCATATAAATTTCCAACATGAGTGCTTTCTACGCCTAAACGATGTTGCGCTTCCCGTACGCGAGACTGTCAGTGATCTTGGTGTGCTTATTAGCACCGACCTTAAGTGGGAATCCCACTGCAAGGAAATCTCTAAGAAAGCTTCTCGTGTGGCAAATTGCATCCTGAGATCTCTGCAACACCCATGTCTCGAACATTACAGGAAAGCATACATTGTCTACTGCCGACCGCTCTTGGAATACTGTACGCAGGTCTGGTCACCATCTTCTGTCGAGGATGATGAAGTAATTGAAAACGTGCAAAGGCGGTACTCAAAACGCGTTTTTGTCAAAGTATTTCCTACGCGAGAAGTACCAGACTATACGGCAAGGCTTGAAATGTTGGGGATCGAAACCCTAAGATATCGGCGAACCGAGTTCGATTTACACTTATGTTATAAAATCGTTAACGGTCTTTGCGACATCCCATTTGAGTGTTTTCGTGTTCACCAGCCGCTGTACTCGCTCCCGCCAGCACGCTTTTCAGCTCGCACGTAGATTTACGTCGAAGTCCAACGTGCTGCATTCCTTTGCATTTAGAGTCATCCCAGTTTGGAACAAATTACCTTCAGAGGCCGCGCAGTTTCCGATTTTCAAAAGCAGGCTATCCCATTTCAACCTCAGGTCATTGCATGGGGTCGATGGCCGTGCTTTCTGCTAAAGCTTTAAATTCAGGGTGCTCTTATTCGTACGAGTGTTTTCTTTGCCTACAATTTTGTTTGCCTGCATGTCCAGGCTGTCTTGTTTAAACCTATCTCACATACATTTTGTATGTTTCTTTGTCGCCAGATAAAGCTATTGAATTGAATTGAAATTGCCACTCACGGCTGAAGATGATGCAGTCACGCCCGCACAGGTCGAGAAGGTGATCAAGGAAATGAGTAACTCGAAGGCAGTAGGGCCAGATGGTTTGAGCCAGCAGTTCTAAAGAGGCTGTCAAATGAACTCCTACCCCTGCTCGCTGACGTCATTAATACATCATTTCGCACCTGTGCATTACCTCGAAATTGAAAGTAGCACGCGTCATACCATTGCCGAAGCCGGGAAAATCACCATCCACGAAAAAAGGTTACAGGCCAATCAGTCTTCTCTCACCTATTGCCAAAGTTGCGAAAAAATTGGCTGTGGAGGAGCTTGCCGAACATAACAGCAAACAAAAGCATCAACATGGTTTCCGTAAACTACATTTCACCACTACGGCCCTGCTGGAAATTGTGATCTATGTTTTGGACGGCTTCAATGCCATGAAACCTCAGCGAACCCTAGGTGTAGCCCTCGACCTAACGAAAGCTTTTGACACTGTAAACCTGGGCATATTGTCGGAGAACCTTTTAGGGTCTACCATTCTGCCATGACAAAAGCGGTGGATAACCACATTCACCAAAGGACGTCGGGGAAATGTGCTATTTCAAGGGTACGTCTGCAATAGCATCCCAATTGCCGCCGGCGTACCTCAAGGAGGAATTCTGTCACCTGCTCTTTTAAGTCTGTATATTGAAGATCTACCCGTTCCATCCCAAGACATCAAGGTCGTTGCATATGCGGATGATACTACTATACTATGCCGGGATCGCGACATAAATGTAGCTGCCAGTAAGATCAATGACTACTTGATCGAGTTGAAATGTTTTCTAGATAGCAAAATCCTCACGGTCTCTGCCGCTAAATCATCCGTCACAGTCTTTTCCACTGATCCTGCGGAGAACAGAGCTCATCCCATGGTGAAGTAGGACGAAACTCGCTTGCCGGCCGCCCGATTCCCTAAGCTACTCGGACTCATGTTGGATCCTTCGTTGAAGTTTCATAAGAACACAGAGCAGAAGCAAGCTACAGTGAAAACAAGACTCAACGTCCTACGTGCTCTCGGCGGAACCTCCTGGGGGTGCAGTAAAGAAACGATCCTGACCACGTACAAGGCAATCGTACAACCCGCCCTGGAGTATGCTGCACCAGTCTGGCAGCATATCGTGTCGCACACATCCTGGTCCAAGCTGCAGCGCATCCAAAATGGAGCACTGCGAATCGCAAGAAGCTGTTCTAAAAGCTCTCCAGTAGAGCACCTACACGCCAAAGCTCGCATCCTGCCAGTTAAAGACCAATGCCAACTCCACGCACAACAGCTGTACATAAACATTCTGAAGCAGCCGAATCATCCGTCGCGAAGAGTATAGGACCCTGTGAGAGAGAGGTATAAGAAAGAGGTTTGCTGATGCTCCCACGAAAACCAATATACAGAGATGGACCAACGCACAACAAGAACGCCTCCGTCTCTTACGTGCTGAGCATACCCAATTCGTCAAGGATCACTTGTGCAAGGCCGCCGTAAACTCCATTCTCGGAGTCGTGCCGCCTGAGGTCAGCGAAACAGTGATGGAACTCGGTAGGCGTGCCAGGTGCACCCTTGCCTCGTTGCGCTGCGAGCACTCCCCCATGCTTATGCCTTAGTTACATAAGATCGATAGCAGCAGAGTTGACGAGTGCCCGGATTGTGGAAATAAAGGGCGGGCATACTACTGCGCACCTTTTCAACTGCCCGATGAGACCGACATCGTTAACGACAATAGATCTCTGGACGAATCCGATGCTTGTGGCCCAGTTCCTTAATCTATGACAGGACCCTCTCTGTGGCTGCAGAAGAAGAAGGTACAATTTTTTCTCAAACGTATTTCACCCTATTAAAGTCGTTAAACCCTAATAAAATTCTTATAAAATTCTTTGTAAGTGGGATCTACCAGCGAAACTACGACGGAGTATGATTTAGGTCCGAGCTAATAGGCTGACGTATTCCCCAGCCGCAGGGAAGGGCTAGTCCGAAAAAAAAGGTAAATTTGAGTGAAATACAAAATCGGCAACTTTCCTCAAACCTAAATGTATGGGACCAGGTTTGGAAGAAACATCGATTTTGTCGTTCCCTCCCACCAACTAATAGTCCTCATAGCCCTTCCGTGAGGCCGGAAAGTACAAGCTAATACATCGAACTTAAATGATATCCAAATGTAGCTACACGAGTAGGTCTCGTTTACAAAGAAGGTTAAAGGCTATAAAACGCGAAATTCTCATGGTTTCTACGCGTGCTGGTGCGGAGGTTAGAAACAGTGAGATAGCGCATGACAGACGGAGGGAGTAGAATAGCGCGCCCCTATCGCGCCATGAGTCGTGAGAATTACGACTTTTTACAGAGAATATAACAATTTTAATACGGTAAAATGAGTTCAGAAAGAAATGTAACGAAAAAGATCTCAAAATACTGCAAATGTTTCGAAAATCATCATAATATAGGTGGCAAAACAAGTTTTTCCTCACCTCCACCACCTCTGGGCTTGCCCTTTTTTCTACATCACCCTCTTACAGTGGGGCCTCTCCGCATCGACCGATAGACATAATTTTTCTGGGAGCTTGCACAGCAGTGTGATCCCCCGTTTAAACCAATAACAGCTATAACTACTTGAAAGTACAGCACCAGACGCATATTTACGCTCGCGCTCTACAAAAAATGGAGAAAATCAAAATTTTCCGTAAACATTTTGACGGTACCCACCCCCTCCGGTAACCCCACCAAAATTAGTCTACGGGAGGGGGGGGGGGGTGAGTGAGACCTTGCTGGGAAGATGGGGTCCACTTACGTCAGAAGATGCCATCGTTGCTGATGCTGACAAATCTTAAAAAACTATAACTGAAACATGTAGGCGATTTTCGCTTACCTGTGCCAAAAATGCTTTCAGCTCGTATCCATGGAAGGAGAATCCTTGAACAATCAATTTGGCAGCCGTGGCAAGTTCAGGAGTACTTAAAATCAATGATGCCTCAAAGATAATGCATGGAAGCAAAAGTTAACTGTACCTAAAAATAACCCGGACCCGTCGAAAACTCTTCAAAAAGTCAAAGTGGATGTCCTCTTCAATCTGTGTGAACAACTGGCAGAAATTTTCCTTGTGTTCCGGATCTGAAAACACCTGAAAAAGCAAACTTCTGTAACATTCATTTCCGAACTACCCGCGGTCGTATTATCACAATCGTAAATAAATAAACCTGGGAGTATCCACTGGAGGAGAAATGCCGGACCGGACATATTGCCAGTGCGGTATGATACCATGATATTATTTTATTATTACACAAGCGAGAGCTTATGTGAAGGTATACATATACAATTCAACAACGCAGTGTCATGATTAGAGAATATCTCCAACCACTTAACCCGGATCATTTGTCAATCTTCTAGGCCCCAGTTTTTCGCGGACGGATTTTTTGAAAGAGTTGAAGTTGCGTGGAACAGTCTCAATCGCACCGAGACTTTCAAACGTTGGAATTGTTCTGTTGGTGAAGAAATAGTGTCTGCAGTTGAGATTAGTTGAACAACGTTGGAATTTGATCTCACCTCCCCGTGTGCTGGAAACTCTCAAGGTAACAAAATCATGCGAATTAAGAGTGAGCTCAGGGTTAAAAAGGATTTTATGCAGAAGAAGTAGATCATTTATTTCCCTTCTATGAGCCAAAGCTTCGAGAGCAAAGATTTCATTCCTGTCGCCATTGATTCGACGTGATCAACGGCCGGGTTGGTCATATCAACGTGTATCGGGTATTTCGAGGGGTGGAAATCAGTTTAAAGCCTAACTGGACGGTGCAGCCTGCAGCTGCACCGTCGCTCAGGGGAGGAAATCTCCTGCGTGGAGGCTAGATCTGTCGTGTATCGGGTATTCTGGGGGCGGGTGGAAATCAGTTTTAACCCTCAGGGGAGGAAGTCCCCTGCGTGGAGGCTAGATCTGTCGTGTATCGGGTAATTGGAGGGCGGGGTGGAAATCAGTTTTAACCCTCAGGGAAGGAAATCCCCTGCGTGAAGGCCAAATCTGTCGTGTATCGTGTATTTTGGGGGTGATCAGTTTCAACCCTATGCACCGTCCCTAAAGGGAGGTGAACCCCGAGCTGTCCGCTGCTGTTTGATATGACACCAACTCACCCCTTGATCACGTCGAATTAAGGAAGGAGTTCGGCAGTCCGGTGCCTGCGCTGCGGCTAGTTTTGATAAGAGGTGAACGGGTGGCCGTGTTGTGTTTCGGCCCCTGTCTGGGCACCTGATAATCGATGCGGTGATGGCCATCAACAGGAAAGACAGAATGTTTGTACAAATTTAATTAGGGAGGCCGTCATTAGCGTGGTTCGCACCTTCGCTCGCACCTAATTATCTGCGCTCGCACCACTGACGCTAATGAAGCTAACGTGGCTCGTACAGAAGTGCCCTGGCGCTCATCCAAGTGGCACAATATTGATCCCATTTTGAGTCGACCGAGGTGCAAGCCAAGAACTTGGCGTGAACTCGCCCAAGGACAATAGTGTTCTATTTTTATTGACAGTATTCCACTCTGACCTACATCTTCCCTGATGCTGCCTTCTTTTTCCCATTTTCTGGTTTCTTTAAACATGTGGATGTTTGGTTTGCATTTGATGAAATTAGTCGCATTGTTACACCAATATCGATGCTTTTCATCATTTGTTGACCTGCAGTTCACGATGTCTTGAATTCTTGATAATGCAGCACAGATTTATTACTATAATCATCACTGGTTGTATCAGAGTCAAGCGGAGCTGCGAAATTTCGCAACGGGGGAGGGGGGGGGTGTTGCGAAAATTTTGGCCAGAAAATGAAGATTCGCGAAAATTCGGTTCAAAAATTTGGTGAAGATATTCCTAAAATTCTTGATACTTTTGCTCACCAAAGAAAAGAATGGTAGCATTGCCCAGGTTTTAAACGCATGAGCCCGACTACTCAACAAATTTTCGGCGTTTGATAGTACCTTGCCCACTTTACTGCTTGTTTACATTTTAACTACTTTATCATTATAGCCACATATCATATAAATCCTTCAATCACCATTATGGAATGTTTTATTTTCTGATATTTATTATTATTATTATTTTCATCAGTCTGCGCACTCACTAATATTGGACCACTTGGATGAACTCCTTCTGAACGAGCTCTGTTAGCACCGTCAACATTGGAGGTGCGAGCGCAGATAATTAGGTGTGAGCGAAGATGCGAACCACGCTAATGATGGGCTCCCTAATTAAACTCTTACAAATGTATACGCACCCCAACCCGTCCACCTCTTATCAAAACGAGTCGCAACGTAGGTACCGGACTGCCAAGCTCCTCCCTGCGAGCTGCTCGGGCATCAATGGTACGCTACCATATACGCAAATGCTAGCCAAGAAATTTTGTGCATGTCTGAGTTTAGGCCCAACTTTAACCCACACCGCCGTAGCGCCGAAGGTTTCATAGTTGCTTCCCACGCGGAGAGAAGTTTCATAGTCCACCGCTCGTCACGCGCTTGCAGTGAGGACAGTGAAAGATGCCTAAGCGACTATTTTTTTCGACGAAAAAGAAAATGCCAAGTCTCTCTATTTTGGTATCATGGGAGCATTCTATCTAGCTTTTCTGAGAATTAGAAAGAATTTCTGATCAATTCTGTAACGCTCGCTTCGAATCTACTATCGAATTTCGTTGTGTACTTCTGCGAGAATCCATTTATAACCGGTGAAAGTTTGTATTCTCTAGAGCTCAACTGGATGTCAGATTTGTGGATCTTAAATACACCTGACTGGGAATTTCATTACAATGGTGAACATAGGGTCATTTTTTGGTTTTCGGAAAATATCGAAGGGTTAATGGTTGAGTGTTCACCATATCAATCAGGTGGCTTCGAAAGATCTTTAGATCTGAATAAAATAACTCTGCAGGAGTCATTTCGCGTGCCCGACCACCCACGAATCTATGAATCATCTGTAATTTTCGATGATTTTTACAGATTTACGATGAAGCTTTCCATCAGAACAAGATTCTGGAGGCCAAAGGAATTCTGGAAGACTTCTTCAATGCTGCCACAATTTGGGTCTAACCATCTGTGCAGGGTCATTTAAAGTGCTTAACACGATCCTAAGGTCAGTTCATCAGTATTCGATATAATACGTTCGGTTTACGATAGTTTGCTCGAAATCTCTGATTTATTTCAGGCGCAAAATTGAGGTTTATTAGTCACCTATCGATCTACTAGGCAGGTTATGCTATCACCTATCGATCTACTAGGCAGGTTATGCTATCTAATTGGCGCAATGCTTACCTATCTAATTGGCAAGATACTAACCGCGGCCTTGAGGAAATTTCAGAATACCGACAGACTCCAATTTCATCTGTAATCTCCAAATGGGAATTCTGAGCCTGGCCGGGGGCGAACTTTTAGAACACCCTAAAAGTTGCCTGATGGCTAACACTTTATCGTGAAGCTTCAAAACCACCATGATTTGGCAGAGATCAGCAGCCAATTTCGATTTCAGACTCGGAAAGTAACGGTCAGGCTTGACCAGAAAATATTCATTATTCAAACGCTGGAGAGACCATGCGAGGTTATCTAGCAATAGGCTAAATGCTTGCCGTTGCATAGGAACAGGCTTCAATTCGAGCTGATTTCCGGACGTGGCTACTCAGAAAGTCGGTGTTCGCCATCCGCTATCCTATGTGCGACGGCGCCTAGCTGCTTGGTCGACACGCGCGCCGAATGGTCGAGGGTGGTGAGCTCTTGCTTACCATGAGATCGCCGTGATACGCCGACGAGCTCCTGTAGCTCTTGATATCGGTGAAAAGTGGCGTGTCGCAAACTCACGAACATCCCCTCCCACAAGACGTTTACGGGTTCTCAATCTGGTCTTCGCCAAATCACCTAAAATATGATAGCATGTGGCAAGCACAGTCCGATGGGCAGCGGGTGGCGAGCACTAACTTTCTGAGTACAGTTCAAAAACGATTCGAAAATAAATGACAGCAGCAAGCACCAACCATGTGCAATCACTGCCAATACAGAACAGCAACGTGGAATTTGCATGCGGTCCGCCGAGTCTGGCTTCGTTCTACCCCACTCTAACTCTCATTCACTGACTATTGCAGCTTTACCCCGTTGGAATGCTTGTTGCTGCATTTTGTTTACCGATACCTTTGCACGGGGAAGCGATTCGAGTTGTTTACGACATCGATGCCGCATCTTCAGGAGGGAAAGCCACTCAAACAAAACAGAACCTCAACGAATTTACCTCTTCAGGAACTTGAGTGACGATGATCGAATTTGGCAACTCATCCTTGCTTTTAACCGTTGAAATGTTTACACCATTAGCTATGTTATTCACCATGTCGTCTGAAAATTTGGTGTTTAATGAGAAGAATATTATTAACCTAAGGCAGTCGCACAGGTTGGCGTTTCATCTCGTACATTACAAGGCAGCAAATGTGAGTGACGGAGACTTAAAACATGACAGCGGGGACTACCGAATGGAAACTCGTTCAACAAGTCCGATTGCTCAATAATTTCAGAGGATAATTGTTGGAATCGTCAATCTCTAAAGGGGGGGGGGAGCCGCAAAGTTGCTATAATAGCATCATCATAAAAGCCGACAGGTTGTTTAAAAACACACAAAGTTAAAAATGGAGAAACAACCGCTCCGCTCGGAAGACATATGAAACAAACCATACCAGCCGAAACCCCCTCGAAACGGAAAAGTAATGAACACGAGGCAGACAATATAGGTGTAGTATACAGATTTGAGAAAAAAAAACCTCCGAAATAGCGTCTCGATACCGTAAAACTCTCAGAAACTGGAGGAACCGATGGTTCCAAAAATGAAGCTTGCCTCTTCAAGGGACCTATAGATACAATCTGTGCGTTTCATAGCCATACGACCACCCCGATATTGGCCTTCATGAGAAAACTATAGCTCCAGTGATTTCGCCATTGTGTTTTCGGATTCCACGTCTAAAATAAGGGCGGAGTACGAGATTCCGCTTCTGTTCTTGGAATTGAATTCCTTTTACAACAACTTTTTTTTAAATTTTATCCTGTTTCAAAACCATACGACCACTAGTGAGGATACGCTGTTAACTTCCGTTCTACCGTAGCGAAAGCGTCGCGAAGGGCTTTTCCGTTCTAAGCCCATTACAAAAGAAGGTCAGCACAGACGGGAATCCACTCCAACAATGCATCGAGTTATGTTGCTGGATTCCGAAGAACGCGCAACGATGTGACGTTCTCCATCGCACAGGTAGCACCATCCGGTCGTAATCGAGCGTTCGCACAACGCTGTATTTCAGCATTTGAAGGATTCTGAAGCATACTGTGCACTCCGATTCCATGGCCGTCACCGACAGGTGTCCGCTAATGAAGAGCGACGGATTTTGAAGGATGCTTCAAACAGCTCGTCGTTTGTCAATCACATTCGCGCAGACCTAACGTCGGCATGGATCGTGAAGAGACTTCGCGTGCACTGTCGAAGGCTGGCGCAAATTCGATAGCATATGCTATAAAATTGGTGCACCGAGTTTGCGCCAACCTACAGCAGTGAGAGCGAAGTCTCTTCACGGTCCATGCCGAAGTTACAACTACGTCATCCGAGATCTACGGTTCCGAGGGTGATTTCAAGCAGCACCCACATCAGGAGAGAAAAGACGTGATGAAAACCCCACGACTCACCGGACGTCACAAGGCTGTGCGACTAGAGTATGCTGAATGTAATCATTCGCAGCTACACTTACAAGGGAAAAACTACCGGACGAGTTGTCTGGCGCGCGTCTCTAATCGGCGCGAAATTCAAACGCGGGTTTAGCGCACTCTGCCTCTTGCATCTGCCCTCACCAGCTGATTTCGAGCCATCTCGGCTCGGAAACGTCATTCTTCGCCTTATTCTGCTTTTTCTTCTACTATTCTGACAATCTGACAAGAGACTGGACAAAGGTAAGAAGGTTTCACACTAGTGCCTTACAGACTCTTTGTTCCCAAAAATAAATAATCAGGTCGTGTTTTCGAATGAAAAGAAGTTTGACTTGGACGGACAGGACGTCTCAAAGTTTTAGTGGCGCGATCTCCGGAAGAATTCAGTCAACTTCAGGCACTGTGGCGCGATGCACCTGGCCACGCCCATCTCACCGTGCCGCACGAAATTTGAGCACCTGTCCACTCAGACATTCGGACAGCGCGGCGCTGGGGCGCGAACAGCGCGAGGCGGCGCCCCCATCCGAGCCTGGCGCTGTTCGCGCCCCAGCGCGAGGCTAAAATCTGTTCTCGGCGCCGGGCTGGGTCAATTCGGCAGAATAGCGCGGGGCCAGCGACTTCTATCACGTCGTCGTATCCACTTCTCTGGAAAGTGCTTAACCACCGGAGGCCGGCTGGCGTGACGCATGCGACGAAATTCTGCGGCGCGCGCGTTTTTACGATTGGAGCACGATTATACACTCGATCAAAATCGTATACAGGTGAGAGAATGTGATATACAGGCGAAACGAAGCCTTGCTCTGCTTAATACACTACAGATGAGCCTCGGAAAGTAAAAACAATGCAATACGTGGTATAAACACTAAATTTCACACTTCTCTAAGGTTAAGGGGCGAAACTAGTCTAAGCTCTTCCTATTACGGAAGCAACATCAATAACAAGGGATGGTTGCACATATAAGGTGGAGTTTCGAGATGCAACTTTGATATTTTCAAGGGGGAGGACAGTGCTCCAATATTCCATACTCAGAATCTGCTAAGTGCCTCATATATTCACAGGAGATTTGCAAAAGTGGACATTTCCATAGCATAGCCAACAGAAAAGGCGTACACGAATGACAATTTTCAGGGCGTTCAAAAAAAATTCTCGGATTGAGCCTAAAACTCGTTTCTGGGGCTTGTTTTGGGTGCTAATTACGAATCTGAGGCCCACTTGTCAATATTTGAAAAATTTCATCTGACTCGGTCCGCAGCTTCGAAGTGGGTGAAATTTTGCTGCTCAAACGCGACTTTTGACGATTTCGAGAATGCTACGATCAAATCGCCTCAAAACTTGCACATAGGGATTATTCGGGCTGTCTCACACTCCAAGTCTGGCGAGGAATGGACCCCAGATTCGGGTTCAGCGCCCTAAATAACACCAATTTGAATGTTTTGCGCCAATTCCGGATTTTTTTTCTGAACGCTCCGAAAAATCCCTGATACTTTACTTTTTTGTGACGCAATGTGAATGCCATTTTTGAAATCCGCGCAGTTAGTTAGCCAATTTCAAGCGCAGGTAATTTATTTTCTGTCACAGACCTACAGCAACGACAACATGGTTTTCCAAATCGTCACCGGAAGATGACAAGCCTCCCTTGTAACAGAACCCACGAGACCAATCTTAACAGCTGTTAAAACTAGTCTATTGCTCCTCTGCTGTGCTCGGTTTATCTTTCGAGACGGTTCCCCACTGTCAAGTAGTAGAATGTGAAAAGCATTGAGCGAATAAGGAATATTGAATGTTGTCTAATGAATCGTTTTTCATGCCCTTTCTAAGGCAGTGAGGCTCAGTCCCTCTCAAAAGCTCAGAGATTACGAGTAATACTGGAGCTCTGAAGGAGTAAGGGTGTAGTTCATGAGGTTTTGCTCTGCAGAAATGTTTCTCAAAACCATCAATCGAATCACCCAAGTTCCGCTTGTCTATCCAAGTTTGATGTTGCTACTAGCGTGATTTATTCCTAAGAAATCCGATCTCATATCTAGTTTTCTGAGGTTGAAATGTATCGAACTCCAAGACGGACTGTGATGATGGAGAAGAATAATCAGACTTTCTGCTAACAGGCAGGCTAGAAAATTTCCTATAGTTCTAGGACTGATTAATGACGGTGGAATGACCTTGCATGAGTGGAATCACTTATTTGAGAATTGGAAGAAAATGATCTCCTTAAATCAGTTCAAAGGACGTTATTAATGGTCTGTTCTATACACTTTTAGCTCCTCATATGCTGTTGAGATTGGTCTCGTGGGTTCTCACAGTGATGTTGCTTCTGAAATAGGAAGAGCTGAGAGTAGTTTCGCCTCTTAACCTTAGAGAAGTGTGAAATTTAGTGTTCATACCATATTGTATTATTTTTACTTCCCGAGTTTCGTCAGTAGAGTGTTAAGAAGAGCTAGGTACACGTTTCGCCTGTATATCACATTCTCTCGCACATACGGGATTTTGGTTGAGTGTATAATCGTGCTCCAATCGCACAAACGCGCGCGCCGCAGATTTGCGTCACACGCGCTGCGCCAGCCGGCCTCCGGTGGTTAAGCACTTTCACTTCTCTGTTCATTATTATCAATACTGGCTGGTATTATCATATCATTAGATTAACTATATATCATCAGCATTATGACTTAATAACTATCGATATTTTATTCTCATCTTCAATCGTCATAGAATGAATTTTCGTCGTAATAACATGTTTTTTTTTAACATTTTCATGTACTGGCGTTTGGTACTCTTTCGGAATAGACGACCCACTAGAGAAATTTCATGAGAAATGACCATCCCACTAAAGCCGTCGAATGATTTATTCTTTTTCAAACACTTTCAACTGTTTGACTTGATCAACCGAGCGGTAGGTCATGCCCGAACAATTGCTAATTTCATTGTATTCTTCAGCGGGTCGTCTATTCCGAAAGAGCACCCAGTGTTTTTCATACACTGTTTTCCATTCACAAGCAATCAATACCCTAAATTACAATACACGTACTTGATGAATACACGATGGCAGGTCCAGACACTTGTAATTGGTTATACTCTTATTTATATCTGTTGAGAGATACAAAACTGACGAAAAATGGAACTTCATAACTTCATTTATAACATTGAAGGGACTCCCATTGAGATCACTGATAAGATAACTGATCTTGGTTTCGTCATCACCGGGAGTCTTAGCTTCGATGCGCATTGTGAGGTCACGTCGAGAAAGGCTACTGTTGCAGTGAATAAGATATTCAGAGCTTTGGCAACACGTAATCCATCTGTGCTTATAAGAGCCTACACGAAAAAACTCCACATGGAGTGATTGATGTCCGTTTGATGAGTCTCCATAACGTCGACTCCACAGATCCACCACGCGTAGGTTGAACATCTTGGATGCCTGTACCCTGATGACATCACTATCGTTTGCACGGACCCAGTTATTGACCGAGCCACTGCCACCATGAACAACTACTTACGGACGTTGGCTGTGTATCTCAAATCAAAGTTGCTGACTGTGTCTGCCTCCAAGTCAAGTGTCACACTATGTACGACGGCTACTATCGAACATCGTCTTCATCCCAAGGTCACCTGGGATGGCCACGAGCTGCCACTGTCTAAGCATCCTCGACTACTGGGAGTCTTCCTGTATCCCTCGCTACGATTTCATGAGAATGCGCGTATATGTGCTGCCTCAGCCAACCCGCGCAATAACATTCTTCGCGCACTGGCTGGAACCACCTGGGGCAGCGCGAAGGAAGTGCTACGTATGACATATAGGGCCATGGTGCAGCCGGTCCAGGAATATGGTGCCCCTATATGGACCAGACATCTCTCTGAATCCTCTTGGTGCAGATTGCAGAGAACACAGAATGCTGCCCTCAGGCTTATCACTGGATGTCACAAGTCGACGCCTATTCCGCATCTTCATCAGGAAACCGGCCTACTTCCCGTGAAAGAGCACTGCTTACTCCAGTCTCAGCAATTTCTAATAAGTATTGTCAAGAGCCCGACCCATCCAAATTACCATCTTCTGTCGTCTGGCCCCCACCCAAGAAGCATACGCACGCCGCTCAGTGCTTCTCTGTCTGCAGTCGATCAACAACGCTGGGCTACATCCGAGCTATCGCGAAGAAGACTCCAGATGGCTGAGCATACGCGGTCCGTGGCAGAGTACCTATCTGATGCTCAGCCCAACTTAATCTATGGCGGCGTGCCCCCGCGAGTCGACGACAGCGAAGCTGGACTACCGAGACGTAACCGAACAATCCTCGCTGGTCTGCGATGCGGTCACTTCAGATATCTAAAGGCCTACACTCATCGGATTGATCAGTCAGTCCCAGATAAATGCCCCGATTGTGAATGTGCTGGACATGATTCATTGCATCTATTTTCATGTCTGATGCGATGCTCTTTTCATGGCTGACAAGAAGAAGAAGAGCCTACACCACCTACGTGAGGCCAATGCTTGAATATGGCACGCCGGTGTTTAATCCCTACAAAGTGAAGGACATCAACTGTTTGGAGAAAGTCCAAAGCAATTTCACAAGGAAATTGTTTATTAGGATGCATGGTTTCGTTTATGGCCGCATACCCGACTCCGTGCAGAGAAATGAGCTATTTCATTTGAAACCGTTATCCCTCAGAAGAGTAGAGAATGACTTACTTCTTCTCCACAAGATCCTGTTTGGCGTAGATTTCGGTCTTAAACCTGAGGACCTTGTGACAACGAGAGAGTCAACCACTAGGGGTGGCCCCATCAAACTCCACCGTTACACATCTAACCTCAACTGCAGGCGTCACTTTTTCATCAACAGAATAATACTCATTTTGAGAACCTTGGTAGAAATCATTCCATTCCTTCCAACTTTACGTCACTCAAAAATTTCAATCGAGAAAAATTTGAGCTGGCTGATCGTACTAGTAGCCCTTCCTGACTGGCTGGATAGCTTTTGATTCCTTTCTTTAGGTTTATTATTACAGCAATGCGCTTTTCTTTTCTGTTCCGCTATGTTGTTTTTTTCTAGTTTCCATGCTTTCAACTTCCTATGGTTCATTCGTATTTCGCGGTCGTTTTGAACATTGTTTTTGACTATCGTCGATCACTGTTCGAGAGATCGCCGCGTCGAACACATGGGGCACGCACGCAAGCGAGGAGGTAGTGATAGGATCATTACTTACCTCCTCGCTTGCGTGCGTGCCACATGTGTTCGACGCGGCGATCTCTCGAGCAGTGATCGATCATACATAGGCTTGCCTATGTCTTCTTCTTCTTCTGCAGCCACAGAGAGGGTCCTGTCATAGACTGAGGAACTGAGCCACAAGCGTCGGATTCGTCCACAGATCTACTGTTGTTAACGATGTCGGTCTCATCGGGCAGTTGAAAAGGTGCGCAGTAGTATGCCCTTTATTACCACAATCCGGGCACTCGTCAGGTCTGCTGCTATCGATCTTATGTAAATAAGACATAAGCATGGGGAGTGCCCGCAGCGCAACGAGGCAAGTGCACCTGGCACGCCTACCGAGTTCCATCTCGGTTTCGCTGACCTCAGGCGGCACGACTCCGAGAATGGAGTTTACGGCGGTCTTGCATAAGTGATCCCTGACGAATTGGATATGCTCAGCACGTAAGAGACGGAGGCGTTCTTGTTGTGCGTTAGTCCATCTCTGTATATTGATTTTCGTGGAGCATCAGCAAACGGCTTTCTTATACCTCTCTCTCACGGGGTCTAATACTCTTCGCGACGGATGATTTGGCTGCTTCAGAATGTTTATGTACAGCTGTTGTGCGTGGAGTTGGCAGTGGTCCTTAACTGGCAGGATGCGAGCTTCGGCATGTAGGTGCTCTATTGGAGAGCTTTAGAACAGCCTGTTGCGATTCGCAATGCTCCATTTTGGATGCGCTGCAGCTTGGACCAGGATGTGTCCGACACGATATGCTGCCAGACTGGTGCAGCATACTCCAGGGCGGGCTGTACGATGACCTTGTACGTGGTCAGGATCGTTTCTTTACTGCATCCCCAGGACGTTCCGCCGAGAGCACGTAGGACGTTAAGTCTTGTTTTCACTGCAGCTTGCTTCTGCTCAGTGTTCTTATGAAACCTCAGCGAAGGGTCCAACACGAGTCCGAGCAGCTTAGGGAATCGGGCGGCCGGCAGGCGAGTTTCGTCCCATTTCACCATGGGATGAGCACCAGTGCTCCGCAGGAACAGTGGAAAAGACTGTGACGGATGATTTAGCGGCAGAGACCGTAAGCATCTTGCTATCGAGAAAACATTTCAACTCGATCAAGTAGTCATTGATCTTACTGGCAGCTACATTTATGTCGCGATCCCGGCATAGTATAGTAATATCATCCGCATATGCAACGACCTTGATGTCTTGGGATGGAACGGGTAGATCTTCAATATACAGACTAAAAAGAGCAGGCGATAAAACTCCTCCTTGAGGTACGCCGGCGGCGATTGGGATGCTATTGGAGACGTGCCCTTGAAATAGCACATTTGCCCGACGTCCTTTGGTGAATGCGGTTATCCACCGCTTCTGCCAGGGCGGAATGGTAGACCTTAACAGGCTCTCCGACAAAATGCCCAAGTTTACAGTGTCAAAAGCCTTCGTTAGATCGAGGGCTACACCTACGGTTCGCTGAGGTTTCATGGCATTGAAGCCGTCCAAAACATAGCTCACAATTTCCAGTAGGGCCGTAGTGGTGGAATGTAGCTTACGGAAACCATGTTGATGCTTTTGTTTGCTATTGTGTTCGGAGAGCTCCTCCACAGCCAATTTTTCCGCAACTTTGGCAATAGGTGAGAGAAGACTGATTGGCCTGTAACCTTTGCCGTGGATGGTGATTTACCCGGCTTAGGCAATGGGATGACGCGTGCTACTTTCCAATCTTGAGGTAATGTACAGGTCCGAAACGATGTATTAATGACGTCAGCGAGCAGGGGTAGTAGTTCACTTGGCAGTCTCTTTAGAACTGCTGGGCTCAAGCCATCTGGCCCTACTGCCTTCGAGTTACTCATTTCCTTGATAACCTTCTCGACCTGAGCGGGCGTGACTGCATCATCTTCAGCCATAAGTGGCAATTTACAGAGTTCCCGAACAGTTATTCTATTCTGCTTCTCTCTTTTGTTTTAGTTATGAAAAATGCTTCCCAAGAGCATTTGCGGCCTCTTTCCCTGACTTAAAGACTCCGCCGTCGAATTCAATCGTGGAATTGTTGGCGGAGGTGAACTTTCCGGAGATCCTTTTCAAAGCCTTCCACGTTGCTGCAGCATCACTCCTGAAGTTCATCTTCTCAGTGAACTTTTCCCAAGATTCTTTCTTGTGCCTATCAAGGTCCATCCTGATCTCATTATCCAGCTCGGCAATGTCTGGGTCAAGATGATCAGCAGCTCTCTTTGCGTCCCTTGTTCTTATCTTCCGCAGTGTCTCCCTGGTGACATTGGGAAAGAAGGTCTTGACGCGACCTTCAGGGATCGCAGCTTTCATCGCCTTCCGGATGGCATCAGAGAAAAGACGCTCTTTCTGGTGCACATCGCCATTCCAAGGATATTCAGCCACTCGGTGGAGTGCAACCTCTCTGAACAGGCTCCAGTCTGCAAGGCCTAAATTGAGATAAGAACGATGACGAACACCTGTATAGGGAGCAAGAGAGTTAGAGAGATCGCTATTGACAAAGACCGGAATGTGATCACTGGAAAGAGTTGTGGATGTAGCCCATGAGCAGGCATTAGAGAGATTAGAAGAGACAAGGGAGATGTCTGGGCTGGAAGATCGGCCGTAGGCAGGGAGACGAGTGGGCTGGTCATCGTTAAGGATAACCAGATCGCACTCCTCCGCCCATTCTTCGACGTCATTTCCTCTAGCATCAGAGTCAAGCGATGAGCAGAACGTGTGAGCATTGAAGTCACCCGCAAAGACAATTGAGGGAGATAGAGAGCAGTCATACAGCTGCTTGAGTAGAGGGATAGGGTTGTAGGTTGGTGGACAGGATGTAGGAGGAGGAATGTATATATTGAAAAGAGAAAGTGGAGTTTTTAGAGGTAGATGGATGGGGATGTACTCGAGAGTGCCATCCACTGGAGTGTTTGGAATGATGTGAGAGGGAAGAGACGACAGAACAAAAGTAGAGACTCCGCCTCCCTGAGATGACCTAGGAGTATGATAAGCAGTATAGCCCGGGATGTTTGGATGTCGAGAGGTAGCAGAGGGAGAGAGTTTGGTTTCCTGAACCATGATAACATCCGGGTGATGAGTACGGGCAAAGAGAGATAATTCAGAAAGCTTGGCGCGAAGGCCGTTGAGATTGATATGTACAATAGAGAGGGGGCGGTTGGTAGATGAGGAATTTGAGTTACTGGAGGCGGAGCACACAATACAACGAAAGGAAGAATCGTGGTGCCTCACAGAGCTGGGACCCGAACAAGAGAAGTGCACTCCACCTTTCGCATCCAAAACATTGGACGCTGGTTCCATACCAATTGACATCTCTGTCGCATGTGGCACATGGGTACTTCTTCTTCGCGGGTCCTGGGTTCCTCTCGACGCCGGCTCTTTGCAGTAAGATCTTCAGGAGAGCTGCGGCCAGCCAGCACCTCTCCCATGACAAAAACCCTCTCCGCGGAGGGATTGACGTCGGTTTGCACGGAGGTGGTCTTCTTTCCTCCACACTGCCACGGCACGAACGTACGACATCTCGGCAGCCTTGCCTATGTAATAAATAAATATATAAATATATGTAAAAGTGGGTGTGGCCAAGTGCGATACAACAGTGCCCCCCCTCCATCCCAAATATCTAGCACCGCAAAATAAAGCTAATGACTGATTGTAGATCACTCTAAAATCATACTAAAGACAAAGGAGAAGTAAAAGGATGGGACACGTTTTCCTGTGATGAACGGATCCTGCGCGGCGAAAACTGCTGCGCGCGCGGCAAAACGTGCCGAACGCGGCGGTTAACTCGTCGCGCGCGCCATTTCTCATTGGGTCGCGCTCACGAACGAGTCGGTAGACTCTGTTCCGATACAATTGAACTCTTGTTTTCGATTATCACAGCGCGGAGCGGTGGCTTTTTTGTCGAAAACTCCTTATCATTAATTATATTTCACCGAGGCCCACCGCTCCGCTGCTGGTGATAATCGAAACCGACAGGTCACTAGGGATGTACCAGAGCTTATTCTACTAAGCCGGTGTCGTCGTTCAGGAGGTAGCGAATAGCGAAGAAATACTGCCATGGAATACAATCTGCAGTATGTAATTAACAAATAGATGGCACACCACTTGAAAATACGAAAATGAGGAATTTTCAAATATTTGGAGCAAACACCATTTAACCGATGATCAGGAGGTTATGTCCAGAATTTCCAAACAATACCAATTCTAGTGGTCGCAATATTATTTTCGACCGAACATTTAATGGGTTATTTGTTATGCGAAAATTCCGTTTTTGATTTTCAAAAAAAAATAGTGGGCTTCGATACGTCCATCGTAGTCGATGATTCAGATTTGGCCGACCCTGCCCGAGACGGTCCATTGAGGAGCTGATGACAAATTCTTAGCTTTTGATTGCTGGAAAGGACCGCGTTATGTGTGGTATTCAGCCGCCAAAATATACTGTAATTCTTTAAAAATCAGGAAGTAAACATCGGACCAGGTTTTCAGAAAAGAATGGAATTTTTTTTGAGTTTTGGGACCGAAACGCAAAAGAAGAAGTGAAGCCAAACTTGGAGCTCATCTGACTAAGTAAGCACATTTGGTCGAAACGCCGCTTCCAACGAAAGTCATACCCTATACCAAACTTCCAACAAAATGAGGTGTGGCAGGTTTTCTCAGTTGGGCAACAAGGTAACAGCAAAAGTGCGAAATGTTCGCGGAATATTTCTCTAAGGTATTTACTCATGACAACGGTGCGACCCCACTATTCTCCTCCCGATGTTCCCAGAAATTGTGCTCCGTCCCTATCAGCTGCGAGGTTGTAATGGGTGCCATAAAAAAGCTCAATGACAAGATTTCGCTCACCCCCGACTCGGTGCCCTCGTACTTCATCGAAAGGGCTGCTAATGGGTTATGTTACCCTCTCTCGTGCATATTCAAACATAGTATTGCTCTTGGAACGCTTCCGTCCGCATGGAAAACTGCTATTGTGACCCCGCTTCTGAAAAAGGCACCAGCTGTTCAGGTCTCGAACTATCGGCCCATCAGTTTAACCTCATCAGTATGCAAAGTTCTCGAAATCATTATCAAAGATTGTGTTCTCTCCCATCTTGCGTCGAATGAACTCCTCAGCCATGCGCAATATGGTTTTCTGCCTGGTAGATCAACGCTATCTCAGCTGGTATCCTCGTTCCACGACTGGTGTCCGGCTGTGAACGAAAGCTACCAAACTGATGTTGTGTACATAGACTATGCTAAAGCTTTTGATACAGTCAGTCATCAAAAGCTACTTCTGAAACTTCAAGGCTACGGCATTTCTGGTGACATTTTAAAATGGTTGAATTCCTTTCTGACACCTCTTGACTTCATAGTAAAAATTGGCAACTTTTGTTCTCATCCTTGCCCAATCGTCAGCGCTGTTCCCCAGGGTAGCGTTCTGGGTCCTTTGCTTTTCCTCATTTATGTGAACGACATTTCTGACGGATTGTCGAGCACATGCAAGCTTTTTGCTGATGATCTGAAGATATATCGTCCCCTTCGCAACCCCGCCATCGATTTTCACGAGCTTCAGTGTGACCTGAACCGGCTTTCTAATTGGTCCAAGCTATGGCAGCTAAAAATATCTGAAGAAAATGTAGCTTGTTCCATATAAATTTCCAACATGAGTGCTTTCTACGCCTAAACGATGTTGCGCTTCCCGTACGCGAGACTGTCAGTGATCTTGGTGTGCTTATTAGCACCGACCTTAAGTGGGAATCCCACTGCAAGGAAATCTCTAAGAAAGCTTCTCGTGTGGCAAATTGCATCCTGAGATCTCTGCAACACCCATGTCTCGAACATTACAGGAAAGCATACATTGTCTACTGCCGACCGCTCTTGGAATACTGTACGCAGGTCTGGTCACCATCTTCTGTCGAGGATGATGAAGTAATTGAAAACGTGCAAAGGCGGTACTCAAAACGCGTTTTTGTCAAAGTATTTCCTACGCGAGAAGTACCAGACTATACGGCAAGGCTTGAAATGTTGGGGATCGAAACCCTAAGATATCGGCGAACCGAGTTCGATTTACACTTATGTTATAAAATCGTTAACGGTCTTTGCGACATCCCATTTGAGAGTGTTTTCGTGTTCACCAGCCGCTGTACTCGCTCCCGCCAGCACGCATGTAGATTTACGTCGAAGTCCAACGTGCTGCATTCCTTTGCATTTAGAGTCATCCCAGTTTGGAACAAATTACCTTCAGAGATCGTTGAGGCCGCGCATTTTCCGATTTTCAAAAGCAGGCTGTCTCATTTCAACCTCAGGTCATTGCATGGGGTCGATGGCCAAGCCTTGAATTCAGGGTGCTCTTATTCGTACGAGTGTTTTCTTTGCCTACAATTTTGTTTGCCTGCATGTCCAGGCTGTCTTGTTTAAACCTATCTCACATACATTTTCTATGTTTCTTTGTCGCCAGATAAAGCTATTGAATTGAATTGAATTGAATTGTAAAGAGGGGGGGCATCATATTTTTTTTTGGGATGTTCAGAAAAACTGTTTTTGTTGGTGCACCCTCACCTTACCGCTCAATTTAAGAAACCCCTATGAAACGAGTTAGAAAAGTCTTCAGCGGTTACAAACATGGATTTTAAAATGTCATCGGAAGAACAATAACTGGTATGAATTTCATTGGAAACGACGTTGCCGAACAGTACAACGTTGTCATTTCCTAGTGAGTTCCTTCAGAAGGTTCCGCATGGCGTAAGCCTCCACAACGATTCGAGCCATAATTAAGCTTTTTTGGATAGAATACGCTAATTTATAACATCGGCGTGGATCGTGGAGAGACTTTGCGTTCACTGTTGAAGGTTGGCGCAAACTTGGTGCACCTATGTTATAGCATATAGCACCGAGTTTGTGCCAACCTTCAACAGTGAACACAAAGCCTCTTCACGATCCATGCCGACGTAACATGACAGACATCAACTTGAGAAGAATCATAGGAGTCTCATATAGTACTGTGCAGAAGGTTCTCTGCCAACGCGTTGCTAGACGCCTCCGAGGGCGCGGCCTGAAACGCCGCCCCATTCCATGTAGCGGTAAACTACGAGTTTCGGCTACGATAGCTAAAACCCGCATATTCTTGTGTCGAGGCTACGAGGGTGCAAGTTCTGCGCGTATTCTACGTAAAAACGAAGGCTAAATTGGAAACATTTATCTCTCTGATGCTAAACCCGTATATTCTCGCTATAATTTTGTAGCGAGAATCTACGAATTTAGCGAAAGCCTGTGTTTAACTGCAATCTCAAACCTGCGTTGGCTGCGCGGAACGCAGGGATGCGGTTCGAACAGTGTTGGCCCAGTCAACCCACGGATAACGTGACACTCTGTGGGTGGTCGTGGAGGGTGACCCCGTGTCGCTCTCTGGAAGACCTTGCTAGGGATAATTTTGGCCGCTGGGATGCTGCAGGCTGTGGTGAGGAAACGGCGATGCGCTGGGTCGCAGCGGGGATCGCCTTTCTAGAACGGATCAAGACTGGGTGGGTCGATCGACCGAGTGCTGCAACGAGAATTTGAGTAGAATATTCGGGTGCTGTAGCGAGAATTTACGTAGAATATGCGGACGCTCTAGCTAAAATTTCACCAACTGAGGCTAAACTTGCCGTAATTTACGTAAATTCTAGTGTCAAAATCAGACTAGGTGCCTCCGAAACTCTAGGCGTTTCTGGTTTCCGTGTGAGGCATCTAGATACGCGTTGGCGGAGAATTAATAGTGTCTGGTTTCTAACAGGTCATCACTCTCTTCTATGTATAGTTGTACAATTTCGAAAAAAATGTCGAACGAACGCAAATCGAAAAAAAATTCGTTCGACAAAATTTCGAACGAACGAAAAATTTCGAAAAACCTTTCGGAAAATTTTCGAAAATTTCGTTCATGTACAACTATACTGTCTTCTTCTATACTTTAAATAATTTCTTATTGTAAGATATTCCTCTAACGTGTTTCCAAGGCTTGACATCTGAGCCTATGCTCTGAGAGTTTTAGCCGAGAAGTAGCCGCGTAATAGCCGCGAAATGCCTGTTGGCCGCGTAATAGCCGGGAAATAGCCGCCAAATAGCGCTGGCGGCGATATGACCGCGAAATAGCCGCTAAATAATGCTGGCCGCGAAATAGCCGCCAAATAGTTCTCGCCGCAAAATAGCCGTGAAATAGCCGCCAAATATGTGGTGTGCTTGAATCCAGTTCAGTTTAGCTTAGTTGAGCTTAGTTGATTTATGTGCGGTCTATGCGATGGCGAACTTCCTAATGCTGCTGAGCCATGCCCTACTCCGGAATACTACGGGTAAAATCGAGTTTTTTGATCACCCATTATTACTGCATCCTCCTATGGGCGTATTCTTGTAGGCATACCGGGCGAAGATCAACCATTGCAGAAATGTGCTTTATAGCCACATACGACGTAATGAGTCAGCCGAAATAACTCTTCGATACATAATTTGATGGGTTTTCAAGTATCATGGATCTATTCACAATCGAACGCTCATAAGTTCGGATGATAGCAGGATATCGGCGTACTTTATAGTATGCACGCCTCATATTTCTCTCATTCTCTCCTCTGATTACCAGAATTTTTCTTCTCAGTAGAGCATGGAGTTATCTGTCGAATTCGGCATGCATGTAGTGAAGATTCAAGCCATTGTCCATATCGATGGTTTCACATGCAGTTCCCAGACAAGGTACGGACCCTACGATTACTTCCGGTGCAAAACTGGTTGAGGGGGGCCACTCGAAAAAATGAAATGATTCATGCATGAAAATGAAAATTTCTGCTGATACCAGATGCCTGATAGCGTTATAAGTAGGTGTATTCATGGAAACTCTCATGAAAAGTTTTCACGGACTGCTTCGATTTCTGAAAGTGGTATCATTCATGTTTAAATTGAACCCTAAGCCCCCCCCAGCTAGTTTTGCACCTCACTTCCTACATTTTATCATGTTCACATCTGTTTACATCTGATTAAACCGTAGGCTATCGAATGAGATCTGCAGGCCATGAACGTCGACGAAACGTGGAAATGAGAAAATCCACAGCCTGGTCTTTTCCGTTTCCGATTTCCGTTTCCTGCGTTTTGACCATTTTTGTTCCGTCTCCAAAAATTATGAAAAAAATTTCGCACAGCCCTAGCCTTGATGGATATAAGCCCTGTGTTGCGGTTCAACTAACAGAACGCAAAGAGACCTCAATATTGTCTTTGGATGTCTTCTTACGGAACACATGACAACAGTTATGATTGACGGTATTGTTGTCTGTAACTGTGAATGAAGGTAAGACCGGCAATAGAAGTTCGCCACCCCATTTCCAGATTGGTGGCTTAGTAGAGAGCACCAGTTGCCGGAAAGTAGCCGAGAAATAGCCGAGGAATAGCCCACCAGGCTCTGCAGCAGCTCCTGGTGGGCTATTTCTCGGTTATTTCGCGGACAACATGGCCGCAGCCGAGCATTGGCTGCGAAATAGCCGAGGAATAACCGAGAAATAGCCCACCAGGAGCCGCTGCGGAGCCTGGTGGGCTATTTCGCGGCCATATCTCGGCCAAAACTCTCAGAGTCACTTATCTCTCACAAGACTGCCAACAGAGGATCAGTTTCAGAAAATCTTACGGAAATCATTCAGGCATGGAAAACACATAAAGTTTTTGCCCCTTGTGCAAGCTAAAGCCTTTTGCATTTAAGAAGCTGTATAGGAACATGAGGGGGTTTACGAGTGATCAGAGGCACATGTGGAACAGGTGAAAAACGATGTGAAAATGGCTGAATTTAAAAAACTGCACCACATTTCCCTGTAATACTTGCGGTCTTCGGAGCATTGACAACCCGGCGCGCGGGGTGTCCGAGTCAGTATGATGAGCGCAGAGGACGAAAAGAGAGGCGCTGCCAGCCGGCCTGGCACTCTCTCGGTCGGCCAAAGTGCAAACTGGCTATCTGTGCGACTCCGAGGAGAGGGATCATTTACTTCCGCTGTACAGTATAGGGATGGGAGCAATCCTAGTTTGGGAGGCAGGGGGGGCACTCAGCATTCCAAATAGGAGTGACAGATGCAGCTTTCAGATGTCTGAGGCTCTAAGTAGAGTCTCTAGGAAGGCGATTTCTGATAACGCGATCAGTTATCTGATGCGAATGACTTTCGAGCAGCCCCACTTAAAGGCAGTGTTCACGATGAAAAAAGTTTTCGAAATTCCACTAGGATTGGATAGTGGAGGGACACTCTGTAACGTTAACGTCGAAAGAACGCATGAAAACGAGCCAGGAAGAGCCTCAAAAGAGCCCGAAGTTGCAACTTCGAGCGCATTGAAAACCCCAAAAGCGCATCACACGCCCACCGACATGAACTAATGAATGCTCGATATCGTGAGATGAGCCATGATTTTCAATCATTAGCCCCGTTCTTCCCTTCATTCTCAGCTTCTCTCTTTACTCAGGTGAGCTCGCATAGATCGGCTGCAAAAGACGGAAGTTACAAGCCTCGGACAACTCGTCCACCATGATTCCATAGCTCAATCTTTGATGGACCATAACTCCGTTCCCAGAAGGTCTTGTACGATTTCATAGACATTTTTGGAATCAGCATGGGGCCGTTTTCAAGATAGGCGGGGAAACAGAAAAACGATTTTCATCGTGAACACTGCCTTTAAAAAGGTTGACACCCAGGAACGAATCTCTAGAGTATTCAATTCTTAAATTTATCCGCTGAAAGGCGTTGTAGGCTGTGCTTTTTCCATAGGTTGGTACAGGAGAATCGGTTAACAAGTTGGTTACTTACTTATTACCAAATCAATCCAGAAGGTCGTTTTATAACAGTGCGAAGATGCGAAGCTGACGTTTTTCAAAAAAAAATTCAGCTGTAAAAATGGTGAAACTTTCTCGAGGTCACACTTCTAACTAAATGGGTTACCCCAAGTTGAATCATTTCGACGGTGGCTGAAACGCTTCAACAAAAAGGAACGTCAGGTGAATGGAGTGGGTAAGTCTACTAGGAATTGAACATATTTTTTGAGGACGATTTTCGTAGATACAATTTTCAAGTCCCCGAAACGAACCGTTGGGTTAGTCCACATGAAAATGCCCTAGGCTTCTCGAAGAAGGACTTCTACTTGGCAGAGAATGTTTATGCTTTAGTAATTGCACTTGCCACTGCTTTTTCACTGGTTTACTTTTCTGAACAGCAGAATGAAACCGTTTGTGGGATTTTACTAACATCATGTCTTTTTTTCAAAAGTATGTATTGAGTGCCTTTTTTGGTACTAGAATAGAACTTAAGAAACAAAGTCATTTCTAAAGCTACAAAGTGCTTATATGAAGAATAACAAAACTGTCTTATTTTGCGAGTAAAAGTTTCAGCCACGGGAATCAGTTCTCGAGAAATATTAATACTTTTTTCGTGGATTCATCCACTCCACTTCCCTATTCCTCTTTATTTTTTGTTGGGACGCTTCTGTAAGCACCGAATCACATTTGCTTAAAGATCCCCTTTCTGTAGAACTTACTTTACTTGTCCTTTATCGCAACTATTTACCAGAGTATACATCAAAACCCCAATCATCATAGAGATGCCTGTCGATGGCACAGTAGTAGTGTCTTTTTCTTTGCGTCTCCGGCGCAAGAAAAGGAATGGAGAGCGCAGCAAGCGCGAGGGAAAGTGGGCGCGGCATGCTTGGTTGTCAATGGTACCGCAACCAATACTAGCGAGAAAACCTATCATTCGGCGAGCGGTTTAAAGAAGACGGAGGGGTATAGCTTAGGTTGCTAGGATGAGTCCGCGCGGAGTAAGCAGCGGAGCGGTTGGTGATGGCAAAATATAGCAGTCAGTGGTAAGGAGATTCTGAAATGATAAGCCCGATAAGCCTTGCTTCGACGGGCTCAAAATGAGCGGCCTAGGCTATGGCCCGTAGTAAACCCACCACTAAGTCAGGATCATCTGAATAAGTGATAAGACGGGCCCGAAACGATTCAGACAGGGCCCAGACGAGTCCGAAATCGTATCGAGCGATGGATTGCATTGAAGCGGTCGGTCTTGCAAAGCCATGATGATGAGGACTCGATAATACCTGTGATGATAAGAACAACCGGCCATTATTCTCTACGTGGTCGTTCACGAATCGATCAACTCCATGCTCCGTTTCTCAATAAATGAAATGCTGTTTGTTTCGTGGAAACTCATATCGATACTGATGCATTGATAAGCCGATATCTCTGCTGAATTATTTAAGTTACTCCTTTGCTCCTTAGAAGAGTCTCGAGCGCACTCCTGACATGGCACGCTGTTTCTTTCCTCTCTAGCCAAGAAGTCAGTCAGATCTGACTGAGTGATTCAGCTTGTCTTGTTTTTTGCAGACTTTCTCTACTTAGCCTAGGTCGCTATCCTACAACACGTACGTCTGAAATAAGTGCGGCTCATCTGAATGCTTTTCAGAACATGGATTCAGTCAGGCCAAACCGAATTTTTCGCCGGCTTTATTACGGGCCTATATGTTTCAAAAATCGCTATGCTCCAATTCCCACGTTAATGGCGACCTAATAGTAAGGCCGAAACTACTCCACTACCGTCCTCGAGATGAAAGATGGCAAAGAAACACCAGGAGTCAAAGAAGAATTGCAGCCGGTTGGCAGAATACACTCTTCACAAGATCACATAAACATTTCGTATATGTGGGTGAAAAAAATGATCAGGATGACCTTTGGGCATTGGAGGAGGACCAGTTCTGACTAAAAATTAGGTATCTTCCCAATTCTGAAGGTTCTGACGCTGATGTATCAAAGTGCGAAAAGTGTTCAGATTAGGTATATCTGGGTAAGCGGTGATAATCAGCTATATGAAACAAAGATATAGTAACACTATAATGAAGATAACACAACAAAATTATAATATTATTATTATCCCAAAAATAATACCAAGTTGATTTGCTCTGTACTCGAAATGCACGCTGCTCTGAATCATAATCAGTTGCCAATTCCTGAAAGTTTAGGTTCCTGGCAAAAGTGAAGATTTGGCATGGCCATTTTTTCGAAGAATTAGAAATATACTCAGGTAAAACGGGAAGGTAAAGAGAAATGAAAAAAAAGTTTCGAAATACTTGAGAACGATTTGGCGTAGAATATTTTGTTTTTCGGGAAATGAAGTGAAATAGTTGAAAGTATGATTTGGCAGTCGAGTTTGAACCAGCTATTGATAAGAGTTATGCAAAACGAGAGATCGCCTTGTCTGTGCTTATCCGTAGAGCATATCAAAGCGAAATCACGCGTGAAATGGGAAGCATCAAAACTTTTTCGGGAGCTGTAATGCGGCGGTCTTCACGTATTAGGTGAAGTAAAATCAACACGCGTGATTTCGCTTTGATATGTTCTACGGATAAGCACAGACAAGACGATCTCTCGTTTTGCACAACTCTTATCAATAGCCGGTTCAAACTCGACTGCCAAATCATACTTTCAACTATTTCACTTCATTTCCCGAAAAACAAAATATTCTACGCCAAATCGTTCTCAGGAATATTTCGAAACTTTTTTTTCATTTCTCTTTACCTTCCCGTTTTACCTGAGTATATTTCTAATTCTTCGAAAAAATGGCCATGCCAAATCTTCACTTTTGCCAGGAACCTAAACTTTCAGGAATTTCATTTATTTTTCCGAAAGGTTTCCTTTCTAACATGATTTATGCCTGGTGGTGTTAGATGAAAGTAAACCCAGTGATGTCCTGCCCCCACCCTTCTATGACGTCCTTCGCACTCCAACTGATGTCCTGCACACCTCTCTGATGTCCTGCACACTTTCTATGACGTCCTGCACACTCCCCACTAATGTCCTGCGCACATTCTGTTACATCTTGCACACTCCCACCGATGCCCTGCACACTTTCTACGGCGTTCTGCGCACACCCATTTGGGTCCGGCACTTTCTACGGTGTCCAACGCACTCTCATTTGGGTCCCACACACTTTATACGGCGTTCTGCGTACGCCCATTTGGGTCAAGCACGCTTATGCCGATCATTTTCCGCAGGGCTACCATTACCCTCCTTCAAAAAATTTCTGAGTGTCAGCTTGCATATGAGCACATCGTAATAGCCAACAAACGTGTTTGCACAATGTCGACCTCCTCAGCCACTTCCCGGCGGCTTCTCGAAGAGAACGGTGTGTGAATGAATGCATACCGCTCCTCTGCCCTTTATACCCCGCATGTTATGAGCCTGTGTTATCGTTCGTTATCATGTTTTGCACAAGAATGGTTACGGTAACCCTGCGGAAAAAATGATCCGCATGGGCGTGCTTCTATTTGGGTCCCGCACACTTTCTACGGCGTCCGGCGCACTCCCACTTGGGTCCCGCACGCTTACGGCGTGTGGCGCACTCTCATTTGGGTCCCGCAAACTTTCTACGGCGTCCGGCGCACTCCCACTTGAGTCCCACACACTTTCTACGGCGTCCGGCGCACTCCCACTTGAGTCCCGGGCACGCTTTCTACGGCGTCCGGCGCACTCCATCTTGGGTTCCGCATGCTTTCTACGGCGTCCGGCGCTCTCCCACTTGAGTACCGCGCGCTTTCTATGGCGTCCGGCGCACTCCCACTTGGGTCCCGCACACTTTCTACGGCATCCGGCGCACTCTCATTTGGGTCCAGCACGCTTTCTACGGCGTGTGGCGCACTCTCATTTGGGTCCCGCACGCTTTCTACGGCGTGTGGCGCACTCTCATTCGGGTCCCGCACACTTTCTACGGCGTCCGGCGCACTCCCACCTGAGTCCCCCACACTTTCTACGGCGTCCGGCGCCCTCCCACCTGCGTCCCGCACACTTTCTACGGCCTCCGACCCTCTCTCACTTGGGTCCCGCACACTTTCTGCGGCGTCCGGCGCACTCTCATTTGGGTCTCACACAATTACTACGGCGTTTTTGCGCACACCCATTTGGGACCCGCACACTTTATACGGCGTCCGGCGCACTCCACGTGGGTCCCGCACACTTTCTACGGCGTCCGGCGCATTCTCATTTGGGCTCCGCAAACGTTCTACGGCGTCCGGCGCACTCTCATTTGGGTCCCGCACACTTTCTACCGCGTCGGGCGCACTCCCACTTGGGTCCCGCACGCTTTCTACGGCGTGTGGCGCACTCTCATTTGGGTCCCGCCCACTTTCTACGGCGTCCGGGGCACTCCACCTGAGTCCCGCACACTTTCTACGGCGTCCGGTGCACTCCTTCGGGTCCCGCACGCTTACGGCGTTCTGCGCACGCCCATGTGGGTCCACGCACACTTTCTACGGCGTCCGGCGCACTCCCACTTGGATTCCTGCATGCTTTCTACGGCGTGTGGCGCACTCTCATTTGAGTCCCGCACACTTTCTACGGCGTCCGGCGCGACGGCCATGTGGGTCCTGCACACTTTCTACGGCGTCCGGCGCACTCACTTGGGTCCCGCATGCTTTCTACGGCGTGTGGCGCACTCTCATTTGGGTCCCGCACACTTTCTACGACGTCCGGCGCACTCCCACTCTGAGTCCCGCACACTTTTCTATGTCGTCCGGCGCATCCCACTTGGGTCCGCACACTTTCTACGGCGTCCGACGCTCTCATTTGGGTCCCGCACACTTTCTACGGCGTGCGGCACACTCCCACGTGGGTCCCGCAAACTTTCTACGGCGTCCGGCTCAGTCCCACTTGGGTCCCGCACGCTTTCTACGGCGCGTGGCGCACTCTCATTTGGGTCCCGCACACTTCCTACGGCGTCCGGCGCACTCCCACTCTGAGTCCCGCACACACTTTATACGGCGTGCGGCACACTCCCACGTGGGTCCCGCACACTTCCTACGGCGTCCGGCGCACTCCCACTCTGAGTCCCGCACACTTTATACGGCGTGCGGCACACTCCCACGTGGGTCCGCACACTTTCTACGGCGTCCGGCGCACTTTCATTCAGGTCCCACACACTTACTACGGCGTTCTGTGGCGCACTTCTGAGTCACACGGTGCCGCGTTCCGAAAGTACTTCCGAGATCCTGCCGTATTGATTGAAGCGTTGCCCCGTCAAATCCTGAGTAAAAGCCTATCAGTAACGGTGTTTATTTCACTAGTTCATTTTTACGAATAAGTAAACGTCGGATGGTTTATAATAACATGTTTACGTGTTTTTGTCTTTCCTGACCGTCAATTTTGAGGTTCCACAAAATTGAGCAACCAACTTCAAATTTTGACAGGAGCTAGTGCAAACAAAACCAGCTCCTGACCAAAAATGAGCTCTCTAGCTCAACGATCAGTGTTCCAACAAGATCGTGAACGCCAACTGAAAAAAAAAAGGAGATGAACATTTTTTCGACCAAAATGACGTGGTTTTGACACTTTTTCTCGAATCTCAGGTAACCATTTCAGACCATTTTTTCAACAGTTATTCACCTTTCTAAAGTATATTGAATGCAAAAAGAACGGTTTTCACACGTTTACTCTGGACCCTGATACCGAGATCAGGGGGTTGCGCGATGGCGAATCAAAGCCAAATCTGGTGAGCGCTTCGCGCTCACCACAATACTTGAGGTGAAATGATTCCTTATGTTCGTTACACCACCTCAAATGATGGAAGGAAACGAGAGCATGTGAATGATTACGCATTCGGCTCCCACCCTGACATCCAACTGAAACAAAGGTAAGCGTGCTCTAATTGCGACGCCGCGATGCGGCCGCGGCGTGTAGTGAGCCACAGCCCAAGGCCATGTAGTATTTTTCCTCCCGTGTTCTTCACACTCTAACTTCAAGGCGTCATTCATAGTCTTCACCGCAAGCGCGGCACGCGCGTGACGAGTGGTGGACTATGAAACTTTTCACCGCGCGGGATAAGCAGGAAGCCACTATGAAATCTCCGGCTGCACCGTCATGGCGGTGCGGATGAAAGTCGGGCCTTTACTGTGACATGCACAGAAATGCCTGGCTTGCATTTGCGTATGCGGTAGCGCAGGATAGTCCCAGAATTATTTATGTTGGAGTGGACTCAAATCGAGAAGCAAGTATTGATTGAAGCGGTAAAACCGCCACGGCGGTTTGGGCGGCGCTGGTGGACTATGAAAGTTCTTACCGTGCGTCCCGAGCGGGAAAAAAGTTTCATAGTGTACCGCTCGTCCCGCGCGTGCCGCGCTTGCGGTGAGGACTATGAATGACGCTTAATTCAAGGCTCCACGAGTCAGATGTGGGTAGATTCTGTCGCGCCCCGGTGAGATGTGTCGACGGGCGACGCAGGCGCAGGGCGCAGTAGACTGGGACGAATAATGGGCATCTGATGAACGCGATCCTGTTTGACCGCTCCAGGTTGCTGCGCGGCGAAAACTGCCGCAGGCGCGGCGCGACGTCCCGGACGCGACAGTCTGCGCGTCGCAGCGCGCCATTCCTCATTGGGTCACGCTCACCTCCAACTGACCGCTTCTCATTCATATGTAGATCTGCGATTCTTGGTAGACTACCCTATACATTCAAAATTGTTCAGCCTTCCTCTCACCCTCCGAGTTATTGAAAAAGTGTTCTAAACCACACTTTTGAAATACGGACAGAATGAGAAGATTGTGCAATGAGTGCAACAAAGAAATGCAAGAAAAAGCGGTGTATAAAAAAATAAGGATCAGAGAATGGGAAATTCTTTGAAAACGATCAAAATGAGGGTCGAGGTCAAAACATGCTCCAATAGGAGTGTCGCGACTAAGGATCCCCGCCCAAGGCCACGGCCTAGTAGCATTGGTGAACGGTTGTTGGTAGAGGCTGTAGGGCCAACGCACCGCAGGTTACCATATACCCGTCTAGGTTAGATTCGGTATTCTCAACCGCGCGGCAGTTTTCGGCGAACTTGGGAACGTGTGGGTAAGTCCTCTGATAATACCCTAAACGCGGCCCCGGGACCCAAACCACTTGTCCACCGATGCTACTAGGCCGTAGCCTTGGGCGAGATTCCTGCGTCGCGACAAGTAGCATTTCAAATCTTTGAGCACGCTGGCCAGTTTTACTTCTCCTCTGCTAATTAGTGTTTTTCGCGTTGACACGCGCCCGCTTTTGCTGGTCTCTAAGCGTTGATTCACTTCGTATCGGTTTCGGGTACGGTCCAAGATTCCTTAGGCGGCGTCTAGAGTTCATTCGCGGCGCGACGCGACGTTGTGATTAGCCTACGTATTAGAGTGAGGACCGAATATTCGAGTTCGGATAAATATTTGAATTTTTCGAACGAATTTTTATTCAAACATTCGAATATTCGGGAAAGGTGAATATTCCAATATTATTCGAACTCGACTATTGGGGAAAGGTGAATATTCGAATATTATTCGAATTCGATTATTCGCAGAGGTGAATATTCGAACTTTATTCCAATTTGAGTACCCGAGCTGGTTTAACAAAAAATATGAAAATCAGCTCTAATGTATGAAGGAATCGGCATACCTTTCAAGACTGATGTCAGTCTCTTCATTACTCCATTGTTCCATTTTCCCGAACGCAAGAACTAATTTTTTCCCCACACGGTCTGATGAGGCTACTAGGGCGGTTCTAACAGGGGAAGCCATATGGCAATCGCACTTTGTCACTCCCATTTTTCCATGCCGCTGGGCAATGATAACACCAACCACAGCTTCGTTGGGTGGAGCCATGTACTCCACCAACCCTCACCTCTGGGCAGGTGAAGGGGGAACCTCCATCATTGGGAGAACCGGTGACAACCGGTGAAACGCCCCGAGGCACAGGAGGAGATGCGAATACGTGGGGGTGGGGTTTATCCCTCCGTTGACCAATCACCCACGTCTTAAGGGGTGGAGAGACGTCTGTCGATTGGCCGACGGAGCACTAAACTCCGCCCCGTGCTCCGATATCCCCCCAGTACGCGCCCCGAAAAAGAATGAAAGTCACCCAACATTCATGCAAGTCATTTTCAAGATTGTGTGGGTGTCACTGCCGGTTTTTCGTCCATAACTTTTTTGTGCTTGGAGATAGAATTCTGCGTCAACTTGTGCTTCCAGTTTGGAAAACTATTCTCGATCCTTCAGCCTAATTCATTTTACGAAACACCGGTTTTTCGTCTATAACTCTTTAACCTGGTGAGGGTTGTTTTTGAAATCTACGTAAAATTCTGCGTCGAATGATCCTAACTTTGCTCGCTCCATACTCTGAGAGGATCCCCCGCGATCGTTCACGGATAGAATCTCCGGTTTCTGGTAGGGGACGAGAGGAATCTAGCATGGGGCTATCGCGCAACGATCGCGAAATTCTGCCAGTCTCAGACCGAGAGCGTACCGCGTTCGTTCATCGATGCTTCCACGATGCTCTATAGCAAAACCGCGAAGAGTCGAGCCCGGGCCTATCACGGAACAATTGCGAGATCCTACCAGTTTCAACCTGAGGGCGAATCGCGTCTATACATTGTACGTATTCGGGGCATTACATCGCGGATCCGCGACGAACCGAGCTCGGAATTATCGCGGGACGATCGCGAAATTCTTCCAGCCTTCTGATGGTACCGCATCCAGGCTCTCTCGATGTTTCACCCGAGCGAGTGTTGCCTATCAGATCAACACGAAGCTATGAGGTATTTCCCGCGCAGTATTTCGCGCTGCTTTACAAATCTGCACAACATGAGAACGCGGGAGCGGGGGGCAGGGTTCGGCACGAGGTGTGGACAAGGCTAAATTTTCTCAGACCCCCCCCTCTAAAAGCAAACTTTTGGCGATTTTCTCAGACCCCCTCCCAGAAGCGTTAGTAGGTCCAATTTTTGGCGATTTTCTCGGACCTCCTCCCAGGAGTGTTAATTGTCTGTTTCTGTAGTAAAATTGAAACAAACGAAGCAACTTATTCTAAAAGATGTATAATTTGAAGAAGAACAACCATTTCAAAAAAAAACAAGACATTGACATTGAAAAAGATCAGGGACGAGGTTTTTCTTGCCGGATTACATTAAGTTGCCTGCGGTTTTGAAAATCTTAGATTAAGTAAGGGTTTTGATTATAATGAAGGCTCTCCTAATGTTGAATGTAAGACACATAGGTTTGAACGTGTTTCCAGACATTGTGAATGATTCCGGGTAGGAAGCTAAGGTAAATATGTGGTGGGAAAGAAGCGTGGAGAAGATGAAGGGATTGGCAAGTTAAAGAATACGGGATGTCTCGAAGAAATAAATATGTTTTTAAATTTATATGAGTTCGTAAATTCATTTCGCAAGTCCAAGAAGAACATTTTACTTCAGATGTATAGACTTCTGGTTCGAAAGAGCGTCATCCGATCTGGTAACGTTTCGAATTTCATTCTTCGAAACCCACTCATACACCAAACACACGACAAGGGTTCGATCCCGCAAAGTGCTTAATTTTTGCAAGACGTTAGACCTCATATTTTTTTGCAAAGGAAGGGTCACGAAAATAAGATATTCGAGTCGAGAGTGGTATATTTACCCTATATACAATTTTTCAGTCTCTAAGATGGACGCTGAAAGCCACTTCCCTGTGTGGCCCACACCTTTCGCAGGTGCGATCGCGCTGGAAGTCTACATTTTTGCAAGGCATGGGTCAGTAGAACACGATGATCGAGTCCAGAGTGGTCGATTTATCTCATATACTCACTTTCACCGTCCAACATAGATGCTGAACACCGCTACAGTATAAGGCCTCACGCTTTTCTCAGGTGTGGTCCCGCTGAAAAGGGGCATTTTTGAATTTTAGGTGTCATGAGAGTAAGATATTTGAGTCCAGCGTGGTCGATTTACCCTGTGTGCAATCTTTTACTGCCTCAGCTTAACATCGAAGAGCGCTAAATAGGAAGCGGAACAAGGTAAAAAAAACGTAAAAAAAAACGTTAAAGTCCACAAACCTAAAAACGGGTTTTAAAACACCTCTAACTTAACTTCCAAAGGAGTTACCCCGGGTTTGAGCAAAACTAAGAAACTAGGCTTGTAACCCTACCAAATGAAACCTTAACCGATCCCAGAGGACGCTTTACAAAAAATTTTACTAGGTGTGGACATTTGATGTTTTCAGCATAAATGTCCACACCTAGCCAGTGCATTTAGGTATGGACATTTATGCTCAAAACATCAAATGTCCACACTTGGCAAATTTTCTTGTAAGGTGTCCTCTGGGAGCGGGTAAAGTTTCATTCGGTAGGGTTACAAACCTTGTTTCTTAGTTTCGCTCAAACCCGGGGTAGCTCCTTTGGAAGTTAAGTTAGAGGTGTTTTAAAACCCGTTTTTAGGTTTGTGGACTTTGACGTTTTTTTACGTTTTTTTTACCTTGTTCCGCTTCCTATGTAGCGCTCTTCGGCGTTACGCTGAGGCGGTAAAAGATTGCATACAGGGTAAATCGACCACGCTGGTTTCAAATATCTTACTCTCATGACACCTAAATTTCGAAATTGACGACTTCCGGCGGGACCACACCTGAGAAAAGTGTGAGGCCTTGTACTGTAGCGGTGTTCAGCATCTATGTTGAACGGTGAAAGTGAGTATATGGGATGAATCGACCACGCTGGACTCGATCATCGTATTCTACTGACTCATACCTTGCAAAAATGTAGACTTCCAGCGCGATCGCACCTGCGACAGGTGTGGGCCACACAGGGAAGTGGCTTTCAGCGTCCATCTTAGAGACTGAAAATTTGTATATAGGGTAAATCTACCACTCTCGACTCGAATATCTTATTTCCGTGACCCTTACTTCGCAAAAAATGTGAGAAAAAAATCAAGCACCTTGCGAGGTCGAATCCGCGTAGTGTGCTTCGTATATGAGGGGTTTCGGAGAATGAAATTCGAAACGTAACCAGATTAGATGACGCTTTTTTCAACTAGCGAGTGTTTTTGCCATGTCTGGTCTGGATAATGTTGAAGCACCTATTTTCGTATCCAACCACTTATTAAAGCGTGTTTTCCATACATTTAAAGTGACCTGTTTTTCTCATAAAACATATTTATTTCTTAAGTACATCTCGTCATCTTCGCCTTTGCCAATAACTTTATTTATCGCGTCCTCTCTTTTCTTCCGCCCCATTCCGTAGCTTCCAATCTGTTCTTATTTGCAATTCAGTACACAACTATCCAGGATACACGCCCAGAACCTATGTGCCTTATATTCAATCGTAGGAGAACCTTTACTATAGATTCAACATTTACGTTAATTTAATTACAAAAAGGTTTCATGTTTATTGGACGGTATTACCGAATCATTCGCAAAAAAAATTTTCTTGACAGTGTACCTACTACCCACGGTCAGAATGGTTCATGTGGTCTCCCGGTGGAGCTCAGACCCCCCTCCCTCCACCATTGCGCAGCTCAGACCCCCCGGTGTGGATATACACACCCCGCGCCGAACCCTGGCGGGGGGGAACGATCACGGTACCATCGCGGATCGCGAGTGCACCACGGTATTAGCGCGGTAAACCTCTCAACGATCGCGGTATTATCACGGTATGAGAACGAGAATGTCAACGGATGAGTCGATTGGGTAACTATCGCAGAACGAACGCGAATCACGGGAGCATCACTGTACTAGCGCAAAAGATTCTCTCAGAGTAAGCCAGCCAGGTCGGTGGAGCCGAGCCCCGTTGTTGGCTCCAGTAGAACTCTGCGCCTCTCATTCGAAGGCAGTGTTCACGATGATTTTCATCCGCGAATTTTTCACATAAAACAATGCGCTGGCCTCCAAGTGTTACCAAAATTACGAAGAAATGGCGAGAAACGCATTAAAACGTCGTATTTCAGTGACATTATTCTTTAACATGGGCCAGTTGTCCGGTCGGATAAACATGTTAATGGTGGTTGTCACCGTTGGAAAACTGTGTCAATCGAAAATAGAAGAATATTCCATGCAAAGCAGAATCAGTTAGGGCTCTAAGGAAGGAACGGAGCAATAGAGAGTAAAGAATTGCAAAGGACGCGTCCACAAAAGATTCCATTGTCACAACAAACAATTCCTGTGATACTTAAGAGGCGGGGTGATACTTAAGGATTTCGCGTACTTCTGTTGCGTTTTTCTCAATTTCTACGTCATTTCAGATCTACCCGGGGGCCAGTAAATCGATATAGCGAATAATTTCAAAATTAAAGATTATCGTGAACACTGCCTTTAAACCATAGAGGCGAAAGCACCTTATGGAGATAACTATGAAGCTCGGCTCCACCAATCTCGCTGGCTTATGGGGCACGCAAAGTTAGTAAGGTCCTCGAATAAGCTCCTTAGGCTAAGCTACAGAGGAAAAGTTGATTTTGTAGCATTCTTTGCGTTGTAGCCCGTACAGGTCTAGAGATGAGTCGTGCCTTATTAATTCCAATTGTAAAAGAAAATAAAGCTCTAGAAGAAGAATTTAACCTGTTAGTGCCGCTCACTTCGCAGCTGCGCGATAATGCTATGGATGCTTAAATTATTCGTCATTCGAATATTCGAATTTCGAATATTCGTTCGTTCGAAATAAAAAATGAACGAATTTATTCGAAATTCGTTCGTTCGGAATAAAAAATGAGCGAATTTATTCGAAATTCGTTCGTTCGAATAAAAATGAACGAATTTATTCGAAATTCGTTCGTTCGAATGAAAAATGAACGAATTTATTCGAAATTCGTTCGTTCGAATGAAAAAGGAACGAATTTATTCTAAATTCGTTCGTTCGGAATAAAAAATGAACGAATTAATTCGAAATTCGTTCGTTCGAAGTATGAAATGAACGAATTTATTTGAAATTCGTTCGTTCGGTCTCTTTATAAAAAGTCCTCACTCTACTACGTATCGATCAAGCGACGTCGCGTCGTCGCTAGGTGTTCACAGTGAAGAGGCGCGATACATCGAATTTGACGCGCAAATTATAATCGCTCCGCGACCATCGCGCCGCGTTGCAATGCAACGCGACGCGATGGTCGCGGAGCGATTGTCATAATTTTTTCTTCTATCATCGGGGACTCAAGGGGCGTTTTTGATTTTCTCAAGCCTTTTCAGAGATTAGGTTGATTGAAATTGTCATGGGTTATTGTATTGTTCTCAGATGATACTGGAAACAATTTTGTCCGCATATTTAAGGACGGTGTGATGAGGGTGATGTTTTCAAAAGTTGACGAGCTATAATTTTTTTACGGTTTACAAAGACACAAGCATATTCGGTCTCATTTCACCGGAACCTCCCTATTCTGTACTATCAACTCCAAAAAAATTCTAAGCATCATTTGCCCCCGATGTCTTTTTGATTGTTTCGTCATTAAAGAAGCAAGTTGTCGCAACGAAAGCAAAAATGTGCCACAATAATACAGATAAAAGTTTAAAAAAGGTACATTACACTTAAGTAGACAGAAAAAGATCAAATATTGAGTTTTGCTTAGTTTTGCTTGGGTACGGAAAATTGCTGAAATTACGCAATTGCGCGTAGTCGCCTAGCGTTTGCGCGCCGTTCACACCTCGATTTCCGCGCGACGCGATTTTCGCGTCGCGCTGACATGCACCATCGCGTCGCGCCGCGAAAACTCTGAACGCCGCCTTAGGGGATTGGCGACTTTGGGAGAAATCTTATTGAGAGCGCTAGAAGACCTCTGTTTGACTATCGTGGCGAAAAAGGTTCTACTTCACATTTCCTTGGGCAATTATCGTCAATCTCTTGCAGGGGAAGGGGGAGCCGCTACGTTGCTACTTATCATAGATTTATAATAAAAGTCGAGCTGTTGTTTTTGAGGAAACACAATGGTAGAAATGGAGAAACAACCGCTCCGCTCCTAAGATAGCGAGATACTTGTTGCATCGCGGCTTCCTAGAGATACAAACAGTATATCGTCCTCGCCGTGTGTAGTCGCCTCACAGCAAGAACGCCCGCAGGACGCTCGCTTGCCACGTCATTCATTGATCTTGTTCGTATCGATCGATGGCGCGGCACGCGAGCTGGTTACGTGGATAGGCGAATGCGCACGCAGTTCCCTATCCTGGTTTGATCGATCACTGACATTTTATTTCCAAAGTTGTTCTTCATATTTGTTTGCATAAATTATCGTAGGTTCCGGTGTCTTTCTTTTTGTGGTAATAAACATTAAATTGTTTTTCACTGGAAATCATTTTCAATTACCTCGTAATACCATCCGCAGAAAGAATTTCACAGATTTCCGGAACATGCCAGATTACTCCCCATAAGCTCAATGGTATATTTTGTCGCTGCCATGAGCGACAGTCATGGCATTTAGCACAGATCGTGGCGGGACCAGCATCGGAGCAACAAAACTCGCCGTCGTAGCAACAGTTGTCGCGTGCCCGTCGCAGCGATGTGTCGCGGAGGGCTGAAGGGGTCTGCAGAGTTGCAGCGATCGGCGAGTGGTCGTCGAGCGTCAACCTTGACGCGGCGAAAAAATGTTTCCAAACATTATCGTCGCGGCGTCGGTTGCTGCTCGCTGGCAGTGGCGCAGGACAGTCGCGGCGTCAGAACACTCTTAGGTCCCCCCTCGTGGCTTTTCACGCCGCATTGGTCGCACCCGTCGCCGAACGCAATCGATATTGCATCATCCTCCAGTACTGTTCGTCGCTGCGAGCTACACGGCGACTTCAACCCTGCAGACCCCTTGACATACTGCAAATGTGCCGATGCCTGTCGTTGCCACTGTCGCTGTCGCTGTGCAGCGCAGCGACAGATTCAAAGGGCGGGAGCTCCGCATCAGGCGGTCGCTGCCGCTGTGCAAAGCGACGCGACCGCATGTAGCAAAACTATACCATTGGCCTGAGGGCACCGCACTACACTATGATTTTTTTGTTTATTCAAAAGTACTGGAGAATCATTCTGTTTTCCTCGGGTCTTTTTTTTGTTCAGTACAGCTGCGACAAGTACAGCCCACGGCAACGGAAAAAGGCGGCAGTGCAGTTACGTATCTGCACTTACCATACTAAAGATTGCGCCATAATCGACGGCAAAGTTGTGATTTTTTTCTTTAAAGATAAAACATCGGAAGCGTTGAGAAACGTGGTAAAGTTTTCTTCTCACCACACATTATCAATACTGTACTTCTCTGGGCCAAATTCCGGTCTGCAATTGCGTCTCGACTTGCTTTGCGGCCTCGCGCTTTCGAGTCGGAAGAGTTTCCAGTGCCGCAGCCGCCGATCTCTTGACTCTAGGTGGGTTTTGGAATCCGGAAACTAGAAGAAAATGCAAAAAACTGTATAAAAAAGCCACATCGAGTCGGCCTTGGTGCTGGAAACTCGACTGACTCGAGCGCGTGCGGCCGCAAAACGTTTCCAGACGCAATTGCGGACCGGAATTCGGCCCAGAGAAGCACAGTACACCTATAGCCTTTGTCATACGTACACGCAGGAATAACCAGAAAAGAATGAAGAATCGTAAAAAATTGAAACAATAAAAAAATTCGCTTTTCCTTGGTATTCCTGCGTGTATCCATAATAAAGATTAAAGGCAGCGTTCATGATGATCATCTTCGTTGACTTTTCACAGTGAAATGATAGGCGAGAAAGATCCTAGGCTCACAGGGTCGAAAGAACGGTAAAATACGAGCCAGGAGCGGCAAAATAACGGCTGCAAACAAGCGTTTTGGTGCCAATCAGATTACAGGAATGATCAAGTCAAGAAAGTGCTGATAAGTGAGCTGATCCCTTCATTGCACTGATAGGTATCATCTTTCTAGCGGTCAATTCCTCCAAGCTCAAAAATCAACGTAAACAAGAGAGGGTCTATTTTTGTTCGAAAACGCGTCTTTCGTGTCCTTTTTGAGCATGCCTTGCTATATAGGGCACCAGACCTTCCGTAAACCGTGGAGATCTCGGAAGTGAAAGTTATCGTGAACACTGCCTTTAAGGTACATTGGGAGAAAACTCACCGTTTTTTGAACTTCCCGATGTTTTTTTCTTCAAAATTCAGAAAATTACAACTTTGCAGGAAATACGAAACCCCACAACCACCTTTTCCATTCTCGTGGATTGTATTCACTATACTTCGGACCGAATTATATTATTCGAAAAATATTCGAATGATTTTTCGAATTTCGAATCATTCATAATTCGAAACTTTGGGTTTTCGAATAGCATTTAAAATTCGACTATTTCGAAAACGGGCTTTCGAATAATATCCGAAATTCGAATACTTCGTGGAAACCGGTTTCGAATATTATTCGAAATTCGAATATTTCGAAAACACACTTTCGAATTGTATTCGAAATTCGAATATTTCAAAGACAGACTTTTGAATAATATTCGAATATTTTGAAGAGCATATTCGAATTTTTGAAATTAGAATAATCGAAATCCACAATCATCACGTCATTAGAGGTTTTTTTTTTCTGATCAACCTTTGAAAGCACACTATCAAAACACCATCTTGGCCCAAGCCCGATCTGGGGCTCTCACACGCTTGGATCGTGTGAAATATCGCGTCACCGTACAAGGTGCTCCATCGGTGGGATAATGCAAACCGTTTTCTCTCATTTTCGCATTTATTATGTAGCTGTCAGGCAGATATGGACAGTACCAGGGTTTTAGCATCCAAAACCCTCCCGTTCCAGAGAAACAGTTACTTGAAATATGGACGGAAGCGATTGAGCTCACTAATCTACAATGACTACTCTAGAAACATTAGCTTGGAGTGGACTTCGCGGCTGGAGAGGTTTGATTTTGCTCAGGCCTTGTGAATTACAATTTACGAATTACAAGGAATTTTAAAACTTACGATTTACGAAATTGCAAAATTCAGTTACGCACAGCCCTGCGCGGCTCGGCACGATCATTATTATATGATCGCACTACGCCGCGCCTCTTGGCGGCGGTAGTATAAACGTCGCCTAAGGTCAGTGGTATACATTGTCACTGCCATGAGCGACAGTCATGGCATTTAGCACAAATCGTGGCGGGACCAGCATCGGAGCAATCGCATCGGCCGTCGTGGGAACAGTTGTCGCGTGTCCGTCGCAGCGACGTGTCGTGGAGGGCTGACATACTGCAAATGTGCCGATGCCTGTCGTTGTCACTGTCGTAGTCGCTGTGCAGCGCATACAACGACAGATTTAAAGGGCGGGAGGCGGTCGCCGTGCAGAGAGGCGCGACCTCGTGTCGCAAAACTATACCATTGGCCTATTCATACCAACGCCCTTTTCATACCGCGGCGGCAAAAGCGCGAAAGGGCGTAAAGGTTTCAAGCTCGCGTGTTCAGAACTGCCCCCCACCTGAAGTCGTGCAAGCTTGGCAGCAGCAAATTTGCCTGGGCCAGGCCGTGGCGTAGTAGTAGGTCTTGAGAGAGACGCTAGGGTCTCGGCGCTTGGATGCGATAAGGCGCTTCCCCGGAGAGCGATAGTGATGGTCAAGTCTCGCCTGCAGCCAAGCGTCTTGTGCTAAACGCGCGTGACGCGCTTGCGGAGACTATGCATACTCCAGCGGCAAGCGGATTGAAATGTGCCCCAACTTCGCCAAGAAAATCTGTAGAGTGCGCGCAATAATTCTAGTCTGATGAATGGACGAGGCTGCGGCGGTAGATCATCCAGCGCGAATCGAAACCGCATTCCCCATTGAGGCCGCCAACCCCGCCCGGCCAGTCGCCTGGTCCATGCGTCAGACTAGATTGAAAACGGAAACCATACATGCGATCTACTATCATAGTAGCAAAGGATAGGGCTAAAATTAATTATCACTGAAGGCAGTGTTCACGATAAATTTCACTTCCGATATCTCCACGGTTTATGGAAGGTCTGGTGCTCTATATAGCAAGGCATGCTTAAAAAGGACACAAAAGACGCGTTTTTGAGCGAAAATAGAGGCCCTCTCTTGTTTACGTTGATTTTTGAGCGTGGAGGTATTGACCGCTAGAAGGATGATACCCATCAGTGCAATGAAGGGATCAGCTCACTTATCAGCTCTTCCTGAAATCTGAATCTTCATTTTTTCATTTCGAGGGGGCGGATCTGGGGCGCGGGGTGTGTCTGGGGCCCCAATACGCTTGTTTGCAGCCGTTATTTTGCCGCTCCTGGCTCGTTTTCTACCGTTCTTTCGATACTGGGAGCCTAGGATCCTTCTCTCCTATCATTTCACTAAGGGAAATTCAACGAGGATGATCATCGTGAACGCTGCCTTTAACAGGGTAAGGCGTAGCGGTGTGATCGGCCAGTGAGAGGTGCGGCCCCCCTCCTCCAGCTTTGGATCCGGTGCGGCCCCCCTCCCACCGAGGTTGTATCTTTAGACCCTTGTGCGAACCAATCTGAGAGTCTCTTCTGAACAATGCTTCCAAACCATTTTTCAGCAAAAACGAACGTTATAGATCAAGTCACACCGGCCGTAATCGGCTCAAAATGGTCGGATCGACCTGGGACTCGGCCGACAGCTTTTTTCGATGGTCTCCTTTAAACTAAACACCGCAGCAGTGTAATCCAGAAAATGTATTTTTTCGACCTCCCCTGACGTGTAAGTCCAAACAGCGGCTTCTTGCTTTTTCGGCGCCCCGAATGACACACTCATAGTCGACTGCTTGGCTTCTTAAAGGACGAACTACGTAGTTCACTCACTTTTCTATCTGATAAAGCTTTGAAAACTGATCTAGAGGCCTTCATCGCAAAAATCACACGGTGTGATGAGGCCTGTTTTTAAGGCTCAAATCACACCATCACATCTACAGCCGTCACACCGGTCGTAATCGGCTCAAAATGGTCGTATTGACCTGGGACTCGGCCGACAGCTTTTTTCGATGGTCCCCTTCGAAATAAACACCGCAACAGCCTAATCCAGGAAAATTATTTTTTCGACCTCCCCTGACGTGTAAGTCCAAACAGCGGTTTTTTGCTTTTTCGGCGCCCCGAATGACACACTCATAGTCGACTGCTTGGCTTCTTAAAGGACGAACTACGTAGTTCACTCACTTTTCTATCTGATAAAGCTTTGAAAACTGATCTAGAGGCCTTCATCGCAAAAATCACACGGTGTGATGAGGCCTGTTTTTAAGGCTCAAATCACACCATCACATCTACAGCCGTCACACCGGTCGTAATCGGCTCAAAATGGTCGTATTGACCTGGGACTCGGCCGACAGCTTTTTTCGATGGTCCCCTTCGAAATAAACACCGCAACAGCCTAATCCAGAAAAATTATTTTTTCGACCTCCCCTGACGTGTAAGTCCAAACCGGTTTTTTGCTTTTTCAGCGCCCCGAATGACACACTCATATTCGACTGCTTGGCTTCTGAAAGGACTATCAGTATCTCGGATTTGGCTGAAATCTTGACTAGGGGTGTAATTCAGGGCGCTGAAGACGAATCTAGCGTCCGTTTCACAAATTTCAGCCTGCTACCTCAGTTATAAGATGGTTTGGGAAAGGCGTAGTTCATGTCAATTTTTTATATGTCAATTTTACTGTTCGATTCAACGGCGTGTATCTTCGCGCCATACCTTTTTTACTCACTACGGACAAAAAAGTGGTGAAATGAGCCCGTGAAGTAGTGCCTGCTTTCAAGAAAGCAGGAAATCAAAGGGCTTCTAAGAATTCATGCAAAGCCTGTGAGGAGTTTCAACAACCACGTTCTGAGTTGATGTCTCGGCAATCAGAAACCCAGAAAAATCTCGAAATTCTGGATTATTTGTCGGTCAACATATTGGGATCACTCAGAGAACTAACACGTTGGCGAATAAGGAAATTGCTTCGGTTAGCGACCAGGTTGCAAAACTGTGCGGAATGTTTCGGGATGAGAATGCGGTCCTGCGTTTCGGATCGAGATTGCAACGCGTTGATGTTGCAGGACCTAAATCATCCAATGCTTCGATTGAGACAATGGTGTGAGAGACAACACTAGCAAGACAACACTCTCTATTGCTGCAAACTTTCCTGCAGCAAGCTTTGCGACAGTCGTCAGACCGCGAGGATTGGCATACTAGATCTATTAGATGAGGATCCAGGTCAGAATCGATCCCAGTAGAACGAAGAAAGCGACATACTCGCCCTTAATTTTGGAAAGTGCGTAGAATACAGAACCAACAGAGCACGGCAAGGTACAGAGAGGCCCCGCTCCCACGGCGACAGCCAAGGGAGGGTGAAGACTGTCTTCGACACAGCTCACTTTGACTATGACAAGGTGTCCTGTTTTAAAAAAACTATCTACAGATTTTTGAACGTGCAGAAATGGGTTGAGATTACTTCGCCAGACGATGAGATGACACCACTACAACCCTACAGAGCGCAACAAAACCTTGCGTGTTTCCTAGGCTATGAGAAGGAAGGCTTGAAGCGAACCACCGGGGCTGCAATAACATCTACTGTCATTGCCTACACTAAATCTAGAAAGGCATTTAATTTTGCCAAAGAAATTCCACTCGTAATTGCACAATGAAGACAGGAACAGTTGCTTGTGGAGCTCATTACGAAGCGAGAAGAGCCTACAGCTGTGATTAAGCAGTTTGCTGTTAACATGAAACACGATCTGTTGAAGTAAGTCACCGAGGAAAACATCCTGATCTCACCTCTAACAGATGATCACGCCGGGAACGGAATAGGAATAGATAGTCTTTTTTATTGAGAACTGCATCTCCTGCCAATCGTTCATTAACTATAGTCAAAGTCCAAAATAAGTTCGCACATGGCACCTTGCATGTCTCACGGGAACGCTTAACTTCATTAGATTCCTAGACACAGCAACATGGCCTCTCGATGAGTTTTTGAACATTCTTTATTAAACGTCTTATTTCCCTTTTTTTTAAACGGTTGTGGTGGGGCTTCCGTTATGACCGGTCGGATGCCAGGTATCTACGGATTACAGAAAGAACATATGTAACCAGCAACGAAGTTTCGGGACCCGCAAGAAATGATCTGCTGATGACTGCGGAGCTCACAAATTGACCCTTGTGATCACGACGCAGGACGATATGCAATGAACCTCACCCAAATACTTTTTATGAAGGAGTACTTCCTATTTGGTTCACCAACCAGGATTAATAGGAGATTTACCTAACGATCTGTAGCACAGGTAATTAATTTCGGGTTCCCTCAAATGACGATGCTCCACCGTGTCTGATGGGCTGCAAGTTTTCGGTCATGAGTACACAACATTCTCGCCAGTTACCTGGTGCTGCTTGTAAGTCTCAGACGGCTGAAACAGAATTTAAATGTCTTACCGCGGGGACGTAAGCAAGAAAATGTCACATAAAGGTAATAAATGACGCCAGTACATCTATTATTGTGGAACACGTGAACGCAAACCTCCACCACTTCGCTACATTTTTTGAAACTCTTCCAAACGAAGAGAGCCTCTCAGTAGATTTCACTTTCAATTGCGAGGTCTGAAAAAGAAGTGCAGCACCAAGTAAATTTTCTGCGAACGTTTTGTTGCATTTTTTTTGCTAGCACAGAGCGCCCCATCGCCACAACTCACTTAAAAATTGACGGAATGAATTTTCAGAATTTTCATGTTCCTCTTAGTGAGGCGAACGCGATGGCACGTGAAAACTCTTTCTGACCCCGGTGTTTCATCGTAATATTTGTATTTCTTTCTGTGATCCCCAATGACCACAGATCGAAACATGTCAGATTTCTCTTATGATGACCGCCCGATCAGTTCACAATGAGGGATTTTTATGTGGAAACATACAATTTTTGATTGATTTCTGGTATTGACTCAGACTTTTTTACTCGTTGAAAGCTGTTCAAAAATGGCATTAAATTGAATTCGTAGGACTCTGATACTAGTTGTGGCTATGTGGCGCTTTGTGCGCGCGAAATGGCCGCAAATCGCCGGTTTTGCGAAAAAACCTGCTCGGTACGGTAGGAGGGAAAGGGCCTGCGCCCCCCCCCCCTACCCGGCGTCTGAGGCTGCGGTCCCCCCTCTGTGATCGTCACACCGTACGCCTGAACCTGGCCTTTAAAGGCACAGTACACCCTCAGATATGAATTTTGAGATTTACATGTAATTGTGTAGAAGACCCCTCCTGTATAACACGTGCCAAATGCGAGATCTCAATTCCTCCAAATAAGCGAGATATAGGGGACCACCACAGGCCCGACCCCCTTCGCTCACCACCACAGGCCCGACCCCCTCACAGAATTTCGAACTCGATAGCTGCTCGATGGATCGATGAATTCCAACAAGTCGTCGTTCTTCAGTTCACTACCGGACTGTCTCCTTATCCTGGCTTTCTCTCACGCAACGATTGCGAATGAAGAGAAACACAGGCCTGAGACAACTCGTCCACCAATTTTTCACCCTCAAAATCTAGGCATCTTTGAAGAGCCATAACTCTGTTCGAAGGGGGTCTTGGACGATTTCAGAGACACCACTGTGATCAGCGTGTGACTCTCTCCAATATAATCATGAAATCTCAAAAAATATTTTTTGGGTGTCCTGTGCCTTTAAACGGAATGAAATTGAAGACGGATTATTAATGAAATTGACGAAAAAGTGTTACGGCCGCCATGGTGGAGCGGGCGTCACGCGCGTGCCGCGCTGGAGTTTAGTAGTATTAATAGCGCCAAACACTGTAGAAGGCTTTCTTAACCAGTTCCGACGTAATCCAACCCCAGGGACAGATTCTGCAGCCATCCTGATTAAAAACGGTTTGAGATTAAGAGTAAGTGTAACCGACGAATATTTCTACAAAGTGATAGTCACGGTAAATGACAGCTCAAAACTTATTTCGAAAATCGAAGTTATAATCAGTGAATTCGAGAAAATTTATCCGCAAAATAGAAAAAACTATTCGAAAAATTTGTTTTTCGAATATACTTGAAATTTTGAAATTCAAAAAATCAGTTTTTCTATTATATTCGAAATTCTAAAAGTACCATTTTCGGGATTACTCGAAAATTTGAAATTCGAGAAATCTGATTTTCGAATATATTCGGAAATTCGAAAAATACCATTCTCGGGTTTGCTCGAAAAATTGAAATTCGACAAATTCGATTATCGAATATATTCGAAAATTTGAAATCCGAAAAAAAATTTCGAATATATTAGAAAATCCGAAAAATTTTACAGTTTTGCCCAAGTATAGTATTCACACACGGACGGCGACCCTCCCCCCTCTCGAGATCACAAGCACAACGTAGACGTGACCAGTGTGCGGATTTGCGACGAAAAACTAGGGACGAATAAGAAAGAGAAGCAGAGGAGAGGAGGCAAACAATTTCACGGCATCCAAGTGTAATTAGACGTCGCCGGCGGTCCAAAAATAGCACTGGGCGTCTGCCTTAAATGAATAATCAATTTAGAATCTGCACGCGCAGACAGATATCAGTCATGCCTCGCCTCGAGTCGATGCGATCATAACGAAATGGTTCGCACACAGCCCGCTAAAATCAGAGGCACGGTTTTGTGAACCTTCAAGCATAGTCTAGCAGCGGGAACTCTACCGACTAAGCATCCGCACAAAGGAATGATTTATTTCATCTGAAACCGTTGTTCCTCAGATGAGCAGAGAATGAATTCCTTCTTCTCCACAAGATCCTGTTTGGCGTAGATTTCGGTCTAAAACCTGAGGACCCTGTGAAAACGAGAGAGTCAACCACTAGGGGAGGCCCCATCAAGCACCGCTGTTATACATAAAATCTTAACTGCAGGCGTCACTTTTTCATTAACAGAACCATACCCATTTTTGAAAACCTTGGCAGGAATCATTCCATTGTGTGTAATTCAAAGACTGTAATTCTGGGCCCTTTGCTGCTTTTTATTTATACAAATGATGCCCCGCATAGTCTATCAAGTTCATGTAAGATCTCTGCGGACGACCTCAAGATCTATCAGCCTCTTTACGAGCCAGCGGCTGACTTCCATGAGCTCCAATGCGACCTCGATCAACTAGCCGAGTGGTCCAGAATTTGGCAGTTACAATTATCAGAAGAAAAATGCAGCTTGCTGCATATTAATTTCTCGACATGAACACCCCCTGCGTTTGGATGGTGTGAAGCTCCCTAAGGACGAGGTTGTCAGGGATCTAGGTGTTCTCGTTAGACGCTATTCATACTACTCAACGCCAACTCGGCACGCGCGTGACGTGAGGGTGTGGCGTTGGAGTATGAATGGCCTGACGCCCCGTCCGCCCGGAAAGAGCGTGACACCCACTCCGCCATGGCAATAACGGTCGTAGCAACTTGTTCATAATGTCATTATCAACCCATTTTCAATTTCATTCCGTTCCATATTGATTACATATTTTCAGTACTCTCCCCAGCTACCACGATAGTGAACGCGTGTACAGATTTTGCTTGCTCGACGAAGTTAAGGCCCACCTTTTAATCCGCTCAGCCATGAGCCTCAAGTTTCGTGAGTGATGTCAGCTAGCCCAAAGTGTTTGATTGTACACAAAGATAGAAAATGATTTTCAGCGCGCACGATGCATCTGAAGGCAGTGTTCCCAATAAAAAAAGTTGTCCGTTTTTGGCGGAAACGTAAGGTTTGGGTCCATCTAAGAAGAGTAAGTACGGAAACACTAAGGAAAACGGCCAGGAAGTGGGTGAAAATCTCGTGGTCCAGCCAACCCAATGGGTCCCCATGGCCACGTAATGTGACAGTTGTGCTGCGTTCCTTTCACCAGAGGAACAGGCATAGGTTTTTTGGATACTTTTTGTCGCGAAAGATTCTAACATCCAAGCATGTGCATTGATCCCTCTTATTTTTGAAGAATTTTCTGTACAGGAAACAGAAAACAGAATTTTGAACCTAAACATATTTGCGACTTTTGGTTTGACATTTTGTCCGCAGTGCACAAAACACATCAGTAGGCGTAAATAAATTTTTGATAGGGTTTTTAAACGTTTTTTTTCTCCGATATTGGAGGGGGCTTATCCTCATTATCCACTTCTTCGTAAACTTGCCTAATCAAAAACATAGAAAACTAGAATACGATTTTTTTGATCGTGTACACTGCCTTTGAAGGTACAGTCCGAAATAAGAACGTGTTCCATGCTGATCACAATGATTTCTTCAGAATCGCTCGAATCCACTAAGAACGGAGTTACGGCTCTTCAAACATTGCAAAATCAGAATCCATTTCGCATGCTGTCTTTATTGAGAGGGAAAACTTGTCTGTGGGCGTTACCCATTTTTTTTCTGGTGCGTGGTCGACTTTTTCCGCGCTTTTTCTCGTTTATCTGAGCAAAATCGCGCCCGGCAGGGTGGCTATGCACGGCGGCCGGAGTATAATATCGAAAATTACCCCACAGCGTGCACTGTGCCTTTATGGAGAAAAAAATCTACCCAAAAGACATTCTCGTAAACCCCATTATTACCTCTGCGTAAAAACACATAATGAATCTCGAAGACAATTTAATCCACATTCAATTATAAGAATCGGTCGAAATTTTTACGATACTCCCGCGCTACAACGAAAGAGGCATGGAAACGCAGTTAAGGTTCACGTTTGTAATTTAATGGTGAGCTCAAACATCACTCTCGTGAACATGAATAACTGCGAACGATGACGTCACATCACACGAATTAGGAATTGTTGCGCATGCGCGGCAAAATACGTCGGATGTATGATATTGTTTTGTACATTGCAGACGACGCCGCACAATTGGCGACATTTGAGCTTGCAGAGATACAAAGCCGTCAAATGGGAGAGATCCACATTCTGCTTGCTCACTCTCTACATCACCGCTGTACCAGAAATAAAAAACAGGTTTAGTAACTTAAAGGCAGTGTTCACGATGATTTTCGTTCCCGAGTTTTCCACTCAAAACAAAGCGTTGGCCACCGAGTGTTACAGAAATTACGAAGAAAGGGCGAGAAATGCACTAAGACGTCATATTTCAGTGACATTAATCTCTGGCCTGGACTAGTTGTCTAGTTGTATGAACATGTTCACGGTGGTTGTGGCCGGTGAAAAATGGGATCAGTCGAAAATGGAAGAATATTTCAGGCAAAATAGTACTAGATAGGGTCCGAAGAAGACAACGGAGCAACAGAAAGCAAATAATTGTAAAGGACGGGCCCACAAATGATTTCATCGTCACAACGAACAGTTTCTGTGAGAGTAAAGAGGTGGGGTGAGAGTAAAGGATTTCGTGACCTTCTGATGCGTTTTTCTCGATTCCTTCATCATTTATGTTCTACCCGGGGGCCAAACAATCGATTTAGCTATTAATCTCAAAATCGAGATTATCGTGAACACTGCCTTTAACTGATCTGAATGGAAGTCTACTATACCATGAATAAGGAAAATGAGACTGGGAGGGTGCGAATACCTTATTTCGTTACTAAGCCCTCCCTGTAATTGAGCCGGCCTTTGGAGAATCAAAAAACAACTGCCCTCTCCGTGCTAGAACCCCCTTCCCCTCTTGTTATGAATTTGTGATTGTTTGCGTTTTAAAAGACACCTTCTCTTTTGATTGGGCATTTCATTTGCAGTTTACGAAATAACGTTCCAAATCTGTGGTAACCACTCAGAACCACAAAACCAATCTGAAACCTTGTTACAAAGCTTACGTCGAAACCCTTCTACGCCGTGAGATTCTTTAAAAAAAACAAAAGGAATTGAAAGTCTGACTTTGCGTGGAAGGTACACATCTTATTGTTAAGTTGAAAGGGCCGGGAAAGCACGGCTGGCTGCGAAGTTTGTAGTGTGTGAAAATTGCGGCGCGACTAGTTGCGACACAACCTTTCGCTCTCTCGCTTTCTCTTCTCGCTGCGAAAACGCAGCGAGAAGAGTGGAAAAAGGAAAATGGGAACTTCGTTTTGATACAAACTGTAAAGCACACCACAAAAAGGTTACGCAATTGTAACCCCCGAATTGCGAATTTCCCAGAGGAAATTTGAGGAATAGCGTCTTCTAATTATTTGACTCATGTTCCCCCTGCAGAACTAGTCTGATTGGGGCAATTAATATGAGTAGAGCGGGTGCTCATAATCCAATCACGACTGCTAACATCATTCAATAGTTAAAATCATTTTCGGTGGGCGCTTCTGAGTCATAGTCTAAAAATAGGAACTGATGACTAATGTGCATAATGCGTATGCTAGGGTTAATACTAGTCTTGAGTAAATTATTGGGGGTAGTGTAGTTTTCCGGATTCAGTAGATTCAGCAACTTCAGCCGCAAAACTTCAAACATAAAAAATTTAATTCAGTCAGGATGTAAAAAGAAACTAGGCCAAAATATACTTAGCATAAAATTATCTCCCAAGTTCACAGTGTAGGAATAAATTTAATTTCTCGAATTAGATTAACTGAATTCTTGAGAAAGCTATAGCTTCCATGAAAAGCGGGAACATTGAGGTCTTCTCGTGAGAGAAACTTTTGAGTCACTAAACATGTTGTAGCGAAAAGAAACTCAAGGAAAATGACCGCATAATCAGAGAACACGACTTCGACGGTCTTACTGTGACTACTGTAGCGCTGGAACAAAGTGACAAATGAGGTAGTGTAGAAGAAAATCTCTCAGAGTGCAATGTGTACTTCTTCGGAAATAAATTTCTTTTGAGCTCCATCTTTGATTTTTTCCTTTATAGAAGTAACCTATCCACATACATACATATAAATACGTGGCACAATACCGCGTATTTTTCTGCGTCGATCCAGATTTTCGATTGGGAGGATACTTCTCTTTGCCCGCTTGGAAATGATTGCGGTCTTTTAGGCTAGCGGCATCCCAACCAGTACTGAGCTCCACTCAATGGAGAAATAACCAATACGTGCTCTTGGATCGGCACAGAAGCATGAATACCACATGTCCATGCCCATAATTGCCTTCTTCAATTCCTCAAATTGGCATTAATGATATCTTACTCCTGAAATCTGGTCTCGCATTTCCTAACAAATCTGGAAAGCGTTGTTTAAAGGGGAATTCATGGAAAAACAAATTTCGAAATACGGCTCTGCAGCTCTCCACAGACGTACTGACATCAATATAGGGCATGCTCCCGAATGAGCCCTAGAGTATGCACAGAAAAAAGACGGCGATGCGATTGTGATCAATACTTCAGAGTTGTGCTTGCTGAAAACTGAGTTATCGGAGAAGTGCGAAACGGAGTGGGCAAGCAGCGGCTGACATCGAGGGACGCGCCTCCCGCTACGCCGTGCCCCGCCCAGACTCGACCACACATTGAGAAACAACGTGAGGGGGAGCAGGGAGTCATGGCGCCGTCATGGCTCCGCTGAGTTTACCCGGAGGTCTGCCCAATATGGAAACTCGGGATGACTCATGTATTGCGGAGCATTAATTGCAATTAAACATCATGAAGGATGCAGTTGAGGAGTTAGAGACGCCGGTGTGATGGCCCCGAAACATTGTGGCACACTGAGGATAGTGATGTTTGGAAGAAACTGGAGCGGTTCTTGACGAGCTTCTACCACACTTAGCGGATGATTCAAGCACCACACTCGAGGAGAACTCAAGCTGATGCTTGAGACTATGTCCAAATGCAACAGCCGGTATTCGGTAGGAACCCCAGCAATATCTTCCATGGAACACAACTGCGATGTGATATGGCCTAATTGTAAGATACAAATATCTACCTGGACGAAGTACAAGATTCTAGCATCTCTGATTTTGTGGATTCAACCTTTACAGGCGCAGCCCAGCATCAGCATAGTTCTTGAGCTTTTCTGCATACCTTGCGGAGAGTTTACCACTGATCAAAATGGTCTCTCCGGATGCTCAGAATCCGCTGTGAACCAAGTTGTGGCTCCTCGAAGATGACGAGTTTAAACGGCGAAAATTTCGTAAACGAGTTGCCTCGGCTCCATTTTTTCTCGTCAATCGCAGCCATCGCGCTGGAACGGACCATAACATAAAGCCAGACCGATATCAAATCGAAAAATATAGATTTTGATCCAAATCTACAGCGCCTCTTATAATACTGAGACCGAAAACTCGGCAGTGGACGTGACCCACTTTTTTTCTTTTTTGGGAACGTTTGAGTTTCCCCTCACTTTTTCTCGCTTATTGGAGCGAGTTGAGATTATAAATATCAAATTAAACACATATACGGCGGCCGGACTACATTATCGAAAACTATCCTTATGCTGGACTGGACTGTGCCTTTGAGAAAAAAACACCATGCTCGTTAACGGTCGGGATATTGTTGGAACTAGTGTAGATGACGAATATCAAGCAAGTTGCTCTTGCAAGAAAAGGGATGATTAAATCTGATAGCATCAATTAATCTGATTGCGCATCTCATATTGGGGAAACCGAGAAAATTGCATAGGGAATACTGTAGTCCGCAAAGGTTAGGCTTCCCTTTCCAATGAGCACCTCAAGTGATGCTACAAGCGCACACTATTTCCACTATAAATCGTAGAGGTTTCAGAAAGTGCATCAGGTTATGTGATGGGTATCAGAGTAGCCCAATGTTCAAGCAATAGTTTTTCCCAAACAAATCCTTCCGCAATAATGCTTAACCCTTTGGGACAGTGGGTTCGGTTTTCTGTGGGCAGTAAACAGTGTTCCTCGATTTTTTTCTCGATCTAATCGATTTGAGCTTTATTCTACTCTACGATTTTCCATATACTCTGTTTTCAAACGTTTTTCCAACTCATTGTTTTTGCGAAAACTTCTGAAGTCCCACTTTTATTGAGTTTTCGTATTTCGAGCATGTTCAAAATTTGTTTTTTAAAATTTTAGATTTTTGCTGATTTTTCGAGCATTGTCTACACTGCGTTTCATATAACTATAGGTCTACCAGAGAATTTCGGATTTCCGGGCTTGCCGCACATTTTAGTGGTCTGTGGGCGTCACCATCGGACTCTGCACCTTTCAAAACCTCGATAAAAATCCTCCTGCGCATCCATGATTTTTTATTAGGTTCCCGTGAATGATAGACAGAATTGTGACCGTTTCAAAACTATAGGCCCATCGAAGAAACATCCCCGTTTCTAGGCTGGTACAAATCAAACTGGAAAACTGGGGCTACGGACTCCCTCAACGTCGTGATTGGTATGCCTCGTGAAAATCGTCTGACATCGGTAGGCAATCTCAAATGGAAGCGCTCAACGTGGCTGGATGGTCGAGAAGGAGGATTGCGGAGCATATTGAACGATCGCTTAATTGTATCAACAACTATCTACGGGATCCTGAGCGATATCGTAAGAAGAACCTAGGAGGGCGTCCGAGACTGCTTTCGGAGCATGATGAAAGAAGAACCGGACGCCTTCTATCGAACTCGACGATGAGTCTCAACTGCTTGCGCAGCAATCTTTCGCTTTCGACGAGCTGAAGTACGGTTTGGAGGGCAGTTCAGTCGCGAAAAAACCTCAGTAGAGAATTAGCGAAGCGTGTGCCAAGACTGACGGAACGGCACAAGGCAACCCGCCTCTCGTTTGCTAACCAAAACATCACAAAGAATTGGTCGAAGGTAAGGCGATTTTGCTCATACTCTGCTCCGTGGCCCCAATTATTTCAAACGCATAAGGTGATCTGGAGCGACGAAAAGAAGTTCAATCTGGACGGACCGTGTGGTGGAAGAGGTAACTGGCGTGATCTACGGAAGCCACCGCGTGTCTTCTCCCGACGCAACTTCGGCGGTGGATCGCTCATGGTTTGGGGTGCCTTCTGCGAATCTGGTCAACTCGAGCTTGCATTAGTTTCAGGTCGCATGGACTCCGAGGACTATCACAAGGTTCTAGAGAATCGTGTTCTGCCATTTATCCGACGGCATCGACGCCACTCCTTCACTTCTATGCACGACAACGCTACTATCCATGCTAGTCGGTCAGCGTCAGCATGGCTTGCAAGGAGCAAAATAGATGTTCCCGGTTACCCTGCGTGTTCACCTGATCTCAATCCTATGGAGAACCTCTGGGCCATCATTGCGCACAAGATTTACAGTGACGCTAAGCAGTACGCCACAATCGACGAGCTGAAGGAGTCGATCGCAAACGCCCGACCAGATTTTTGATCACGGTGGGTATCAGTGGAACCCATCGTGATCAAAAATCTGGTTCAGAGCATGCCGAAGCGGTGAGTTGAAGTTATTTAGAATCAAGGAGGACATTAATGTTACTGGATCGTCGATTATTGTTGGTTGTCGTAATGAAACTTCGATTTCATTAAAGGCAGTGTTCACGATGAATATCGCACTCGAGTTCGACCCAAAAATGGGATTGTTTGGTCGTGAGGTAACTTGTAGTGAAGAAACAGGGAAGAAAAACGTCCAGAAAAAGTCAGAATAACTGTTTCTAAATTCAGGGCGCGGACGAGAATCATGGGCCCTGTTGATTTCGGCAAGCGCGCGCTAATCGCGAAATCTGCGCAAATCGATAATGCTAACTGCGGCAGAGTTGCTTGGCAATTCGCCATCGAAACGTGTGCGGCGCTACAAGCTCGTCCGATTGGGGGGCGGACCGGAATAGGTACGCGCACCGGGAGAGCTTTCAAAGTCGTTTGTATTTATTTCTGGCCAGTTTTCGTTGCTTTCTTCGACCCTATCCTCTACAGCACCTGCCAACTTACTGTTTCACACCGAGACCTCGAGAACGAGATTTATCATGAACACTGCCTTTAAGTGGACCTATAGTTTTGAAACGGGTGTTTTTCAATCTCCGAGTTCTTAGAATTCGTACCAAATCTGAATACGCGTCTCCGGTTCTTCATAGAGGTTTTCGAGAACGCTGATTTCTTAGGTGACCACTGCAAAACATTTGAGTGACAGCGAAACACGAATTCATTGGTGGAACTATAGATATGAAACGCAGTGGCAGAGATCGAACTCAACCATGTGGCGCCACAGGGGCGAATCTTTCTTCTGCGCTACACGTAGTACACGAGGAGCGCCTCACTATCTGACTTACTATGCGTGTCGATTTCTGATTCTTGTCATCTAAAATGGGGATTTCTATTGAGCGAAAGTGCTATGAAGAAGTAATGGCCGCGGTTTGTGTTAGTATAGGCTACGCGATCGTTAAAGGCGGAAGACGGAAAGGAAATTGGCTTAATTGGACATCTGTCTAGAGAAGGAAGTGACGTGACATATTTATGATACGCATAATGCCTTCTATATAACTTTATCTATTCACCTGTGGTCATATAAACGAGCACAGCGAACCAAAATAACTAAATATTCACTAGAATACCCTACCTTTTTGGGGAATGCTCCTCATTGCTCACGTTGCCTTCTATTGTTTGTCGTGAGCATACTACACTATTAGGGACCATGTATTGATGTTTGCTACATCAACATTATCCGCTATTTTGCAGATTTCTTAGCGTTCGAACCTTTTCCAGATCCAAATTACAAATGAATCTAGATAGGTGACTGTCATTCTATCCGACCTGGTGCTAGTTCAAGAGCACACAATGACGCCGTGACGAACCGGCCAAACACGAAACAGACCGCCGCCTGCAATATAAAGTATGAGAACTTCCTCTGGACGTTTCCGAGTTTGCCATTGTTTTTTTTTCTCGGATGGTGACCATAGTGAAATGCGAAATTCAAAATTTGCTCGTACAACTGCTGATTCCTTCTTCAGTTTTTTTTCTGTTGTTCACAGAATTGACATTATGAAGAGGCCTCATCTTGGTGGCTAGTCATACTCCTCAATACCAGCGCGGCACGTGCGTCATGCGCAGGCTTGGCGTTGGAGTATGAATGGCCTGACGACACACCCGCGCGTCAGACCTGCTCCGCCATGGCGGCAACGCCCCTACAGGTTTTTTTCCGTCATTTCTGTCATTACTCGCAAGTCAATTTCATTATTCCAGCGCTACCCTCACCAACCATTATGGAGAACGGATGCGCAGAAATAGATTTGACGGCATAGTTTGATCCAACCTTACTTCTCTCCGCTATTGCGTTGCCTCTGGTATATTCATAGTCCCTCTACACACGTTCCACGCGTAGAAAATGATAATAGTGCGAAGTCACACCCGCGCGTAGAAAGTAATCATAAGGCGACGCCACGCCTGCGCCTGCCGCGCGTAGAATGCAATCAAAGTGCGCCCGCGCGTGATGCACTGGCACTGAGTAGTATGAATAGCCTCTTGTGGAGAAATAGCGAGAGGTAGGAAGGAACCGATAAGGTGTGTTGGAGATTATGTAAGGGCAGAAATTTTACGAAAAAAAGGAGAGAATATTTTCTCAGTGACAGACGGCTCAACTAGAATTCGTAATTGTACCTAAAAGCAGCATAGAACAAAAACTTTACGTCAGAACATCAAAATACGAGGACGATTCCGCTACTCGGGAATGATTTCTCATTTATGCGGCTCGCAATAACAAATAGAATATTGCAATGAAGGAGCGGAGAATGAAAAAAGGGACGCTCTCGAAGGTTATTATATTTATTTAAGAGGCTTAATTAATCGTTATTAGTGGACGATTCGTAGCAATTACTCTAGTCGTAATCGCGTGTTGGAAACCGAGCGCAAATAAAAACAGAATCGCAGCGCAGCACGATAAACATCACTTTTCTGTACATAAATGAGTTGGCGGCGACGGCAGGCCATTGAGCTCATAATGGACGGCAGCTCGAGAGAGAAAGAGAAAACAATCTACGAAAAGGATGTATAGGCAAATCTTCAGACGAATAAGTATTTTAACTTTTAAAAGGCAATAACATTACCGCAAAATTGAATAACCTTGATGTGAGAATAATGAATCGATTATCGAACCCTAAAAAACCTTAAGTTAAATTATCGAACCTCTAATCCACCTTCTTCACTGAAGTTCGCCAATGCTTTTTGCGCAGGTAAGTCCAGGAAGAAAGGATAATAGGGAAGAGGCCCCACAAAACCCTCAACTTTCAGAGGAAAAGTTGTTTAGAACGAACCCCGAGACATTCGATTCCCACTTCCTCAGCCAATTTTTAAAGATTGGTGCAGCAGAATTCGAAAGGTTTGAGGTGGTTTAGTGCTTGGAATTACTCAAGTACTGTGCTTATCTGGGCCGAATCCCGTTCCGCAATTGCGTCTCGACACGCTTTGCGGCCGCACGCGCTCGAGTCAGTCGAGTTTCCAGCGCCAAAGCCGACTCGATATGGCTTTTTTATACAGTTTTCTCGAGTTTTGTTTAGTTTTTAGTTTCTGAAACCCACGTAGAGTCAACAGATCGGCGGCTGCGGCGCTGGAAACTCTTCCGATTCAAAAGCGCGCGGCTGCAAAGCGTGTCGAGACGCAATTGCGGACCGGAATTTGGCCCAGAGAAGCACAGTAAGTGACTTGACTTTGTTTCTTTTACCAAAAATTGTCTATGACATGCTTCAATGCGCATGTTTGAATGTCAGGATACCTCGAGATAAAGGGCATTCAACACTTCGGCAATAGTTCCTATCGGCCGACAACTGTTCCGTGATGTGAGCGGGATGACCCACGCGATTTTCACATACTTCTGCGCCGTCATTCTTTCTTTATTACTCCTTCAGAAAGTACCGAAGCTCACGTTTATGAGAGAAAACTATTTTTTTCATTCTTGAACACTGCATTTAAGCTCACTGTTCAAAGTTCGCGGCAATCGATGCCTCACTCATAATCACATACAGCTATTACAGGCCTTCACATCATTTCGCTAAAAGCAAGCGTTTTGGATAGTTTTTCGTCTTTTTCTTATGAAACACATATGTACAGTCGGCCTGAATCCTGAAGATACTTTGCGTTTCCCAATGAAAGTTGACGCAAACTCGGTGCATATTTGTTATAGCATATGGCCCCGAGTTTACGCCAACCTTCAATAGGGAACGCAAAGAATCACTAGGATCCATGCCGACGGTATAGAGCAGGGGTGCGCGGAAATTTTTTTCAAAAAATTTTTTACCGAAACTTTTCGCCAATTTTTTTTTCGGTAAATACGGAAAAAACGGTAAATTCGGTGAAGTTTCCGGATCTCAATTTCTCTTTATATTCTGTGCAACCAAACGATTTCCAAAGAATCCTCATGCAGGGGCGAATGTGTCACATATTTGACATGGTAAACCTCTTGATCACTGACTCCTAACAACGGAATGCCAACATGCTACAAAAACTGACATCCCGAAACGCTCGATACTCAATAATCCTGATTTTGAGACGGTGTTCGCTGTAAAAAAAATTAAGTTTTCCGTATAGTGAACAACTTTGATACATCTTCTTGACAACAATATCAGGAAAAACCAATAAGAAACAGGTGAGAATAATACACTGCGTATCATAATGATAGGACACCCTCTGAATTTGCCGGTCTCGTGTTTGTTGAGCGAGGTAGATCTTTTTCGTTAATACTACTGTGATCAGAATGTTAAATAACCCCCGTATACCTCTTTTGGGTCAGATCGAATGTTTGCGCACTTTCCTAGAAGAAATTTATGTTTTAAATTGCGTATCAAAAAGATAGGACAAACCTGGGCTGAATCGGATTTCTTGTCCGATAAAATTGTGGGATCACAAATCTAATGGGCGATAGGCCTTCCTTGCACTCTTACTGCCATAAATACTCAATTTCGGATACTTTCGACCAAATTGATCGGCATTTGCCAGTTGATCTTGCTCCATTTCTCGGTTATTGCCTGTTGGCGCGCAAAAATCGAGAGATATCGTCGGCCTTTGGCTCAGACCCGAAGAACTAAAATATCCCATAGGTTCTTCATTTCGTTGAGATTAGGACTGTAGACTATCCACTCTGAAAAAGATAGTTATTGCCGAGCGAAGAAGCCGACCCCAGACCTGCTCACGTGAACTTTCTGGTTGTCCTGCTAGAAACTGCAACTTTGTCGCCCGAAAACGTGGGGAGATGGAAGTAGGTGTCTCTCTGACGTCGTTTAGTCCTCGCTGGAGATCATCCGGTTGCTTGAGAACAAAAGCTGTAGACGTCCTCAACAGGTAAATGCTCTGACAGATTATAGGAGATCTGCGAGCGCAGTTCCGACGGCTGAAGTGGACAGCTACTTTGACTATTTGTTTATAGGCAACAGTTTCTGACGTAAAAAAGTCTTTTCTCAATGGGTCTGATGGTCGAAAGTGCTACTAAAGGAAGTTGAGAGTAGGTGCTGTCCACTTTAGCCGTCGGAACTGCTGTCACAGATCTCCCATAATCTGTCAGAGCCAGGGATGAGCGGAATTCCGATTTCCGAATTCCGAAAAAAAACCTTGAAATGCGGAAAAAATCCGAAATATATAGATTTTTTTGAAGGCAGTGTTCACGATAAATCTCGTTCTCGAGGTCTCGGTGTGAAACACTAAGTTGGCAGGTGCTGTAGAGGATGGGGTCGAAGAAAGCAGTGAAAACTGACCAGAAATAAACACAAACGGCTTTGAAAGCTCTCCCGGTGCGCCTACCTATCCCGGTCCGCCCCCCAAACGGACGAGCTTGTGGCGCCGCACACGTTTCGATGGCAAATTGCCAAGCAACTCTACCGCAGTGAGCATTATCGATTCGCGCAGATTTCGGGATTAGCGCGCGCTTGCCGAAATCAGCAGGGCTCATGATTCTCGTCCACGCCCTGAATTTAGAAACCGTTATTTTGACTTATTCTGGACGTTTTTCTTCCCTGTTTCTTCACTATTAGTAACCTCACGACCAAACAATCCTATTTTTGGGTCGAACTCGAGTGCGATATTCATCGTGAACACTGCCTTTAAAGGCAGGGTCCGGGCAGAATTTCGATTCTGAGATTTTCCGCTGAATCTGTGCTCATGGTACAGGTAGTCCGAAGGAACATGCGAAAACTGCGTTAAAACCGGTCTTCTCCAAGTTATTCCAGGCACTTCGGTGAGCCGATGATCCAGAAAAGTCAGAAAAGTGTGGCCATCGTCCATATTTTAGGGGTTGTCCACGCATTCTTCAAAAGTGCTGTGTAATTATCGGTCATTCCAGCCATGACTATCATGCTGTGGATACCGTAATCACTGACTTTCAGGCTGTTTTCTCCAGAAATACGGACTTAACCAGCCCAATCTATCTAACCCGAATTTCGGTATTGTCGAAATCTGACCGGACCTTGCCTTTGAATTTGTTCTTGCCAAATCCCTAGAGGGATATTTCGGACGCTAAATTCGAATTCGAGGTCCGTCATTTTTCACAAAGTCAGGGGTGGTAGTAAGTGGTTTTTTAACGCGACCTAACCACCACCTCTGAGAGTGTGCAGGACGTGTGCAGGATGTGCGCAGAACCTAGTGGGAGTGCACAGGATGTGTGCAGGACCTAAGTGGGAGTGTGTAGGACGAGCGCAGAATGTGTGCGGAACCCCAGTGGGAATGTGCAGGACGTGTGCAAGACGTGTATAATACCAAGTGCAAGTGTGCAGGACCTAAGTAGGAGTGTGTAGAACGAGCGCAGAATGTGTACAGGACCTCAGAGTATGCAGGATGTTCGCAGGGCCCAGTGGGAGTGCACAGGATGTATGCAGGATCCCAGTGGGAGTGTGTAGGAGAGGTAGGGGCCTCCATGGAAGAGTGCAGATTGTGTGCGGGACCCCAGTGGGAGTGTGCATGACGTGTGCAGGATGTTTTCAAGACCCAGGGGGAGTATGCAGGATGTGTGCAAGACCCCACTGAGAGTGTGCAGAATGTGTGCAGGACCTCTCATTGAAGTCTCGATCACTTCTCAGACTTCCTCCACACTTCCAATGAAATCCTGCACATATCTCACGACTTCCGGCACACTTTCAGTGAAGTCCTGTGCACAATCCCCGATTCCCTGCACATTCCCAGTAATGTGCTACTGCGCACGTTCCATGACGTCTGCGCACTTCCATTGGGGTCCCGCTAACATCCTGCACACCTCCAGTGGGTTAACGCACACAATCTGCACTATTCCATAGAAGCCCTTCCCCTCCTGCACACTCTCTCTGGGGTCCTGCGCCAATTCTTCAACGTCAACTTTTCCAAAACACCTTTTCCACTACGGCTTGCGTACTCTTCAGCAGAATCAAGCGGAATTAAGTGTCATCGTATGAGATCTCGGATTAAGTTCGCGCAAAACTGCAACTTAACGTGAGTTTACGGAGAAAATGGAAATCGTGTATGAAAGTAGAAAACGATAGATAGCTTTCGTAAAAGCATTACGGAGCACTTTTCTCCGAAGCTAGTCTTTTCTCCCTCATTACGCACTACTATCACTTTTGCTGTGAGCTCGCGTTAAGTTGGAGTTTTGCGCAAACTTAATGCGAGCTGAAAATAGTTCGAAAAACCAACAGAATTTTTTTCTAAATCATTTTTTTCTAAAAGAGACGGAAAAACCATTTTCTGGAGATGGTTTTTACACTATGCTTATCTAGTGGCTCATAACGTGGCATGCGAGCTCGTAATTTCAACGATTTTTGACTTCCTGCCTAGAAATCGTCGAATGCGCTGAAGCTTGCGCTAAGCTGCACTTCACTGAGAAGTTGCCGCGATCTGACTCACCCTCTCAGAACCTTTCACTACCAACCCAGGGTTGATTGTGTTTACACGAAAATTTTGCAATTAAAAAGGATAAGCCCAAGTTTTTTGGTTGGCAAAGTCACCAGGTTAGGAATTTCGGTGAATGTATTTCCGATTTCCGATGGGTTTCGGTGTTCCGATTTCCGAATTCTGATTTCCGAAATCGAGAAGGTCCTTCCGATTTCCGATTTCCGAAGTTCAGAAAAAAATTTCCGCTCATCCCTGGTCAGAGCACTTGCCCGTCAAGGATGTCTGCAGCTTGTGTTCGCCAGCAGTAGGATGATCTACAGCGAGTACTAAACGACGTCAGAGAGACTTCTACTTCCATTTCCCCACGTTTTCGGGCGACAAAGTTGCAGTTTCTAGCAGGAAAACCAGAAAGTTCACGTGAGCAGGTCTGAGGTCGGCTTCTTCGCTCGGCAATAACTATCTTTTCCAGAGTGGATAGTCTACAGTTCTTACTTCAATAAAATGAAGAACCTCTGGGATATTTTAGTTCATCGGGTCTGAGCCAAAGGTCGACGATATCTCTCGATTTCTGCGCTCCAACAGGCAATAACCGAGACATTGAGCAAGATCGACTGGCAAAGGCCGATCAATTCGATCGAAAGTATACGAAATTGAGTATTTATGGCAGTAAGAGTGCAAGGAAGGCCTATCGCCCATTAGATTTGTGATCACACAATTTTATCGGACAAGAAATCCGATTTAGCCCAGGGGTTTCCTATCTTTTTGATACGCGATTTAAAACACAAATTTATTCTGGAAAAGTGCACAAACATTCGATCTAACCCAAAATAGGTATACGGTTCTTTCTACATTCTGCCCTCTAGTAGTAGTATGTATTAACAAAAAAGATCTACCTTGTTCAACAAACACGAGACCGGCAAATTCAGGGGGTGTCCTATCTTTATGATACGCAGTGTATGAAACGCCTCAATTTTGAGAGTGATAGAGCTCACAGCTCTTTCAAAACACGATCTCTCTTTTCCACCCAAAACCTGTCATTTGAGATGCAACTAGCATTCACGAAAACTTGACATTTGGTCTTGACGTTAATCTATAGAGATGGAATTCCAGAACTGACAGGACGTTTTTCATTGTTTCGATGCCTTTGTAGCAATCTTTCCTAAATTTCTGCTACATTAACAAGGGACCGCCAGACCTGGTCGCCAGAACTATCCATGAGACCAGGTTTTTCTGATCGACTATGTACCTCCCGGGTAGTCATAAAAACCCTATCCTAGCTGCCCGAGTAATAGTAAAAGAAAAAATTTATGGCGTAGAAGTTGCGACCTCTGTACGTAAAATGAAATCTATCTGGCGTAAACTGTCTTTATCGTTCGAATCATCGGAAACGTGGCTCATATTTGTGTTCAGCGCCTCAAATATCCCCTTTGAGAGAAGATTAGGCAGAAAAAATTTTTTTGAATTTTTTTTACAAAAAATTTTTGAAAAATTTATCATTACTCGGGCAGCTAAAATAGGGTTTTTACAAGTACCCGGAAGGTGGTCGATCAGAAAAACATGGATACATGCGTAGTTTTGGAAGACAGGTCTGGTTACTCCCTAGTAAAAATCAGATCTAGGCCCCTTTTCAAAGAGAAACTCAGGAATCTTTTCTGTCGCGGTCTTGCCTTAAACCGGATGAGTATAATATTCCTCCCGCTCCTTTAATTCACAAAAGGAGATTTTTTTTGGGCTGGAATTGATTTGATTGTATTCGTACTCTTAAAAGTACCGAAAGGCGATGAGGAGTATGACTTAGCACGAATAAAGGTATCAAGATCTATTTTTGAAAATACAAACGTTATAACATCAAAAGGAAATATAAAAAGTCTCCTGAAGGGAAACAATCTGCTCACGAAGGTGGTTACTGTGAGTCGTAATAGGGTTTATTCATGCAATTCAGGCGAGAAATCGGTCGAGTTAGCCAAAAAAGTTACTTAAAGGCAGTGTTCACGATAAATTTCACTTCCGATATCTCCACTGTTTACGGAAGGTCTGGTGCCCTATATAGCAAGGCATGCTTAAAAAGGACACGAAAGACGCGCTTTTGAGCAAAAATAGGCCCTCTCTTGTTTACGTTGATTTTTGAGCGTGGAAGAATTGACCACTAGAAGGATGATACCTATCAGTGCAATGAAGCGATCAGCTCACTTATCAGCACTTCCATGACTTGATCATTCCTATAGTCTGAGTCTTCATTCGTTCTTTTTGAGGGGCGGATCTGGGGCACCAGGCGTGTCTGGGGCACCAAAACGCTTGTTCGCAGCCGTTATTTTGCCGCTCCTGGCTCGTTTTCTACCGTTTTTTCGACACTGGGAGCCTAAGATCCTTCTCGCCTGTCATTTCACAGTGGAAAGTCAACGAGGATGATCATCGTGAACGCTGCCTTTAAGTTTGATCGGTAAAAATTTCGGTAAATTCCGAAATTAAGTCGGTAAATCGATAAATCAAAATTTACCGAATAATACCGGTAAATCCGGAAAATCGGTAAACGGTAAATGCAAACCCTTGGTATAGAGGCCGGCGAAAAGCCTAATGCGAGAAACACGAAAACAAAACTAAGAGGGCCTTAGGTGAAATGTCAAAGTTCTGAAGAAAATCTCTCTTCCCAACTTTTAAATTATATGCGAAAGTTCTGTAATTTATCAAAGCTGATAATGAAATAATTTAGAGGCAGCATACACTTTTGTAAACGTGGTTCAGATAACTATGGAAATAGAATGGTATCGACCAGAACACAACGCCTACGCATCAAAAACGCTGCATTGTATTTCCCGTCCTGTATTTCTCCTCCCTCTGCAATTGCTATCTTCCTCTAAAACAGGTGGTGGGCCACTCCCGCCGCTGTCGATGTATGCGGCTTACTTATTAAACTTATTGTACCACCCACATACATCGACAACGGTGGGAATGCCCAGCACCCCTACTTGGTAGAAGGACGGCAAACATAGGGAGCGGAAAAATACAGGGCGGAACCAACTTCTTTCTCGTGTAGCGGCATTGTGGGTCGTTTTTTGACGCTTCAAAATGCGTAGGCGTTGTGTTCTGAGCCATATCATTCGATTACTACGTTATCTCAACCACGTTTACAAGCGCGTATGCTGCCTTTCAAGTCAGTGTTCACGATCATTCTTGTTCCCGAGTTTTCATTTTGAAACAAAGTCTTGGCCACCATGTGGTTACAAAATGACAAAGAAACGGCGAAAAACTAGAACGCAAGCAATAACTTACAGCCTTTAGAGGCAGTGTTCACGATAAAAATCGTTTTTCTGTTCTCTCGCCTATCTTGAAAACGGCCCCATGCTGATTCCAATGATTTCTCTGAAATCGTAAAAGACCTTCTGGGGACGGAGTGATGGTCCCTCGAAAATTGAGCTAAGGAATTATGTTGGACGAGTTGTCCGAGGCTTGTAACTTCCGTCTTTTGCAGGCGATGTATGCCAAATGACATGAGCAAAGAGAGAAGTTGAGAATGAAGGAAAGACCAGGGCTAATGATTGGAAATCTTCGCTCATCTCACGATCTCGAGCATTCATTTGTTGACGTCGGTGGGCGTGTGTTGCGCTTTTGGGGTTTGCCTTGCGCTCAAAGTGGCAACTTCCGGCTTTTTTGGGGCTCTTCCTGGCTCGTTTTCATGCGTTCTTTCGACGTCAGCGTTACAGTGTGCCCCCCCCCCCACTACCCAATCCTATTGGAAATAAGAAACACATTTTTTATGGTGAACACTGCCTTTAACTAGAACTGCTATAACATCTTCCAAGACCTCAGCTTAATTAAATGGATTTAATGCCGATATGTGCATACCAGATCATACCCGTTAACGGGTGATTGCTGTTGTGCCTACACCGTTTATGTGTGAATAGCTGAGGAATGCGAAGCGGGGTGTCGGTGGTGTAATGGTAACACTCTCGCCCGGAAAGCGCGCAATGCAGGTTCGAGTCCTGCCTGACATCTGAGATTTGTGTTCAACTCGGCTACCTTGTAATAGAACGCGGCTTGTTGATGAAATGCACAGATAGGGAGGAGCCTCGGGCCCAGCTCGGCTGGCTAAATGCAACGAGCCCGGTGCTCTGGTAAAGTGGCGGCTTTCCGCCGCGCATTTAGCCAGCCGAACTGGGCCCAAAGTTTCCACCTTTCTGATCAAAAAGCCTTGTGTCAGTGAAACTGTTTTCTGGTTTAAACTAGCTGTCCGGTAAAACGAAGGAGTTCTGCATCGTTGAGTTCGGTGAACAGCGGGGTCAGTCCAAAACAGAAAAATATATTATACGAGACAGTATGTGTTAGGGTTCACAAGAAAAAAGGGAGCAACAGAGAGTTGAAAAGTTCGAAGGATGGGTTCTCAGAAAAAATCCATCTTCACAACAAACAGCTCCACTGAGAGTACTGAGGCAAAGTGGGAGTACTGCATTCCGCCTACTTCTGGTGCGCTTTTCCCAATTTATTCGTCAACTCAGCTCTAGAAAAAAGTTTGAAGGAAAAAAAAATCAAAGAATTGTTTAAGCAAATAATTTTGAAACTAAATTATCGTGAGCACTGCTTTCGAAAGCAATTAAAGGTTAATATGGAAACCACCATAGGTGAGCGAAAATCCTTCCTGAGAGCAGCGTACCTTCCTCTAAGTACTGCCGTTCTCGTAGCCGAATTCCAGTCCGCAAGTGCGGACTACGGCTGTTGCATCATGCGACACGTTATAATCGTGCTGGGAGAATAGTTAATCGTCCGGGACCATATGGTCCTTACACGATTACCATCCTGTTGCGTGAAGCTACAGTCGATGCCCGCAAATGCGAACAGGAATTTGGCTCCGAGAACGACAGTATGTCCGTGATACAGTGTGATTGCAGGCCGATGGTATAGACTCATGGAGACGAAGACCGTGAAAGAATACACCAAATCGATGAATAATTCTGCATCGACTGCAAGTGATTCTACACAGGGATGCTTACCACGTGAAATAGAGATCGAGGAAAGGAAGGAGAAAAACATTTACAAAAGTAGCACCGTGCTCATCGCAGCAATCGCTCACTGCAGACTGCTTCGGAAAGGTTGGTTTAAATGGCAATATGCGCGAAACTTGTTATTTCTGCAAGAGATTCTGAGAAATGATTTGCTTCGCTGCATTTCAACGTGTCCTGTGACGCAGATGACGTCGGTTTTATGTTCCATTAACATAAGCTATTGTGTAAAAAGAGGAAAAACGCATTTTTAGAGCTAAATAAGACATCCGAATTAATGATTTGGGTTTTTCCCGTGTTAGCCACTTGAAAATGTTGGTTGGGCAGGATAAATCGGCAACGTTTGTGCGTCATAGCGAATGCAATGCACACGTAATTGTCCTTTCATTAACATCATAATAACCAGTTTTTCCACAAATATCTAGTGTTTTCACCGATCGACATCTACTCTTGGGGTTGATTTTTGAATTAGGTGTAGATTCATTCAGTGACAATTTCTGCACGAAACGGAAATAGGCCAGCAACGAGAATGTTCAACTCTCAAGGGAGGAAAACAGCGAAAATGAAAGTCTTCCCGTCAGGTAATTTGACTACTGACTGCACCATGCGCTTTGTTGAAACGGTTCGGATTGAGACCGATACAGATAATCGAGTTTTGCAAATTTCAGTGGTTCACGTTCCAAAAACCGCATTCCCAAGCCTTTTCGAGTATTTCGCACCCAATTCCCAAGGCGCAAAAAAATCTTGCATCGATTTTTTAAATTTTTATTCCGCTCATCTGATCCCAGAGACGCAGGCCACACTGACACGACGAAAGATTCCGCTTTGATGATAAGTGAAGTTGGCCCGATTCGAACTGTCCGCACACAAGTGTTGCGATGACGTATTCTCTGGGCCAAATTCCGGTCCGCAATTACGTCTCGACATGCTTTGCAGCCGCACGCGCACGAGTCAGTCGAGCTTCCAGTGCCAAAGCCGACTCGATGTGGCTTTTTTCTACAGTTTTCTCCAATTTTGTTTAGTTTCCAGTTGCCAAAACCCACCTAGAGTCAACAGATCGGCGGCTGCGGGGCAGAAAACTCTTCCGACTCGAAAGCGCGCGGCAGCAAAGCGTGTCGAGACGCAATTGCGGACTGGAATTTGGCCCAGAGAAGCACAGTATGTGTCAAGCAGTTAGCAGCAATTCTTGCCTTCAGAGGTCAATAAAAGCCAGAGCGCGGTCAGGGTAGAACAAGGTTAGAAAACCTTTGTCAAAAGTAATGTTCAGTTAATATTATGCCCAAAGTTCTATTCTACAAGGTTTTGTATGCTGTTGGGGTAACAACGAGGAAATCTCACTTATCATTTTTCTTATTAGTCTTACTTGATGATACCTAAGATGTGGAGCTTTCTCTGCATCTCTGCCTCAACGTCGGACCAAAAGACGGCGAAGTGCTTTTGGATACTTCACATCGAACAGAACTATAGTTAGGAAATAAAGCAGTTTAAACGACGGTTTGTCATGAAATCAAGAATTCTTCATTCCAGGAATCAGCAAGCATATGACAGTCTTTGGTAGGTTTCAGAACTCGTTTTAGCTTCCAATTCCGGTGAGTTGAACGGCAGATTTTGTACATACCCGAGTACGTACGTGTTTTGAGAATGGGTTCAGAGAGGATTATTGATATACAGGGGATTAGTGAGTACTGGACAATGTTAAACACAGAAGAATGCGTTGCTGAAGGATTATGTATTGAGGTTGTACCGGGCAGAACCTGTCTTTCATGACGAATGGGAGGGAGAGCAGAGGCTTAGCATAATGAGGGTTGAAGAGGACAAGACCGAAAGTGCATGAAAACATTGGGATTGATAGACAGAAGCTCACCGAGTGGATAATAGAAGAGAGTGGGGCTGTTAAAGAACTACGAACAGAGTTCAGATCAAAGTGCTGCCGCATCCCAGTCAACCCGACATGATATCGATAATGAATGCTAAAACAGTTCAGCAATCCTCACTGGAGTGAAAATGTGATGTTGATGACAACCAGGGATGAGCGGAATTCCGCTTCACGAAAACCGCACAAAGCGCTGTAATAGCAGCCTATTAACAAATCCAAAAATTTTCCGCGTTTCGCGTTCCGAAAACCGATCATTTTAAAGCGTTTCGCACCCGGTTTCCGGAATCAGAGCATTTTTTTTTGTGTCCGAAAACCGACATCAGATATTTGATAATTTTATTCTGCTCATCCCTAATGACGACGGCAGGAAGATACGATCATTGTCTGGGAGATTTTTATGTAGGACTTCTTCCGCTAGGACGGTTGTTTTCCTAGCGGGCAAACGGCTGCGGAGCGTAGTGTTTTCCTGCACAGGACAGGGGTTACAGTCAATATGTAGTTTTGAATAGGTGTTTTATCGAAACATTTTAGAGTGAACACGATGAACTCGTCATCGCTATGACGTAGAGAAGGGTAGTGAGCAGGGGTGTGCGGCAAGGGAGTTTAAAATTTCGGAAAACGGCAACGGCAAACCCCAAAAATGACCGGCAAACGGCAAAACGGCAAACGGCAAATCCTGTTTTGAGATATTATAGGCCAACATTTGTTTAGTCGGATAGTATGTCATGCAATATCTGCCAGTTACTGTGTACCTGACGTTTCACTAGCCTTTACAGGAAGAAAAGAATCCCATCTATGAAAAGCCTTAGGTGATCAGAGAACGTCAGTAGCGCTGTTGTGTATGTGATTTGTACAGAGGTTACCATCAAGTTCAACAAGGCCGTTAGCTTATCCCTCGCCGAAGATAATTCTGTTAATCCCTCCCAGCTATGTAATAGAAGTTCCGTACGAATAAATGCTGGGGATGCAAAGAATGGGTGTCTTTTTAAACTCAGAAAAGTGTGTTGGACCCGCAAAGGATTTATTCTGAAAGGAGCTGGCGGCCAGCGTGACCCAGCTTAGTTGATTCGGGGGCGTGCAGCAAACCGTAAGCAAGCTTGGTGGTGTGGGAGTGTACGCCGACCCTAAGACTGGCCGATACAGGTACGACATTCAGATGCGGATAGATGGATAAATACGCGATAATTTTGTAGATATTTATGGCGAAAGACGGTCCACACCGCAACAGGGCGCGGCTTAGGTTATGACCGGAGTCACTCACAATTTGTACTGTTAGTAGCAAGTTGTAGGCTCAAGGTTTTTAATTTGCTCAATTAAAATCACGCTTAAACGTTTTACTTGCAAAGCTACAGAAGTGGAGTGAGACTAGTCTAGTTGATTGCAGTGCTCACGATAACAGCAGTCTTTGAATTTTCACCGGAAATCAAAAGCTCCGAGGAGTATGCTGATCGAATACACAGAATGAGAGGCACCAGTGACAGTTCGGCTGGTACATGCAACGCGCGCGACGGAAAGCCGTTCCTCTCACGTCGCCGCTGGAGCGCCGCATACAGTGCGTTTAGCCAGCAGGACTGCTCGTCGGCGCTTCGCTTTCTGTGTACTCGGCCTACAAGCCGGCACGAGGCTTATTACGACAACAATGTCGGCTAAAAACGAGCAATGAATCGCTCTATATAGTCCAAAACTTGAATGAGGTGTGCCTGCTCCACCCACTTTCCCTGTGACTACCGAGGATGTGGGTTAGGTGAGCACACCACATTCAAGTTTCGGGGCCGCAATTGCTATTGATTGCTTGTTTTGAGCTGGTATTCGACACTGCTGTTGCATTGGGACTCGGACCTTTCGATTTCCGTTGAAAAGTTTAAGAAGGCTTGGATCGTTGCCTTCAAATATTTTTCAATTTCTCATATTTACACCATATCTCAACGAACTCTGCTCTGCCAGAGAGTCAAACCTTAACAGGGAGACAGGGAAGAATCTGCCAATCGAATACAATTCTTGAGGGCTTTTATAGCGTAGCTGCATCATTTTGAGATGGCCGAAGTTGGGCTTATTGGGCTCATCATGTCAAAAACTCTTTATCGCTGTGATATTTTGGCATGACCGACCGCTCCGCTGCTTGCTCCGCCCTGACTCATCCGAGAAAGCTAGGCTTTATGTACTGAAACGTTCGTTTCAGCTAGTGATCTCGAAGTTGAAAATATAAATGAACAATTTATACCATCAGCCCACCACCGATGATAAGCCGACCGATTTAAAAGAATTCTCAACTGGTTCATAAGTCTAGAAAAGGCTGCCTTTGTGCTAAAACTTTGATACCTTTCGGTTTTGTAATCTTCTTGGAACTTGCAGAATGCGGTATGCTTCTGAGAAAGATTTTTTTTGCATTCTTGGCATTCCTAAGGGATTAATAATTTAATGATTAAAAAAGACATTTGGAGGCACTCAAACAACTTAGAACTTGAACGAACTCCTCGAATCACTAAGTCAAATTATTCTCACCAGCTACCGATCTGAAGGGCACAATTACACATTACATGAGCTGCAACTAGTAGCTGGAACTAGTCAAAATAATTATTTGTTGTAGCTTCGAATCGCTGACCAACTCAGAAACAGCGGTGAGGGCAGACCCTCCCGTTCTACGCATTTTTGCCGAAATTTTGCCGTTTTTTGCGAAAATTTCGGCAAACGGCAACGGCAAACCCCAAAAATGGCCGGAAAACGGCAATCGGCAAACGGCAATTGCCGCACACCGTGGTAAAGAGGCATCGACAGTTCCTTAGAAGTAATTTCGAACATAAACTTTCGAATAGAAACAAGAGCTCGCACACCAATTAGAGTATGATGTGGAGTAGAATGGACAAGCAGTAATGCTGGGGATAAACCCGCTCTGGCGGTTCGGGTGGCACTACATTGGCGGAGCAGGAGGAGCGGCGTGTGCCGCCTGCTGGGCCGGAGCAATGAATAACTCATACCCGTTTCCGCATACCGCTAGCCCGAACCACACAGGCGCAGATAGCGCAGAGAAGTATGAAAGGCCTCTCGGAATATATGGGAAGATTTAACTACAAGTAGTCTCACAAAATATGGAAGGATTGTGTGTTGTTAATAAGCGAGAGGTCCACAGAGATAAATGCTAGGACATAGAAAACTCAAGTGGAGGAAAAAGACGATAATCAGTAGCGCAGTTCACTTTATCCTCGGACAGAGAATGCGAATGCGTAGCGTACAGTTGGCACGGATCGCACTGATACTTTGCGTTCCTTATTTTGTGTTAGCGCCAACTCGATGCGCACGTGGTATAAGACCGAGTTTGCGCCAGCGCCCAATAAAGAACGCAAAGTATCAATGCTATCCGTGCTGACTGTACATGTGTATCCTCTGTTCCCTCGCGCGCTTGTGCGGAGCGAGGGTAGAGACAGCGAAAAAGTATGGGGAGAAGAAGACGCAGCGTACGCGCGCAGACGCACGCGATGAACGGAAATAAATCACACTCGGAAACAGAGGATATATGTAATAAACGACAGATTGCCTATAATAGGAACATGCTCAAGGCAAGAAATGGATCGAATGAAATAAGCCACAAAAAATTCATAAGCAAAAATTTGGCAAGTTTCTGGATTGAATCGGGGGATTGATAATTGAAAATTCGCCGAAAATGACACTAAATCTGGAATAATTTCAAAGTGGTCGGAAATAGTTGACTACCGCTTGAGAGATTTGTTATACGGTGCCCGGGAACGCGTTTTAGTAATCTTTTTGACAATTTCCTTTAGAATAAACATTTTCAAGATTGAAAAGTTATTCAAGACCCACATGTGGAGGGCCATCCAACAATTGAATGCTTGCTATGGCTTAGAATTAATCAAAAAAGTTAGAAATGCAAACTCCAGATCGCTATATGTACAGAACGCGGAGCGCCGTACTGCCGTATACTGTACTCCTTATCGAGGCAATACTCCTGTTGGCAGTTGCAGACAACCGTTGTTGCAGCACACAACACCAGGATAATTGTGCTGGGATCACGTGGTCCCGGCACCTTCCAGCACGATTTTGCTCGCGTTGCGTGTCGCAACAGCGGTTGACCGCAACTGCGAACCGAATTTTGGTTGCAATTATAGTACTATCGTTCTCAGAGCCCGATTCCGGTCCGCAATTGCGGACAAGACCGTTTCATCATGCGACACGTGATAATCGTGCTGGGAGAAGGGTAAATCGTGCCGGGACCTAGTGGTCCCAGCACGACTATCACGTGTTGCATGATGAAACAGCCGTAGCCCGCAAATGCGGACCGGAAAATGGCCCGGAGAACGACAGTACGTACAGTACTGTATGGAACCCTGAAAATTTCACCGACAACTTTGTCGAAACTTAAGCCCCTGCAATTCGTATACTGTTGGATAGCTCTTCTCACCAGAATCTTGAATAATTCTTTGGTTTCAAAGAATTATTCGGAGGAGGTAACAAAAAAAGGACGCGAAAACGCGACGAGGATCGCCGTGCGCGTGACAGTGGCGCCTCTTGCTTTTGCCCTATACGCGCGCCCAAGAGTGCAGAGATAAAGAGGTAAAACTTTAACCTAAACCGCGGTTTTATCGTTGGTGAATACGGCCCATATGGAGAAAAGGACTGATTTCAGGGCGAAAGTAAAATGTTTTCTAGTCTGGAAATGCAACCAGAAAGACTCATGTGCTCCATTTGAATAATCCGTCCGATTAGTGGACTTTGGGCGTAACTGCCCGCGGAACTTGCGTAAGCGGTGTTCGATTATTCCAAGAACTTGTGTATAAACACACGCAATGATGGACCAACAGATGTGTTCTGCTAGAACGAACCACTTGAGCATTTGCGCCACAGGTGCGAAGCCGTTTTTCAGGAAGTATATGAAAAGGTATTTATCATGAGATCACGAGCTTGATAGGAAACGGAAGCAATGTCGGAAGACAGACGAGGAATTGTGTTGTCCTCGAAATAACCTACGCTTTTTCTGCACCTCAGTGTTATGGAAAGAACAGTGGTGGAATAGATTTGATTAGAGTCTTCGAACTTTTTAAAGGCAAAGCACTACCAAAACCGTAATTGATTTCTAAATGTTTTAATGCTGGCAAGCCCAGGAAATAATGGACTTGTGATCGGCTGTTGAAGCGTTGCCCTAGGTTATGATTTGGTTTTTTTATCATTTCCATGTTTCTAACTTACTGTTTTTGAGTTTTTGTGCACGCCGGCAACTTCGTAAAATAAATAAATAAAAAAGTCTATCCAGATCAGGGTGAGCGGAATTCCGATTTCCGGTGATTTTCGCCCATTCAAAAAATCGGAAGTATCCACTAGATTAGGGTTTTAAACACATTTCCTTGCCAATAGGTTATTTCGGGCGCTGAATTCGAAGTCGAAGTCCGTCTTCACTCTTCAGAAAGCCAAAGTTGATTGGATAAAAAAGCATGAAAAGAAAGAATTTCATACTGATCATTAAAGGCAGCGTCCGCGCAAAAAAAAAACAGATTTGGTTTTTTCTTCTCAATCCCATGTTTGAACCAAGTGGAGATATGTAGCTGGCAAACCTTCCACCCATGACGAAGCTTTGCGACCTACTCACTAACACTGGCATATTGAATCAAAAATGGGCCCCGTCCACTTTGCTGGAGACTACAATGCTCGTCAAGATTGTGAATGTCCAAACAGCGAAAAATTTTTTCGGGACCTTTGCGGTGTCATTGGCATTGCCCTGAGGACGGCAAATCAGCGGTTCGTTAAAATAGACCCTGTAAGAAGATAGAAAAAGCGATGCCGCTCATGTAGAGTGAGAAATAGAAAAAATCGCCCAGTGGAAAAAAGTGGCGTAAAAAGGCCGTTTTAAATTTTAATTTTAATTTTATTTTTCCAAGAGGCCTTTGCTGCCTTAGTTTTGACTTCTGGAAGGCGACAGTCGGGCAGATGGTGCATCCTCTGAATGGTTATCGAAAACTTCAAAAGCTGGACTGTTTTCAGGAAAGAAAATCGAGGTCTTCCGCAGGAGGGAGAACAAATCTCAAAAAAATTTATTAGATTTCAAGCACAGTAAAAAAGCATTGTTGTAAAAAAAACGGCCTTTTTATACCAGTTTTCCCAACGGGCATTTTTTTCTGTTTTTTACTCTACATGAACGGCTTTGCTTTTTCTATTTCCCTACTGAGTCTATTTCACCGAACTGCTGAGTTACGGCCCTCACGGCAATGCCGATGACACTGAAATGCCTAGAAAAACTGGTTTATCGCTATTTGAACATTTGTAATTTTCACGAGGATTCCCGTCGCGAGCCACTGACAAGCAGGTCTGAAAAACTAGGGATTGTATAAAAATATTTTGTGGTGAAGCCGAGTTCAAACCAATTTGAAAAGGATTGGAAAAATTCAGTGATGCAACCTCCCGCCCCCAATATCTTGAACTCAGGATGCAACCCCCCCCCCCACCACTCTGGAAAATTTACAACATTGCCTGACCCTTCCCCCAACCCATGGACTACCTTGTGTGTTCGATATGAAACCGAAGATATCACCGTTGAAGGCCTTCCGTGGGATTTTTAACCAATTGCGGGAAGAAGCTAAAGAAGGCTAAACTGGGATCGAGTGAATATTTTTCATAAAAAGATTTCTATAGCACTTCGTGAAGGTCAGTTCTTATATTGGACTTGACCACTTTGCGGAGGATTCTGCGTATCTACGAACTTTGTTAGTCACCTTTCAGTTCGCGGAAGTTCCAAGAATGAATCTGACCATCTGCAGACTCATTTCGAACAGTAACCACAGAATTATGGCCAAGATTAATCAGAAAACGATCTTTTCGAAGGAAGCATATCCTTGAAGCATTATCAGTGAATCCCTCTAGAAAAAAAGCAAAAACTGAAATGAAAGCCCAGAAAACTCCGGAAAACAATCCCTTCCACAAACGTTCGATGCCAAAAAGTCGGGAATGCAGCAAAATCAAGCTGCGTTGATTGTTTTGTTGTTGTTGGAGTTCAAAATGTTGAAGTAGGCAGAATAATATTGGAGATCTTGGTTTGTGCATTCTGCATCACGACAAAACTGCGTCGAACAAAATGTGCTCAGATAAAAACAGCCCACTTCCCGCCGACCAAGTCGGGCTAGTCGACGTCGCGCGGCCCCAATTTCATGGGCGTGGCATAGCGCCCCACTTCCCGCGGAGAGAGAGGTTTTCCCATCTTCCCGCGGAGTGTCGGCAGGCAGTCGGCTATTCCTGTGGGTCATCGAACACTCACTCATCGATTCTCACTTTGATATCATCATTGCACCACCCACTAGAGTGGAGCCAATGAACGATAGCTGAGCAGAGAACGCTGTGTTGAGACTCTTCCCAAAACCAGCGCTGTGTGCGACGCTTGTCTTGGGTAGGTGAACCACTCTCCAATATCGGCATCTGCGAATGGGAAGACTGCCAAAACCAGTGAGTTAAAGAAGCTTTCCCATAGAAGCTCACTCCTTAATTGTCAAGAGCAGTTCGAGATGAAATCCCCAGAAGCGGACTTTTGAATTTTCGTTACAAAAGACCTCTACTTAAAGGGTGATTTTTAACTGTGCTTCAAACTGCTTTAAGATTCTCTTCTGTCAGTGACGAGATTAGCCGTAAGGCGATGGCAGAAGGGCCGCAGAGTGCTTGTTCAACGTGTACGGGCAGTAAACGAAACGGCGCTGCCGACTGCCCGCGACCGATCTATTGGCCTTCCGCGGAAGAGGTTACGGGACGTCGGCTAGTGGTACCGCGGGAAGTGTGATGTCTCTATATGAGTGATAGAGGAAACGGTCCCGGAAGAAGCGCGGAAATTTGACCAGAAAACTTCGCAACCTCATTTTTTGTTTACTTTCGGGTACTTGCTTTGCTACCGGAAACAAATCATAGAAGTAGGAAAAACTAGATATCTTTGAGAACGCCAATAGCACCTTGATAGCTACGAGAGAAAAATACTCGTCCTTTGAGTCTCATTGTCTTTTCCCTGCGATGAATCCAAGCGAAAAATCGTTCGAGTGAATACGCACTCTCAGGTCAGTTTCACTTCTCATCCGGTGTGGCATTGTCCGATTAGCGTGAGAGGAGGTTTGCAGGCTTATTTAACTTTTTGCCAGCTCCTTTTTCCTACTACAAACCAGACAAAATGAAGCATTGAGTACGAAAAATGACGGATGGAATGGGAGATTACACTGTGTAACAAATATTCACTTTTTTCTGTTTCTGCGTTAAAATTGTGTCTTCCTAACCCGTTAGGTCTAGAACAGACAGGAAATCGCTGATATCCCAGGAAAATTTCGCTTTTGTGACTAGGACAATCAAATTTAGAAAATCGGGTGTTTCAGTAAGTCAGGTTTTGTTCCTGGCTTCTAAGTGTCATATTTCAATTGTTTATGTTTGATGTATGCGAAAATTGAATTCATTAAGCAAAACGTTGCTTACACAACGACAACACAAAGAAAACTCGTTTTTTGTGGTGAAAATAGAAAGATTTTCATTCATTTTAGGCAGTTTGATCAGGTAAAAACAAAAAATGCACAAGGAACAGACAAACAGTCGGAAAGCACTCAACAAGGCTCAGAAACATGTAGATTTTCTAGATTTACGATTGTACTGTTAATCACTCTCTCAAAGTTGCACCCAAATGTAGTCCCTCATGGTTTCGTTATACTTTCCTTGGTAACGACGTTAAAAGTCCGATATATCTTGATGAAAGGGCTCGCCTTGCTCCTTGAATTTGTCGAGATGCGAATCACTTATATGGCCTTTCAGAGACATTCTGCATCCCATTTTAGCGTAATTCTTTATGAGAGTGCACCAACTTCACATAGCTTTCCGCTTTGCGATCACCTAGGAAGCCGTGAACAACTGCAACGACATTGGTCCAAGCCGTTCTCTCCGTCCTGTTCAACATCTTTGCGAAATCCTCAAATTTTACGATCCTCTCGATCCGTGGTCCGACGGATATACCAGCGTCGGACTCAGTCGTAACCAAGGACAGTACAACGAAACATGATGAGGGGCTCCATCTGGGTGCAACTTCGAGAGAGTGATACACAGTGCAATCGTAAATCTAGAAATTCTACACATTTCTGAACCTTGTTGAGTGGTTTCCGACTGTGTTTGTCTAGTCCTTGTGCATTTTTTGTTTTAACCTGTTCATAATGCCGAAAATGAACAAAAATCTTCCTATTTTCTTAAAAACGGGTTTTCTCCGAGCTGTTGTAGTGTAAGCGAAGTTTCTTTTCAATTAAGTCACTTTTTCACATACTTTGGACATAAGCAATTGGAATATAACAATTAGAAGCCAAGACCAAAAATTGTGTTACATAGTGTTATGAACTGCCTCTTGAAAGCAGGTCTAATCCGAGAAATATGATTATTTTTGAGAAGTCTCAGGGGCATATAATGTTGATAGACGACTGTGGAATGAGGAGGAAGTCACGTGAGCAGCATGCCGCCCTGAGACGAACCAGACTTACCCATCTCTCACTCTCTGTCTACGTCAGAGGCTGCGAGCGGAGGTTCACGACCAAATATTTTTAGAAGGCGATGACGAACGAAGTCGCAGCGAGTGAGAATCGGAAACATCACTTAGCAGTCAACGAATGCAAACGACGATTGATGACGACAGCTTCTTCGGATGTCGGAACGGAGGCGCAAAACGTTCGAAGTGGGATACCCCAAATCTGAACTTTGATAGTGCTCAAGTATACGTATTTATGGGTAATGTGCAGAATGAAGGGCATCTACATGCTTACAGCAAAAAAAAATCTCGTAAATGAAAAAGAACTTAGAACACGAACAAGGATCACAGGCCAGGTGGACTAATCGCGTATATTATCAAACCACATGAAAAACCAAAATAATGTCTCAGTCTAGAAGTCTGAGCTTCAAAAATTCGCAAAGATACTAGTTTCCAACAGAGTGAAGCGGATTTTGCTTGAGCTTCTTCTCAATTGATTGTATTGAACGAATTTGCATTGTGCGTATAGAAATGTATTTTCTTAAAGAAGAGAATGTATAAAGAAGGAAAAGCTCTCGGAGACATTTCTAAATCTCAGCAAACACCATCTAATGAGGGCATAGGATCACCTGAGAGATGAACTTCAGGATTTTCACGTAATTGGGTACAAGACCCTCCTTCTTGTAGAGAGGGGCGAAGAGTTCTTTGAAGACAGTGGTCGCGATGAAATATGCTAGTCTTTTTTTCATCGCTAAACCCTTTTCTGGGTTTCGAGTAATAGGACCTATAAGAAAAAATCGCGAAAAAAACGTTGTTTTGGGCCAAATTGGATGCCTGAACTTTCTTGTCTTTTGACGGGGGACGAGCCCATTCCACATCATCGGCATCGATGATCTCTAATATAAACAACATCAGCTTGCTACAATTGAATTTCAATTAATGAACCTTGACTCATCTAGTCAAAAACATTGACTGAACGGTTTGCTTTCATTTTTCAACTGTTTTTATTAGGTAAATTTTGTATTTATTTCTTTCTCTGAATGCCGATGATTTTTGACTGCTCGGCATGAGACCGCGATCTTTTTGGGCGGCGCTCTGCACGTGTGCACGAACTGGCATATTTGGGCCCTAGGAACTCTAATTCTAGCCGGTTTTTCACCGCGTTACCTTCATAGATTTTCAGCTGTTTTCGATCTAAGCTGATTTTTGTAGTTTTTTTTTCGATAACGTTTTCATCGTGACCACTGCCTTTAAGGCTCACTTTTCCAGATAACGCGACAATCTGCAACTACTAGCTGTAAACTATGAAATCAAAAAGGTAGAGCTTCATTGGAACAAGGGCAAGAAGATCAAAATACGAAGAGTTGCAAAAAATGTCAGCGAGAATGAGCCGAACTGTCAGGCGACTAGGGGCCGAGGATTGCCTGAGGTGGTCTGCTCAGTTTAATTGTGTCTAAAATCTACAGTTTGATCCATCCGAGAGCCAGGAAAAGACAAGGGGGGGGGGCGAAGAAGGTGCATGCTCACACGGAGGGCAGGTTTGATCTGTTTGAGCTCATGGCCCATTTTAGGCTCCGTCCATACTCTGAAGATTTCAGAAATGTTGCGAACACTAATTTCAACAACTTACCGAAGTCTTCCGTAAGTTGTTGAAATCGTGATCGTAAGTTGCGCAGCCTCATGCCCTAATGTGTTCGCAACATTTTCGGAACTGTTCTGAAACTTTTTAAAATGTTGATTCCAACTATCGACTGATCGCGACGCGAACCCTCTGCCGCAACCATTAGGTCGCGGCGCCGCGGGCTTCTCGTTGCGACGACGGGCGATCGGGGCGCGGGGCTACACCCGCGTGTTAGTTACTTGCATGTGCACCTATGTATTGGTAGCGGTTGAAACTGATCGTAGGAGCTATAAATTGGATCCGAGCCAAAAATTTTCGGATAATCGGATTTCGGGCTGATCCGGATTTGGCCTTTTTTCGGTGATTCGGATTTCGGTTCGGTTCGGATTTGGCCTTTTTTCGGTGATTCGGATTTCGGTTCGGTTCGGATTTGGCCTTTTTTCGGTGATTCGGATTTCGGTTCGGTTCGGATTTGGCCCTTTTTCAGTGGTTCGATTTTCGGTTCGGTTCGGATTTGGCCCTTTTTCGGTGATTCGGATTTCGATTCGGTTCGGATTCAGCCCTTTTTTGGTGATTCGGATTTCGGTTCGGTTCGGATTTAGCCTTTTTTCGGTGATTCGGATTTCGGTTCGGTTCGGATTCGGCCTTTTTTCGGTGATTCGAATTTCGGTTCGAATTGGATTTGGCTCTTTTTCGGTGATTCGGATTTCGGTTCGGTTCGGATTTGGCCTTTTTTCGGTGATTCGGATTTCGGTTCGGTTCGGATTTGGCCTTTTTTCGGTGATTCGGATTTCGGTTCGGTTCGGATTTAGCCTTTTTTCGGTGATTCGGATTTCGGTTCGGTTCGGATTTGGCCTTTTTTCGGTGATTCGGATTTCGGTTCGGTTCGGATTTGGCCTTTTTTCGGTGATTCGGATTTCGGTTCGGTTCGGATTTGGCCTTTTTTCGGTGATTCGGATCCGAATACTCGATTCGGATAATGAGCCGGATACAACACAAAAAAAAACTATTGGAGAAGGATCATCCAACAGTTGTGCAACATACAGTCTAAAATGAGGACTCCTTTTTTCGCACCCCTACAGACCCATAAATGCATATACACATACGTTAGAGTTTCACCGGCCTGGAGTTTGAAGCTACCCGAAATCGCGGAAGATTCCGTGAAAAGATGGTGAATATCAACATGACTAAGCGATACGTCGCAGTGAAGACGAGTAATATGATTTTCTCACTGAATAAAGACTAAGAAAGTTGAGGTTAGAATACATACAGGGGTGGAAGTAAAAAGGTTTGGGAACGCGAATGAAGTCGCAATAAGTTCGCATGTAAACTGCAGTTTAACGCGAGCTTTTCATTCGACGATTTTTGAGCAAGAAGCCAGAAATAGCCAAAATTAAGCATTCACACACCACCGTATGAGCCACAAAATACGCTTAGTGTAGTTTAAAAAATTCCGGAGAAAAAGGCTCATGCTACTTTTTTTTCAGAAAAAAAAGTGAATTTGAAAGAACTCTAGCACTGTTTTCAGCTCGCATCAAGTTCGTGCAGAACTGCAACTTGAAACGAGCTGACTGAGAACATTGACATAGTGTATGAATGAAGAAAAAGATTGATAGCCTCCGAAAAAGTCCTCTGGGGAAGCTTTTCGGGAACTATCTAACTGTTTCTTTATTTGTACACTATTTCCAGGTTCTCTATCAGTTCGCATTGAGTTGCACTTCTGCGCGAACTTAACGCGAGATCGCATGCGATGACGCGTATTTTTTGTGGTTACTTTTGCTGAAGAGTACGCAGGATGTTGTGGGATGTGTGCAGGACCCGAGCGGGAGTGTACAGGATGTAGTTAGGACCCCAGTAGCAGTGTGGAGAGTAAGTGTGAGACCCCTGATAGAGTGTTCAGAATGTATGCGAGACCCCACTTTGGGTGTGAAGGGCGTAATGCAATATGTACTATCCCACAGTGGGAGTGTGCAGGACGTCATAGATTATGTAGAGGACCCTAGTAAGAGTATATCGAACATTTTGAGGAGAAAGTTAGGCATCAGGAACTCAGAGAAAATCATGAAAGCTGCACGCCAAGTCTTGGGAGAGAGAACAGGACCCTAGGTGTATTTTTGTGTTTCGAGGCAAGTGTGCAGTAGCCACCCGATGTGGCCAACCCAACCGATGTGATGCATGATGTAAGGTATGAAATTAATGATATCACTGAATTTGTTCCACATATTTCATATCTATCCGCCGCGTGTGTCACACCGGGTGTTTTTCCAACCTTTCTCGTGTATGTCTTTCATAAGTAACGATCGGGCTCACCACGACAGGTCACGGCTATTTTTCCACGATCTATGACCGTGGCCTTATATGCATGAAATATGAGCGTACATAAAGATTATTCTGCTGTATTTGATAACATGGTGTCGGTCAGTCATTAGAGCGTTGGGTGCAGTGCTGGAACGAGGTTTCTTCACAATCCCACTTAGGTTATACACACTCCCACTGCGGTCCTGTACACATTTTGGATGCTCTCACTAGGTTAAGGCACACATTTCAAGACGTCCTGAACACTCCCAATAGGAGTTTCCACAGTCACTTGAAACAGTTGTAATCTCATTTTTTCGGACTCTCGTGATTAAAACATTTTTGAACAAACATGAGACTTCGCGACAGACCATTTCTCACTCCCAATCAGGGATGAGCGAAATAAAAATTTTGAATTTCGGAAATCGAAACAAAATTAAAATTCCGGAAATCGAAAATCGGAAATCGAAACAAAATTAAAATTTCGGAAATCGAAAATCGGAAATCGAGCACTTGCCTGTTCTTTAAATTCGTGCACTGCCTGTTCTCTCTTGAACACCACTATGAATGCAAATAATCATGACTTCTTTATTTTTTGCATTTGGAGGCTATTTTCGGCCTTCGCAGTGCTTATTGTGAAAGCTAGATCCATAACGGCTAAGGATTAATGACCAACAAGGGCTTTGGCTCGATGAACGACTAACGACTAACTAATTATAAAATTTCAATTACGCACATCCCTGAATCCCATAGAAATTGAATTGCTTTGAAGGCAGTGTTCACGATAAAAAAAGTTGCCCCTTTTTAAAAAAAACGTAAGCTTTGGGTCCCTCAAATAAGAGTAAAGATGAAAGTACGACGAGAAACGGTCAAAGTTTGAAAATTTTGTGGACCAGCAGATCCCTTGGATCACTCCTCCCACGTCAAATAACAGTTGTCTACCGTTCGTTTCCAAAGAAGAGCAGTTGCTGAAATTCCGATTACTCTTTATTCTAAAAGATTCTAACATCTAAGAATGTGCATTAAACCATCTTATTTCTGAAGGGTGTTGACTACAAGAAACATAAAACAAAGTGAACTTCTCAGGAATTTTAAAGCGCAAAACCATTTCCGGAAACTGGATCGTTCAGTTCTCAGTTCCCCGGAACACATCAAATAGGCGTACTCAAATATTTCAGAAATTTCCTTAATCAGTTTTTTTCTTCGATATTTGAGAGTTTGTGGGGCTTTGAGTGGGGCTTTGAGAGCTTTCCCCTATTAACTTTTGATTCGTGGACTTACCTGCTCAGAAACACAGAAAATTAGAATAAGGGTTTTTTTAATCGTGAACACTGCCTTTAGCAAGTCTTGAGAGAAGTTGACGAGTCTCAACTTGTCAACTTCTGTCAGTGGATGCAGATTAATACTATTTCCGCATTTTGTTCCGATTTCCGAATAAATTTTTCGGAAATCGGAACTCCGACGCCTAAAAACACGAGGAAATCGGTTTAGACCAGCTTTCAATAGGGAACGCAGAGTATCACTAGGATCTATGCCGACTGTAAGCAGAAACTTCTAGAAACTTTTCGAAATCTCGCGCGCGCGTTCGCGTCGATATTGAAGCACGTTATGGGTCACTCATGGATACTATGAAGTAGCAGGGCTGGACCAAATCATGACGCATTTAGAATAATCGGAATCTGAATCACGAATCGAATCCTGGTGTTAATCGGTGATTCGGATTTCGGTTCGATTCGGATTTGCCGTTTTTTCGGTGATTCGGATTTCGGTTCGATTCGGATTTGCCGTTTTTTCGATGATTCGTATTTCGATTCGATTCGGATTTGGCCATTTTTCGGTGACTCGGATTTCGGTTCGGTTCGGTTTTCGCGTTTTTTCGGTGATTCGGATACCGAATCGTCAGAATTTCGAATCATTAGGACGGATACCCGAAATTATCCGAATCGGATCCAATGTTATAATAGGAGCATTAAAGTGTTGTAACCTGACTGAATCACCACCCAAGGTGAGCACAGTGAGCACCTAATGCAGAAGTAACTGTGGTTTTTGAGAAAAGTTTTTTTCTTCTCTGTTCAGGCTGTTTTGGCGAGGCGTATTGTAATATTCGGTTTCTCCTACTAACCCAGATTCTTTATTGCTTCCCGTAAAACTTTTTATTCTTAGAAGTTAGCATTTGAATAAATAGTGCAATAGCAGTAGTGAATAATTATATCTGTCGATACTCGTCTCCTTTAGAATCGCCTAATCTACCTGTAATGAAAGAACATTCGGCTTCAATTAGTATTAGATGATGACACCCACAAGGACTCACGGGATTCCTTCAAAAGAGCAAATATAGCATTTCTTTCCACAAACTTTGATTCTTAAAATTTTTCTTTGTGCGATAAATTTGAGACGCCGATTTTGCTAGTTGAAAAGTTAAAACAAACCAGTAATCAGCAATATTTACTTCGCAAAGTACTGATTTTGTCTTCAAAAACTGAAAAAAAAACTTAGACTCGGTTGTTTGATAAAGTGATAAATAATTGTGATGATGAATTGTGCATTTTTTGTTTCTACCCGTTCATAATGCCGAAAAAGAATAGAAATCTTTCTATTTTTACAAAAAACGTGTTTTCTTCGTGTTGTTGTAGTGTAAGCAAAGTTTGTTCTCAATGAAGTCATTTTTTACATACTTTGGACAAAAGCAATTGAAATATAACACTTAGAAGCCAGGAACAAAAATCGTGTTACATAGTAGTGTAATCATTCTCTACTGCTACCACACACTTTATTCGAATGCAAATTTCTAAAAAGAAGAAGTTTTACGGGCAAAAAAGGAGCTTTGTTTGAAGGGAGAAATCGAGTTCCATATCACGCCTTGTCAAAATAACTAAATAGATAGGAAAATTCCTTTTCAAGAAACCTCAGTTTATCTAGCATCAGCTTTTTAAAAATTAACCCATCTCATTTAGTCACCAAGAGCTGTTATAAACTGTGAATTGGAACATTATTGCTTCATCGTACATACATTCTTCATTCAGATGCTAACCATTTGTGCCCATTTGAATTAACACAGTCACAGGAGAGCAGAAGTTTGCTTAGAAGTGTGATTTCTACGGTATTACGCAGTATGTTGTAGAACATGCAATTCACATCTTCCCCATCCGCTGACGTGTACCCCGGCTACTTTGGCAATAAACCTTGGCTGTAGCTGTGAGCACGGCTCTCTGTTCCTCGTATATTCTACGACTGCTCCATCATCTTCTTCCAAAGAGGGATTTTGTGGCAGTGAATAAACAACTTCGATCTTTCACTAATTCCGTTGTTTTATCACTGGGAAACATCGTTAGTTCGCCTCGAAGAGCTTCTCTCTTCACTCAGGTCAGCTCGCATACATAGGCTGCAAGAGAAGGAAGTTACAAGCCTCGGACAACTCGTCCACCATGCTTTCCTAGCTCAATTTTTGAGGGACCATAACTCCGTTCCTAGAAGGTCTTGTACGATTTCAAAAACATCATTAGAATCAGCATGGGACCGTCTTCAAAAAAGGCGGAAAAGCAGAAAAACGACTCCTATCGTGAACACTGCCTTTAATCGAATGCCACAGAGCCGTCAAAATCTGACTTCGGAACACGCTGTTTTATGCTTTTTTACTCATGCTTGCTACCTCGTCTCGAATTTAACGCAAACAATAACAGATTTCTAACAAGAAATTTGATAGGCAGTGAAGGAAAAAAATTGAGAAAGGATGTGTAACGCACGAGCAAAGTGAAGGGTGGAAAATGATGAAACTGATCAATAAAGGAAGAGGTTGCAAGAGCCTTTCAGTTAGTTGTTCCTGCAAATATTTGTCACGCTTCCGACGTCTACTAGGTTGCCTGCCGAATAGCGCTATTTGTAACTAATGATAACTGAACTGCAAGTTTCTGTGAGCTCATAAGGCCCATCGAAACATGATTTTAGCATTTTAACCTGCTCGTAACATTATCGAAAACTTCAGAGATACGTGGCGAGAACGCCCGCTCTCGCTCTCCTCAGCGCTATTCAACGTTGATAGGCGCCCGTACAGGCAGAAAGACACCGACAATTGCATCCTGCCTCGTGTTGATTCGATTGACAACGCTTGACCTGGTGATCACTTACTCGAATCGACACGTTTGCTGCTCATTTATCATGGTTTTGGATGGTCTTGGTAGGGGTATTAGACCCGAGGGCATTGGCTTTGAGGTAGGTTTGGCTTTTATTGCTCGCTCGAGGGACACAGCAAATCGCTCGAAAGTGGCTGCATCTCTCCTGAATTGAGCGCGAGCGAGCGAGAGGAGGCGGAAACGCGCGGCAGCCGGCCTGAGCGCGCGTAAGCGAACGTAAGCGCCCTTCAGCGGCTGGCGAATCGTGTGTTGATGACGACCATCGATTTTGCATAATCGCACGCTCTCGCAACGTATGGACGCTGCCTTAGGCGTCGTTTATAGTTCCGCCGCAAAGCGGCGCGGCGATGTGCAATCCTGCAATATTGATCGTGCCGCGCCGCGTGATCAATATCACAGAAATGCACTGTGCCGCGCCGCTCGGCGGCGGGAGTATAAACGACCCCTTACCCTTCCATCGCTGATCACCGCGAAGCGAAGCTTCGAATACTGATGCGACACGGTCTCGATCAATACTCATGATCATAGTGCCACCGCGTCGCACGGCAATGATACTCTAAAAGAGGTCTAAAGTACAGCCAGCGCCACACCAAGTCCTTTACAACGGGTCGTCCAGAAGTATGGCCGGTAGGAAGCCACTTACTTTCTATAAAATATCTGATAGGTTAGTGTTACACAAGTCTTATTACCTCTTCATCTCATGCTTGTCTTATTCAGCGTAATAAATGATATGAAAAATCGGGTGTCTGCTTGATCTTGGTCAATTGAATCGGCTGTCCACTCAACTTCCACGAGCAGCTGCTGTTAACAGCAACACGAGCCGTCAATGAGGAGGGGTGGAAACCCAGTATGCGTTGGTAACACACGCACCTGGTCAGCCTCAGCGCAAAACAGCTCTAGTGGTTGCAGTGAAAAATTATGTTCTTCTGTACGTTCCGCTACCAGTATGCGGGTCTGTCAGATAGGCACCGTCGCGATCGCGGAAAGTTTGATCCCGAGCTTATCACGCGCCTAGCGATCGGAAGTGAAAGAGTGGCGGTCGTAATAAGTCCGAATCGCCGGAGGGGTGGAGCAGGAGTCAAATGCTATGATTGGCACCGGTGTACATATCCTCCAATCTTGGCGCTTCGCACCTCCCCCGTCGATTTCGCGCTTGGGACACAGCACGGCCACACCAGAAGGTAGAGTGTGACAATGATCCAGCCGTATTGGTTCTGATGGCAACAACTGGGAGGCAAGGGGGCCCAACCAGAAGACTTAAACGCTCTTCTAGAGCGCCTTCTAAGAATATTTCTACGACGCCGCGCGAGGGCAAGTAGCCTTCCCATAGCTATGAATTGTTGCTGCAAGTTGCTACCACGCGACCGCGTATACGTTTCCATGGAAATCTTCTGTCATGGGAATGTTCTTGAGGCGCACCACTGAAATTTTTTTTGTCTTCGACTCTGCGTCTGACCACATTGTTTCGATGCTGTCCTGATTGCGAGGGCGAACGCGATTGCTTTACATTGACAAATCAAGAACGGAGTTTACTATGATCATCGTCTTTATAAGGACAGTCTTTCTTGCTCAAATTTCTCTCCTTCGCCATTTTTAGAGTTCCTTTTTAGGCACCTTTTCCCTTCTGGATAATGCCGCGTTGAGAAGTGGCCGGATAATGGCGGACTTTACTACAGAGGTCCAAGAGGAAATTTCGAGGAGCGTTTTTCCTAACTTTCTCGTGGTTAGCAATGCGTCAAATCCTTCCCCCTTCTCTTTATTTTTCTAGTATTTAGAGACTCTCGTCTGGTCTCAAGCACTGAGCTGAATGCCAATCGACAGCTGCTTACGCACACGACAATGGGGCAAAGTGTCTGTTATCTCGTCCAGATGTGCACATCGTCGATCGTTTATTGCCTCGAAGACTAGAAACTGCCCAAAAGACGCGGAAAACATCGCAAAAATGAGTGGCTGATGTCAACTGAATGAATCGCGCAGAATTCCATCAATGCCTTGCATTTTTCTCTGCTTCAGAGACGATTTCTTACGCTCCTGATGTCGCGAACTCTTCGACAGGGAGATAACGAAAAAAACGCCACCAACACCGTTCTGCTTTTGAGTTGTGGAGGGGGGGAGGCGCAGGGATGAATTACAGAGCACACCTATGGATACTAAGAGAAGCGATTTGTTGGAGTGACCTGAAATGAGCGAACATTTGCTGAGAGTTATCCACTTGCTAGGAGTTATCAATGAGGTAATGTGTTTTGAAAGCCTTGAGTTGCGAACTCTGCGGGCTTGTAATTCGACCACAAATGGGGAGAGTTTGAGTGGGAAGAATAGCAAATTCGTTCGACTAAGTGGGCTGGTACTGCGCCGGGAAGGGTTCGGTAGTCCTAGATTTATTTATTCATTGAATATTCATTTATTCACGCTCTATAAATATAGCCCGATGGAATGTTTTGCGCAAAGTCTATACCAAAGTATCATCCAAATTTTGAGCACCGAACTATTTACAGATTTTCAGTCCCCCCCCCCAAGTTATTTCCCTCTCGCAATTTAGCGAAATCTGAAACAAATATGAACGATGGCTAACATACCGCAATCGACGGGTATTTCAATGGAAATTGTAAAGTATACACCGGAACCTTGTGCAGCAGCTCGAATGACCCTCGGGGTCAAGACAGCAAAATTTGAAACGATGACCTACTGCAGTTATCTCAAATAGGTGGCACTGCCATTCCGACAATCAACTAAAGGAAATCAGTTACGTGATGAGCATCATCTTATTAACCCCCTTTAACAAAGTTTGAGACAATTTCTTTCCTACCAAAGAAGCTTGAAAAATCGAAAAGTGCAATTTTCGGAGGTGGTAGTGAATTTACTAAGAACACTCGAAATGCTCGACCACTGTGAATGTAAATAGTTTACATTATTAGGAACCTATTCGTATTTGAGGAGGACTTCAAGCATTAGAACTTCAGAAAATATTGGCAGTTTTATGGCGTGGGTGCGCAGTGTGGACACGCGGTCTCTTAAGTGTTAAAAACGATGAGAAGTCAAGATCAAGGCGGACCAAGGCAAGTATTACCCATGTTTCTCAACGCATGAAGCGAACTACAGTACGCGCGCCAAGTTTTGTAGAAACGGGGAGCATTTGCCGAACTTGGCAAAAACACGTCTAATCCTTGTAACTTTTCTGAGCGGAGACTTTTCCAAAATCTGAAAACGCTATCCTATTCACACCTGAAATTCCAACCTAATAATGTACTTTACGTATCGAAGTTTCCTAAAATCGCCTTGCTTTTGAATGAAATTCGTCTTGCAGGCGTTTTTCAAAAACGTCGCGCGGGGCAATTTCTGAGGAGTAATTGTACAATGAATAGAAGAGCAATCTCTGTGTTTCCTGCATGAAATAAATGCAGGTGGCGCAATCTCGAAATTGGTCAGGGAAGAATTCTGGAAAACCTCCAATAAACACGCTAGGGAACTTTCTGAAAAGTCGGCCCTAAGTTGCATGAACCCCATAACGTGAAATGAAGGAAATCGTGAATTCAACCGGCACAAATCTCGAGATTTTCCCACCTGCATCTGATTCACGAAGGAAACATGGAAATTGTTCTTCTACTACTTGTACAGTTACTACTCAAAGTTCCGCAGCACGTTGCTGAGCGATACGTTTTTAAAAAACGCCCGCAAAACAATTCCATTCAGGCTCCGTCCATACGTGGCGAGAGCGTGCGATTACGCAAAATCGATGGTCATCGTGGGCACACGATTCGCTAGCCGCTCACAGGCGCTCCTTCTCGCGCGCCCTCGCCCGCTCGCTCTCGCGCGCTTGCGCCAGCTCTACGAAGCTAGTAGCAAGTTTCAAGCTTACTGCTCCATCACTAAAGCAGGTGGCATTAGACCTGTAGCAAAACTACACAAGCACGCCCATGCCGATCATTATTTCCACAGAAAAATTTTTCCAAGTTGCTTGGATTAGAGCACCTCGTAATAGCCAAAAAACATGATTGCACAATTTCGACCTCCTCAGCCACTACCCAGTGGCTTCTCGAAGAGAGCGGTGTGTGAATGAATGCATACCGCTCCTCTGCCCTTTTATACTCAGAAGTTTCGAATCAAGTTACTTGCGAGATTGCCTGCCAAAATCAAGTTACTTGTGGCTTATCTCAGTTTTTTAAGTTACTTGCGGGTTTGCGACTCGCAAGTAACTTACACGGTTAAAAATATGATACTTGCGACTTCCGAATATCGCAAGTAACTTGAATCGGCAAGGAAACCTCGCATGTAACTGGGTTTTGTAAAGAAATTTAGCCGTGGATTTGGCTGCGTATTGAAGGCCATGCTGCACGTTAAATACGCAGCCAAGTCGAGCGAACACGGCGTTCGTGGCATGATCGATTTCGTTTTTTGTTCGGTTTAGCGCGCCCCTCGCTCTGGATTCATTTTCTTCTATTTCTGTTCTTTCTTCTTAACAATTTTCTCAGCACTTCGAGGCAGAGATAAAGAAATGTTGCAATTTCTACTTTTTTTGTATTTTGCTTGCAATTGAGGTTACATTTTTTACACAATTGACGAGCTTCGGGTAGTGCCAGTGAAACTTATAGTGAGAATACCTCGCCGATTTTTTAAAATTGTGTCCAACATTTCTGTTGTTCCTTCCTCCCAAATTTCCGATTTTTTAATCCCGGAAATCGACAGAATTCGCGTTCTGTGCTCAAATTTTCCTCCTGATTGGAAGCTTTGAACGAATTCAGTCGAAGACTTGGGAAAATTGAGAAAGAAACGGTTCAAAACTAGTTGAGGCGCACTCAAAATTTACCATAGAAATGGAAATTTCTTTCGTTATTCTATACATATGTCATAACGTTATCACCGCAATTTCCTGGAAATTCCATTGAATTAAATCGATTTTCGAAAGCGGTATCATTCATTCCGACCTTGGATACTGAGTGCCCCCCAACTAGTTTTGCACCAAACGAACTTCAGATTTGTGATGTGCATCCAAAGTTACCCATTGTCAGAATTCTAAGTCAAATCTGGGACATATTTTTTAAACGCTTACAGAAACTTCACCCTGAGCCATGTTTTCTAGTATAGGGATACTTTTCCTATAAGATGGCATCGTACTAACTTAGTGTGCTCTATGCCCAAACGACGGCTCGTTCTTGCTGTGAGTCGTGCCATCGTTGCAAAATGACTAAGCTGGGAGCATCGGCGAATAGCTTTCTGATTTCTCTCTCTCTCCCACTCTCTTTCTGACGGAGCTTAGCGCTCTCCAAGACGGGTGGTTTTTGATAATGTTGATAAAGGGCAATCACTTCCAGCTTCCTGTTTGACGGCCGCCGCATCACCGATGATGACACTCCGAAGACGCTGGAAATGGAGGATGTCATCGAGGTAAATTATACCTACATGTTCAGGCTTAGATTCTTTTATGAAGTGTGTCCCGTCGGTTGGAGACCAATATGCATCAAAATCCATGCAAGGCGTGCGCAGCAGCGGCACTGCGCGGTAGAGGCAGATCTTAAGTGAAACTTCCTATTCTCGCGGAAGAGTTTTCTTTTTTTCTTTATTATTTAATCGTGTAGTATTCGCTCCGGTGGGCAATTAAGGTTTAAAATAAAATCTAAAAAGTCACAGGTGAGAATCTGCAGGTTGACCTTTGATAAGCTATGAACACGCAACGCGGCCGCCCGCGTTCATCTACCCATGGTACAGTCTAAACTCCTTTCTGAGGTGCAGGCGATACATTGCTTCAAAGGTTAGCTACATACAGGTTCAAGCGGGGTTGCGAAGTTTCGTGACGGGGGGGTCACAAAAGTTTGACCTGAAAATGAAAGTCATGGTGGATCGTAGAGATTTCGGACCAGACATGGAAATTTGGTGGAGATATCCTATAAATTCTCGATTTCTGAAAGTCATGGTGGATCGTAGAGATTTCGGACCAGACATGGAAATTTGGTGGAGATATCCTATAAATTCTCGATTTCTGATCGTCAGAGGGAAGGATCGTAACTTCGCTCAGGTTTTAGACGCTTGAGCCCGATTAGTCGAGTTTTCCGATTGGACCGGCATACAAAAAATAATTCTAGAAAAATTCAACTGCCTGGAAATCGCGCTCCGGGAGGATCGCGGAAATTCAAAATTTTGATGGTGGGGGACACTCCCATTGTGAAAAATTGCCCAACGCCCCGCTTGACCCTGGCTGTATACTTTACATACACAGAGTAATTTCCGAAACTGCCCATTTGGATTTTTTAGAAGCGAGGATTCAAAATCCTGGAATGCTTCATAGTGATTTTATGTTGTTTGAATAAATATAAACTCATTTGCTAAAATTCTAGTTAATCCAAGGAGAGTTGCAAACCACGAGCAGTGACGAAACCGGAGGACGAGACAACTCAGAATATTTCGGTCTCTTTCGTTTCCGAATTTCCGTTTCCGGCGTTTTTTGGCCATTTCTCTTCCGTTTCTGAAAATCTTGGCGAAGATTTCCGCCCAGCCCTGGTTGGAATCTTGAGAACAGAACATTTTTGTTCATTTTTTTCTGAGGCAAACTACCAGAGGTAACAGGGTCGTGGGCTCGAACAAAGTTATTTCGAATCACTGCATTTTGGATCAGGTTAAAGTTCGGCTTCTCCCATTGAGTTGAACCTTGCAACGGTTTGAAACTGCGTTTTCGATATTTTCAATAATTGGGTTGCTCAAATGTTTGTTTTTTGCTATGCGCGAAATCAGATCATTCTATTTTTGAAGTATTCGGGCAAGCAGTGACGATTTTTGATGTTTGATCATAAATAATTGCACAATCGTTTTCGAGTGTCATCCGAGTTTTTCTTCTAAGAGAGGATCGTCATTCTCTGGAAAAATCGAATATTTTTTCATATAGTCTTCCGAATATCCATTCATCCAAATTTAAAGGGGTACAGTGTTTGATTGATTTCATTTGTCAATTTTTGGTTGAGGAATTATATAAAAAACCATTCATTAGAAATTTTCCAAAGGCTATGTTTGTAAGAGTGATTCATTGCAGATTGATGAATAGGGGCGATTCAAAGGAAATGTATTCATTTGAGAATCTCAAAACTCGTTATTCGAGTTGTTATTTCATGCGAAAAGTTTCGTAAAATGCACAGGCCTTAAAGGCACAGTCCAACCTAAGAATCGTTTTTCTATTTCCCAACCTATCTTGAAAACGGTCTCACGCTGATTTCAATGATGTCTCTGGAATCGTAAAAGACCTCCCAGAAACGGACTAATGGCCCCTGGAAAATTGAGCTACGAAAGCGTGGTGGACGAGTTATCCGGGGCTTGTAACTTCCGTCATTTTCAACCGATGTATGCGAGCGGACCTGCATGGATAGAGAGGCTGATAATGAAGGGAAGAACGGGGATATTGATAGAAAATCACCGCTCATGACGCCACTGTTCAGCTCGAAAGATCGTAAAAGGGGCGTGCCAAAGTGGATTCTCGGGGTGGGCGCCCCAGGGCGGCTTCCTCCTATATCTCGCTTGTTCGAAGGAATCGAGAGCTCGCACTTGGCAGGTGTTATATGAGGTGGATCTACTTCACAACTATTTGGGAATTTCAGATTTCGTCCCTGAGACTGGACTGTGCCTTTGAAGGCACAGAACACCCAGAAAATTATTTTTTAGGTTTTATCCTTATCTGGGAGAGGGTCACACTCTGATCACAATGGTATGAATGAAATCGTCCAAGACCACCTAGGAACGGAGATACGGCTCCTTGAAAATGCCTGTATTTTGAGGCCAAAGGTTTGGTGGACCAGATGTCACAGGCCTGTATTTCTCTTGATTTGCAGTCGCGGCAGAAGAGCAGAACAGAATGAGAAGATAGATCGGAAAGGTAGTGAAGAACGACGACTCGGTTGAAAATCATCCATCCAATTAGCCGCTATGGAGATCGAAAATCAGGAAGGGGGACGGTCCTGTGGTGGTGATGGTAGGAGGGGGCGGGTCCGTGGTGGTCGCTTATATCTAGCTTATTTGGAAGAATTGAGATCTCGCATTTGGCACGTGTTATACAGGGGCGGCATGCATGAACGCAGCGAACGGTGTCAGGGAGCCGCTCCGCGTGCCATGCGCGCAGCGTCGAGCAACGGGGCGGTCCCGAAAATCAGGCACCTCAATACACGCCACGAAATTCGGTGCCGCCCCGTTGCTCGACACTGCGCGCATGGCACGCTGGGCGCGCTCCCTGACACCGTTCGCTGCGTCCATGCATGCCGCCCCAGGAGGGGGTCTTCTGCAGAATTACACGAAAATCTCAAAATTTGTATTAGAGGGTGTAGTGTGCCTTTAAGGCTTTCTACCAGGAGTTTTTGGAAGGGGAACTTTGCTCGGAAACGGAAGAAAAAAGCGAAGAAAACGAATGCGAAAGTTTTGGAAAATCTTGCAATTCGTCACAAGCTCGCCTTTTCCGATTTTTCCGTACTTTTGCAATACATATGCAAAGAAGGCTGAAAGGCGGACACCGGAAAACACAAATTTCAGCGCATACTCATTTCCTACCCATCAGGTTTGCTCGTCATCAGTAAACCACAGGTTGAGAGGAGGGAATGGCCGGCTTTCACACGACTCCCTGGGGTTTATATCTCTTTACGAGGGAGTGACCAGACTGGGTTGCCAGAGCTACCCATGTGGTCATGTTTTTCTGATCGGCTGCTTTCCGGTTATGCGTAGAAACGCTATTTAAGCTGCCGGAGTAATAATAAAAGACAAAGTTTGAGCTGAAAAATTACGATTTCGGCATGCATGAACGCAGCGAACGGTGTCAGGGAGCCGCTCCGCGTGCCATGCGCGCAGCGTCGAGCAACGGGGCGGTCCCGAAAATCAGGCACCTCAATACACGCCACGAAATTCGGTGCCGCCCCGTTGCTCGACACTGCGCGCATGGCACGCGGACAACCTCGACACCGTTCACTACGTTCATGCATGCCGCCCCAGGAGGGGTCTTCTACAGAATTACACGAAAATCTCAAAATTTGTATTAGAGGGTGTAGTGTGCCTTTAAGGCTTTCTACCAGGAGTTTTTGGAAGGGGACCTTTGCTCGGAAACAGAAGAAAAAAGCGAGGAAAACGAATGCGAAAGTTTTAGAAAATCTTGCAATTCGTCACAAGCTCGCCTTTTCCGATTTTTCCGTACTTTTGCAATACATATGCAAAGAAGGCTGAAAGGCGGACACCGGAAAACACAAATTTCAGCGCATACTCATTTCCTACCCATCAGGTTTGCTCGTCATCAGTAAACCACAGGTTGAGAGGAGGGAATGGCCGGCTTTCACTCGACTCCCTGGGGTTTATATCTCTTTACGAGGGAGTGACCAGACTGGGTTGCCAGAGCTACCCATGTGGTCATGTTTTTCTGATCGGCTGCTTTCCGGTTATGCGTAGAAACGCTATTTAAGCTGCCGGAGTAATAATAAAAGACAAAGTTTGAGCTGAAAAATTACGATTTCTGCAGGTATGATAACATTGATCCTCCGTAAACGTCCATGATCGTTCAAAATACTGGAAACGGGCGTGATGATCATGTTCAGCGTATATTTTGTTGGAGTGCTAATTTCAGCTCCTCTGTGTTATTGTTGAAAATGAGGGCGATGTGGCAGCGTTCAAGGATTTCAAGGAGGATGGATCTACCGCAGCTGAATCATCAGCAGATTCAGCTCCACGGCCGCCACCTCCTGCACCTAAAGCGGCAGCACCTCCACCATCGCCGCCACCAGTGAGCGATTAGTAGTAGCACAATGTAATGTTAAACATGATGGGCTGTTACAGGTTGCTGCTCCGCCACCTCCATCGCCACCTGGGGCAGTGCCTTTAGGAGGACGTGTCGGTGCGACACCTTTTGCAAAGAAGCTCACCTTTGAACGGGGTGGGGATATCAGCGTTAGTCGTTTTTGTCGCTATATGATCTATATATTTGATTTGCTTTTCTTGTATTGCAGGGAGTTGCTGTTTCGGGTCCAGTAGGACGTGTTGTTGCTGCTTATCTTGCCAAGGCACCGCCTGCATGTGCTGCGACTGCACCGCGGGCAGCGGGAGCGAATTCTGTGGTCCTTGGTGCAGGATATACCGTGAGTAATTCTTCGTATTTTTTGGAACTTAGTCACCTTTCCTTGTTCCGCTGCTTGAAATTTTATTTTAGGATATTCCCCTAACGAACATGCGACGTACGATTGCTATGCGGTTATCGGAAAGCAAGAGTACGATCCCGCACTACTACCTCACCTTGGAGATTAACATGGATTCTTTGCTCAAGTAGGTTTTGTTTCCTTTTGCTTCATTTGTTTATTTGTAAGCTTTCAAATAGTGTTTTCGACGAGATGACAAAAATGACAGGTTTTTGCCTGACGTGATAAGTTCGCATCTTTGCCGAGGTCCATCGTCCTAAGGAATAGCCTGGCCTATTAACCACGGTCTTTAGCCAGGATTCGAACTTTGCCCTTCTATCTACAGCTATTCCACATCTTGCGAAGTAAAACATCGCGCCTGACCCGTTTATCGAAGCCGAATGACTCTAACTAGGGCTCACCTTGCGTGTTCTGGGTCTCATAAAACAATGTGTCGATAATTGTAGGTATGGGAGATAGCATTGGTAGTCCGTTTTCCAGATCCCTTATTTAACCTCAGAGATTTACAGGAGATTTCCAAAATTGGGCATTTCCATAGGTCTGCTTTGAGAAAAGGGGTACAAAAATAGCACTTTATAGGGCGCTCGAAAGTTGTCTCAGATTGAGTTTAACACTTGTTTGTAGGGGTTGTTTTGGGTGCTGATTACGAATCTGAGGCCCATTTGTCAAAAATTCTGAAAAAAGTTCGCCTGATTTAAGCCATGTTTTGGCCGCAGGTGGTCGCTGCGGCCATGCGAGGGACATCTGTTCCTATTTCATCGCACGTAGTGGAAAGGCGCTCTAATTGTGATCGCTTCGTGGCAAAAGTCCTACATTGCTGGGTCGTGGGACGAAATCCTATGTTTTACTGCTTTGCTGCTGGAGGAGCATTCTCGGTGGTCGCTGATCATCGCTCCATCGCTGCCATCATAGTAGCGATGGAACGATTGCCAGCGAATGACACGATTCTTCTAGTGAACGTTGACCCTTTCACATGACAAGATCAGTGTTAACGAGTCGAAACGTGTTATTGATCACTACCAGCCATTAATTTCACTGATTGATTGAATTTCTTCGATCATCCGTGAGGCTATGCAGTATGAACAAAATCGCTGCCGCTGCTAAATCGCTGCGGCAGCGGGTGCAAAATCGCTGCGATGAAATGTCTCTGTGGGTGTTATTTGTGACGCCAAGCACGAATTTGAAGTCCATTTTTTGATCTCCGAATTTTAAGGTAAGTAACCATACTAGCGACAAACAGACCTCAGATTCGCGTTCAGCGCTCTGCATAGCCCCCAGTTGAAAGTGTTGAGCCGAATCTGAATTTCATTCAAACTCCCAAAAAATTAGCTGGTGGGTACCCTTGCCTTTTCACATAGGTTCAAAAACGCTTATAACTTCGTTTAGAGATGTCCGTTGCAAAATCCGATGTCAGATTCGGAGACAGCGGACCAGAATTGACCAGAAAACATTCATCATCTTTTAAATGGTGGGTTAGGCCATGTGAGGTTCCGTAGTAAGTAAACTCGGTAACTCTAGGGTTAACCCATTTCAGGCTCCTCCGGTTGCAACAAGCGGCAGTGCGCCTCGTGGGCTTGGCAACGAGCCAACACTTGCCGTGCAGCCGCGCCCGTCGACGGTCACGTTAGAGTATTTGGGTGGATGCGACAGGCAATTCTTGGTGAGTAGACTGTGTAGAGAAATTTCTTTAGTATGTAGAATTCTTCATTGGGAGGTCGCTAAGTTGATCGTTTGAATGATTCATGGGTGGACCTCACTGGATACTGATCCCAGCGCAAACTGGAGTTTCAAAAAACGATCTATTGAATGTTATTGGGGAAATGAAAATAAACAATCTGAAGTTCGTTAAATTGCTTTAATGCACCTGGGTAGATGATAAACTACAAAAAACGTCCTTTTTTGCATTTTGGAAATTCGAACACTCTCAGCCCCAACTTTATCCTTAGGATGATTTGGGCCGCTGAACACGAATGTAAGGTTTCGAGTTTTTTGGAAGATTATGTAGGTTACTATAGGCAAATGATACTTTTCCGGTGCATAACTAGTTGGGGGGGGGAGCACTCAGATATTAAGTGAGAAATGAATGATCCTGATTTCAGAAATCGATGAAATTTCATGAAATTTTTGGAAAGTACGAGTGATAACGTTATCACATATCTGATAACGAAAGAAATTTTCATTTTCCTGGATGAATCTTTTCATTTCTATGAGTAAATCTTGGGTGCCCCCCCAACTAGTTTTGCACCACTTTTCCTACCATAACTTACAGTAATACTTCGAGAAACGGAAAATGGACCTTATATTCGTGTTTAGCGCCACAATTTACCACCCTGGACAAAGTTCGGACTGAAAATGTTCAAATTTCTGGAATCCTAAAGATTGAATTTTTGCCGTTTCTGTTCTACCCATGTGCATTAAGAACATTTGCCAAACTTTAAATTGTTTTGTTTTATCTACCTTGCAACCCTCAACAGACCACTTCTCAAAACTTGAGTCTGTGCTGGGATCAGTTTCTAGTTAGAACTGATCGGATGGGTTTGAATTGCATGTATTGAATTCCAGGATATCAGTTTCAGGGGTTGTTCAGAAGGGTAATTTTTGTGGGTGGTAAGTGGAGTGTCAACTTTCGGAGTAGGTTGAAGAAGGCTGAATGTTCTAGAGAATCCTAACCGCACCAATATACTCGTATGGGCTTGAAAGATGAAGTACGTGGGTGGCTCAAAGGGTATCAATTACAGCTGCGGCTTGAAGAAAACTCGATTTCATGGGTAGTATGAAGAAAAGTATTGTCGGTCTCGGAGCCAACGTACGGTCTTCGATTGCGGACTACGGCTGTTGCATCGCGCGACAAGATGATAATCGTGCTGGGAAAAAGGTTCATCGTGCCAGGATCAAATGGGCTCGGAGAACGGCAGTACGTTCAGTTTGCCTTCTCAGGAGGGACTGATCCCAGCTCAAACTGGAATTCTGAAAAATGTTAGTCTGTTCAGTGTTGTGGTGAACTCGGGCTCTGCGGGGGGGGGCTTCAGGGGAGGCCCCTGCTCTCCTCCGGCGCTTGCCCCCTCCCCCCCGAGAGGAAGAGACGGAAAAGTTGGGAAGAAGTCGTAGAAGGTAGTTTACGACAATAGAGGCCAGAGAAGGCATAGTAGGCCAAACGCACGCATCGTCATTCACGTCAACTTTTGTCCCGATTTGACGTGATTTTTCCTGTGATCTATCATGTGCTCAACCGGTTTAAAAGGCGCCTCACCTCATATAGAGCCGCATTCGGCCCAACAGGGCCGGCCCTGGACGGGCATTCTGAGTCCCTGTCAGAAAACGATGTTTTTTGGAGGAGAGCGGCAACGCTTTCCCGGGAGGGGGGGGGTGACGTCACTGCTCCGGGGCCGTGACATCAGTGCTCCGCAGTGACGGGGGGCTTCAGGGCAGTGGGGGGGGGGCAAGCGCCGGTGCTCGGAGGGTTGCCCACCTGTAGAGCTGCGCTATAGAGTGTTTCACCGAATAATATAGATTTTCCAACCAACTCTTATATTTCCTCAGAGACGAGATTATTTTTACTGCTCTTGGTATCAAACTATAAGTGATGGGCTAGGTTTCCATAATTTATGAAAAAGTACATTTCTATTCAATCACAGAACTGCTATAAACAGTTATTCGATTATTCGAATATTCGAATAAAAACTCAATTAATTGGCTGTGGCATGTTAATGAATAGACAAGACCCCACTTTTTCATCAAATATGAGAACCCTTCACTTACCCAAATGTGTGATAACAAGCGCTGTTGAAATCATTCCGATCATGAACAGAAAATCAGGTTCATTCGGAAAAATCGATATTATTCGTTTGATATACTCTACTGCGCTAAACCCTCCAGTGTATGAGAAGGTAAAAAGAAGTGCGCATGGGTAGATCAAATCGCTAAAACACGTTGTAGGCTGTACTTTTCGATGGGAAGGGACAAGGAAAGTGACTAACAAGTGTGTTACTTACTGTTTAACATTAACTACTTCACCTATTACTGCTTATCATATCAAGTGATATTATCAGTTGGTAGATCAAATCGCTAAAACACGTTGTAGGCTGTACTTTTCGATAGGAAGGGACAAGGAAAGTGACTAGCAAGTGTGTTACTTACTGTTTAACATTAACTACTTCACCTACTACTGCTTATCATATCAAGTGATATTATCAGTTGGCAGATGAAATCGCTAAAACACGTTGTAGGCTGTACTTTTCAATGGGAAGGGACAAGGAAAGTGACTAACAAGTGTGTTACTTACTGTTTAACATTAACTACTTCACTTATTACTGCTTATCATGTCAAGTGATAGTATCAGTTGGTAGATCAAATTGCTAAAACACGTTGTAGGCTGTACTTTTCGATGGGAAGGGACAAGGAAAGTGACTATTAAGTTTGTTACTTACTGTTTACCATCGATTTCTTTACTTTTTACTGCCTATCATATCAAGTGATATTATCAGTTGGTAGATCAAATCGCTAAAACACGTTGTAGGCTGTACTTTTTTGTAGGGAAGGGACAGGGGAAGTTTTACTAACGCTACTAACGCTAACAAGTTTGTTACTTTCTGATGACATCATCAAAGTGCATGGGGCATGTGATGACGTCATCAGGACGTCGTGCCAATTACAAGGGGCTTCCGACAACGTTATCAGGACGTCGTGCCCAGGTTTGCCAAGTGCATAGGGCATCTGATGACGTCAGCAGGACGTCGTGCCAAGTACATAAGGCATCTGATGACGTCATCAGGACGTCGTGCCCAGGTCGTGCCAAGTGCATAGGGCATCTGCTGACGTCATCAGGACGTCGTGCCAAGTGCATACGGCATCTGGTGACGTCATCAGGACGTCATGCAAAGTACATAGGGCATCTGATGACGTCAGCAGGACGTCGTGCCTAGTACACAGGGCATCTGATGACATCATAAGGATGTCGTGTAAAGTACACACGGCACCTGATGATGTCATCAGGATGTCATGTAAAGTACAGAGAGCATCTTATGACGTCATCAGGACGTCGTAAAGTGAGTCGCGCGTCACTTGTAGCGTGCGGAACAAGTCGATTACTTACTGATTATCATATCAATCCATCCTATTGGAAAAATATCGAAGATTTTCTAGAGATATTACTTCGTAATATCAAAAGTGAACAATTCCATCAGGGTCTTCCAAGCGAAAGAGGTTTGGTTGGCGTCAAAAACGTTCCAACAAAAAGGGAACAATAGGCAAGTAGAATGATGATAGCCTACAAAAAGTGAACAATATTTTCTGAGACTGATTTTCTTGGCCGATACTTCTTAACAGCGAAAACAAACCGTTGTGGCATTTCACGAGGAAGATTTCAATGGTTTTCGAAAATGGACTTCTATTCGTTTCACGAGATTTTACGGGAATACCCTTGCTCAATGCTGTAATTCTATTCTATAGTTTCGCTTTCCCTTACAGCTAGACCTTACCGTCTGTCTAGGTCTTTACGACATCATCTTCTATTCTGAGGGTAAGTATTAGGTTTACATGCACATACATTTCAACGGTTCTCGCGTAGTCAGGACCATTTTTGGAACCACAAAGTGCTTTCGTGTAGAACACCGCAATGGTTTGCTTTCGCTGTTAAGAAGTATCGACCAAGAAAATCAGTCTCAGAAAATATTGTTCACTTTTTGTAGACTCTCATCATCCTGCTTGAATATTGTTCCCTTTTTGTTGGAACGTTTCTGTCGCCAACCAAACCTCTTTCGCTTGGAAGACCCCTTTTTGATAGATTATGTTTTGTCTTATGTCGAGTGTGTACACATAAATTTTGCATTTAGAGCATGACATCGCGTCGGTTCGCGATGGATTCATATTCATCGCGAAGCGACGCGATGTCATGCTCATAGTGCGAATCAATCTGCGACTCGATATCGATCGATACTCATCAATGCCATGTTATCGCGTTGCGATGAGTGTGTGGACCCTGTCCGCACACCTGTTCTGCGAAATTTCGCGGAAAATATGAAGCTAGCTTCAGTTGTTTGATAACCGAACAAGCTGTTTTTTTTAATTTTTGGAGGTTTGAATAAAAGGTCAGTTAAAGGGCATTATGCTTACCTTGACCTACAGTAATCCTAAGTCTAGCGACAAATAGACCCTAGATTCGGTTTCAGCGCCCTGAATAACCTAAAGTTTTTCTCAGTTATAGGTGTTTCTCTAACCAGGGAGTGACCAGACCTGGCCGCCAGAACTACACATGTGGCATGCTTTTCTAATACATCAGCTTTCGGAAACTTATAAAGACCCTACTTTAGCCGGCCGAGTAAATATAAATTTTAAATAAAAAAGTTAAAAAAATTCCAAAACTTTTTTTGTCCAAACTTCTCGCAGGGTGGTTATTTTTGGCGCTGAACCCGACTATGAGTCAAGTTTATGATAATTTGAGTGATCAACACAGTTTACGGATGATGAATTTTATTTAACCTACAGAGCTCGCAACTTCTACGCTCATAACTTCTTCTTTTACTATTACTCGGGCAGCTAGGATAGCATTTTTATGACTACACTCGAGGCAGTCGATGAGAAAAACCTGGTTTCACGGGTAGTTCTGGCAGCCAGGTCGGGTAATTCCCTTGTAAGGCATTTCATTTTTTACCAAAGCGATTCCGATAGCGTTATTATTATATTAAGGAGTCCTGAGGGAGCCCAATTCAACTCTTCAGCTGATGCCGGATGCCATTGAAAAGCACGAAGACGTGCTTTTTCCTTCCACAATTTACCAGTAGACCTATTGTTGTATACCTGCTGTATAAAATACCGTGTATATGTGTATGTTGTAGATAATATCGTATGTATGTGCATAACATGTTGTATACTATATTGTATATAATATTGTATTTTATACGTGTTGTATATAATTTTCATTGCGTTTTTTATGATTTTTAGTGTATTTACGGCTTTTGATACATAAAATTCTCTTCCGCCAAGGTTTTTGATGTTATTGAAAGCTTTTACTGACTTATTCTGAGTTACATGTTCGCTTGGGAAATTTTGGGAAACTGAATGTAAGTAACTCGTCACATAGGGACAAAGGTTAGAAACAGCTTAGTTGAAGAGGCTAAAGCAAGCTGCATATAACTCAGGAGTAAGCGAAATTTTGCATTGAGGTAACATTTCTGCATCTTGAAAGTAAGTTACTTGTATGCTCCAAGTAAACTACTTGTATGCTAGAAGTAAGTTATTTGTATGCTGAAGGTATGTTACTTGTATGCTAGAAGTAAGTTACTTGTTTGCTAGAAGTAAGTTACTTGTATGCTAGAAGTAAGTTACTTGTTTGCTAGAAGTAAGTTACTCGTATGCTAAAAGTAAGTTACTTGTATGCTAGAAGTACGTTACTTGTATGGTTAAGGTAGGTTACTTGTATGCTAGAGGTAAGTTACTTGTATGCTAAAAGTAACTTACTTGTATGATAAAAGTAAGTTACTTGTATGCTCCAAGTAAGTTACTTGTCTGCTAAAAGTAAGTTACTTGTATGCTTAAAGTAGGTTACTTGTATGATAAAAGTAAGTTACTTGCGACTTTACGAAGTATGTTACTTGCGACATTAAGTTAGTTACTTGTGACATAAATGTAAGTTACTTGAAGACTTCAAGTAACTTACTTTAAAGTGACATTTAACTTGATTCAAAACTTCTGAGTACCCCGCATGTTTTGAGCGTGTTATCGTTCGTTATCATGTTTTGTTTAAGAATGGTTACGGTAGCCCTGCGGAAATAATGATCGGCATGAGCGTGCTTGTTAAAACTACTGCCCTTGTTTTCCATAATACCACCACGGAAGTCGAAAACCGTGGGAAATCATCAGCCGTTGCGATGATTTGAGCAATTGATCACCCGATCAAACGTTTTCAATCGAATCAACACGAGGCAGGCTCAGAAAGAGACATAACACTTCCCGCGGTACCACTAGCCGGCGTCCCGTAACCCCTCCCGCCGAAGGCCAATAGATCGGTCGCGGGCAGTCGGCAGCGCTGTTTCGTTGACTGCCCGTACACGGTGAACACGCACTCTGCGGCCCTTCTGCCACCGCCTTACGGCTAATCTGATGACTGACAGAAGAAAATCCTGAAGCATTTTGCGGCTTATTTAAGAATCACCCTTCACGTAAAGGTATGTTAAAACAAGATTTGAAAAATCCGCTCCTGGGGATTTTATCTTGAACTGCTTTTGGAAAGTAAGGATTGAGCTTCTACGAGGAAGCTTCCTACGCTCACTGCTTCTTGCAGCCTTCCCATTCGCAGATGCCATTAACGGACTGTGGTTCACCTGCCCAAGGCCAGCGTCGCACACAGCGCGGGTTTTGGAAAGAGTCTCAACACAGCGTTCTCTGCTCAGCAATTGTTCATTGGCTCCACTCTAGTATGTGGTGCAATGATGATTCCAATCAGGGAATCGATGAGTGAGTGAGTGTTCGATGACCCCCAGGAATAGCCGACTGCCCGCCGACACCCTGCGGGGAGATGGGAAAATCTCTCTCTCCGCGGGAAGTGGGGCGCCGTGCCACGCCGACAAAATTGGAGCCGCGCGAAGTCGACTAGGCCGACTTGGCCGGCGGTAAGTCGGCTGTTTTCATCTGAGGGGGTGTTTGCCTGTGTTAATTTGCAGGCAGCGTTGAGGAGTGTCGAGAGGCGCACAACAGCGGGTGCGCCCGCTCTCGCCACGTATGGACGCTGCCTCAAAAACGAAGCGATTCAAGGAAACTTCGTTCCACAAGGCACACCATGAGGTAGACATTCGAGCTGTAAATATGATAGCGTTTTCTTTTATCCGAAAATTCTCCGTTCAAAATGTTACAAGCATCGGACTTTTTTGCCACGTTTGGCAATGCTCTTCATTTTTACAAAACTTAGCGCGGGTATATGTAGTAGGTGCTAGGCGGTTCTTCGTGAATTAGAGGTAGCTCTTCAGCAAGTACATGCCAATTCTAAGGGCAGTATTACTGCATCTATCTATTTATTAGCATTGAAATATCCCCTCTTGTCGAGCTTTTTGAGTAACGCGGATCTGAGAGGAACAACACTTTTTCTATACGATTGAGACGGTTCAACTGAGGCGGTTGGACGTCCGAGCAAAGAACCAGACGCGTTCTCATTTAAATCAACTCAACCATATCTGCTTAAAAAGTAAAGGATTGTGTGTGCAGAAACACAAAATTTTACATTATGGGAGAAGCTATGAGCGAAAATCCGATAAGTCATCTATCTACAGACGATCCATTCATTCCACGTCACCAGTATCTTCGTCAATTTCTTCTCATATCAAAACGGTATCTGAAATTCTGGCATAGCATCAAAATAGATTGTATCCGAAGCGACTGCACATTTACATTCTATAACCGGTGGGGAAGCTACAATCACCATTTGAGCTATGTAGATGAAGGTCTGATAAGTTGCGTCGCAATATGTATATCCCAGTCTGGCTTTTACTCATAACATACGATTTAGCATGTGTTAACAATTAATTTCAGTTAGTCTAGCCAGTATCAGGATAACGATTTCTCATATGTCGGACGATAAATTTGCGTTTAGGAATGACGCACTTCGCGCAAACCGCTGTCACAATAGCAACGACGGCAGGTGTTTGACTGAATAGGTCGAATTTCTTGAAGAGATGGAAGTTCACCAGATGGAGGAAGACTATGATTCTATTCCCCACACGAAATGATACCACTACTATGTATTCTAATCGGTATCATTTCTCAAACTGCAGAAGCTAAAACTCAGGTACGTTTTCCCACATTCGAAAGAAAAATGCATTTTTTCTTAGCGGCACGCGATTTTTCTTATTCTATACTTCTCATGGCAATGAAATGAAGAATACTAAAACAGATAATTTTTCGCTGCCCTCTAGTCCAATTCATTACAGAGGACTCTGGACTGCAGGTCAGAAGATGGAATTTCATGCAAATGCATTATCACTGGTCGACATAGCGCAGAGGTAATGAAATTAAAGTCCCCAGAGACGATTATTTGTCAAACCGTTTTTGCCTGTCAATCCAACCAACAAAAAGAAAATCATCTGAACGTTTAGTAAAACACGCGATTTCTGCTGTGAGTTCACTTTTTTGCGGTGGTTTGGCCGAATCCCGGGACGAGCACAAATATACATACAATACCCGCGCTAAGTTTTGTAAAAACGGGGAGCATCTGGCAAACTTGGCTAAAAAGCGTCCAATGCATGCAACTTTTTTAAATGAAGACTTTTTTGAAATCGGAAAACGCTATCATATTCACAGATTAAATTGCTATCTAATTATGTCACTTGTGTGCCGAAGTTCCCTAAGAGCACCTTGTTTTTTAAGGAAATAGTTTTTGCAATCGTTTTTCAAAAAACGTCGCGCGCGTCGAATGCGGCGAAACTTTGAGCAGTATTTGTACAAGTAATGGAAGAGCAATCTGTATGCTTTCTTCATAAATGAGGTACAGGTGGGGGAATATCAAGGTTTGTTTAGGTTGAATTTTTGAAATCCTTCATTTATGAGTCTGGGGATTTCGCAACAAAACTCTGGCCTTTCAGGTAGTTCTCAAGCGTGTTTAATTAAGGGTTTCGAAAATTCAACCTGAACAAACCTTGAGATACTCTCACCTGCACTTAATGTTTGAAGAAAGCATACCAATTGCTCTTCCATTACTTGTACAAAAACTGCTCAAAGTTTCGCCGCCCGCGACGTTTTTTGAAAAACGATTGCAAAAACTATTTCCTTCAAGAACAAAGTGCTCTTAGGGAACTTCGGCACACAAGTGACATGATTAGGGAGCAATTTGATCTGTGAATATGATAGCGTTTTCAGAATCCAAAAAAGTCTTCATTCAACAGAGTTACATGCATCGGACGCTTTTTTGCCAAGTTTGCCAGATGCTCCCGGTTTTTACAAAACTTAGCGCGGGTATTGTACCTAGCCCGAAAAACTGAGGATCATTATCGTACTACGGCCTTGTGGTACAAAGGCTCCGGTAAGAAGTTTGATCAAACTATTTTCTAAAAGGCTCATCATAACTGCACCCGCTCAACTCATTGTTAGAGGAATGGAGGTCTATTCCTCTAAAGTAAATTGAGCGGGTGCAGTTAAGCTGATTCGGTTTGGGTGAAAATGGACGAAATCTCGAGTTCCGAAAAATTATACTCCCACGCCCTCCGCGTCCCAAGTTCCGTAAAAACGCTGCAAAACGCGAAAAGTAAAATAATTCTGGTTAAGAAAGGCATATGATTAATTGCAAGATATCCTGCTCTCCAAAGCAAACCCTGCACTTCGGTACTCTCTGTTCGCGTTCGGCACCCAAAAACCCAAAGCAGATTTCTGACGAACCTTCGACCCAGAAAACGATAACTGATTCCTAAATATTCATACTCTGCTCTAGCTCATCCTTGATTCGCAAATCTCTTCTCCTGAACCTCGTAAATTAGGTGCTGCTAAATTTTCATGGAAATGGAATACTACAACGGCAAAACTAGAAAATTAAAGTAAAAAAAAACAAATGTTGGCCGTCTTTCCCAGTATTCTTTCTCAAGCAACTTATAGTAGTCGCCGTGAGCCTGCAAATCTGCCGGGTCGTATGAGATGTATCTATCAGAGTACGACCCGGGAGTTTCGAGGCTCCGCAGATCTTCCGCAAAAGTTGTTCATAACAGGGTCACAGTAAGTTAAAGGCGTCGAAAATAACTTGTGGATGTTTCCTATAATATTACCTAGCTTACCCGAAATTCTCTCTTCTTCCCTAACTCTTTTTCTTTTCATTTATTCTAGCAGACAGAGATTTCGATCGCTGAGCTAACGCACACCAAGTAGTGCACTTTAGCTCATCCAACCCGGGTCACTGAGGGCGTGTCATGCGCACCAGTAGAGCCAGTATTGTGCTTCGTATACAACGCGAATTCCGTAGGGCGTTCAGAATTCAGTAGATTTGCGACAGAGTCTACGCGCCGCAAGCCTCGAAAATGAAACTCCGAGCTGTTTGCGGTGGGTTTTCGATAGATTTGCGGCAAATTCCATAAGGCCGTCCTGCCGATGCCGAATGCTTCTAAAAAAATTCATATTTGCAGCTCCTCAACTGTACCACCACGGCAATCAACTGGACCTCATGGTCGAATTGGTCTTTCTGCGAGCGAAAATTTGTCCAGTGGAGGCGACGGACATGTGAAGGTACTGAGTAGGCGATAATCACCTGGTGTGGTAGTAATCTAATCAAACCTCAATGTTACGCAAGACCAAAAACCTCGAAATTACACCGAGGTTCGCTGTGTACCCTATACAGCCTCGCTCCCTCATTTTGAGCTGGTCGAAGTAGGGTTTATCGGGCTTATCATGTCAAAATCTCCTAATCACTGCTATATTTTTCTATGACCGACCGCTTCGCTGCTTTTTCCGCCCGGATTCATCCAAGCAAGCTAGGCTTTATGTAGATTCTGATGTTCATCTTCGTATCTTGTTGTGAACACCACTTTTGTTCCATAGTTCCTATGCTGTTGAGGACGCAGTTTGGAAGTTGTAAATATCTCACAAGGGAACCACAATAAGTCATAGTGACCATTCCAAATAAAATGTACTTTTCTAGATCCATTTTCCGACGAACAGTCCGAATATGCCCATCGCATCTGCCTAGACCCACTCTGAAAAAAGTTATGAGCGTTTTTTCAAAGCTTCGCCTATGGAATTTTAAGGGTGTTTTTATATTTCTCTCCTGATTTTGCTAAAAACATGTATGTAGGGCTAATCTGGGGTGCTGAACACGAATCTGGGGTTTGCTTGCCCAAATTTTAAGGTTTACTGTAAGTTACGGCAGGTAACATGCCATTTAGGAGGCAACACCTACCTCAATATTTCGATAATCGACAAATGGGCATCAAATTCGTATTCAGCACCCCAAATAACCCCCACATAGATACTTTGAGACAAATCTGAGACTTTGACCAAACTACCGTATACCCACCGTAATCTACCGTAAGCTGCCGAAAATCGATAAACCGACATCAGATTCGTGTTCAGCACTCCAAATAATCCCCAGAAAAATAATTTGAGCAGAATCTAGAGAAGCACTCCGGAAATCCTCAAAAGTCGCGATTCGCCATCAAATTCTCCCCCGATGGGAATCTGTGAACGAATACAGTCGAAAACTTCGGAAAATCGATAAATGAACCTCAGATTCGTGATCAACACCCCAAATAACCCCCCAGAGCGAATTTTTAGACAAATCTGGAATATTTTTCTAAAACCCTTTGAGAGAATCCGTACTCTAATTGGGATAAGTAGACGCTCAACCGAAAATCCGTTCAAGTCCAAAACGCTGTTAGTCTACGCAAAGTTCGGAAAACGTTCCTTCAACCTAACTTTGCTTAGTGGGGCAGTTTTGGGCGCTGAACACGATTATGAGGTCCGTTTCCGAATTTTCGTAAAAATAATGAGTATTTTGGAGGGTACAATAAGTACGAAAATCAGAGAAAAAATGCTTATAACTTTTTTCAGAGTGGGTCTAGGCAGCTGTGATGGGCATTTTCGAACTTTTCGTCCGAAAATAATACTAGAAAAGTACATTTCACTTGGAATGGTCACAATGACTTATTGTGTTTCCCTTGTTAGTTGGTCCTACATTCGGGACAGGGGCTCTCTACACACTGAGGTAGGAGTTGTCCCGCTTTTGGCGGCTCTAATTCCACTCGAGACCACTTCGCTCGCGTTGAGGCGCGTGACATTTCAAGCTGTAGAAACGGGACAACTCTTCTCTCGGTGTGTAGACAGCCCCTGTCCCCCTACATTCTATCTTCAGAAAGAAACTACGACGTTACGCGGACGTTAAAGGCACAGGACACCCAGAAAATTATTTTTTAGGGTTTATCCTTATCTTGGAGAGGGTCACGTTCAAGACCCGCTCCAAACGCAGATATGGCTCCTTGAAAATGCTCGTATTTTGAGGGCGAAAATTTGGTGGAGGAGTTGTCTCAGGCCTGTATTTCTCTTGAATCGCAGTCGCGGCACGAGAGCGAAACATGATGAGGATACAGATCGGAAAAGGAGTGAAGAACGACGATTCGGTTGAAAATTATCCATCCATCTAGCCGCCACTGAGACCGAAAATCACGCAGGGGGCCGGTTCTGCGATGGTCGCTTATATCTCGCTTATTTGGAGGAATCGAGATTTCGCATTTGGCACGTGTTATACAGGAGGGGTCTTCTACAAAATTACACGAAAATCTCAAAATTCATATCTTAGGGTGTACTGTGCCTTTAACATCCATGCAACCACAATGCTAAGCCACTAATGCAAACATTGAGATTCACATATAAACAGATAGGCCGGGTTTGTAGTGATATAGTGCATCCTTTAGGAGTGCACCGGTCGACGATTGCGAGTTAGACAGAAATGTCCTCCCGAGGACTTTTTCCTCTAGTTGGCGTATCATAGTTTTGCCAGTTGTTCCTGTGAAGGGAGATACTGATACGTCGTGGTGTTGGTCGGTTAGTTTCTGTGTTTGTTGTAATATACACCGATTGACCGACCAACACCATGCTCAATTCATTATAAAATGATTTAGGCGTTCGCGATTCAGCCAAAGCATCTGAAGTTTTTCATGAAATTTTGATAAGTTCATACTCGTTTATAAGCACGAGGATAGATAGTTAGCAAACAGAAGCACATGAGCGCTCGAGATGAGCAGTTGATTAGAGCGGAGAAGGGTGGGAGGTATCATCTCCGAGTTGATTCGAGGGTTGTATGCCTGGTTAGGACACGATTTCATTCTGATTACCGCTAGCTGATCACGGTTCCTGACTGCGAGTTTAGGCCAGTTTACTACCGCCCCCGCAATTAGACATCATTGGCATGACCTGTATCAGATGTTTCGTGAAGGCCTTTTTATAGACACGCGGTAAGACAATGTTGGCTAAAAGAATTTTATCCTTCAATTTTTCCCCGCATTCATGAGCCTTCCCATTTGACGCGATGCTGATTTCACGACAGTATCTCAACGTAAAGGAAAGCTTCGCACTAATGTATACATAGTATGAAGCTAAGCGTTCGAGTATTCAATTGTTTATTCAGAAACTCAAAAAACTCGAATTTTTGTCTTTACCGATTTTCTCTTTCATTATGGCTTCACGCTCTTTCCCACATTCGATGCTGGTATTCCTTTAGTCCCGATTTCCGCGTAATTTGCCAGAGCGAACGAGAATGTCGAGGGGGCCATTAAAAAAACTTCATTTGTAAAGAAAAGTAAATCGGAACACATTGTAAATACAAATTCGACTTTCGCGCGAAAATCGTTCTTGAAGTTTTTCTGCGTTAGGAGTTTGGGCCATAACTTTTTTTCAAGTTGCTTGACGGACGCATCAACATTACATGAAAAAGTGGTATGGTTTCCGTTTTCAATTTAGTCTGACGCATGGACTAGGCGGCTGGCACAATAGATGGCGAGTGGCTTCGGTGGGCGCGGCCTAAAACGCCCATCTTATCATCATGGCGAAAACTTCACCGATTTCGCCTAATTTGGCTAGTCGCCTTTTCGTGTTGGCGAGTTGGTGAAGTTTGAGCGAGGTAAGCGTGGAGCGGGGCGAAACCGGTGAACTTTTCGCCCCAATTCGCCAAAGACTCGCTTCGCCAGCGAGGTTGTTGATTTGCTGACTTGGCGAAAATCGCCCTACTTCAAAAAGGTGATTTCAAATTTCGCGTCACGTCAGTGGTTGGCGCGGGCCTCGAATTGCACATGCGTATGTGAACGTCGACGATTTCTTGCCAGCAGCTGATCTTGTATTGACTTATCAGAGCGTCCTGCCTTGCTCCATTCACCTGCATCATTCCGCCATTCCCCTGAATTCAGTGATCCTGCTTCTTACTAATTTTTTGCTGTCCTTCATGCTCATGTTGAGTTGTCGTTCGCTTGTTTTTGCAGTAGACTTGTTAAAGTTCCTCTGAGGCCAGGGGCGAAACGAGCTTTGTCAACTTCTCCGTAATACCTTTCCTTTTATTGATTTACTTACTTCTAGTATTTTGAAGATTGGGCCAAATATGATTAGAAAATGGCCATTCTTTCATTGTCCGTACTTGTTATATATTTTTATACACATGAACTTTACATACGTCGTAGTGTAATTTATTGAGATCAGGGATGAACGGAATTCTGATGGTTCTTGGTCATCCGATGTCCGAAAAAAGCCTAAAAATGCTAAAAAATAGGAAATAACCACGAGATTTTGCTTTTTTACGTTTTTCCTCGCTAATTCCCTACGGGGTTTCTTCAAGCGATAAACTCGAATTCTGAGCCCATTTTCACTTTCCGAAAAACCAGGATCGATTGCAAAAAAACATGAATGACAAACAAGGAATTCTTAGTTATCATTAATTATGTACGGTTCGATACATGCTCACTTCTTTTGTACTTCTTTTATATGATGACACTAGATGAAGTTGCTCAAAAAATACAAAAAAAAACCAGTGAGATTGGCTTCTTTTTGTGAGATTCAGGTTTATCTGTGTTTTAGAAATGCTCTCTTTATTGAATATTTGAGTTTCTTTGTGCTTTGAATGAATCTCATAGAGACCTTGTCCTTTTTTATCTTAAAGGTAGTATCCACGATAATTTTCGATTTCGAGATAAATCGCTAAATCGATTGTCTGGTCCCTGGTAGAACTGGAATAACGAAGAAATCGAAAAAAAAACTGAAGGGTACGGGCTCCTTTGCTCTCATCCCGCCTCTATACTCTCACAGGGACTGTTCGTGTGACAATGAAATCTTTTGTGGGCTCGTCTTTTGCAAGTCTCTACTACCTGCTGCTCCATCCTTTTATTCGACCCTAACAAACTTTTGTCTTCCCTAAAATATTCTTCCATTCGCGATTAGCCCCATTTTTCACCGATGACAACCACCGTGGACATGTTCATCCAACCGGACAGCTAGTCATCACTAGAGATTACTGTCACTGAAAGAAGACGTTCTTGTGTGTTTCTCGTCGTTTCTTCGTAATTATGGTAACACTTGGTGGCTAACGCATTCTTTTGAGTGGAAACTTTGAGGAGGAAAATCATTGTGAGCACTGCCTTTGATATAGAGCTGACACAGGTGTAGACGGTAACTATCGGTCATGGTAACGATTGATAAAACACGAAGCAGAGCTATTTTTCACACCAGCAGCATCGAGCAAAAGCAAAATCAGCATTTTTCTGTTTCCTGACGAAGAATTTGACTTTCATTCAAATCATTCGACCAGTTAACTTGAACGGTTTCTCCGAGTTCCATGTTCCCCCTTTTCGAGTATTTGCTTGTCTTCTTGCTCACTTCAAACCCGACAAAATTTGAAAAATCATTGGCTCATAACTTTAGAGAGTGTTCGAATTTATTGATTCATATGGTATTTTAAGATGGTTAATATTCAAAAAATTAATTCTTCCAAGGTTTTTCAAAAGGGGTAATCCGAATTATTCAATCATACGAGGTGTTCTGAAAATACGATT